>CM049322.1:58185885-58898385 GCA_026874595.1 Sipunculus nudus | reverse complement strand
ATTTACCCTGGACAAAGGCGATTCAAAATAGGAACAACCAACTCCAAAGTTCAAGGTCATTATACCACTTGGCCATGTATCGCACGTATAATTCGAGATTTATCTGACACACACCCCCACCCACCCAGTCCAAGATATCTGCACGTAAATCCGGAATAAGATCCGCAGGATAAGGTTTATTGCTCTATGGGCCTATTTTGTTTAGGATGTCTTTGTTCCAATTCCAATTTGCTCTTATGCTTTGACCCAAACTTAGGTATTTATCATTTTTGGTGACCCGTAATATATAAACCTTGCTATCTGTCCAAACGTGGTATTCATACGTTTAATGTCGTTCTGAGTGTGTTCAAATGTGTGCAGACGGTGCCACAGATGCATGGCGTAGTTCTTGGACCAGTCGTATAAACCATCGTAAATCAAATGCAGATCTTTTCCGCTGGGAGAGTTGATGGTCCCCTCCTCCACGTGTATGAGATGAGGATGGTTGTACTGGAGATAATAAGGTACAATAGAATCATGGAAATCCCATTCACGTTTGGTGAAGTTTCTGTACGTGCCATACCACAGTGATAGGAACGTGGCGTTTTTCCTCGCCACGATCACTCCGTTATTTAAACGCCCGGGCTCTCCGTGGTACTCTAACCCCATCGTCATGTTGTACTTCCGGAGCGGATCGAACGATTTTAACGCTATGACGTCAGTGTCTATATATATCCCACCTTTCTGCATTAAAATTTCAATACGCGCCACGTCAGATTGGTGTTCCGGCAAAATTATCTGATTTCCGAAGATCTCCGAAGGCGGTCGGAATTTCACGACTCTGAGCGTTGAGATGGTGCGCTTGATATGTTTCCACCACTTCCCTGTCGGTTCCATTGTACAATGAAACATGATTCTGTCTGGTTTTATATGTAAATAAACACTTTTAACGCTTAACATGTGGTGAAACTTCATAGGTTCGTAGTCCCCAATCCACACGTAATGCACAACATTCGGAACCACAAAGTCTGTCTCCGGTTTCAACAATGACGTAGGCGGCCGCGGGTTTTTTGTTGGTGCAATTTTGATGACATCACTTGTTTTTGGGTTGTCTACTCTGTTTATGGCACTAGACACTCCCTTACTGTACAAAATAAAAGTTGGAAGCAAAATTGTGAATAAGACCGCTCCCGCGATGAATGATCGTTTCTGGATGAGTCGTCCAATCAGGAATCTCATGTTGGTTTGTTCTTGAGACATCTTGCTGAACGTCTGTAAAGCAAAATTAACCAAAATATCAACAATCAAAGAACACACTTAATAATCCTCTAAGGAAGCACGGACATGGAATTTATTCTGTTAATTAATGTTATCGATACACAACGATAGGCCTATATATCAATGGCCACGAACTACGGGTTTACACAGAGCTGTATCTATATATACCACGTTTGTAAACCATTGTTTGTTGTGGCTTAGACTGCATAATAATTCTGGGTTTGGCCACGAGAGGGCGACACAAGAAGAATTGGGCAATCCCCACACTCTTATTAATTGCTTAACAGCAAATAAAACTGGCAGCGTGGGGGAGGAGCTAAATATGCCAAGTCTCACCGCTGACCCTGGAGCGTATCCACATGGCAACACGCGCTGGTTTTAAATTGGCCTGGGAGCCCCTTGGTATGACTCTGTCGTCCGCACATTACATAATGCTGTCACAGACCGATGCATGAATTCATATCACTTTTAGAAATACGAGAATGAAGAAATATCAAGATGTGGGCCTAAATGATTTAGTCCAGGAACGTCTTAAATGCATGGGAAGCCGCTGTAATTATATAGCCCTGCTTGGGCTTTAGTGTATTGATGATAATGATAAAATGCTTCAAATGAGAGGCGACCTAAACAATTTAAATCTGGTTAAATGGGAATATATATGTATAGCTAGCTGGAAGCTCACAATAGGCGGTTTCTGAATTATCCATGTTGTTTTTGAAAAAGATTCTGGGAAAGATCACAAAAATTACTCCTTACGTCACTGGGAAATGACCTTAGTTCAGCGAGGCGGTGATTGTGGCGCTGACTGTCCGGAACGGCCCAAGTTTACCAGTCGATGAAATAAGAGGGTCAGAGAGTAGTGATTAGTTATGTAAGTTGCCGCGTGGTAGCAGTACCGACACTAAGTGCGACACAGAGCCATTTCATTGACTGGGCCAGTCTATAATTATATAATATATAATAAAAAAACAATGATTATCGTATTGACGAGACGTATCTGTGTCACGTGGTTTACTGATGGTTTTCTGTTGAGCTGAGTGCATACCTACACTCCATGGACGATACTGGACTAAATACTTGCTATACTGGACTTTACCAAGATGAACTTTTTATATATGCAATGTAAGATTTAAATGGACCTACTCAGGTCTCTGACCTCTATTAACTAAAATAATCCCTTGGGACCTTTTATATAAATATATAGGCAAAAACAACGCTGATCTCAAATCACACAGGCTATACGTTTTGTTTATAACATGATGGGGGCAGGTAAAATAACTAAAAAAAAGAAAGCTGTGAATAGCTGGCTTTAACTTAATATACTATTCGGCAATTTTCATTGGCTCCTTGGCATCTTAAATATTAAGGTTTGATGGTTTTGTACAAAGGCTTAGATATATGAAATATATACTGAACATTGCAATAATACGGATATTTTGCTTTTGTACAATGTTACAGTACTGTCGGCCGCAACCAGCAAGAGCGGGGTGACAATTCCAGCTCTGTGCCATTTATTCTTTTGCACACTTTCCTAATACTATTAGTCACTGTAATTGTGGGATCGTTATGTATGTGTGAAACTCTTTGAATATATCGATGGAAACTCTGATCATCATCATCATCATCCAAGTATCTTTGCAAAGCTTGAATAATGAATAAGGTTAATAATTTAAATGTGATATAATTTACGAAGTATGCATATGTATGACTTGCTGTAGTCAAAACCACTTAACCACTGTTATTGTTAACGTGTTTGTGCTTCGTGCGTTTGTATGAACGACAAAAAAATATTAACAGCCGTTATAATAATATTGCATAATGTATCCGAGTTTTAAACAAGATGGGATATAAAACATGGGGTTATTTATGTAAACCTCCTATAACTCCCGCTGTTGGAACCAGTCATAGACCTCATAAATCTCCCTCCTGAGATCCCTATGTTATCAACAGACCAGACATTGCCGAACAGACATGCTTTTTGTGTTCATATCTATACATATTTATAAACAGATCTGCTTTAATCATACATGTTTTACGACTGAAAACATACCTGTATATTCTGCTAGGTACGAAAAAACATGCCAGGTCTTCGCTGTCTGTAACGTAACACACGTCAAGGCGGGCAGAATGTAAACAAACCCACCACTCATATCAACTGCCGTGAATACAGGTAACGGCATTCACAAACGCTCCGAATTGCTGATTCGAAGATTTAACGGGAAATATAATATATTGGCACAAGCATTGTTGAATGAAGGTTCTATTGGACCTTGGTCGCGGGCCTTGCCGTCAGGTTTACACGGGCGCAATATAATGCTTTAATTGAGTCCCGTGCGGCCCGGGCTTTGTGCCGTAAATCCAGTTATTGGGAAGGCTGGCTCAAGTTAGACTGGTACCCCGCTCTATTATGGCACCGCTGCTCTAGGCCAATCATAGAGACGGGCGTACAACGCCATCTTCAGGACTCCCGGCAGACTGGTTCCAACTCAAGTCTGAATCATATATGATAAAAATAAGCATTTCGTTTGCTCAGAGAATTTGTTAAAAGTCGGCTGTACATTTCGTGTGACATTTATGATTAGATGAATAGATATTGATAATAAACCAATGCCACGTACAGTGGAATATCAAGTATTCAGTATATCGTATGATTCGTATCATCTATACATCCATCAGTCAATTTTTGTGCAAAAACTAATTTTTCAATATTTGGAAACTTTAAATAACAAAAGACAGTAATTTTATAAGTAATCTTCACGGATAACCAGCCAGGATCGCGAGAACGTCCATGACAATCGGTGTGAGCGTACAGCCTGGAGTTGGAACCAGTCTACAGGTTGGTCAGGAGTTGCAACTGGGAGTACTGAAGATGGCGTTGTACGCCTGTCTCTATGCTTGGCTTGAGGGCCTCAATAGAGCAGGGTACCAGTCTAGGCTCAAGTATGATCAGGTCTGATTAACTACACCCACGACACCTGGCAGTCACTCTGTGAACTTGTATTTTGTAAATTCATATCCCCCCCCCCCCCGAAAAAAATCAATAATCTTGTACACAGTTTTGCTTTTATTTAAACCACACAGTGTTTTATATAATTGCGTAATTTAATTAAACGTGTATGTGTGTGTAAATATATTTGTTACTTAATGTAAAAATAATTAAATTATTGTTCTGCATGTTCAGTGCCAGCGTAGCCCACTCCAGCAGGGTACGCAAGTTACGGAATGTTTAGTACTAGAGATGGAGGTTTACGCGTGCACTGTCTGGACAACATATTAACAATAGTTTCTGGTTCGTATGATACAGAAACTAGGCCTTTATTATGATATTCATATGAGATTCGAATTTTTTGACGGCGCACAGCATACATTATTCAGATACTAGTATTTCCTATAATTTCTATTTGCATATACAAGATGTATTACGGATTTTATGCTTAGTCTTAGGCCTATACACATATGGTTCATATTCAAGTAATAATATCCAAATATATGCAAAGTGACAACAAGGAGTATTTGACAGAAAATCTATATAAAGCATGATTACATTCTCCCAAGAAAACATTCATATAAATCTTATATATACATTCTATGATATTATAACAACAAAATAAACCTGTTTGGTCCGTCCTTGGCCCTTCTTTTGCAAAAGATTTGATGTTTCGTTGAGATTTTTGAAGAAGAAAAGAAGTCCAATTCTCATCACAGTGTTTTGGGACGAGTAACATGGAATCTAGCACGTCTTTAATGACCAGGTTATAGTTCATAACGATTGTTTATGGTATATTAACCATATATATATATATATATATATATATATATATATATATATATATATGTAGTTGTAGATGTAAAATGTAAGTAAAGTCTGTTGGGCTTTTACACCCGAGCCTCGTGGCTCATTAGGCCGGAGCGTATCCCGGATTCGGTAGCGTAAAGCGCTAATACTCAATAATACTAGTCTGTACACTATAGTCAGCATACAATATCATATTTCTGTAAACATTCGATATATATATATATATATATATATATATATATATATATATATATATATTGCCTTATTTTAAAAATAAGATTTTTCCACGCAGAGCTCTGTGTTCCTGTTTCACATGTGACCTAAGCTGGGAGTTCGGGGGAATTTATAGCAAAGAAAGGTCATTCTGTAATCTAGCTGAATCCAGTATTTCAATCGTATTCGGTGTTTTTTTTTTCTGATATTCGATAGGAACTAATTCATGTTTATTTCTTAATAAGAATGTCAATACAAATAATTGCATGCAGAGCAGCTGTCATTGGAAAACATAATTAGTGCTAATTAATTAATTTCACCTAAAAGGTGATATATGCGCTGGCATGTTACGCTTTAATTGCGTAATAAATTATCACAAGTGTTCCAGTGTGTTAAACAGTTTTTCCATTGATGTCAAACCGCCAAATGCTTGTTACTTAATCATGTGATTTTTGAAATCTTATAGCAAAGAGACCTCACCATAATGGTTTAAATGATTCGTTCTGCTGTCACGTGTCTTGGTGGTTCTTTATCCCTAACACATTGTACATTATAAAGTATTTACGTCAAGGACACGTAAAAAGTACATCACCTCATTCATATATTTCGTTTACGATTAGGAAATGCATATATTTGTTCATTGCGTGCAGTAATGCCTCAGAGTTATTGTTACATAAATGGATGTCTACATTTAGATTTAAATTATTTTTATTTTCTGTTGATATCTTTATTGCCTCCCCAGGAGGTAATGCTCTCATCCCCGTTCACGTGTTCGTGCCAGGGAGCCTTCTAGCATGACAACCTGTTTTCTGCTTTGGTATACAATATAGTTGCCGACAAATGGAGCTGCGATTACCCCTTTGATAAAAAATTCGATTTCTTTGGATTTATTGGGAAAAATGAAAATTATCCCATTGAGACCACCTTTAAATATGATATAGATTCATTCGCAAATCAGCAACATGTAGAAATTGTATCCTTCTTCTTTTTATATGTTTCCCCGCAGACGGATACAGCGAGTAACCACAGTAATTATGATAAAAATAAAGATCTTTCATTTTTGAGAGAGAGAGAGGGAGAGAAAGAGAGACTTTCGTATATTTCCCACCATGAATATTCACCAACTACAAGGTATTATAATACTTTGATATTGCTTGTGTATTATTTAATAATATTGATATAAGATGGATATCAAATTCTCAGCAAGTTTTTCATTTATTTTAATGAATACTGCGACGATATATTATGAGATGCCTGTAACT
This sequence comes from Sipunculus nudus, assembly GCA_026874595.1. Lineage (NCBI taxonomy): Eukaryota > Metazoa > Annelida > Sipuncula > Golfingiida > Sipunculidae > Sipunculus > Sipunculus nudus. Next base: position 58,891,857 of record CM049322.1, on the reverse strand, counting down.
AAACTTTGACAACACCTGGCCATCAACACATATTAAATTAGTAATACAAATACCCTGCACATGCGCAAATGACTGCTAGGTAATCGAAAACGACACGGGACATCATCTTTAAATAAAAACTGTAATGTTATCGTTTAAAATTATTTGTAACATTGTAAATATGTAACTATCGCCTGTGAATATAATAATCTACAATATAAAGTCGGGGCCAAATCGTGCGTACTGTCTATTATTATCCCTGTAACTGCCCTGCTGCTTTAATTTGATTGGTCGCTCGTTATACGCTTGAAGATTCAAAGAAGAACAATACCCGTTTTTTTTTTCAAAGAACGGCAAATGTCCCTGGGAGTTGAATATTTGTGACCTTTATAATGGCCTTTGTTTTCTTACAATCGGGTATTGTTGGATGGTCAGTTTCATTGTTTCCTGAAAGGAAGGTTTCCCTTTGTAGTTTTAGGTTATGACCCTGGATGTCGTCACATGGCCGGCATATCAGCCGTGCATTCCCCTTAACTTAACCCCGTGAGCCGGGGTAAACCTAACGCCATGAGCCGAGGTTAAGCATTAAAACACAGGTACTGAAATCTGAGAACAGACGGGCATGTTTCCACAGGTGGAAAGCCAGGTAATGACAAATCATTAACTAGAATACGGGTAGTCGACAAGCGACTACGTGTATCCGCCAAAATCAGAGAAGGACGGGTGAAGTGAGGCATTGATTGAGTGGCAAGGGGATATAGAGTTACATGTGTTAAATAGTAGAATGGATCTCTGCCACATAAACATGATTGTAGGTGGCGCCACCTGTTATTTGAACGAGAAACTATCCAAGATATATACACATGCCGAATTTTAGGTGAATTAGTCAAACCACTGCAGAGATATGAGTGATTTTAACCCCAGGCAGATTAACAAATGGACGCTGTGCAAACATGGTTGCAGGTGGCGCCACCTTTTGTTGTGTATGTTATAAAGCTATCCCAGGGCTACATTTGTGTAAAAAATTTTTCCGGATCGGTCAAACGGTTCCTGAGATATATGGATTTATGTGTGGAGTGTTAACGTGAATGTAGGTGGCGCCACCTGTCATAAAATCAAGAAAGCTATCTAGGATGTATACACATGCCGAATTTTAGGTGAATTAGTCAAACCACTACAGAGATATGAGTGATTTTAACCCCAGGCAGATGAACAAATAGACACTGTGCAAACATGGTTGCAGGTGGCGCCACCTTTTGTTGTGTATGTAATAAAGCTATCCCAGGGCTACATTTGTGTAAAATTTTTTTCCGGATCGGTCAAACGGTTCCCGAGATATATGGGATTATGTGTGGAGCGTTAACGTGAATGTAGGTGGCGCCACCTGTCACAAAATCGAGAAAGCTATCTAGGATGTATATGCATGCCGAATTTTAGGTGAATTAGTCAAATCACTGCAGAGATATGAGTGATTTTAACCCCAGGCAGATGAACAGATGGACACTGTGCAAACATGGTTGCAGGTGGCGCCACCTTTTGTTGTGTATGTTATAAAGCTTTCCCAGGGCTACATTTGTGTAAAATTTTTTTCCGGATCGGTCAAACGGTTCCCGAGATATATGGGTTTATGTGTGGAAACAGACGCACAAACGGACGCTGGGCAGAGACGAAAGGTCAGAGGTCAAGGTCACTTGGTTAGGCACCAGTTCACATGTGACCCGATAATTTGTGTAAGTTTCGGAAAAATCTGTCCAGTAGTCTCAGAGGAGTTCTCCGGAAACGAACGCGGCGGCGGCGGCGGCGGCGGCGGCGGCGGCGGCGGCGGCGGAACCCGGTCAAAAACATAGTATCCGCAAAACTTCGTTTTGGCGGATACAATTATAAGCGGTAATTAATCCAAGCGGATGACAGTTGCGAGAAATGTCACAAGTGAGTTAAACATGACACTAATTAAGATCGTTAATTATTTATTAACAACCATCACTAAGGTGTATATTGAAGTGACCACTCATCAACAAGTCTGTGCATAAATAGGCGAGGCTTATCCTTGATTCATCAGTTCCCAGCAGAACTTCAGAGTTCACCACCACAAGACAAGCAGCACATCAAGACCAATATGACGTCACGTGAAAAACGACTCTGCAGATGTAACCAAGTTATGTGGTACGCGGTGTGCTTCGTATTATCCGTTCTTGTATCAAGAGCGGCAACCGAAGCAGAGTTTGAATCATTTGTCGGACAATTCGCTGAACCTGAGAGTGAGGAAACATTTCATGAACCGCTCGTAGCACCAGACGCCGGTCCTGATGATGAAAGCGAGGCTACAGATGACGCATTTCGTGTATCATTTGAAGAACCATTAGGTGAACCCCGTGATGAAAACGAGGCTACCGAAGACATGTTCCAGCCACTGATGGGAGAACCAGAAGAGACCGATGACGCTTTGTACAGTGAGCGCACGCCGTTTGTTCCTGTACATTGGGATGGTTGCAAATACAAAGACGCCGAGCGGACGGCAGACAGAGGCACAATATCCAGTCCACGGTTCCCAATAAATTACCCAAACCAGGCGCTGTGTGGGTGGAGGATTCGCGTGAGATCTGGTGAGAAAATCGTTTTAACTTTTCATGATTTTCAAGTAGAAGAAGATGAGGAGTGCATGACGGACGCTGTGGAGATCTACGATGGACCGTCCGTAAGGTCGCCATTCCTCGGTTCTTTCTGCGGCAAAAAAATCCCAGATCAGATCAAATCTACCAGAAACTCTATGTACGTGGTGTTCTACTCCGATCGCTCCGATACCAGCAAAGGTTTTCGCGCTTCCTACGTCATCGAATCCCTAGCCAATGAACCGGCGCCAACCCCGAAACCGGTACTGCCTACGGCCGCGCCTGGCGCCACCTGCGGAAAATCGTCGGTACATTCTCTGCACACGCTTATAATGGGAGGGGAACCAGCGAAACGTCACAGTTGGCCGTGGCAGGCTAGTTTACAGTTCGCCGGGGGTCACGTATGTGGCGCCACCATCATCAGTGAACGTTTCGTGCTGACGGCTGCTCATTGCGTCATGCGCGGAAGTCGTGTATTATCAGCCAGGTTTTTCAGGGTCATCGTCGGCGAACACGACCGGGGTGCCAGAGAGGCCACTGAAAAATCCCACTCGGTTACCCTGATCATACCTAGGGATGGTAAAAAGGATAGTAACTATGGCAACGATATCGCGTTATTACTGGTTGAGCCAGCTATTCAGTTTAACCAAGCTGTTTCGGCCGTGTGTTTGACTGATATCGAGTTTCCCGCTCAGACCATGTGCACGACAACCGGATGGGGAAGTACCAAAGGAACCGGAAATAACCGTATCCTACAGGAAGTAGCGGTGCCGATACTGAGCCGGGAAACGTGTAGTCGACGCGACTACTACGGCGAAGACATCAAAGACGACATGCTGTGTGCGGGCTACGCTGAAGGCGGCAAGGACAGTTGTAAAGGCGACTCCGGAGGCCCCCTGGTGTGTAAATCTGGAAACCACTGGTTCTTGCAGGGCATCACAAGCTGGGGATCCAACTGTGGTGAAGCCAAGAAACCTGGTGTGTACACTCGTGTGACGTCACACATGGAATGGATCGACGCTGAGAAACACAAGTATAGTGCGGAGTTCTCTTCATATAAAGTAGAACCTTACGCCTCCAAGACCCCGGCATTTTCAATCCCTGTAACAAGCCAGGAGCGTCTTCTCTACCCCTGGATGGTGGATTTTGACGCCAACGTCACGTGCCTGGAGGAACCAGAGCCAGTTCAAGATGGTATATCCCAAAAAGGTGAAGAGACTTTTGTTAACGTATAAAAAATATACAAAGTCAAGGGACGCTTTGGACTGTTGGAAACAGTGATGAACTCTTGGTAAACATGGTACTGATATGTGACTTATTTCACAATACTGAAGATATACAAGTCAGAGGGTTTCGTTAAGTGTATTAAGTAAATATACAGAATTAATGAATAAGCTAATTTAGTTTGAAATTTAAGAGCTAGAACCTGGATTCTCTGGGGGAATCAGATTTGAGCTAAGTTTCACACATGGTTTATTTAAGTAGAATCTGTCGAGTGCTACAACTATATATGACTACAAATTAACACCTACACACACAAACCCACCACAAACACAAACATACATCATGTGCTTATTATGAATAATTTTATGAAATGATATGTTTTACAGTAAGTTACAAATTCAATGACGTACTTATAGTAGATATATGCAGGTATAATAAGTGATTTGCTAAAATTGGTAAAATATATGAATGCTTGTAATTGGGTGTATAGAGTACGGATGAAGGATGTTTTGTGCTTAATCTGTTTTTTTTTTGTATTTATGTAGTTAAGTAGGGTATGTACATACATCTCTGTCAAGAGCGCCTTACCTAATGAAAATCTTGTACAGTTATAATGTAAGTAAATGTTTTCTTAGTGTTAATAAAATAAATACAAAATCATATTCTTGTGAAATTCTTTTCATATATATAAACAAAGGACATGCACCTTTAATGAGCGCCGACACAGGCACGGACACATATAAACACTCGTGACGCACCCTCTGCAAAGTAAGTAAAAAATAACCGGTAGACCCGTCCCAAGGCAACCCCGTCCCTATAATTTACAATTTCAGATATATACCCAATTCCTACACACGACTATGGAACGACCGCGCTTTAATAGTTTGTACTCAACTATAGGGGTGAGGAAATACAAAGGACAGACCTCGGAGGACACGAAAAAGGTGGGAATTTATCTGGGGAGAGAGTCTGATGGCGATTAAACCCTTATATATTTGAAGTAGAATCCGGAGGAACCTTCTTGGTACCACTGCGGCCTCGCCCGCAGATAACAGCAGGAGAACAGTCAGAGGTGTAGTGCGGCCCGCCAATTCAGAACCTTGGTATCTACGGCCAGGACAGAAACCAGAGGATTCGATACCACATATACATGTAAATGTTTACCCAACCGTCATCAACACCCATATATATTATTCATAAGATAAGTCCGTGTTACATTTCTACCAGAATTTAGTCAAATAACCAAGTAGCTTGGACGTCTATTGTTGAGGAAATAAAAATGTGAAGAGTTTAAACGTATGCACATTTTATAATGGATGCTCTATAAACCTTTAAATAATCTCGTATTCGGGACCAAAACAGAAATCTTGACCATTTGCAAGACTGAATAAGGAGCTTCAAAATTGTACCCGAAAAAAAAGTCGAAAACAGAGATCATGACGGTCTGCAGACCTACGTCACTCCACAGCTAGATTTACACAATAATAAAGTCAAAACTGTAAGACAACCACTGAAGGTTAACTTGTATATCACCCCCCTATGTTTATTTGAAACGAATCATATAACATTATTTAAAATATTCACGTCTCGGTCTCGAGGTCCTGGACTCTTATGTGTGAGTGTGTTTGTGACAAACGGTTATCTTCTGCTCTATCTCAAAAGTTCTCTGTTGAAGTTGCACGAACAGATCAGAAAAAAATACATGTCTAAATAGGCTTTTCAAAAGAAAGTAAAAGTAATAAATTTTTAAAAGTAATAAATGCTTTTGCTCATACAATGCCAAAGAATCTATACCGTATTTATAACTAGAATACGGGTAGTCGACAAGCGACTACGTGTATCCGCCAAAATCAGAGTGGAACGGGTGAAGTGAAGCATATATTGAGTGGCAAGGGGAAAAAGAGTGAGGTGTGTTGCATGTTAGCATGGATGTCTCCAGCCGAAAAGTGTATGTAGGTAGCGCCACCTACCACAAAATCCAGAGAGCTGTCCCAGTTGTATATATATGCAAAATTAAAGGCAGGTTAGTCTAACCACTACATGTATAGGAGTGATTTTATCCTACATGAGACAAACAGATGGACTTGTGCAAAATTGGTGGCAGGTGGCGCCACCAATTTTGTATAAGATTAAGAGCTGTGTGTTCAGGGGGATATGTCCAACCAGTCCTGAGATTTTAGCCTGAATGTCTGCAGCCTTAACATAAATGTAGGTGGCGCCACCTGCCAAAAAATCGAGAAAGCTATCCAAGATGTATAAACACGCAAAATTTTAGGCAGATAAGTCAAACAACTACTGAGATATGAGTGATTTTAGCCCACGGCAGAAAAACAGACGGACGCTGTGCAAAAATAGTGGTCCCTCCAATTTTGTGTATGATAAACAGCTAAGTGAGATCTATACACATGCAACATTTTGGCCCAATCGGTCAAACGGTTCCCGAGATATGAGCTTCTATTTCTGCAGCGTTAACGTGAATGTAGGTGGCGCCACCTGTCATAAAATCAAGAAAGCTATCCAGGATGTATACGCTTGCCGAATTTCTGGTGAATTATTCAAACCACTGCAGAGTGATTTTAACCCAAGGCAGACGAACAGATGGACACTATTCAAACATGGTTGCAGGTGGCGCCACCAACTTTTAGTGTATGTTATAAAGCAATCCAAGGGCAACATTTGTACAAAAAAAATTCCTGATCGGTCAAACGGCTCCCGAGATATGTGGGTTTATGTGTGGAAACAAATGGACGCTGGGCAGAGAGGAAAGGTCAGAGGTCAACGCCAATTGGTTAGGCACCAGTTCACATGTGACCCGATAATTGGTGTAAGCTCGGGAAAATCTGTCTAGTAGTCTCAGAGGAGTTCTCCGGAAACGAACGTGGCGGCGGAACCCGGTCAAAAACAGTATCCGCAAAACTTTCGTGTTGGCGGATACAATTAACCGAGGGGCACCTATCTTCGACTCCCTGCCCCTCTATGGCCAAGCCTCGGGAAATGCCCGTGTTTGTCTATGAGCAGTGTCAAAATAGATCCTAAGGGGGTCTTTTCCCATATTTCCCCTTTCATCCTGAGGAATCTGATCATTTTGAAGGTAATCAGAAAGAATCTTCTATCAGAAACTACGCCTTATGTATCCGGCGGGGAAAAACAGCCCTTTGCAAGGACGCACGGACCTGCCCATACTTAAGAACGGGTAATAGGTTAGTATATATGTATGTGTTTATAACATGGATTAACTTAATATTTAACCTTTTTGTATCAATAATAACTTATCCATAAGTGTAAAAGAGATCTTTTCTGAAGTTTCATTAAGGAATATGGTCTTAGACACAATGTTCCCAAAATTTAACCGATAAAAAATCCCATCATTACCCTTTAAAAATTTGCTTGCATACATTCATTTTAATCCTTAAGCATCATGTTGAAATCACAAAGCGGACACGAGGACATCCAGCATTAAGACAACGATGCAATTTACAGACATGGATTAATTTATTCATCTTCCATTGGAAGTATCCTTTTCATTCTAAGAAGTGTTATGAAGTTGAATTATCAAGGTCAACGTATAATACACTTTGTAAACTGAGCACAAAATCCCCAATCATATCATTTTATGGAATGTTTACTTCCGTTCTCCGCTCAGCTATCTAAGCTACACCAAACCAGACAGTATCTGTATCACAACAAATCAAAACAAAAGAAATCAGTTTCTGCAGACCTGAAGTTTATTTATTTACCAGACGTACGGAAATACAAATTTTGATACAATAAGATGTTACTACAGTATGTGCTGCTACAGTTCAATAATAGTCAGGCAAGGATCATAGTAATATTTATTTAAATATATATATATATATATATATATATATATATATATATATTTATTTATTTATTTATATACTCGTATATCAACAATATATTCACTCATCACTCATATGATATATAAGCACTGGCAAGACAAAAATAAATCATGAAGAAACTGAACAAATTAGATTTTCATGAAAAACTCAATTGTCAAACATGATTTTACTTATTTCATATAGCTAGCTGTGCCTATTTCTCAAAATTTTAATGTTATGATAACTATATACACCTGAAATATTAAAACAAATAAAAAAAGTTCGCTATCCGTAATATTAACGCAACCCAAACCACTTAACCGCCACATACGTTAGCATCAAAATTATCGAAATCTTAAGTTAAACAAGAATTTAATTCAGATCACTTGCAAATAATTTATCACAATATATCTGACTATCACTATTAAAACACAGCCCGCTATATTATACCCAGTCCACGTGATATGTTCTCAAACTATGCAGGTTTTCTCACTCTCTCTAGGTATTTTTTTTTTTCACCTTTTCTTTAATAAAATTACTAAAATAATGATCCTGATAGTTGTGCAAGTCGATATCATTTTTCTAAAATGTGTATTATGTGTCGCCCTCTCGCGCTAAAAAAATCAACTTAAAGATACAAAATGGATGTCAACAATACCAAAAATATTTCAGTGAAACGGGATCAAAGTTTAAGAAAATCTGTATGGAAATTTTTACAAATATTAATAAAACTCTGCTTGTCTTTTTACTGGCATCAAACGGATAAAGATTTTATTCTTTTTTTTAACATCAGTTTCAGATGGTCTGCTATTCTAAAGTATATTATAAAACAGCCGTTTTCGCACGCGCACGACATGACAAATAACGTCGCATGGGCAGCGACAATTATAGTTTTGGATAAATAATATGAATATTAGCATTATTTATATTATTTACAATAAAATTGATGCAATGCCTTATTCCTGGGAGAAAAAAAATTGAATCATAGCATATCTGTCAAAAGCAAAATCGGCTCCTGAATGTACATTTTGAAGCTAAGATCTAAAAACATAATATATTACCGTTCTGTGGCAACGCTTGGCAAATGTAATTTTGTATACTATTTTCTATGCCTTGTGAACACTAAAATATAAACATATATTAAGATTTTCAAACCTTCTAAAATGGCAATGGTGTAAAAAATCAAACCACTCTTTTGCCTTATCATTCTAAATGAGATAAGCGTAAGTTTATGGGAAATGCAAATATTGACTTTAACGTTAAATTTAGGAGGATTCATATATGATTTGATCCTAACTGACATATTAGCGGATCACAAAATTCCCTTTGATAAAGACATTGTAAAATATTAATTTGCCGAAAATAGCTTCATACAGAGAGATACACCAAAAGACGGAACATTCTTATCCCGATTGGGAGGTGTCCAAAAAGTTTACCTAAAAAAAAAGTAACCGCTACGTGTGATTATGTACCACAAAGACACTGACGGACCCACTACTCTGACTGAAAAAAGCTGGTTATATCACGATGTAGTTCAATAATTTTACCTGAAATTTGCTTGAATAAACCTGCATACTAAATGGACACTTTTTTACTGTGAATGAAACAGGGCCATGTCGTCGCCTCTGTCAGTGACCCTGTACGAACCTCTCTCTGTTACCTATTTATGTGAGACCATTTCTCAAGACCACGAGCATGCGATGACCTCCGACATTTGAAGACGATTAGCATACAGTGACCTTTCACCTCAAAGATGGGTAACTTGCATTGATCGGCTATAAATTAATATATCTGCATCATAGCAGTTAATGGTCTCCAGCCCAAATATTTACATACATTAGGCCTAAGTATATATAAGATTAAAATACGTAATGCATTAGAAGCATATCATATAATATATATTAGTATACTATTCTATCTGTAAATGTTTATGATTATATATGCACCTAATTGTAATGAGCCTTGCTCGCTATAGATACATCAACTTTAAATACATGTATATAAAGGATAGAGCCTATGGTTATAACATACCTGAAATGTGAAGATCACGTGACTAAACAAACATATTAAATATGCATGACTTATATAACAGATCAGAATGAATGTAAAGTAATATATATTACTAAGATGAAATTCAATTAAGCACATTTAGCTTACAGATAAATAATATGTTGAGTATACAGACCTATTAAACTACTCAGTTACACATTCTTCAAACTATCATGTAGCCATTAACTGCTTTCAGGTACATATATATTAGTTATAATTTGTAATAAATATTCATCACCTTTTTTTAATTAAACTGAATATTCATGAAGTGCACATTATAATCAGTTTTACAGTATATTTATAATTTAAATCATGACCCTGAATAGTTATGGAGTACACACCCTATGTATTAACATAACATGTCATTAAATATGTAAATTAGGCCCGTCTGGTCTGCATGCTCCTATAAAGAAAGTTTAACAGTAACTCAAACAGTTGTGAACATACTAATCTGAAAGCCCTTCGTGAAAAGAGTATTACTGACAGAATCCCTGACACGCAAAAACCTAAATACACAACTAAAACAAAATCAGTTGTATCTTTGAATCCCAATAACATAGCAATAACCTAACACCGTGACCTGATTGTACCCAGGGACCTCTGACCTTTGCAGTGGACCACGTACAACCTCTGACCATGACCTCAGACAAACTAATACCATTGATGCTGCATCTTACGCTGCTATAAAAACATGTAAAAGATATTGAGGTCCATATCATTGCCCCCTCTGGGAGGGTATGCGTTCATCCCCGTTCGCGTGTGTGTTTGTGTTACATAACCCACGCAATTAAGAACGAAATCTCATGAAATATTTCAGGTCATTTCGGGAATGGGACAATGAAGAATCGATTAGATTTTGGTGTGGCTCTTCATGGAATATTCACAAATGTAAAGTCACTTGTGCACATATTGAACTAGGAATATGGGCCGAATAAGTGAATGCAAACACGGGTTAGGGAGCATTCCACGATAGGGACCCCACACGGCAAAGGCTTGAATTCCTTAGAATGCAGATTTCTAGCTGGTCACGTGACCAGAGTATGTAGAGACCAGAAATCAAATGGTCTAATTACATTATGTCTGATTGTGTGAAGGGTACAATGACCCTGGGGGAGGGGGATCACTTTGTCAAATTCACAGACCAATCAATCTTAACATAAACAACAAGGATCAAGTGGTTGCTTTTCCACAGATGATGCATAAACTGACCAATCAAATATGAGATTACATAATAATAATGGTAGAATCGGGAAAACTGACCAATGAGATATCAGAATCAACTGATGGTCATTGGCCAATGAGATACCAGAATCTACAGATGGACAGAATGATAATTACTTATCAGATAACATACTTCTAACAAGTTTAGAATAATAAATGGAGTCATGAAACCCTATACAACTGGAGTATGCCATGATATGGCAGAAAAATTTCAAAAGATATGATTGAAAGGGAACCTTGAAGCAAAATTTACTATAATTTTCTATAAGTTTAAGTAGTTAAGAAAACAGTGTAAGTGACTAGGCCTATGTGGAGCAGTTAAAATAAATATATACCAAGAGTATCAAGAGTATCTGTACAGGTGTTAAAGGTTACCTGTAATTAATCAAAAGCTAAAGTAAATACAGGTGTAAAGAGAAGGAATCAAAACAAATGCCATGAAAGAAAATACTGAAACCCTAAACGTTCATATAAAATCATGCTTGAACAACGTGAAGTCTTTAGGCCAAGTCATAAATTATCTTGCAATTTTCTATTATTTTGCAAAAACACTAAACTCGCATGTATACTCAGAGGCTCCAAATAATTCAGTGTATACGTTGGTAATGATGATTGAAAGCATTTAAATTACATGTCATTCTTTCACAGCGAGGGAGTTTTTTCCCCATCATTCTTTTTGAAACACTTAAAATCGTTCATACAAACAATTTGCATTCAAGAAGTCACTTCAAATAGCGGCCTGCTTCTGAAAGTTATGATATAGTACATCAGCTATGACAGTACTAATATATATTATGTGACTTTAAATTCTAGTCTTCTCATAAACCATCATATTCCCCATGTTGGGTTTCTTATATATAAATATAAATAATCAAATATATATTAGCTGCATGGTATGTGCCTGCACATCTACGGCAGAGTACTGCCACCATGCTATAATTGATACTGACTGGAATGGTCATACAATAAAAGGCCGCTAACAACTGGATATAGTAAAATATTAGCATCTTCAAGAGACTATATACAGGTTCTGACATTATACATTGTGCATTGTTTACTTATTTATTCATAAATTGGACAACACGGATCACAACATTTAAAAGTGCTGTGACTTGTACCAAAATTTCTGAACCAGCAAAGTGTAAATTATAATATTTTAATTTAGTCATAGCGTGAGCCCCGTCTTGAAAATTTATCCAATATTTTTATAAAGTTATGTACTACATGCAGCTTTTTAGATTATTAGATGCCTCACGTACATTGCTGATATTACCAATGGATTTCCAAGGCCTCAACTTTTTTTATACATGATGATCAGACATGTAATTTACATATAAACCCTTATTCTCCGTTTCCATACACTCATTCAGCGTATTGTTGCATATCTAACGGTTAGAGACGACATGTCCATCTTTAACCCTTTTATCTGCTGTTGATCATATACTGATACAGATACCCTAAACTCTTCAACGATAAACATTTTGACCCTTTCATGCGAGACCATATATTTATTTTATTTTTTATTGTTGTTTTTTTTAATCCTGATTTTGATCTTATATATAATTACCAACCATTTTTTCAGTGGCGAAAAGGGTGGTCCCTCAGAGCAGGATCCACTATATATATTTATTTATCAATGGGTCTTTTTTTAAGAAAGACTAACGAATCCCAAGAGGTTACTTAGGTTATTCAGTGGATGGATATAGGGACATACAGGTAGCAAGAACAAAAGTTGAAATAATAAGGTGCACAAAACGTCACACCTGTATATCCATCATTACTGAGCAAATGTATTACAAGACTCAGTAATACAACAATTATAGGATATTATGGTAAACCTTTACACGAGTATATTCTCATTCACAAAATACAGGCAAGCTTATGGTCTCAAGTCTAACATGAAATAAACATGCATGAATTGTGTCAAATAAAGGGAATAAATATACACCATTAAACGTGTACCTATATTACTGATCACAAACAATAAATGTAGAAATATTACAATTAAAACTTGGATGGTCCAATATGAGGTGCTAAAGCACTTACTAAACATATATTTACCTACCTGATATATAATTAGAATCTTAAATTACACCTGCCTGATATATAATTAAAATTTTAATTTACATATGTACAAGACAAATCCTTCAGAAAGCATGGTAAGTATCTTTGATGATACTTGAATTAAAGTTATTGCAAATAAGTCTTTAAATAAGAATTCCTAGCTTACGTTCTACGACTTATGATAATAAATGGAACATGAAAATCAATGGCAGACAAGTCAGGTTTGAAAAGATGGACAATTAGGGTAGTTGAGCATTTTCCATAGTAACATATATTAGGATGATGTATTCATCGGAACCAAAATTAATTTTAATCAAATCTGCATAATTTTAGGATATTCCATTCATAAACTTTTAATTTTTTATATCATTTTTTTACCATAGCACCAAAAGTCCAATTTCCCACAACCATAAAAAGTCTTTTTTTATCAGAATTTTCCTAAACTGGAAAATGAACGTTAGTCTGTACAATACAGAACTCTCCTCCTGAACGTCTCTGGTAAAGCTGGCAGTCTTTGAAGATCTTAAGTCCTCACAGGATAGACACAAGTTTCAGATCTGTACACATGGTCACATGACCTTAATGTCCAGGATCATGTGACTTGTTATCCCAGGTCATGTGACTTGAAATTCCAAGATCTTTCCTGCTTGATATTTCAGTGTATCCATGGTCATTGTCACTGCCAATAAAACATGGTCCCTGGTGGCAGTCAAGAGAACATGAGTGACCCTTTCAGATGGATACATCACCAAACACCATCTTAAAGTGAAAATTCCTGGATTATTATTGTTGGAGCACAGTGGGAATTTTACTTATTCAGTGAGTGTGATTATATACCAAGTGAACTGTGAAAGCTGTATCGCTTCCCATAATAGTGGTTTGTATGTACATCACAACAACAGGCTACATGTGAGTTTAAGCCGTATCTTGGCTTGACCACCTAAATTTCAAACAGGTTAACCTTGTATGTCACCATCTTTGGTTTTTACCAGGTGTGACGTGTCCATGCACCACTTAAAGTGTCCCCAAGTCTTTCTGTCAGTGACTGTCCTGATTTCAGTGCTGATCTTTGAACTCTGATCTTTGAACTCTGACCTCAAATTGAATGTCTTTAAAATCCATGACACAGTATATATAAATATGTCACAACGTTGTGTATTCAAACGTGATGCTTACATCATAGTTGGGTATATATCATGCACACCGAGCTATGTGCGTGTTGGGGAGTGCAGGCAGGTGACTAACCAGGTTATTAACGTGCAACAGTTAGAGGTCAAAGGTCATCAAGTGTATATTCCCATGTACAAGTATCAGCGTGTGCTCTGTCACCATGGCAACGCAACATAAGAATTTAACAATAAAATCAGCGCTGTGCCTTAACTCTCCACCGCAACACCAAGTAACAGCCGATTCTTAGGATCACGAAAAACACGCAGAGAACGATAAAGTCCACGTAAAACTTGGCCGTGTCTACGTCCAGCTTTTTCAGGACGTCTTTTCCATCCTTGAACAGACATTCCCTCTGGTCTTCGCCTTCTCCGCACTCCAGCGGGTCTCGGTCAAATCCGTATATTGCTTGTAGAACCCCCTCAAATGAGTATCTACAAATATGATGGGAAACTTTACAACATTATACAATCAGTTCATTATAAATTTATTAATCTATTTTTTAAAGAAATTCAAACCTATTAAAAAGTAAAATGAAAGAAAACATAATGAAGATGATGCAGAATATCACGCTCTTCTTCTATGTTTATGACAAATCACGGCTATACAGTCACATTTGAAACTTGCTGAAGAAATGTTGTAATCATTGATTTACCCACAATGAACCTCCTTGCTCCATCTAAAGCTTTCTTTAAGTCCATCAAAACAACTTGGTAGATGTATACGCAAGTGTGAATAAATTTTCAATGTTGACCTCTGACCTACCTGACATACGACACATAGGACAGCCACTGTAAATACTTGGGCATGGTGTCAAAGTTCACGAAGAACCCGCTGAACAAAAGTATTGGAATGGCCGTCACTGGACCAAGGAATACCGCCACCTGGTGGGGAAAACAACAATTTAAAACAGTTAAGTAAATATCAACTTGTATAGTTATAAAGAGGCATGGACTGAAGAACATCGCAAAACATGATTTAAAGAATAGAGGGCACCCTTGAATGTCAACTTGTTAATTTTACCCATTTGTTGTGCATATTTCAAACATTTAAATACTTGAATGAGTCTCATATCTGTAGGAAATTTTTTATATTGTTATTGGTGTGCAAGGTAGCAGACAATTTATTTACAGTGGAACCTGTCAAAAAGACCACCATTCTTTTAAGACCACCCTTGTGTGAACTGATACATTTACACAACTGACCTCTCTATTAACCACTTTTTGCCAGTCCTATCGGTGGTCTCCTAGAAACCGTAGGTTAAACTGTACAGGTTACATGTTTACAATAGAAGTAATAACTTTTCCTAATTTCCGTGTTCAATGTTAAATGTGTATATGACAAAAACTCATGCAAGTATGTAATAAACAATTTTTCCAGGTGACATGATCTTCATCATTTACTCAAAAGATCAACAAATACTACATATCATGTAATTTCAAATATTCATTAAATTCTCCTTTTTCATACCTGTAATGATGTTGCTGCCCCGATAAGCAGACCAAGGGACTGGGCGACCAGTGACGTTTGCGTTGCCAGCGTCAGGAACATGATGAACCGCAGGAAATCATTCGGCTGATTGGTCATCCAGTACACAATACTCCCGTACACGATCGGGAATATGATCTAACAAAAAAACAAGGGACCTATGGGTCACGACGCTCAGCTGTTATATATGATAAAAAAAATATTATTTAGAAATGAGGCACATGCTGGTTTTGTGTGGTAATAAATATAAGCTGTATTATGAGTTGTTGTTGTTTAGCTTATGTATGATTTTGATAGTACCTTTGGAGACAGGGAAGAGGATTGATTTCATTTATTTTATTAACAAATGGAGTACTACTGTCACACAGATTTTGACTTGGCCATATAACTTATAAGCAAAACATATAATATAAGAGTTTAACTATTTATTAAAAAAATTACAAATATTGTCCCAAATATAATTTTTATTAAAAATAATAAGAGAATCATATGATTTTTTAAAATGAAATATAACTGATATGATTATTAAAATAATATTAAAGAATATATTCATGAATGTATTCATGAATACATTTTGAAAGTATTTGCACGAGTATTCATATACTTTCATTTTTACCTGAATTCCCATTCTTTATGCAAGAAATTTTATAATGGAGTACATAATCATATTCGTATTTAAATACAATTACAAAATATTTGCACCATGTCTGGTATTTATTCAGTTTTCACCAAACAAAGATGTTGAGAATCCAGAATATACAAAATTCACACATTTAAATAATGATCATAAGTACCTGGTTTTATGGCCTTTATTTATATTAAAAAATAACTGTAAAAAATTCATTTTGGACTAATTTCACATCAATGTACACACTAGGTTTTAAATAAAAAATTGAGGTTTTTCCTTAATTTCTCAAAGGAACGAAGTTGCAAAGACCCAGTTTTCGGCTTGGTAGGAGATCTTGGGGACATCTAACATTATGCCGAATTTTGGATTCCTAGGTCTGGACTAATACCTTTATTTCACATTCAAGGGAATAATACATTTAAGTTTATATATTATTTAAGCATATCCACTTTTTCCATTAAAATAGTTTTTATCTGATTAATTTTTTTATTTACAAAATTTATAAATTTGTATTAAAAAAACACTGAAAATATAAGTTAAAATATTAGAATTCTTAGTTGCAATCATTATACATCCAGAGTGTAGCTCGTATTGGGTCATATTTTGCATACACATATATTTTTATTATTTTTAAATCACAAATTTTTAAACTGAATTTAAAAGAAAATAGTGCCACAACATGGCATCTGCAAGATTATTCCTTGAATCACTATTAAAAAGTTTTGCACATTGGAGTTTTCAGTACATGCTTAATCTTATTCACAAAAATAAAATAAGATTCTGTAAATCTGGTAAAATAAAAACATCTTTTCAAATAAAGTATACACACTGTTGGTTGAATGAGGGACAAACAATATCATTATGCTAATTACAATCTAAGCTTTAATTTATTCCTGGAATTAATAGTCAATTTCACACCTTGTGAAGTTTTTACTCTTCTCAAGGAAGGAATTACTTATCTGATGAACATCACACTTTCATAGCAATACACCCCTTTGTGGACACAATTAAATGTGCACTTTAATCATTGTAACCCTGGTGGTAAATACAAAATCTAAAATGTAGCATAGCCAAGAATAAAATGAAATACAGAAAATTATAACATTCATCTAGTTAATGCATCATCTAGGGGGGGGAGCGTGTGCAGGGTAGAGAAGAAGCCTGCTAGTAGTGGCCCAGCTGAGCCAAGACAAGCTGCCTGGGGTGGGTTACATAATGCAAGTGAAGGCTTTACTAATAGGTGGGCTAGATGTAAACAACACTTGACATGGTGTATGAAAACTTGAATAAAAGCTACTCTTTTCAATCAATTCCTTTGAAATTTCAGATTTTAAAAGATTAAATCCTTATGTATATATGCTGTGAAAATTAAATCAACAGTGCTTACAGAAAAAAAACATGCCATTGCCAAAGTTGGACAAAATTTAGGGTATTGATTTTTTATTTAAGCTAATAACTTGAAAAATTTGCAAAATTCAGATATAATTTTGGGTAAACAATCGAATCTTGATTAAATAAAGTTATATTCCTGACAAAAAGTCTCCAGCTTCAGCAATTCTCATCTAAGGTGAGTAAATATATTTCTTGATTTTTAAAAAAGTGCATTATGTTTGGGCCCATAACTTAAAAAAATACACAATACTGACATCATTTCAGGCATGTGCATAGCGAATGTATAGAAAAATATGTATATTATATATGATCAAAGTCTGATCAGTGGTTTTGATATGAGGCAGTCTTAAAATGTAACAATGGGTTTTTAATGGAAAAATTAAGTTTTTCATTGATATCTCGAAGGAATTAAGTCCTAGTGACCAAATTCTTGGCATGGTAGGGGATTTTGGAGAAATCCAACTGTATGCCAAATTTAAGGAACTTAGAGCTGAAGCTCGGGAGCTGAGCTCTAGCAAACTGCATAACACTAGCAATATGTGACATGGTGCTTGAAAACTTAAATAAAATATACAGTTTTTGATCATCTGGATTCAAATTTTGAGTGTTAACAGTTGAAATGCTAACAAAAAAATGCTGTGAAAATTAAATCCACAGCAGTTACAGCAAAATAACGTGCCATGGTCAAAATTGGGCAAAATTTAAGGTACCAATTTTTTATTTTTGCTAATATTTTAAAAAATTTAAAAGATTTTGATCTTATTTTGGGTGTACAATTTAATTTTGATTAATAAAAGTAATATTACTGGAAAAAAAGTGCTTAGCTTTAACAAGTTTTGTGTTAAGTGATAAAATTTCTTTCCTGATTATTTACAAAATGCATTATGTTTGGGCCCATAACTTTTTTAAATTATATAATACAGACCTAATTTCTGGCATGTACATAGGAATTATATAGAGGATTATTTATAGGAAATATGAGGAAAAACAGATGAGTGGTTTTGATATTAGGCAGTCCTGAAGTGTGAAAATAGGTTTTTAATAAAAAATTGAGGTTTTTCCTTAATTTCTCAAAGGAATGAAGTCGCAAAGACCCAGTTTTCAGCTTGGTAGGAGATCTTGGGGACATCTAACATTATGCTGAATTTTGGATTCCTAGGTCTTACGGTTTCAAAACGTGCCACATCTACGGACGGACGGACGGACGGACGGACGGACGACGGACAATGGACCACGACTATAGCTCAGATGACTTATAGTCAGCTGAGCTAAAAATTGAATTTACCCCTAACAAGATCAAGAACACTACCAGGAAAATTAGGCATGAATCATCCAAAAACCCTCAAAAAGAGCACTGTAAGGGTGCTTAATAAGCCCTTTGTATGTCTTGTGACCTCTGACCTCATTTAATATGCATGGAATTTCCCAAAGAATAAACTCAGGTGAGATATTATATTGATAAATATTTCTATTGAGTTAATCAAAATCCATCCTATTCCAGTAAGTTACTGCAGTAACATCACAAAGTGGCCTGTTGAACTCTGACCACATTTAATATGCATAGATTTTGCCTTTAATGGAACTTGGGAGAGATCATATATTGGTAAGTATCTGATATGAGTGTGATGCAATGTGGGACCTCATCATACCTGAAACGGCATGTCGGCCATCGTCTTGGCGAGGTAGTAAGCCTTCAGACTGTACCAGTAGTTCAGATGTTCACGAACGAACACTGCCATCTCCATGGGAACTGCAAAAGTTTGAGAAAATGTGAAAGATTTGTAACTGCATATACACAACTAGACATTTCTTGGCACTGCAGGCGACAGAGTATCCCCAGACATAGTACGCCCCCCCCCCCTTATGAATAGGCCCCCATTTTTAGCAGCATATACTGACACTTGGCAAGCAATAATTGTTTCTTCCATCTATAAATCCACAATCTTTTTGAAAATGTTAGTCCTGTGACCTTGACCTTTTGGCACATCAAAAGGCTATCCAAGATCTTCTGTCACCTTGATTTTGGGACCAATCCATGCAAACGATCTTGAGATATTTAAGAATTTGTGTATTTCAGCAGAAATGGACCTGTTCAAGGTCAAGGTCACTCTCTTAGCCTCCTGTGACCTAGACCTTTGACCTCATGACCCCCAAATCAATTTGGGTCTTGCTTTTCCAATGGGACATATACTAGTCAAGTTTGAAATCCATACATCAATCAAAGCAGGAATTATCAGCCAGAAACTAATTTTTGGACAGATGGCTCCTGTGACCTTCACCTTTGACCTTGTGATCTCAAAATTGATAGGAGTCTTCCACTCTTGGCAGGTGAAATATATGTGCATGATGAAAGATCTGAGAATAATTGTTTGGCTGAAAATGCATCCACAATCTTTTTAAAGATGTGTCCTGTGACCTTGACCTTTGACCTCATGACTCCAAAATCAATTTGGGTCTTGCATTTTCATTGGGTCATATACAAATCAAGTTTGAAATCAATCCATCAATAAAAGTAAGAATTATCATCCAGAAACTAATTTTTGGACAGATGGCTCCTGTGACCTTCGCCTTTGACCTTGTGACCTCAAAATTGATTGGGGTCTTCCTCTATTGGCAGATGAACTATATGTGCAAGATGAAAGGTCTGAGATGAAATGTTTGGCTGAAAATGCATCCACAATCTTTTTAAAGATGTGTCCTGTGACCTTGACCTTTGACCTCATGACCCCAAAATCAATTGGAGTTTTGCTTTTTCCATGGGACATATATAAGTCAAGTTTGAAATCAATACATCAATAAAAACAGGAATTATCATCCAGAAACTAATTTTTGACAGATAGCTCCTGTGGCCTTGACCTTTGACCTTGTGACCCCAAAATGGATCATCCACTATTGGCAAGTGAGCTATATATTCAAGATGGAAGACCTGGGATGAAAGTTTGGCTTAAAATGCATCCACAGTATCTTTTAAGATGCGAGTCCAGTGACCTTGACCTTTGACCTCATGACCCTAGAACCTATAGGGTTCTTACTTTAGTGGTAGGGCCATACATAAGTCACGTTTGAAATCCATTTGGCTATCAACACTGGAGATATCCTAAGAGGTGTGTGATTTTCACCAAATATGGACACATTAAATGTCAAGGCCACTCTCATGGTAAGGGCATGACCCAAATAGACCTCATCCCATAACCCATCTCTCTACATGTGCATAATATGAAAGAAATCTGTCCATTAGTTTTTGACTTATAATGCTTACAGTACTGTCAAGTGGCAATTATGGGGGTATTAAAAGGCGTAAAAACAAGAAAAGGATAATAGGTGGCGCCACCAGTTTCCGGTATATCACAAGGCTATCCAAGATTTTCGGTCACCTTTTTTTTCGGACCAGTCCATGCAAGCTAACTTGAGAAATTTAAGAATTTGTGTTATTTTCAGCAACTAGATGTGTCGGAATGACACGAATGCCCCCGCCTTGGGCAAATTAGAAACATTTTTAAAATTTTGAAAATTTTTTAAGTTCAGGAGATGTCGTATGGTCAAAAGTAGGTCAACAAGGGCAAAATGCAAACTCGATCTGTAACGGGTCATTATCAAGCAACACACCAAAAATCATGCCAGTATATGCAGGCATTGTGAAAAAAAGTCCATACATGTGCATTTTCCATAAAAATTTCTGTCTTTCATGAAATTTTCTATGTTTAGGATCCGTAAAACATTCAAAAGTAGGTCAACCGGGATGAAACGCAAACTCCATCTTTAACTGTCATTATCTGCCCACACCAAAAAAATCAGGGTGGTATCTGCAGGCATTGAGGAAAAAAAGTCAATACATATGCATTTGTTATGAAAATTTATATTTTTCATGAAACTTTCTATGTTCAGGAGCAGTCAAATGGTCAAAAGTAGGTCAACTGAGACAAAACAAGAACTCGATCTGTAACTGGTCATTATCTGCCTACACACCAAAAATCAGGCCCATATCTGCAGGCACTGCGAAAAAAAGTCCATACATGTGCACCTTTTTTATGAAATTTTCTATGTTAGAGCACCGTCAAACGGTCAAAAATAGGTCAACTGGGACAAAACGTGAACTCCATCTGTAACTGGTCAATATCTGCCGACACACCAAAAATCAGGCCAAAATCAGCAGGCAATGCGAAAAAAGTCTGTACATGTGTATTTGTCATGAAATTTCATATTTTTCATGAAATTTTCTATGTTCAGGAGCCATAAAACGGTCAAAAGTAAGTCAACCGGGACGAAACGCGAACTCAATCTGGAACTGGTCTATATCTGCCCACACACCAAAAATTAGGCCAATATCTGCAGGCATTGCGAAAAAAAGTCCGTACATGTGTATCTGTCATGAATATATCTATTTTTCATGAAAATTTCTAAGTTTAGGAGCCGTAAAACGGTCAAAAGTAGGTTAACCAGGACGAAACGCGAACTCGATCTGTAACTGGTCTATATCTGTCCACACACCAAAAATCAGGCCAATATCTGCAGGCACTGAGAAAAAAAAACCGTACATGTGTATTTGTCATGAAATTTCATATTTTTCATGAAATTTTCTAAGTTTAGGAGCTGTAAAATGGTCAAAAGTAGGTCAACCAGGACAAAACGTGAACTCGATCTGTAACTGGTCTATATCTGCTCACACACCAAAAATCAGGCCAATATCTGCAGGCATTGCGAAAAAAAGTCCATACATGTGTATCTGTCATGAATATTTCTATTTTTCATGAAATTTTCTAAGTTTAGGAGCCGTAAAACGGTCAAAAGTAGGTCAACCAGGATGAAACCCGAACTCAATCTGTAACTGGTCTATATCTGCTCACATACCAAAAATCAGGCCAATATCTGCAGGCACTGCGAAAAAAAGTCCATACATGTGTATCTGTCATGAATATTTCTATTTTTGATGAAATTTTCTAAGTTTAGGAGTCGTAAAACGGTTAAAAGTAGGTCAACCGGGATGAAATGCGAACTCAATCTGTAACTGGTCTATATCTGCCCACACACCAAAAATCAGGCCAATATCTGCAGGCATTGCGAAAAAAAGTCCGTACAACAGTTTCATTTCGGAATCACGGAAGGACGGAATGACGGAATGACGGACATGGGTAAAACTATATGCCCCGGCCACTTTGTGGCGGGGGCATAAAAATGGACCTATTCAAGGTCAAGGTCACTCTCCTAGCATAGGTCATGACCCCATTTTAAAAAGGCTTCATCCCCTTACCTATATCTATATAAATGTAAAGTTTGAAAAAGATCAGTGAAATATTTTTTTAGTTATCCAGCTCAAAACATTTTTCTGCGGTGGCGGCGGCTGCAGCGGGACTGTCGTGAAAAACATTGTATCCCGACTCTGTCTGGGGATACAATTACAAATATGCTAAACACCTTGAAGATTACCCTCAGTCTGCCTGACTCATGAAACAGGCCAGGCTGGCTGGGCTCCTGTTAGTCATTCCTTTTAATGTCTTCATGCAACATTGTATACATCATTATATTAATGTATAGGTCATTATAATTACTTCTATAAAAACATCCCAGTCATGTTAAAAATCACTTTAATATTGGTTTATTACTATACAAAACTGTCACATTGCAGCACATACATATCCAACCTAGCCTGTCAATGTACGAAAATTAAATCCATGTTTATCCTTGATTTATATGAGATAAAGATGACGTGTGACTGACTTACATGTAAGGACTGTGGGCATTAAAGCTGTGAACATGAGAAACAGCATACAGAAGAAAAGACACCCTGCATTGTTGTACGCCTTGCTGGACTCGTTACCGATACCCAGATACAGAAGGCCGATGAGGATCCCGACAGCCAGGTGAGAGATCAAACGAAGTCTGGTCAGGGTCTAAAACATGTCATTAGCATATAATTACCATATTCATTTATATGTCATCAGTTCGTTGGCAAATTATTACCATGTTCATTTATACATCAGGTCATTAGCATATTATTACAATATTCATTTACACATCATGTCATTAGCATATTATTACCATATTCAGTAGCACATCATCCATAAAATCATTAATATGTGAATTTTTTTACTGTAGATCCAAAAGATATAGATAACTTACTTGTATATTTTCAAATGTGGCCACTTGATTTTGGAACCAGATAACTCAATACTATGGTATTATTTTCATAAAATGCAGGAATTAAGAATAAGAAATAGTATATGCCATTTGGGACAAAAAGTTGCCACTGTTGTAAGGTTCTAGCAGTGACAATTCAAGTGCAATATCCATTAATTACAAAACAGCAAAGATTGAGTGCAACTGTCAAAATATTGTTCAGTTAACACAAAAATTTCAAAAACAGAAAATGCCTGTGACATCATATAACTCGACACTTGACTGATGTGCCCGTTCATGGAAAAACTTCAACATTACATGTTTGATAAAAAAAAAAAAAACAAGATATCTCTGTGAGGTGGTTGATATTTTCTGTGACACTCACCGTGTCTCTGATGATGGACATGAATGTCCTCATGAACAGGATCCTGAACTGAGTGAAACAACTGGTGGCAAATGTATGATGTTCTTGGTCCTCGCTCTGTGAATGCATAACATGAATATTCATGTAGTCATGAATATGTATCAACCCCACACTGTATTGGAATAGATACCAATATGCATACTTCTCTTAAAATAACAGCACCTTCAAAAATATTTATCTGAAGTCAGTGAAGGGTTAGTACAAGGGGCTCCACTGTTAAATTTTAAACTGATTTGGTGATCAGATGCAAAATTACACATTTCCTCTATTCATTTAAAAGCAAAAGATGTTAACATAATCAGTATCTGTCACTGCCTTGCTTAATTGGTATACAAGCCTTTTATTTATATTCCAAAAATAATATTATACAAATTTGCAAACATTTTTTTCCGACTTTCCATGCAGTTATTAAAACTGTTTCAAGTTTAAATAGATAGGCCATTCATAGGTGATTTATTACAGATCATTAAGATATTATATCCATTCTCACTGCACAATGCACCTTGTCAATGCTGAATCACATAAGCCAGATTAACATGCACTAATTAACCAGTGTAATAATTGGAAAATTTTGTATGCAGGGAAGGTCTGCCATTAGAATGCAGGGACTAGAAACAGTGGGTTAAAGCAAATTAACTATTAATTAAAGTTTTAATTTTTAAATTTTTAAAATGTAACCATAGGTAATATATTCAAATTGACCAGTGTCTCGTTGCCTTATACCATTCTGCTTTGTATATATACTAGTTTATATGTATTAAACTTGGAACATCCTTTTGTTTACTGTATAAACAGAGATTACTTTTAATTTTGTGACAAAGTCAGCATTAGAATAGTTTAATGTCACACCAGTAGGTGGCAGTACAGGGTGATGGAGCTTTTATTCATAACCATGACAATAACTGGTGTACTGGTGATTTTGAAAACTGCTCACACTTGGAGTCTGTATCTTTAATATTTCATTAAAATATTGTCGATAGTATAGAAAAGGACATTTAAATCTGACGTGTAATGTCTCAGGTGACAAGGTGTGATGAGGCATAAAGTTTTTTTCAATATCAGATTTTTTTTTACTGGTTACAGCTGAAACGTTAATCAGAAAACCAGCCAAATCAAACATCCCATAATGCAACATTACCATAAATACTACAAGCCATTACCATAAAGTACCACAATAACCATCACCAACCCTGAATAATACTACACACAATGTGAAACACAACCACTCAGCCAGGACAACGTCAATTACTCACCTATATTAATGGGCATAATTACCTACTCTACTTATAACTGCTGGTACTGATGTCTGTATTATTAATGCTAAATTGTTGTAGAATTAAGGCAGCATGATTTATCAAATAAGCACAGGCCATTAGTACCAGGTTACTTTATTGATTAACTGACAAGTATGACAAGGATATTTTGCTGCCGTATGCCAGACGGTCCTAATATGTATCGGCAGTGTTGCCTTCATCTAACTAAAATTTTATCATAAACATCAGTTTTAAACGCTAAAAAGTGTACAGCTTGATCTAGCTTGGAAGATATAACTTCTTTTATAATATGATACAAATGTTTTTTCAGAGTAATACATGCACAAATTCTACTGTTGATGATTGATATGTTTTGTCCATTTTTTAATTTGCTCATGCATACAAGGACTCTTTTTTGGTGCGTCTTAATTTTTTATTTTTTCGTTTGTTTCAGCCATTACAGATGCATGTCAAATAGACATTTCTGGAACAGGTCAAGAACAGGCAGAAGTGATGTCATTTCAGGTATCAAAAATACAGTATGCTTGATCAAAATTCACTGAGACCACAGACAAAGCCTACATGCCCATCACTATGTCATATCTCATCAATATCTACCACGTGCACATCAATATAAAGTTATTTCTAGTCAGAGAGGCCTGTTACTATCAATCAAATCAGTATCATTTTGTTTCTTAGTTTCCTAGTATTTTCTTCAATCATAAACATGGTATTACAAGATAATCTAAAGCTGAAATATATTTTCCAAACACCTTTCTAGGGAACAGTGTTTTCTTTGCCAATTAATTTATGAAAGTTTCATTTCTTTTTCTTATTAACAATTTGTTCACAGGCAAGAACCTTCCTTTAACCAAACACCATACAAGTACCCTTAAGTTAATATTATATATATAAACCTGGAAAAAAAATTTCATGTGCTTCCTGACCCCTAGTGGCTAGATTAGGTACCAGTACAGACACAGCTGAACCAGAGATATTGAAATTTGAGATGAAAATAAACATTTTCCTACAGGCATGTTTCATTTAATTCAGGCATGTGATACCTGGTCACTAGAGATAACTTGTATTGATGTGCTCAAGCCACGGTGACACTCGTACAAAGCAGGACCTGACATTCCAGTAACTACAGGGTGTACATGAGTAATAAAAACATAATCCACTCAGTTATATATAATACAGAGCATGGGGGGGGGGGGGGGGGGCAGCAAGTTTGTTATGAGTAAGTGCCAGGGCAGCAGTGGTCCACACTGTTCACATCTTAGTATTTTTTTTTGTGCTACAATGGCTTTGGTGATTAATGTGAAGAAATTTGAATAATATTTGAGAGCTACAAAGAGCTTTACTTTCCTTCTCTTGGAGTTAAATATATCCTACAAATATAAGTGATATTACAAGTTTATCAAATTTACAGATGTGTGGCCAAACAGGCTTACTTCTTGTAATTTGTGACAAAAAATAATGAAATTTGGAAAGAAAAGCAGTTCCATCAATAGATACCCAGGAATTTGATGAGATACAAATTCATTTTAAAAAAGATAAAAGCTTTAAAGAAAAATAAGGGTGGTGGATTAAGCATGTATAAGTACTTTCAGAAAGCTGTACCCAATGCATTATTACACAAAATGTTTTCAGAAAAAAAGATTCTACAAAATGAAGATTTTAGTAAATTGTACCAGAAATGTATTTTAACAAAATGCATAATTTCAAAATAACAGAAAACAGTGTATGAAGATAACTTTTTGACAGAACTGATCACAGTGGATCAAGCTTTTAATCATGTGACACCCTGGGGCGGTCCACAGCACCAGTTATGACCACACGATGACATGGTCATAGAAGGCGGGATTACCAAAGTGATGTTAGAGGATGCGGTGGAGGTGGAGGGGTTTACCTCAGAGTCAGACGAGTCCTGTACGTCACGGAGAGAAACAATACACGTCATATTTATAATGTTTACATGACAAATATCATAAGTATATACATATAATCATACTATAACCGTCAAAACCAGAGAGAAACAATACATGTCATATACGTATAGTTACACATTATTATTAAATGGCAAATATCATAATTACTATATATACAGCATACACACTTTATAATTGTCAAAACCAGAATGAAACAGTAAGAGAAACAATATGTCATATGTATCATGTTATAACAGTATTGTTACATGAAAAGTATCATTTTACATACCAGCATACAGTATAACCCTCTGTGTGTGTGTGTGTGTGTGTAATAATTATACACACAGTATAACCCCTTCCTTTTACAAACACTAGAAAAACACTTATAACTGACAATAACTTATATGAATGCAGTTTGGATCAATAATGGTTCTATGTTACATTGTACTAATGAATGCAATCGAGCATATATATTTTTGTCTGTAGCACATCAAGGCCTTGAAGACTGAAATATCTGAACAGCATGACTAGATATATCTGACAATTTATGAATTTGGCGGATGGCCAGAGTAAAAAAAAAATAGAACAAAGGGAATTCTGCATTAACAGGTGGCTGGCAAGATGGCCTTTAAACGTACAGACAAAGGAAGAGGCCATGGAATGCATTATCAACAAGAATGCATGAACAACATAGATACATATATGTCACTTGTGTGTGTGTGTATATATATATTTATATATATATTAGCGAAGATAAAGATAAACAGTGTCACCTTTTAGATATATATTATAATAATATATACCCATTGAGGATACACTGATATGATACATCTTATATTAATCTTTGTACACATTTATAATTTTATATTTGGTACTTATCACACAGAAACATATAAAAATAATTTACCATTTTATACATCAAGATACATTAAAGTGTAGATTTATAAAAAGTATGTACATTTATGGGACATCATAAGTACACAGTGTAGAGTTTATTTGTGGCACTTGATATGATATTTACCTCATTTACAAGATAATCATGACTTGTGCTATGGGTTATGTATCAGTTTATGATGATAAAATTCAAAACAGTTTTGATAGAATTTTTGCTACACTTTGACTCCTGTACTTATCTTAGGCTTCATGCCTGTTAAATAAATATGGGAGCCATTGCTGGGAAAATAATTTTTAAAACCAATTCTGTGGACGATTTGATAAATAATACTTGCCCACAAGAACATTGCCCACAAGACGAATGTCAAAAAGACAGAAGCTATAAAGAAGACTGCCCACAAAAAAACTTCCCACAAAACTGGTGGCACTGAGAAAAACAATGATAGCAAACAACTTGTATTTAAGCTTTTTTTTCAGTTTTTGGACATTACAAATAGCACAAAGAACTGGACCATTCTTCTGGTTTCAAACAAAAGCAAAAGTTTTATTTTTAAGCAAGCACTGTAACATCAAAGTTTACCTCGCAAATTTCAATTTCCTCAATTTCCTGCTGCACAAAACAAATGTAACTTTGTCATGCACTTCATTTACTTGTGATTATTCCTTTTTAGCAGAGTGATGTTATATGATGTTTGAGTATGAAAATGGAAAATTTGAGGGTGAGGGTGATGGTAACTTATGATAAGAATGATAAGCGTTCTATTTTTAGACTTTCTGGATTTTAGGTTTTTTATGTAGAGGACTAGTAACCTGTCGTTAAGAGATTTGAGCAAATCTTTAAGGCTCTGTCAATGTAACACCACAAGTTGGTTTGTTGGTCTGTTTGCTTGTCTGTCTGTGTGTTAGGAACATTATGCAAAAAATTCTTACAGATTTTGATGAAATGTTCAGGATAGCTGGTCTAAGATACATGGAACAAATGATTATATTTTGGAGGTGACCTCGGATACCGATCTGGATCCAGCAATTCTTAAAGTAAAATGCTGCATTTCTGACAAAGCCATATGAAGTTAATGAGCCGCCTTGGTGGAGGTGTGTGCTCCCTGAGTGTCTTCTATTTTTTGAGTAATTATTATTTTACAGAAATCTATGACAATCAAAGCAAATCATTTATTGGGACTCACCTCCTGTCTGGTGACAGCTGGTGTGGTGCCATTCATCACAACGCGGGTTGGAATGCTTGACTTGGTCCCTCCGTTCATCGGTGTTGATTCGTCGTCGTCGCTGCCGACGTCTTTTGTCTCGGAGGATTCCTTTGGGTCGTTCTTTGTATCACAGTTGAGATTTTTATTGGGGAGTTTCTGACACGGCTCACATCTACCGCTCTTGACGGCCACCACTAAACGAGGTACCATATCTCCATACTCACCACACGCCACCTCCATCACTGAGAATTATGAAAACACGAGTCTAATGTTACTGATAAAAACACAAGTCTAATGTTACTGATAAAAACAGAAGTCTAATGTTACTGATAAAAACACAAGTCTAATGTTACTAAACTGTACAGCTGCTGATAAACTATCTCTAAATACTATACAGTCAACAATTTAGTCTCAAAGGCTCTCTTAACAGATTTCCTCTCATTAAATTTGGTTTAAAACCAAGATAAAATCCACTGTTTGTCCATACACTTTGGGAATAATTAATAATGGAGCAGAAAGCCATGACCCATGGATCACCTGTTTCATAATATACTTTAGGGGGGGGGCTCACTGGTGCCATAAATGTGATAAATTTAAGTAAATCTTTACCAAAGCATTCAAGATATACCCTGACAAGTAAAGTCCCCCGTAGAATCAGACACAATTCAAGGAAAATGGTTCCCAGATAATAAGCTCACCGTAATCTGCAGGGTTGTGATACGGCGGACAAACCATGCTCTGTGAGTGAAGGTATGGCACGAGTCCTGGAATGTTTCCGTGGTAAATACACTGTCCCTCTGCCATCATGTACAGCTGAAATACAGAAATACCTGGTAAAAACACTGTCCCTCTGCCATCATGTACAGCTAAAATACAGAAATACCTGGTAAATACAATTACTCTATAATAATGTACAGCTGAAACACAAATACCAGGTAAATACACTGGTAATCATTCTGTCATTCATGTGTAATAATCTGGATGGCATTTTTTTAAATATCAGACATTCAATACAGTATTTTGTCTGTTTACTTGCTTATTGTTTTGTGAGAACCATCTGTCCAAATATCCACAAGGGAAATTTAGTTTTCACAGCAGCCTGTAGAGGTCAGCAGAATCTTATATGTCATTAAATATTTGTTGAGAATGTTGAGATCACCATGGTTACATTGGCAGTGGTAAAGTGTTGGTCTCATCACCCTTATCACATTGACTAGTTTCAAATCATATAATTTTACAAAATTACCTTTGATATTTAAAAGAAAACCTCAAAAAGGGAAAAAAAGTGAAAATGGTCATACAGAGATATTCCAAGAAACAAAGATGGTTTGAGAGTTAAGTTACTATCTCCATTACATGAGAGTTTATTACTATCTCTATTACGTGAGAGATTATTACTATCTCTATTACGTGAAAGTTTATTACTATCTCTATTACGTGAGAGTTTATTACTATCTCTATTACGTGAGAGTTTATTACTATCTATATTAGTTGTTACTAACATTGTCAAACATTTCGAACAACTTGGCGCTCGGCTGGTGTATTGTGCAGATTATGGTTCGCCCGCCTTTTGCCAGCGACTTCAACAGAGATACACACTGAAAGCAGGATGCACTGTCCAGTCCACTGAAATGTAAAATGGAAAATCATCACCATGTGGCTAAAAACACATTCAGCTCTGATCATAACACACAGAAATATACACAGAAACTCTCCTAACAGGTACCTCTATGGTATGAGCACCTTTATATTACAGTCACCTGTGTATTATAGGCACCTGACCTCTTTATATCAGCTATAACAGTCTCCTGTATATTATAGGCAAACTGACCTCTATATATCAAATACCTCTTTATTACAGTCACCTGTATATTATAGGCACCTTACCTCTATATCAGGTGCCTCTATATATATTATGGGCATCTCTATACTATGGACATCTCTATATTATGGACATCTCTATATTATGGACAATTGTATATTATGGGTAGCTGTATATTATGGGCATCTCTATACTATGGACATCTCTATATTATGGGCATCTCTATATTATAGGCATCTCTATATCATGGGCATCTCTATATTATGGGCAGTTGAGGTGGGTTATGTGAGCTTTGTGACCTCTCAGCTATGAGTAAACACTCATGTCCCACCAGAGGTTTGTGATACAGATATGCTCAGGTGGCCATGTTCATCATAGTATGAACGCAATGTCATATCAGTTGATATAATGGTATGTAAGGCTAAAATATAATTAACCATCACATAAATTTCAATGTCATAGAAGTATGCTTATATTTCATGAATGATGACCCGTATTACTGGAGTATGTAATAAATTTAAGGGACCTGGGTTCATGATAAGACATTTGCTGACTCTGTGATTTTATGATTTATTACACATCATATCTGTAAAACAAGGGCACCGCAAAGCATCCCCTCGCACGGGGCATAATTAGAATGGGTGCATTACACAGTCTGAAAATGAGGAGGGCAGCTCTCTGGCCTTGACCTTTGCTTCTGGGCTCAAATTAAATAGGGTTCTTCATTCATGGGTGGGTTAGCCATATGAGCAAGATTACACTGACAGGTGTTGGTCATAAGGTTTGGCCCTAAATGGATATACAAGCTTTTTCAAGAAGTGGCTGCTGTGGCCGTGACCTTTGACCTGATGACCTCAAAATCAAAATCAGGGGTGGATGAGCCATATATGCAAGATTAAAGGTTTTGGTCAAACAGAATGAAACAGCTAGAAATCGATCCACAAGCCAATTCTGGACAGACAGATGGACAGAAGGACAGCTAGACAGACGGACGCATGGGATAATAAATAGGAAACGAGGTCAGAGGTCAAGAGCACAAGCCAATTAGGCAATATCTGTTTTAGTTTTGTATAAATCATTTCTTAAATTTAATCAGTGCTCTTTGGCTCAATGTACCAAAATGTTGCAAAATTTTACCAATGCCTAGTGACAGTGTCAGACTGATACTTGAAAAATCTTGACCATTCCACAACAAAGTTCAAAGTGGTGGGAAATTGGGGAGGCCATAGATGTAACTGGTTGGGTTAGTCTTTTGAAAATATTTCTTTCCTCAGTATTCATGCGTCTCATATATAGGTTTTTCATGAAGACATAGTTTGCATGCTTACTCTATTAAAAAGAGAAAAAAACAAATGTAACAAGCAAATTCAAGGAATATATGTCCCTGCTAGTGACATCTGTTAATGATTAGTGCACTAAAAAAGCTGATACACATGAATAATGAAAGATCCTATTGTATTATTATCTTTTCAGACAGACACACCAAAACCTATCTTATCCAAGGTAAGCATGAGAGCATACACTGACCAAAATTTGAATGAAATTGTATGATATATAGTAAAATTATTGCAGGGAAATGAAAACCTGATTGACATACAGACAGAGTGACAGACAGACACATAGACAGAACACAGACACTCCAAAATTAATCCCAACCAAGGTAAGCAGTGATCCAAATTTAAATGAAATTGGTCATATTTAGGAAATTTATCGCACGGAATTGAAAACCTGACGGACGGACAGAGGGACAGACAGAGGGACAAACAGACAGACAAACCCAAAATAATATCCCCAGCTTCCCTGAACGGGGGAAAATTAAAAACAAGGTTAAGGATGTGTAATTCAGATAAATATTTATCTTACAGATTATCTCATAAAACCAAGCGTTTGTGATGGAAAACCATGGTAACAGGCAGGGTGTATTCCTCCATGGTCAAACCCACCTGACTACACCTAAACCAGCTTTAATATCACCCTCCTTGTAATAACAAAAGCTCAATCATCATCAATTTACCTAACAGACCACTATATCCTACTTCTGATGATAACATGATAGTGGGAGAGATAAGTGATAAAATCAGATGATACAGATGTTATTATATACAGGGACATCAATATCCGGAAATGATGAGCCCAGCATTCCGGTGTGATCAAAGCACATGTCAGTTCCCTGTACCAAGGTACAAGCACGAGTCCGATACGCAGATACTGAGACATAAACCAGTGGGGAAAGGATGATAAGATTACACACATATTTCTATAATATGTCATTTCTGGTATCTCTGCATGTGCTATCATATCAAAGGTTACCATTTAATGCTATAAATGTCAAGCCACCTACTAATTAACTATATAAATGTTTTCACCAAGATTGGATTTTTATGAATTAATTAAAGATCTTTCTGAAACTTGCTAGATTCCAAGAATTTTAAGTAATTGCCAAAAGACTTTGGAACATTTCTTGTGTATTTATAATGGAAAGATTCAATCATTGAACAATTTTTTACACCTGATTCCTGTCACCTATGTCTACTAGCCATGCACTGTCCACTTTCTGGACCAAGATGATAGCTCTGACCACTGAATAGACAGAAGGTCAAGAGTTAATCAATAAAAGATCACACCACATATAGACGGCCACAGTTCAGGATAGTGAAGTCTGGTATCAGTGAGTGTTATCAGCAGGCAGTGGACAGGGAACTTGATGGTTAGGGCTGGTATCAGTGAGTGTTATCAGCGGGCAGTGGACAGGGTACGGAGCATTAACCATCACGAGATGGGTGGACAGAGTACATCAGCTGATAGTCATGTGACTCAATGGTTGTCATAGTTATCAGACCCATTTATTATCCATTCATTCCAGTTTCAGGACTACATAGTTATTGCTTGCCTTATGTCATGTGACAGTCATGTGACAGTCATGTGACTAATGCTTCAAGAAAATTTCTAGTCATTGGATGCTTGCACAATCAGGACATTAATTAAATTCTATTTCCCTGAGACTTAATATGTTTTCCTCTTTGTTTTATCCTTGGATATGCAGTGAATTGGAAGTACAACTTGCATAAAGTATTTATGTCCTTTTCCAAAGCTAAATCCTGATTCTCCATAATTTCTGATATCACATACCTGCAGCCCATAAGATGCAAATTTATGAGATGAACTAAATGAGAGCCAACATTTCTTCCACTGGTTCACAGTTATCATATTGAACCATCCAGTGCAAATGATCATGAAACTGAATTAAATATTTAGAGCACAGATGGTTCATCTACCACACTTATTATAAGCTTTCTGGACTGCTGTGACTGACCAGACAGTCCTGATATGTTATACAGATACTGTGCTCTGTACTTCTAATTAAAACTGAAACTCCACATACAGACCAGCACTGCATAGCACATCGGTGCAGATGCGAAAGGATCTGTATGGTAGTTTTTATCATATTCTTTACTGGAAAATGAGCATTCACTTTCTTCTTTTGAAAAGAAGGACACTCAAACACTGTTCAGTTTCACTTTACCTACACTGTTTTATTTATCTTTTGTACACCCACTGTGTGTACTTCCATGATGTACAGAAAAACCACTAGTGCCTACAAAACTTAAACTGGAATAAATGGAGCACCCCTTAAATGTATGAATGTCTTACCTTGTGGGCTCATCAAAGAACATGACGGGAGGGTTATTGACGAGTTCCAGAGCGATTGAAAGTCGTTTTCTTTGCCCACCACTCAGGTTTGCCGTCCTCGTGCCTTTAGCCTCTGTTAGACTCAACATGCTGAGTATATCATCAACCTGAAAACAAAGATTTACATATATATAATTTACATATCATCACAGACTAGTTCCCCTCTGCTGAGCACCATGACCCATGGGCCACTTTTTACATTTGCATGAGAGCCAGATGCTGGGTCTACAGGAGGCATGTCAGGGTGATGGTGTGTAAAATAACTGAAGATGAAGGTAAACAGCCAAGAATTATATCTTTATACCAAGTATCTGGATTTCAAATATAGACTTGTTTTACAGGCTGACCCCATTTCAATATAATATATCAAGATTAACAGTTAGTTGCTGAACTGGACTATTTTCCCTTTATGGTAAATTACACATTTATTTGTCACAGACCACCATTTACCAATTCTAAAATCCCATGCTCTTTCAGCTTGCCAGGGCCAAATATAGAGGACCTGATACAAAGGAATTTCCAGTTATATCCATAGAGACCTAGATTCCACTTTTAAATCAGAAATAGGAAATTTTAATTTTACATTTAATTAAACTGTTTCTTGCAATTATATTTATTATCACCATTAAATCCAGAATCTGTCCCTTCAGAAATGGGATCTGTAAATGTAATGTTTGGGTTTTCCCTGCATGTCTGTCTGAAGTTTTTGATTAGCAAGGCTTGGGCATTTACTTTTACATGGAATGGAAGGCGCACTTAGAATAATCTGTATCAGCAGAGAACAGATTAAATAAAAGCAACAAGTCTTGAATTATGTGTATATCTGGGGTAAAAAGGGGACAGCAGATTTGACTGTCACCCCTTTTGCACTGACGCAGGGTGACTCAACCATCAACACATGAATATTCAACTTCATCACATGAATATTCAACATACCACTGAACATGAAAGTAGCTATAGCACCAGACCTCTGTACACCGCAGTAATGTCAATGACCAAATGAAAAATGTCAATAACCACGGGAGATCTTCAGAACCTTCAGCGTGGTCTGACTGGCAGAATTTCAGGATAATCTGGTCTTATATGCACTTATATGCACTTATATGCACTTAACATTAGATGCCATTACCATTATCTGGTTGACTTCATGGGTTAGATTTAATTTAAACAAATGAATCACACCTGATGTGCAGGTGTACATGGCCAGTTTCAGGGTATCGTCAAGTAGATGGACCTAAAACCAATATATCAAAAGATGAACCTGTAAACAAAATACCCGGTTAGGGTGTAACCATGCATTGAAGAACTGATGCATTGAACTGAAAGCCCTCGATTAAATTGTAATTGATTTTTAACCTCTGATTGATTCATGTTGATTATTATTTTGTTGCATCTACCATCCCGAGGTACTCTGTCAGCTCTCATATTTGACAGAGCAGTTTGTGATGTCAAAGCTATTTATCGCGTATGTGCCCTAAATCTATTTTAAACGTTTGCTGGTGGACTACACTCAAATAGAAACAAATATGGCGGAGACAAACAAAGGGTGAGCTACATGTTTGGTATATTTGCTTAAATTTACTAATATCCATTTTCCTAAAATTGCTTTCATTTTTTTTTCAGCCTCTGGAAAATTTACTGCTCAACTAAGAATTGAATCAAGAACTGAATCAAAGGCAAAGAATCAAATATAAGTATCCTCACAGTTCATAGACCTAATATCAGGGTTCACATAAGTTCTAGGAATTTCTGAGGATTTTTCCAGGAATCTTTTGTGTTTTTCAGGACAATACAACCATCCTGATACACTGGTAAATGTGACAATTAAAGTCAGTAATTGATCACTACAGATGTCAAGGGTATCTTCTTGAATAGTGAGTAAGGATAAAGGAATGATGATGACACTTAATAAAAAAGAATTAAGCTTAAAATTAAGCTTTGGGTCAGTATATAATCATGTTTTATTAGAATTATTAAAGAATGGCAATATATACAGAAAAAGCTGGCAGATCTATTTAATAACAAACAAAATTGTTGGTTCCCTGAATGTGACTGATTTGTATGTTCATCTCTGGTCAAACAAGGCACTTTCACTAAATTCCAGGACGCATGCGCAAAACCCCCTATTTTTCCATGACTTTCTTAACCTGGATTTTGTGTTCCATACATGACAGAGAAAATACTCAAAAGCTCTAGGTGCTTTATGTCAGCCTGATTTTGTCAGATCATGCACTGACTGATCATCACACAAAATGTGCTATTGCTGGTTCTTGTACTTGTGGTCCTCCTTGTACAAGAGTACCTGATTGATATGATGATTTATGACTGCAAAGAACTCACTGCCATGCACAGTCACAATGAGGGTATCACAAAATTATAAGAGGACATTTTGGCAGATGCCCTTCTTTGGTGTGATTGGTAAACCATTTCAGGTCAGGCAGACAGCCCATGAGAAATTTCCTTAATTTTAAGCACATATGCATGAAAAAGAGTGAATGAAGTAAAATTTTCTGAAAATTACAGAAGTGGAAATTCCTCATTTTATAAAATCAATAAATTTCCTGAAATTTCTCTTGCATTAAATATTATTTATAGACAAACAATTAGCCAATCAGATGCTGCAAGCTTTTTTTTATGCAAATGGACTTTTTTATCATATGAACAAATAAAAAATATGTCAGCATATTGATCAATGCAGGAAATTCTAATGATAAAAGTATAAGAACCAACTTTGTATCAATGTATTGGTGCACTGGTTTGGATGCATTCCTTGACCTTAAGGAAATGAAGGAAGCGTAATTATAATCAAGTGTTTCATACTGGACCCTTACCAGAGCTTTCTTATCCTCTATGGTCGTTTTTTCTGTGATTTTGAGGTTAGCGGAACACATCATCGCCTCACTGACCGTCAGGTGTGGCAGCAGATGGTCGTCCTGCATGATGTAACATGACATCTTCCGGAATTTCCGTAAATTCCTCGGTTTTCCATTGACTTGAATCTCTCCTGTCACTGATTTGGTCCTGGATAGACGGAATAAAAATCTGTTAACATCTTAAAGAGCACAAGCCATCAAAACAAACAAGTTTGTAAAGAACCAATTATTCTTCATTACCTAGTTTCCTCTGCCGCCCCTATTCATGTGTGTATGTGTATGTGTGTTTGTTTACAATATAACTAACTAGAATACGGGTAGTCGACAAGCGACTACGTGTATCCGCCAAAATCAGAGAAGGACGGGTGAAGTAAGGCATGGATTGAGTGGCAAGGGGATATAGAGTTACATGTGTTAAATATTAGAATGGATCTCTGCCACATAAACATGATTGTAGGTGGCGCCACCTGTTATTTGAAACTATCCAAGATATATACACAAGCAAAATTTGATGTGGAAAAGTCAAACCACTGTAGATATACGAGTGATTTTATCCCACAGCAGACAAACAGATGGACGCTGTGCAAAAATGGCTGCAGGTTGCGCCACCATTTTTGTGTATGTTTTAAAGCTATCCAAGGGCTTCATTTGTGTAAAAAAATTTTCCTGATTGGTTGAATGAGTCCGGAGATATAAGCATGGATGTCTACAGCATGAATGTGAATGTAGGTGGCACCACCTGTCATAAAATCAAGAAAGCTATGCGGGGTGTATAAGCATGCTGAATTTCAGGGAATTTGGTCAAACCACTGCAGGGATATGAGTGATTTTAACCAAAGGCAGACAAACAGATGGACGCTGTGTAAAAATGGCTGCAGGTGACGCCACCATTTTTGTGAATGTTATAAAGCTATCCAAGGGCTACATTTGTGTAATTTTTTTTTCCTGATTGGTCAAACAGTTCCCGAGATATGAGCTTGGATGTCTGCAGCGTTAACGTGAATGTAGGTGGCGCCACCTGTCATAAAATCGAGAAAGCTATCTAGGATGTATACGCATGCCGAATTTTAGGTGAATTAGTCAAACCACTGCAGAGATATGAGTGATTTTAACCCCAGGCAGATGAACAGATGGACACTGCAAACATGGTTGCAGGTGGCGCTGCCTTTTGTTGTGTATGTTATAAAGCTATCCCAGGGCTACATTTGTGTAAAATTTTTTTCCGGATCGGTCAACCGGTTCCAGAGATATATGGGTTTATGTGTGGAGCGTTAACGTGAATGTAGGTGGCGCCACCTGTCATAAAATCGAGAAAGCTATCTAGGATGTATACGCATGCCGATTTTTAGGTGGATTAGTCAAACCACTGCAGAGATATGAGTGATTTTAACCCCATGCAGATGAACAAATGAACACTGTGCAAACATGGTTGCAGGTGGCGCAAACTTTTGTTGTGTATGTTATAAAGCATTCCCAGGGCTACATTTGTGTAAAAAAATTTTCCGGATCGGTCAAACGGTTCCCGAGATATAAGGGTTTATGTGTGGAGCGTTAACGTGAATGTAGGTGGCGCCACCTGTCATAAAATCGAGAAAGCTATCTAGGATGTATACACATGTCGAATTTTATGTGAATTAGTCAAACCACTGCAGAGATATGAGTGATTTTAACCCCAGGCAGATGAACAGATGGACACTGTGCAAACATGGTTGCAGGTGGCGCCACCTTTTGTTGTGTATGTTATAAAGCTATCCCAGGGCTACATTTGTGTAAAAAATTTTTCCGGATCGGTCAATCGGTTCCCGAGATATATGGGTTTATGTGTGGAGCGTTAACGTGAATGTAGGTGGCGCCACCTGTCATAAAATCGAGAAAGCTATCTAGGATGTATACGCATGCCGAATTTTAGGTGAATTAGTCAAACCACTGCAGAGATATGAGTGATTTTAACCCAAGCCAGATGAACAGATGGACACTGTGCAAAAATGGTTGCAGGTGGCGCCACCTTTTGTTGTGTATGTTATAAAGCTATCCCAGGGCTACATTTGTGTAAAAAATTTTTCCGGATCGGTCAAACGGTTCCCGAGATATATGGGTTTATGTGTGGAAACAGACGCACAAACGGACGCTGGGCAGAGACAAAAGGTCAGAGGTCAAGGTCACTTGGTTAGGCACCAGTTCACATGTGACCCGATAATTTGTGTAAGTTTCGGAAAAATCTGTCCAGTAGTCTCAGAGGAGTTCTCCCGAAACGAACGCGGCGGCGGCGGCGGAACCCGGTCAAAAACATAGTATCCGCAAAACTTCGTTTTGGCGGATACAATTATATGTTAATTAGGCTCTGTGTACTACACCAGCGGGTCCTGGGAGCCACATGCTCAACCCCTACACCGTGGAGGTTTGTATTTTGACTTTTTTTTTGTCTTATAAATATTAATTACTGTAATATTGTCATAACAAGTGACCCATGGGTCATGTCGCTCAGCTGACAGGGAAGAGATTCGCTAAAGGAAATTTTATCATCAGAATGGTAGTATATACCCATTCAACTGAAGCATCAAACAGATTAACCAACAGGCCAAGATTTAGTCTTTATTTATATATCTCAAAAATAGAGAAATAATGTGTAAACTTTAAAAACTAGAATACGGGTAGCCGACAAGTGACCACGTGTATCCGCCAAAATCAGAGTGGAACGGTTGAAGTGAGGCATGGATTGAGTGGCAAGGGGAAATAGAGTGAGGTATGTTGCATATTAGCATGGATGTCTGCAGCCTAAATGTGTATGTAGGTTGTGCCACCTACCACAAATCCAGAAAGCTGTCCAAGTTGTATACATATGCAAAATTTTAGGCAAAAAATTCAAACCACTACATGTATATGAGTGATTTTAGCCAACGGCAGACAAACAGACAGACGCTGTGCAAAAATGGTTGCAGGTGGCCCCTCCAGTTTTGTGTATGATAAAGACCTATAAGAGATCTATACACAAGCAAAATTTTGGCCGAATCGTTCAAACGGTTCCCCAGATATGAGCTCGGATGTCTGCAGCGTTAACTAGAAAGTAGGTGGCGCCACCTGTCATAAAATCAAGAAAGCTATCCAGGATGTATAAAAATGCAAAATTTTAGGCAGATATGTCAAACCACTGCCGAGATATGAGTGACATTATCCCACGGCAGAAAACAGACAGACGCAGTGCAAAAACAGTTTTGCGTATGATAAAGAGCTATGTGATATCTATACACATGCAAAATTTTGGCCCAATCGGTCAAACGGTTCCTGAGATATGAGCTTGGATGTGATCAGCTTGAATGTGAATGTAGGTGGTGCCATCTGTCATAAAATCAAAAAGCTATCCTGGATGTATGTGCATGCCGAATTTCAGGTGAATTAGTCAATTCACTGCAGAGATATGAGTGATTTTAACCCAAGGCAGATGAACAGATTGACACTGTGCAAACATGGTTACAGGTGGTGCCACCATTTTTGTGTATGTTATAAAGCAATCCAAGGGCTACATTTGTATAAATTTTATTTCCTGATTGGTCAATCGGTTCCCCAGATATGAGGGTTTATGTGTGGAAACAGACGCACAAATGGACGCTGGATAGAGGGGAAAGGTCAGAGGTCAACACAAATTGGTTAGGCACTAGTTCACATGTGACTAGATAATTGGTGTAAGTTTCGGAAAAATCGGTCCATTTTTCTCAGAGGAGCTCTCTGGAAAACAAACGTGGCAGCTGCGGAGGAACCCGGTCAAAAACATAGTATCTGCAAAACTTTGTTTTGGAGGATACAAAAATACAGGTGGCTCCACCAATCTGCAGAAACTAATCAAAACACTTAATGGTCAATATCCATGCAAAGAATCATGGTGATCTCCGCATAAGTTGTTCAGATACTTCAGCTTTTGTATCAAATTGTCCATTATTCTGAGGGTACTTCAGAGTCCTATAGCTTGAAGGATATGGGTAACAGAGACCTAATTTCAAGTTTCCACAGGCACTCTTCATGGGCCTCCTTGCATGACAAGAATGAAGTTTCTAGGTCCAGTTGTTGCAATTTGTACCCTGTTGACAGATAACCACATCTTTAAAGGTCTCAAAAAAAGAGAAAAAAAATTCGTAAAATTTGAAAAAAATAGAGGTGGCGCACCCAGTCTGCAGAAACTGATGGAACAGCTCATGATCAATATGTAAGCCGAAAATCATGCCCATCAGTGTTGTAGTTATTGAGATATTGAAGATTTTGTATGAAATTTTTGACTACTCTGGGGGGTACTTTGGGGCCCCATAGCTCGAAGGATATGGGTAACAGAGACCTAATTTCTGGTTTCCATGGAGACTTTTCATAGGTCTCTCAGTGTATCGAGAATGAAGATGCTAGGTCCAGTCGTTACGATTTGTGCCACGCTAACAGATGACAGCATCCTTTAGGGTCTCAAAAATAGAGGAAAAATAATAAAAAAAAACGGAACAAATACAGGTTGTGCCACCAGTCTGCAAGAACTGATGAAACACCCCTTGATCAATATGTATGCCAAAAATCATGACCATCAGTGATGTAGTTATTGAGATATTGAAGTTTTTGTATGAATTTTTTTACTACTCTGGGGGGTACTTTGGGGCCCCATATCTCGATGGATATGGGTAACAGAGACCTAATTTCTGGTTTCCATGGAGACTTTTCATAGGTCTCTCAGTGTGTCAAGAATGAAGATTCTAGGTGCAGTCGTTACGATTTATGCTACATTAACAGATGACAGCATCCTTAAAGGTCTCAAAAATAGAGGAAGAAATCGTAAACAAGGGACCTATGGGTCACGGCGCTCAGCTGTTATATATGATTAAAAAATATGATTTAGGAATAAGGCTTATGCTGGTTTGGTGTGGTAATAAATATAAGCTTTATTATGAGTTGTTGGTGTTTAGCTTATGTATGATTATGATATTATCTTTGGAGACAGGTAAGAGGATTGATTTCATTTATTTTATTAACAAATGGAGTACTATTGTCACACAGATTTTGACTTGGCCATATAACTTATAAGCAGAACATATGATATAAGAGTTTAACTATTTATTAAAAAAATTACAAATATTGTCCAAAATATAATTTTTTGTTAAAAATAACAAGAGAATCTTATGATTTTTTAAAATGAAATATAACTGAAATGATTATTAAAATAATATTAAAGAATATATTCATGAATGCATTCATGAATACATTTTGAAAGTATTTGCACTGGTATTCATATACTTTCATTTTTACCTGAATTCCAAATCTTTATGCAAGACATTTTATAATGGAGTACATATTAATATTCGTATTTAAATACAATTGCAAAGTTTTCCCACCATTACTGGCATTTATTCAGTTTTCACTAAACAATTATGTTGAGAATCCAGAATATACAAAATTCACACATTTAAATTATGATCAAAAGTACCTGGTTTTATGGCTTTTATTTATATTAAAAAAAAAAAAGGTAATATATTCATTTTGGACTAATTTCACATCAATG
The DNA here is from genome assembly GCA_026874595.1 of Sipunculus nudus. Classification (NCBI taxonomy): domain Eukaryota; kingdom Metazoa; phylum Annelida; class Sipuncula; order Golfingiida; family Sipunculidae; genus Sipunculus; species Sipunculus nudus. The sequence continues at coordinate 58,848,464 of CM049322.1, read as the reverse complement.
TACACACTAGACACAGTAGGAATCTAGATTAATAATATCAACTGCATCTTTGTCTATCATTAATTTCCTTCATATGATCCCTAATGATTAGTAATGAATAATATGATATACTTTTTTATCATTAAAATTGAACTGAAAAATACCATAGGTGACTGCATGGTGTTATTTGGAGTACGTGACATTCTATCCATCGATACAAGATTCTTTTATCATCAGTAACTGCAAGTTGATTTCCTGTTATTATAAACTAACAAATTCTTTTTTATTTTTCTTTAATTTGTTATTAAAAAAACATTAAAATTTATTAATTTATTGTTAATTGTTATGTTGTTGGTTAAAACTACTAGATGAGTTGGGTTGGACACCTGGATCAACTGTTGCTGGCCATAAGCTGCCTACCTGCAACAGTGTATGGCTCGCCTCAAGCATGCATAATTTGCTGAAAGTTCAACAAGGTCAACATACAGGTGACTCAAGAGGGGCTGGAGAGAGTTAAGGTCTGACATGGTCTCATAAAAACATTAATAAAAGCTACAATTTTTGGCCAATTTCTTTCAGCTTTCTATACTAAAAAGCTGAAATCCTTGTGTGCATGATATGAAAATTATATCAACCGTGCTCACAGGAAACAAATGTGCCATGGTCAAAGTTGGGCAAAATTTTATGGTACTTATTTTATATTTATACTAATAACATATAATATTTGAAAAATTCAGGACTAATTTGGGGTATTCAATTGAATCTTGATTAAATAATGTTACATCCCTGGCAAAAAAACTCTAGCTTCAGCAATCCCCTTGTTAAGGGAGTAAATATATTTCTTGATTTTTTACATAGTGCATTATGTTTGGGCCCATAACTTAAAACAATTACGCAATACTGACATCATTTCTGGCATATGCATAGAGAATGTATAGAAAAATATGTATATTATATATGATTAAAGTCACATCAGTGGTTTTGATATTAGGCAGTCTTGAAGTGTAACAATGGGTTTTTAATGGAAAAATGAAGTTTTTCATTAATATCTCAAAGGTATTAAGTCCTAGTGACCAAATTCTTGGCATGGTAGGGAATTTTGGAGACATCTAATTGTATGCCAAATTTTAGGAACTGATAGCTGAAGCTGGGGAGCTGAGCTCTTGCAAACTGCATAACACTAGCTTGATGTAAACAATTTGTTACATGGTGCTTGAAAACTTGAATAAAATCTACAGTTTTTGATCAACTGGTTTCAAATTTTTGGTGTTAACAGACAAAATGCTAACAAAAACATGCTGAGAAAATTAAATCCACAGTACTTACAGTAAAAAAACGTGCCATGGTCAAAGTTGGGCAAAATTTAAGGTACCAATTTTTTATTTTTGTTAATATTTTAAAAAATTTAAAAGATTTTGATCTAATTTTGGGTATACAATTTAATTTTGATAAACTAAAGTTATATTACTGGAAAAAAAGTCCATAGCTTTAACAAGTTTTGTGTTAAGTGATCAAATATCTTTCCTGATTTTTTACAAAATGCATTATGTTTGGGGCCATAACTTTTTTAAATTATATAATACAGACATAATTTCTGGCATGTACATAGGAACTATATAGAAGAATATTTATGGTAAATATGAGGGAAAACAGATGAGTGGTTTGGATATAAGGCAGTCCTGAAGTGTGAAAATAGGTTTTTAATAAAAAATTGAGGTTTTTCCTTAATTTCTCAAAGGAACGAAGTCGCAAAGACCCAGTTTTCGGCTTGGTAGGAGATCTTGGGGACATCTAACATTATGCTGAATTTTGGATTCGTAGGTCTTACGGTTTCAAAACGTGCCACATCTACGGACGGACGGACGGACGGACGGACGGACGGACAGACGGACGGACGACGGACAATGGACCACGACTATAGCTCAGATGACTTATAGTCAGCTGAGCTAAAAAATCAAACAATATAGGTGGCACCACCAGTCTGCAGGAACTGATGGAACATCTCATGATCAATATGTATGCCGAAAATCATGACCATCAGTGATGTAGTTATTGAGATATTGAAGTTTTTGTATGAAATTTTTTACTACTCTGGGGGGTACTTTGGGGCCCCATAGCTCGAAGGATATGGGTAACAGAGACCCCTATTTCTGGTTTCCAAGGAGATTTTTCATGGACCTTTCAGTGTGTCAAGAATTAAGATTCTAGGTCCAGTCTTTATGATTTTTGCCTTGTTAACAGATGTTCACATTTTGAAAGGTCTCAAAAATAGAGAAAAAAATTCATTAAAAAATCCAACCATACAAGTGGCGCCACCAGTCTGCAGGAAGTGATGACACATCTCATGATCAATAGGAGACTTTTCATAGGTCTCTCAGTGTGTCAAGAATGAAGAATCTAGGTCCAGTCGTTACGATTTGTGCCACATTAACAGATGACAGCATCCTTAAAGGTCTCAAAAATAGAGGAAAAAAATCGTGAAAAATCGAACAATATAGGTGGCGCCACCAGTCTGCAGGAACTGATGGAACATCTCATAATCAATATGTATGCCAAAAATCATGACCATCAGTGATGTAGTTATTGAGATATTGAAGTTTTTGTATGAAATTTTTTACTACTCTGGGGGGGTACTTTGGGGCCCCATAGCTCGAAGGATATGGGTAACAGAGACCCCTATTTCTGGTTTCCAAGGAGATTTTTCATGGACCTTTCAGTGTGTCAAGAATTAAGATTCTAGGTCCAGTCTTTATGATTTTTGCCTTGTTAACAGATGTTCACATTTTGAAAGGTCTCAAAAATAGAGAAAAAAATTCATTAAAAAATCCAACCATACAAGTGGCGCCACCAGTCTGCAGGAAGTGATGACACATCTCATGATCAATAGTTATGCCACAAATCATGACCATCAGTCAAGAAGTTAATGCGATATTGAAGTTTTTGTATGAAATTTTTTACTTTTCTTGGGGGTACTTTGGGGCCCCATAGCTCAAAGAATATGGGTAACAGAGACCTAATTTCTGGTTTCCATGGAGACTTTTCATAGGTCTCTCAGTGTGTCAAGAATGAAGGATCTAGGTCCAGTCGTTACGATTTGTGCCACGTTAACAGATGACAGCATCCTTAAAGGTCTCAAATATAGAGGAAAAAAATCGTGAAAAATCGAACAATATAGGTGGCGCCACCAGTCTGCAGGAACTGATGGAACATCTCATAATCAATATGTATGCCAAAAATCATGACCATCAGTGATGTAGTTATTGAGATATTGAAGTTTTTGTATGAAATTTTTTACTACTCTGGGGGTTACTTTAGGGCCCCATAGCTGGAAGGATATGGTTAACAGAGACCTAATTTCTGGTTTCCAAGGATATTTTTCATGGACCTCTCAGTGTGTCAAGAATTAAGATTCTAGGTCCAGTCTTTACGATTTGTGCCTTGTTAACAGATGTTCACATTTTGAAAGGTCTCAAAAATAGAGAAAAAAATTAGTTAAAAAATTGAACTATATAGGTGGCGCTATCAGTCTGCAGGAAGTGATGGAACATCTCATGATCAATATGTATGCCAAAAATCATGACCATCAGTCAAGTATTTAATGAGATATTGAAGTTTTTGTATGAAATTTTTTACTTTTCTGGGGGGTACTTTGGGTCCCCATAGCTCGAAGGATATGGGTAACAGAGACCTAATTTCTGGTTTCCAAGGAGACTTTTCATTGACCTCTCAGAATGTAAAGTTACAAAATTCTAAGTCCAGCGGTTACGATTTGTGCCAGGTTAACGGACAGACAGACAGACGGAAGGACAGACGGACGACAGACAAAGAGCGATCGCTATAGCTCAGCTTGACTGAAAGTCAGCTGAGCTAATAATCATGAATATATAGACCAATGTATATGTGTCTGAAATAAAACGTTAATTTTTTCATTCATAAAATGATAGCCATTACAACATTGTGTTAATATACATTGTATCACAACAGCATTACAGTTTTGTGTTCAATCACCATGGCAACAGTACAGACCTATAGTACCCATCAACAGTAACTGTAAGCATATATCAAGATTATTTAAGACTGACTGCATCATGTTTTCATGACAGTCTAGTGACCTCAAGTATAAGCTGCACTCAATGACCTTGTGACAGGACAAGTCATGTCCTGTAAGTCTACAAGAACAGCAGGATCTGAAGCTGAGTTTTTACAGCGGGAGCTCAAATGACAGCTTAATGCACAGTCAGAGACCCAGCAACAGCAAAAATCCAAATAGCACTGAGCTGCATTAGATGATGTCATGCTGGCTGTGCTTGTTGACCCCAGTGTCTCTCGGCTGACTTCTTCTGGTATAACGTACGCTTTATCTGCTATGCTTGGTCAAAGCAGAATTATTTAATATTGTATCCCCAGGACAATTAGGTCTAATACTTAACGGTGGGAGTTTGCCCAACTAATAATTAATATTGCTAGGAATTCTGTTAAGAAAACAACTGTGATCTGATGGATTATTCAGTATTATCAAGAGCATATTGCAAGACCAGGTCATTTTACAACAAATGTCACTACTGTATGTGTGAGCTCACATGTTAAAACCAAAGTTCAAACTTTGTTTGGTTAAAGGTGAAAGTTGTCTACAATATTGCTTTTAGGATATTATAAGGTCTCCAAACAACACTGTAGCATCTGCAAAGAATTTATATGTCGTCACATTATCACTTTTGACCCAATCATCTGCAAACAGATAAAAGAAATGATAAATAAGAGAATTACTAAATGTGACACATGTTTGTTAGAACTTTGTATAAATCTGATTTATATTTAAGTCGGACTTGTTTCATGTTTAGCATAAAAGTAATGTTTATTGTTAGGTAATAATATTTTATATGTAGCAGTGTATTAAGTTTAAATCACGTGTTATATGTAATTCTAGTATCTTTCACTTTTTAGTTTCATTTCCTTTGTTGTTTTTGTATATGGACCTACTGTCTACAATAAATCATTAATATTAATATTGCCTACTAGTGAAAATGAAGTTGGCACAATGAAAATGCATTATTTTTTTTCTTCTTTTAATCCCTGGAGCTTTCTTAAGACATTACTGGACTGTCTGATTTACTAAATGCAGAAAAAAAGGTTTAACCCCTTGAGACTCAAATGCCTAAAAAGATATAAATTTATAATAGTCATGACTGGGAACTTATGATTATTCACGACTGGCAAAATTCTCACAATGAATTTTACTGGTACCTCTGACTAGAAGTCATACAACAGTCGAAAAGGGCATGGCAGGGCTGCTGTAGGGGGTGTGGCCCTTCCTTTATGTATTGTTTATGATTTATCATCCAATACAATTTTTTTTAACCAATTCTTCACTGGTACTCTTATTTTTAATAGTTCTCAAAGTATTAATATAATTGTAAATCAAACATTGATCAACTCACAGTATGAAGTCTATATAGAAATTTATACATTTGGTAACAATGTTTTTTTTTGCTGCCATGGTAACAAAAAAAAATAGGAATAAAGATGCTTAATATATAGCTTTAATCACAGTTAGTTGAAAACTATAATAATCATCACCAAATCATATTTTTTCTGTTCTATGGGAAATCAAGTTGATATTACTAAAATATATATTAAATATCAATATTAACAACTAAATCATTGAGTCTCAAAGGTTTTAAGGCTAATTATTATCACAGCAACACTTTCTACAGATGGGAGATTCACTAACATGGTCCTCTAGATAAATTTAGCAGTTTTAAATCAACAATTAACCTGCTTTTAAGATAATCATATGTCAAAAACAGTACAGGACAAAAACTGCTTAAAAATATAATAATAATCTAATGGAGATTGCATTTGTCTAAACATTGAAAATAAACCAATCAAAGTTACCAAAATTGTCACATGACCTGCAGTAACTTCTATTTTTTGCATCAATCACATTAGTGTACTTTGATTATCTGTTTTTCACTATACAAAATGCTCCATTTGCAAGATTTCTAATACTTTAAAAGACCTTTTTTTCCAACCTTCAGTTTTTCTCACTGATTTTGCAGGGGAAGCTGGTACATTTAAACAGGTCTGTCTTTTGGGTTCTGTGGTGCACATTATTTTTTGTTTACTTTAAGGGAACCACTGCGTATAGTTGAAGTATATCCCAGACAAAAATTACTACAGATCATCTTTGATCACAACTGAAGATATAGGAGATAATGTACGAGGTTAAAGAGTTAACCTGTTGCCATGTGACAACACCTGAGTTGTTGTCAAGGGCGCAAGACTGCCGGTGATGATCGTGATCGTCGAGATATGGTCAAAAGCTACAGCTGCGTACAATGCAAGTCAATGAGCTGATAATTTTACTAACCTTTATAGAATGGTTATGGAATCTTCAGAGACAGAATCCAACATAGATGTATAGTTTGATTCAGAATTATGTCACTGGCAGCATGTTTTTAGATACAGGTAATCTGAATATCTCTATTGCCATGTAGAGAGATTTATAAGTCCTTAATGGTTTCAATGTATAGAGATAGAACATGAATACATTGAAAAGTTGGTTCACTCTGTCTCTGTATTTTCTGTGTAATCATGTTCTATCTCTGATGGCATTTTACTTGCTGGAATTAAATAAAAGCTTGTTTTAACGTTTGGGGATTTAAGCCAAAAATGTTATGTTCAATGAGCTAAGAAAGATAAATTATAAAAAATATCAATGGTCTACTAGACCAAGACTGAAACATATACGAGGCCAATATGTCCTGTATTCCAACTGTGCCTTGATATTCTGGTATGGGTAAGCAGCCATCTTGGGTTTGGTCAATGCTGAACCAGTTATCTGGGACTATTTATTGTTAACTGTTAATTAAACATTTTAATGTGAACTCCATTTAAATCTGAGAAACGCTGCTGGTGACATTTTACTGAGACCAGAAATCTGTGATTTATTTATTTATTATTAATATTAAGATTAGTCACTGTTTATTTATATGTAAAATCCATTTTAAACAGAGAAAGATGGTCGTTGCTAATTATTATTCTACACCAGCGACCTATGAATATTTGATTTATAACCAGTACTTCATATCATCCCAGTTACAGAAAGAAATATTAACAGATATTGATCCTTATTCCTTCTGCAAGGACAGCCAGTGAATACAGTCACTGAATATAAGTTAAATATACAATATTTCATTAATTAATTCACAATGTTTCAGGCAGTAAGTGGTGTACATTAGTGCTATGAGCAGGAAGGCTCAGACTGACTCCTTACAGCTGGGTATGACTTTTGCGTTTGCTTATTTTATTATAAAACATAAATGATACCTTCATATTTCTAGTCAGGACAGCAGACAGAATTTAACATATTTTGCCCATTTCAGATAATAATGAAAAAGGGTATAATGATGTTATAGTCAATGTTTCTGGTTTCATCTATCTGACTGTTCTACAGATCAATATACTCTGAAAGCTTTTAACCATGGTTACCCATTCTGATAAAATCCAATACCAGAATAATTTCCCATATATATATATATTTTCCATAAACACTAATATTTACAAATGATCAAACTGAAATATAAAATGTAGAGATCTATATATAAGACACCTGCTGTGCTTGCCAGACTGATTCAGTACCAGCACGCAGCTCTGACTGACAGGGATACTTGGCAGAGTTTAACTGTCACTGGTTCGGGCATGACATATAATCAGTTCTAAATATCACCTCTTGATGAGACGTGATCACAGCCTATCATATCAGAAACATTAATTTCTTTATAAAACATACCTCCCTTTTTCATTTGCAACAACTGTGAAATTATACAATTACCAGTCTATTAATATAAATATGTCAATTTGAATCAGAATGCAAATATCTGACACATAGAGCCATTTGGTAACAAAAGTAGATTTATTAGCTCAGGTCATTACAGCAATCACCTGACCAGGATCTGGCTGGATTAACCCAATCATACACAGCAGCTAGGATCATTCAGTAAATAGTTTACTCCCACATGACCTTTCCCTTGTGTGTCAGTTATTTAATGAATGATCCTTGTGGTTACAGGCTTGGCCGGCCTGGGTGAGTACTGACCTGTATCCAGCCAGGATGTTCATCAGTGACGATTTTCCGGCTCCAGACGGACCCATGATGGCTGACAACTGTCCGGATTTGAACTTTCCGCTGATACATTTCAAAATGGTCTTGAAACCTGTAAGAAGAATGAGGTTTATTAACTTCTGCATAAAAATCAAATTGTAACAAAAATTTATACATTAATTCAAACATATTAAGACAATAACTGTCCAACTGTTACTGTACAGCTAGCTATAATTACTAATTGGAGGCTCTCTCCATGACTCAGATGGTAGCATTCCATAGTGTCTACTGGTGTAGGAAACCAGAGAACCTGGAGAAAAAACACCGGCCTAAGACAGACAACTACAATCACCCACTCTAATGGCCACACTGGGGATGGAATTTGGGTCGCCAGTGAAGAGATCAAAGCGTTTTACCCCTCACATGTCCAAGCCCTGGACTGTTTTGTAACCTTTTGACTATCAAGGCCCTGGACTGTTTTACCCCTCGACTATCAAGGCCCTGGACTGTTTTACCCCTCGACTATCAAGGCCCTGGACTGTTTTACCCCTCGACTATCAAGGCCCTGGACTGTTTTACCCCTCGACTATCAAGGCCCTGGACTGTTTTACCCCTCGACTATCAAGGCCCTGGACTGTTTTACCCCTCGACTATCAAGGCCCTGGACTGTTTTACCCCTCAACTATCAAGGCCCTGGACTGTTTTACCCCTCGACTATCAAGGCCCTGGACTGTTTTACCCCTCGACTATCAAGGCCCTGGACTGTTTTACCCCTCGACTATCAAGGCCCTGGACTGTTTTACCCCTCGACTATCAAGGCCCTGGACTGTTTTACCTCTGGACTATCAAGGCCCTGGACTGTTTTACCCCTCAACTATCAAGGCCCTGGACTGTTTTACCCCTCGACTATCAAGGCCCTTGACTGTTTTACCCCTCGACTGTCTTGAATGCACTTAGAAGTGCAATTTAGAAGAACAATTGAGGTAAAACATATATTACAACATATTTATATTTTATATAGTCCTAGTAAAACTAAAACGCACCCTCCGTATAGTAAACATTGATAATTATGTGAAGATACCACAAACGCTGATCAAGGTGTTAAACTGTAATGTAAAAAGAGTGTAACAGTTTGTCTGAAATCTAAAATTAATTTAAACAGTAAAGATTTAAATCCAAAAACTTCAAAGGAACCTATATACATTCTCTGATGCTTGACAAGTCTGACAGGCCGGTGAGATGGGTTCACTGATGGTTTTATGGCCTGCATGTATTAATTTTTTGCATGTATTATTTTTTTTTACTGAAGCTTTTGATTTGAACAGAGAGAAGAAAGTTAACTTTTGTGGACTTGACAAGATCATTTTATCAATGACATAGTCAGTTTTATCAATATCTAAGATAAACTCTGCAGGCAAACTAATGTATTTATCAATGATTCAAAAATGAATTCACATCAGTACAATCTCCATAAAACAGCTCAACAGACCAGCAAAACATTTCACACTTTAGGAAAGTGAAATATTGACAGTAGGCTGCAATTTAAATATCCATTTTATTTTAAAATGTTGTATATTATTAATTCAGTACACCAAAGTATATTATTTAATGCAAATGGGAAGCAAAGTATATGCATGTGTGGGTCATCATAATAATGTATTATTATTTTTTTTTTTAAGGTCACAGAGTTCAAAATGAAAATAACATAAAACTGTCTTGATTTAATATATACAATACATGAAAAACTATGTGACCCATTTTGACTCAATTTTTTTAATAATTATGTAATGAAATCTATGCTACATATCATCAAATGAATTACTTTAATATATTACCAGAGATAAAAAAAAAACACATAAGGCCAAAATAAAAAAAGGTATGGTTTTCAGGCACTTTTTTTTAGAAATCAATGCGGGTGGGCGCTTTTTTTATTTTAAATTTTTTTTTGTATGTTCTGATAAAAATGTCAAATGATAAGGGAAAAGCATGAAAATAACAGTTTTATTTGGCTAAATAAGTATAGGCACTACAAAACAAAGGAAATTGTATGGTTTTATCTTCTTGAAAGAAATGTCGGAGCGGTAGCAGCTCAATATTGGAAAGTTTTTATTGAAAATCAAAATAAAAATTTTTGTGGCGGGGGTTTAAAATTGATGCGGGCGGTGCCTGTATGTTAAACCATACCTTTAATTTTTTTTTGGCCTAACATACAGGAAATATCAGGATTATGCATTGCAAAAATAAGACCACTGATACACATGGGTCAAATGCCAGACTTTTTTCCAATGACATCAAAACTTATATAAACATTATGATTTAAAAGTTGAAAACTGCTTGAGGTCAACAAGTTCAGAATCAAAACTGCCTGGCAATCACCAGGATATAACATGCATCACTACTGTGTCCTGAGGTCCTCTGTCTGACATGTTGTACACAGATGCAGAAAAAGTTCTATATGACCATATCACATGTTAACAAAAGGAAACACGCAGTGACTGTATGTATGAACTAGTAAACGGCCTGATGACCACCTCCGATATTCTCTCCCGTGACAATGATCCAATAAAGACCTGTGACTGGGCTAACATTTGTACAGTACCAACTTCCTTTACAGGAACCAGTACACATGTAGTCAATTAGGTACAACTGTCGCTAAAAGAATACGGGCTGCTTGTAACAGTGCTGGATGGCTGGCACGTTAAACGTTACAACTTGTATGTCAGGACCTTTCACAAAGTGCAATTTTTATAAACTCAGGAGATTTAGTGAGATATTATATTATTTTTAAATCTGTGTAGGTTATTAGGTACAAAACTTGCTAAAATAAACAGTGTTTGAACACACTTTCAAGTTTGTATATACTTGCTCAAATGCAAGTTTCAGTATTTTAGGGATTTAAACCATGTACAATAATTTAATGAACATTAACTGTAATAATTGATATTTTAACTGTGGTAAATTAGTGTGGCAAATTAGGTTCAAATAAAAAAGTTGTTTGCAATCAAGCTTTAAGATTAATGATTAAATCATTACTTCAAAATTTTGAAGCACAATGTAAAATTTTAATACTGTATGGCTTTCAGAGTTTCAGTGGTCATTGAAGTCAAATAGATGCAAATGTCAAAGTGAAACACAGCCTGTACCATAGCTTTCCGGTGAAAATGTACGGTCATTTAGTCGTCCCTTTAATATTACATGTTTTCTGTCCTGTTTAGCCAGTCTAAAGTTACAGGCTGCTCATAAGTATATGCTGAAATGCAATGATGAAAACTCACTCTTCAGGTTTTGTCATGTTTTATATTATTTTCAGAGCTGTTTAATATTGTATGTGTTTGGTACTGTACGGTTGTATTAGGAATAAACCAGTCACTGATAAAAATACAGGTTTACACCATTACATACTGGACAGGTCTCTCCTGAAGTGGTCCAAACCAAGTTATATTATAGCCTGGTAAACCAGTTAACTTGTCATTTATCTCATAAACCACTTATCCCATTGCATGAGCAGTCTACAGATATGATATGGGTTATGATGCACGGTTTTGCGTTAAAAGCTTTGCTTGATGTGGCATTTCCTGTCATCGATGTCCACCGAGACCTAGCTGACAACGATCAGACTGTAGACACAAGGTGATGCAGTAATCAAACAGAAAAGGGAGCTATGAAAACAACCTTGGTCATATTGTAAAAGATTTTTAAGCAGAAAATACACTTTCCATGTTTTAACAGTACTCTACTGAGTTACCATCAATGGCTGAAAAAAATATGGCCCCCCTAAATGATGGTCTTTTATATAAAGTTACACGTTCTTCTGAATTAGTTGAGTCTTTTTTTCCATTAATTGAGCTATTACAAATGTTCTTAAATTAGCAAATGATACTTTTTTTACCATGGATGGACAATCAGACATGAATAGTGGATGTGTAAGAATATTGAGTATATATTTTTTTCACCAATGAAATAAACTACATTTTTGTATGATAAAGTCAGGGTTTCTCCTGTGATGCAATGATTCAAAGATTTTACTTATCAAGGATTTCTCCTGCAAACATTTGTAAATTTACACCGAATTCTTACACTGAAGCTTCTGGTTTCCCACAAATAAGATCTTATTTGAGCAATGCCTGTATTTTTTATTTATACAATTATATATTTTTAATATAAAAATTTGGAAATATTCATTTTTTTTATTAAAAGAAATAAATTTTTGCAAATGTCAGCAATATTTCTGTTGATATCTTGTCTCAGTAGGCACTTTGATTCTCGTGTACCATCTGTTACAAACAAAAAAGCTGGTAATTACATCATCCAGACAAGGTATACAAAATAACTACCGAACATTAGACTAGCTAAACAACCAGGATAATTTTTATATCATTAATAACTATATCATGACCTTGTACATGACAATGATTACTTTTTATAAATGATCCATTGTGTTAAGGTGACAGTTGTGAAGCCACAAGTGATTACAGAAAAGTACAAATCTATTCTACACTCAGTTACACACTTTTGCTTTAAAAAAATAAACAGTGAATTAACAAATATAAACTCAGTCATGGAGAAAATTATAAAAGACAGATCCTTTTAACTCCCTTTTAACTTCTAAGTTTTTTTTTATATTAATCAGGTCATAATGATTTGATTTGAATGACAGTCCTGAGTTAACTGAGCTGAGTCTGGATCATCCAAATGCACCACATATGATGTGTATCTATCTATAGTTAAGTAAAATTTCCTAATTCATAGACATCTTGCTATTTGATAGACTTTAGATAGCAAAGGTTTAATGTACAAAAGATGACAGAGCTGTTTGAAAAAAAAAATATTAATTACAAGTTCACATTAACCACACACCCCTATAGCTAGTTAACTACACATCTGACACTAAGTGGTATCTTAACAGACTGAATATATATATAGGCCAGTTCTGAATATATTCCTGGCATAAAAACGGATACTAGCAGTGTCTGTGGCTTTGTGGTTTGACCTTCTGGTATAATAAGCCAGAAAACAACACACATTCTTTTTTTCTCTTCAGGCTCACTACATATGCTTCTCCTTCCGGCTTCTAACAGCCACCTATTTTCTGTCTGGACCAATTAAGTCATTACCTTAATCACTCCTGTATATACAGTAAGATAATTATTAATTAGTATCAGTATGGTATCACCCCCCCTCCCGCTGAGACACTTCCTGTCTCATCTTATTAATGTAAGACCTGCTGAAAATTTACATAATTAAAAATCATTAATTCCTATCAGTAAGAGGACTATAACCAGACCTACCCTCGTTAATTGATATGTTGATAACAATGTTACAACAGAAAATACAGGACTAAATTATTAATATACAATGGTGAATATATGGAGCAACTATGAAGACAGTCAACAGGTGTCTTTGAAAATACCTGGATCTGTGGTCACTCCAAAAGGCAGAATTTTGGCTGTTAAAGTAATACATAAGGATATCAAAGTTTTGATCAATTGATATTTTAACAAAATCCAGCATATATATATATATGTATATTCTCTTGTATCTAATTGATCTAAAGTTTGAAATGTTTTGTTCTTTGCCATTTTAAATGACAAAACGTGGGTGGTAGTCTACCAAATTTTATCAGCTGTCATAAATCTGACGAACTATACAGGTGGGATATGGAATATTCCGACAGTGACAAACAGACATGCCCAAACACGAATATCACGGCCATGACAGAGGTGACAGGTATTGATCTAATTTATATAAAGCAATTTTTATACCATTATTGAAGACGAGGACCTGTTAATTGATGTGTCTGCTACATATACCACCTCATCACAATGCATTGTGGGATTTCAGGAAATATATCTACGCAGCACCTTTATGGGATTCCAACATTTATGGCATTATCAGAGATGAAACAACATGTATTCCTCTACATCTATCCCACTGTTTATTTGTGATAATTTTTATAAATGCACTAAAAATTACCTTTTATCTCTTATACAAAAAGAAATATGACTGAAAAAAATTATGGTCTTTAGACATATCCAATGATGACCAAATCTACCTATCTTAAACATCACCCACTGCCTGATTCATAGAGATAACATCACAGTGGTATTTGTACATCGCACTTATATTACCTTTATCATACTTCCCTCCTACATAACATGGATAAACAGATATGGCCACTTGTAATGGAGCCAATGTTTTTGCAGATCTTTCCAGACAGTTAAACACCATCTTGGCATCAGAAAGTAAATATAGTTAATTCATACTTATTTTTATCATCATAAATCACATCACCTCATTTAATAAGCATGATTGTGTTGTAGCATACAAATATATATTAAAGAAATGCCGCAAACAATTAGGTGGACAGGGGTGTTGGAACATAGAAATATTTAAAATTTCTTTTTATTTTTCTTTCAAAACTTCACCAATGAATTCAATTTAAAGAGACAATCAATATACAACAAACAAAGTATCTGGTAGCTCAGGCAGGATCCAAACCAGGGACCCTGTTTTCCATAATACATCACCAAACCAAACAGCTATGCCCTTCCCAAGAATAGGAAAATGGCTCCCCTGAACAAACCTTGTCTGTATCAGTAAGGGGCCAGGGAAACGTGGGTCATAAAGTTGCCATAAACAAAATAATCAACATGGCTGACTAATATTTATGGTCACATTGAAAATCCAATCAAAGAAAGGCAAGCCTAGTCCAGAATACCACTAAAACAAAAGCACCGTAAAGAAATATTTATACAAGGTCAGTCATCACAGATAACATGAGAGGCTTCTGACTGGGTTAATGACACAATCTGATGTCATTGTTAAAGAGGCCGCTCAATACAAGTGGACCCAGAATATTCAGATCTTTAATGCCAGCATTAGATGTACACTCAGCTGAACCCTGACATTTACAGATGATGTCACCACGAAGCAGGGGGAAGTAATCATATGACTCCCTGTGCCGATTATACAGGCTGTTTATCTCTCTAAACTGAATTAAAATAACCTGCTTATCACTATCTTGTCTCCATCTGCTCCTGTTGTCTCAGTAACCTAGAGTAACCTAGTTAACATCTGCAGTTCAATCAATTTAGTTCTTTCACTTCTCTGCAATCACAGAATGGTATACCAAATTACTAACTTTAAAACAAATTTTGCATTTGCTTGTGCATATACTTGACTTGTGTATATATTGGATTGTTTTTGTGACATGTTTCTAAGGTATTTCCCACAAAGAACCATTTTCCGACTAGCCATACATAACAGCAAGCTGCCAAATTTAACATTATATATTTGGTGACTTGCTTCAAATTCTAGTGAAATCCTAATCACTAGCCTAGTCCTATACACAAACAAATAAAGTGATCCAAAGTTTTTTTTTCTGAAACATGAACGCACTATGAGGAAGAAGAGTACAGCTGAATTCCCTGCACACGCACGTTTATTTTTCTTTAGGCAGCGGTAACCATCTTCATGTTTTAATGCTGGCTTGTAAAGTTCTTCATTAACCAAACTTAGTGTTAATCTGCAACTTTTATACCCTGTTGTCACTGGTAGGCCTGGTGTCTACCACACCTGCAGCTCAGTATGGGGACTGATTTCCATAAGATGATTGGAGATCCTGTACAGAATACTGAGTGAAGAGCTGTTTCATATGATATGAATGAATATAGGAAGATACTTGTAAGAGATTCCATAAAACTCCTGAATGTGGTAAAAAGAGAATCATAATGGACAGTTAATGGATTACCATGTGGGACGTACAGAGACTTGTATGAACAGCTTTGTATGTACAGTATAAACGCTAAAAGGCAAATAATGGATCAGTGTACCAGATCACATGACACCGGCACTATTAATACAATCACAAGCAGACAGACAGAGCCAGATCAGCTTACAGGATCACACTTAATGTTAAACCCGGTTTAGACTGGTGCAGCTCTGACATAAAACTCTACAGCACTGGCTGCTGTTACAATGAAAGAACATTTCACTCTCCTCACAGATACAGCTCTGTGAGATTCACTCTCCACACAGCAGTTTTATATGAAGGATGCCCAATTCCCCTTTTGTATACATGCTCTTCTCCAGGACAATTCACTCTCCTCACAGCTACATATATTATGTTTAAAAACATTCCACAGTCCACATTACAAACAATGTACCTGTATATGTTAGCACAAAACAATGCAGTCAGAAGAGTTTCTCTTTTCATACTCTTAACTAGGTGATTCACTGGATTTTCTCTCCCCATAATGATACACTGGAAAAAGTAGAAAATATAATTTTTGTCTCTAGTCATAAAAAAGGTTCACAGCATCCATACAGATGCTTGGAAACTAAGGTATTTTATTTATAACTGTATTTCTTTTCAATGTGCCATGTAGAGCATATACAATATATACATTTATAAACATATTGTTATTTAAAATGGGTGGAAATGTTTCACACAGTTAAGACTTTTTTTTATCATCAGTCCCATGTTAAAACTGGCTGGGAAAAGTCTGAATAAGCAATGCCCTCTTTCACAAGTTAACCTCTCAAAGCGGATACTTGACAGGTGGTGATACACGGCAGGTGAAACAAACAGAGTAAGGAATGGCTAAAGGTGTAAAAACATCATTAGTTTAAACCAAGTAGTAACTGGAGTTACAGCTTACCAGGCAGAAAAATGTGGCAAAAAATACGACCTGGTTTTACACTAAGAGTACCAGATGGAATTAAAAATGGCAAGCAGCACAGCATGCTGGGATAGCTACCATAAACATCTTTTTGTTTTTGTATCGGTACCCAATAGGTACAGCTGTTATTTTTAAATACTGAGCTATCAAGTACAGGAGCTGAAAAAACAACACTGAGGTCAACTGGTGTTAAGCAAGAGCATGGTGGGTAACTGCCAGGATTCTTACCAGGTCACCCAAGGACAAACCAGTGATCCATATTCCAAGGCTATAATACTAGCGATTCTCTTTTATTAAAAAGAAAATTGAAAGGTCAAAGTTCACAGTTTTATGTGGACAATTGTCTACAAAATACTATCTGAAGATAACAATACAATTACTGGTACAACTTTAGACTGGAGTAATTTAATGCACTTCAGCAATTCGAAGGCTTTGTTTGCAAAGTAATAGCAAAATCCAGTCTGTAGCTGTATTGAGATAGAAGAAGTTCTGAGGTTTGCTTCATATTTGTTCATGACCATTCTGACAACTGCTGTGCCAAATATGTAACCTAAGAAAAGGTAGGGGTATTGTGCCAAAATCTGTAACCTAACAAAAGGCACAACTTATTTGCCAAAATTTGTAACAAAAAAAAGGCACAAGTACTGTGCCAAAATCTGTAACCTAACAAAAGGCACAAGGACTGTGCCAACATCTGTAACCTAACAAAAGGCAAAACTTAATTGCCAAAATTTGTAACCAAACAAAAGGAACAAGTACTGTGCCAAAATCTGTAACCTAACAAAAGGCACAAGGACTTTGCCAAAATCTGTAACCTAACAAAAGGCACAAATGATTTGCCAAAATCTGTAACTTTACAAAAGGCAAAACTTAATTGCCAAAATTTGTAACCAAACAAAAGGCACAAGTACTGTGCCAACATCTGTAACCTAACAAAAGGCAAAACTTAATTGCCAAAATTTGTAACAAAACAAAAGGCACAAGTACTGTGCCAAAATCTGTAACCTAACAAAAGGCACAAGGACTGTGCCAAAATCTGTAACCTAACAAAAGGCACAAGTGATTTGCAAAAATCTGTAACCTAACAAGAGGCAAAAGTACTGTGCAAAAATCTGTAACCATGAAAAAGGCACAAGCACTGTGCCAAAATATTTACCTAACATAAGGCACAAGTACTGTGCCAAAATTTGTAACCTAAGAAAAGGCACAACTGCTGTGCCAAAATTTGTAACCTAACAAAAGGCACAACTTATGTGCCAAATTAGTAACCTAACAACAGACAAAAGTACTGTGCCAAAATCTGTAACATAACAAAAGGCACAAGTAATGTGGCAAAATCTGTAACCATGGAAAAGGTACACGTACTGTGCAAAAAATCTGTAACCCAGGAAAAGGCACAAGTACTGTGCCAAAAATTGTAACCTAAGAAAAGGCACAACTTATGTGCCAAATATGTAACCTAACAACAGACAAAAGTACTGTGCCAAAAATTGTAACCATGGAAAAGGTACAAGTACTGTGGCAAAATCTGTAACCTAACAAAAGGCACATAAGCAGTGACAATCTGTGTCCTGGTCCGATGCAAGACACTACAATATCCATATACTGCAGGAAAGGTACCAGGCAGAAATCATTAGAAAGTCAAAACTAATGTTACATTAAACTGACCAGAACAACCAGGTAACCAGTCCAAGGTTAACGAGAATCCTAACTGACCACTGACCATTAAATCCGAATTACCAACAGCTGACCAGGTCACAAAGTACAGTTACAGCATAGATTAACCTCTGTATGTATGTGATGGAGCCAGGTGTTAGCAAAGGTAAGTGTAAACATCTGCATCTTCCACTGGGGCCTTGAGAAGGTTATGTAAATGCCGAGTCTGAACTCACTGGCCTTGACAGTTACAAAACACGCTCCGCTAACAGATGAGCAGAATGCAAGATCACATGGACGATGAACAATCTCAATAATCAGCAAGGACTTTACATCATCCAAGCTGACCCTTAAAATAACCAGCACTATATAACTAAGACTGCTAGATATATATAACTCTAGCATCACCCTGTGTAATTTAGCTCACAGTTATAAAGACAACTTGCCAGCTATTATTATTAGGTAGGCATCATAGATGGCCAGGCACCATGATATATACTTCATATGTATCTAAATATAATTCACTTACAGTAACACATACATCAAAGTATCCGCAATATCACTGAAGTATTCTGATTTAGCTGAGCATATCAAGGAGTCAGCATTGTAACAATGAACGTGTCCCTGTTTTAGTCAGGTAGTTTGTCATGGTATGTTCTTGAGGACAATGAACCGTCTGACCACGCTGTTATACCATGGTACATCGTGTACTAATGTTGTAATGATGTATATTGTACCCTGGCCTGAACTGCTGGTGTCTCCACCAAGGAGGGTATATGCTTTCATTCCTGTTTGTGTGTTTGTTCACAACATAACTTCATTACAATCATGAACAGAATCTCATGAAATTTTCAGGGTATTTTATGAATGGGCCAATGACGAATCGATTAGATTTTGTTGTATATCTGGCACACAATCCGGACTCGGGTACCTCATCAGGGAATTTTCACAAATGTACAATCACTTATACACAAATGCACCTAGGGATATGGTCTGAATGAGTGTATGCCAGAGGTAACATTCATTAGATTTGCATATTTATAGTAACAAGTGACCCATGGGTCATGACGCTCAGCTGACTGGGAAGAGATTCGCAAAAGGAAATTTTATCATCAGAATGGTAGTATATACCATTCAACTGAAGCATCAAACAGATTAACCAACAGGCCAAGATTTAGTCTGTATTTATATATCTCAAAAATAGAGAACAAGGGACCTATGGGTCACGACGCTCAGCTGTTATATATGATAAAAAAATATTATTTAGAAATGAGGCACATGCTGGTTTTGTGTGGTAATAAATATAAGCTGTATTATGAGTTGTTGTTGTTTAGCTTATGTATGATTTTGATAGTACCTTTGGAGACAGGGAAGAGGATTGATTTCATTTATTTTATTAACAAATGGAGTACTACTGTCACACAGATTTTGACTTGGCCATATAACTTATAAGCAGAACATATAATATAAGAGTTTAACTATTTATTAAAAAAATTACAAATATTGTCCCAAATATAATTTTTATTAAAAATAATAAGAGAATCATATGATTTTTTAAAATGAAATATAACTGATATGATTATTAAAATAATATTAAAGAATATATTCAAGTATTTGCACGAGTATTCATATACTTTCATTTTTACCTGAATTCCCATTCTTTATGCAAGAAATTTTATAATGGAGTACATAATCATATTCGTATTTAAATACAATTACAAAGTATTCGCACCATGTCTGGTATTTATTCAGTTTTCACCAAACAATGATGTTGAGAATCCAGAATATACAAAATTCACACATTTAAATAATGATCATAAGTACCTGGTTTTATGGCTTTTATTTACATTAAAAAATAACTGTAAAAAATTCATTTTGGACTAATTTCACATCAATGTACACACTAGACACAGTAGGAATCTAGATTAATATTATCACCTGCATCTTTGTCTATCATTAATTTCCTTCATATAATCCCTAATGATTAGTAATGAATAATATGATTTACTTCTTTATCATTAAAAATGAACTGAAAAATGCCATAGGTGACTGCATGGTGTTATTTGGAATATGTGACATTCTACCCATCGATACAAGATTCTTACATCATCAGTAACTGCAAGTTAATTTCCTGTTATTATAAACTAACAAATTCCTTTTCTATTTTTCTTTAATTTGTTATTAAAAACCGATAAAAATTTATTAATTTATTGTTTATTGTTATGTTGTTGGTTAAAACTACTAGATGAGTTGGGTTGAACACCTGGATCAACTGTGGCTGGCCATAAGCTGCCTGGATTCTCCCCTCAAGCGTGCATAATCTGATGAAAGGTCAACAAGGTCAACATACAGGTGACTCAAGAGGGGCTGGAGAGAGCCAAAGTCTGACAGGGTCTCATAAAAAACATTAATAAAAGCTACAATATTTGGCAAATTTCTTTCAGCTTTCTAAACTAAAAAGCTGAAATCCTTATGTGTGCATGATATGAAAATTATATCAACAGTGCTCACGGGAAACAAACGTGCCATGGTCACAGTTGGGCAAAATTTAAGGTACTAATTTTATATTTATACTAATAACTTATAAAATTTGAAAAATTCAGAACTAATTTTGGGTATTCAATTGAATCTTGATTAAATAATGTTACATCCCTGACAAAAAAAATCTCTAGCTTCAGCAATGCTCTTGTTAAGGGAGTAAATATATTTCTTGATTTTTTACAAAGTGCATTATGTTTGGGCCCATAACTTAAAAAAAATACATAATACTGACAGCATTTCTGGCATGTGCATAGAAAATGTATAGAAAAATATGTATATTATATATGATCAAAGTCAGATCAGTGGTTTTGATATTAGGCAGTCTTAAAGTGTAACAATGGGTTTTTAATGGAAAAATGAAGTTTTTCATTGATATCTCGAAGGAATTAAGTCCTAGTGACCAAATTCTTGGCATGGTAGGGGAAATCTAACTGTATGCCAAATTTAAGGAACTTAGAGCTGAAGCTCGGGAGCTGAGCTCTAGCAAACTGCATAACACTAGCAATATGTGACATGGTGCTTGAAAACTTGAATAAAATCTACAGTTTTTGATCAACTGGTTTCAAATTTTTGGTGTTAACAGTTGAAATGCTAACAAAAACATGCTGTGAAAATTAAATCCACAGCAGTTACAGCAAAAAAACGTGCCATGGTCAAAGTTGGGCAAAATTTAAGGTACCAATTTTTTATTTTTGCTAATATTTTTAAAAATTTAAAAGATTTTGATCTAATTTTTGGTATACAATTTAATTTTGATTAATAAAAGTAATATTACTGGAAAAAAAGTGCTTAGCTTTAACAAGTTTTGTGTTAAGTGATAAAATTTCTTTCCTGATTATTTACAAAATGCATTATGTTTGGGCCCATAACTTTTTTAAATTAAATAATACAGACCTAATTTCTGGCAAGTACATAGGAATTATATAGAGGATTATTAATAGGAAATATGAGGAAAAACAGATGAGTGGTTTTGATATTAGGCAGTCCTAAAGTGTGAAAATAGGTTTTTAATAAAAAATTGAGGTTTTTCCTTAATTTCTCAAAGGAATGAAGTCGCAAAGACCCAGTTTTCGGCTTGGTAGGAGATCTTGGGGACATCTAACATTATGCTGAATTTTGGATTCCTAGGTCTTACGGTTTCAAAACGTGCCACATCTACGGACGGACGGACGGACGGACGGACGGACGGACAGACGGACGGACGACGGACAATGGACCACGACTATAGCTCAGATGACTTATAGTCAGCTGAGCTAAAAATGTGTAAACTTTTAAAACTAGAATACGGGTAACCGACAAGTGACTACATGTATCTGCCAAATTCGGATAGTGAGGCATGGATTGAGTGGCAAGGGGAAATAGAGTGAGGTATGTTGCATATTAGCATGGATGTCTGCAGCCTAAATGTGTATGTAGGTTGTGCCACCTACCACAAATCCAGAAAGCTGTCCAAGTTGTATACACCTGCAAAATTTTAGGCAGAAAAGTCAAACCACTACATGTATATGAGCGATTTTTGCCCATGGCAGACAAACAGACAAACACTGTGCAAAAATCTTTGCAGGTAACCCCTCCAGTTTTGTGTATGATAAAGACCTATGTGAGATCTAAACACACGCACAATTTTGGCCCAATCGGTCAAATGGTTCCTGAGATATGAGCTTGGATGTGTCCAGCGTTAACTAGAATGTAGGTAGCGCCACCTGTCATAAAATCAAGAAAGCTGTCCACGATGTATAAACCTGCAAAATTTTAGGCAGTTATGTCTAACCACTACAGAGAAATGAGTAATTTTAGGCCACGGCAGACTAACAGACAGACGCTGTGCAAACATTGTTACAGGTGGCGCCACCATTTTTTGTGTATGTTACAGAGCTATCAAAGGGCTACATTTGTATAAATTTTATTTCCTGATCGGTCAAACGGTTCCCGAGATATAAGCTTGGATGTCATCAGCGTGAACGTTAACGTAGGTGGCGCCACCTGTCATAAAATCAAGAAAGCTATCCTGGATGTATACACATGACGAATTTCAGGTGAATTAGTCAATTCACTGCAGAGATATGAGTGATTTTAACCCAAGGCAGATGAACAGATGGACACTGTGCAAACATGGTTACAGGTGGCGCCACCATTTTTTGTGTATGTTATAAAGCAATCCAAGGGCTACATTTGTATCAATTTTATTTCCTGATCGGTCAAACGGTTCCCGAGATATGAGGGTTTATGAGTGGAAACAGACCCACAAATGGACACTGGATAGAGAGGAAAGGTCAGAGGTCAATGCAAATTGGTTAGGCACCAGTTCACATGTGACCCGATAATAGGTGTAAGTTTGGGAAAAATCGGTCCATTAGTCTCCGAGGAGCTCTCTGGAAACGAACGCCGCCGCGGCGGAGGAACTCGGTCAAAAACATAGTATCCGCAAAACTTCGTTTTGGCGGATACAAAAATACAGGTGGCTCCACCAATCTGCAGAAACTAATAAAAACACTTAATGGTCAATATCCATGCAAAAAATCATGGTGATCTCTGCATTAGTTGTTCAGATACTTCAGTTTTTGTATCAAATTGTCCATTATTCTGAGGGATACTTCGGAGTCCCATAGCTTGAAGGATATGGGTAACAGAGACCTAATTTCAAGTTTCCACAGGCACCTTTCATGGGCCTCCTTGCATGACAAGAATGAAGATTCTAGGTCCAGTTGTTGCGATTTGTACCCTGTTGACAGATAACCACATCTTTAAAGGTCTCAAAAAAAAGAAAAAAATTCGTAAAAATTTGAAAAAAAATAGAGGTGGCACACCCAGTCTGCAGAAACTGATGGAACAGCTCATGATCAATATGTATGCCGAAAATCATGACCATCAGTGTTGTAGTTATTGAAATACTGCAGTTTTTGTATCAAATTTTCCATTATTCTGGGGGGGGGGTATTTTGGACCCATACAGCTTAAAGAATATGGGTAACAGAGACCTAATTTCAAGTTTCCATGGAGACTTTTCATGGGTCTCCCTGTGTGTCAAGAATGAAGATTCTTGGTCCAGTTTTTATGATTTGTGCCCAGTTAACAGATGTTCATATCTTTAAAGGTCTCAAAAATACAAAAAAATTTCGTAAAAAAAACCGAACAAATACAGGTGGTGCCACCAGTCTGCAGAAACTTATGAAACACTCCATGATCAATATCCATGCAAACAATTATGGTTATCTCTGCATTAGTTGTTCAGATACTTTAGCTTTTGTATCAAATTTTCCATTATTCTGAGCTGTACTTTGGAGTGCCATAGCTCAAAGGATATGGGTAACAGAGACCAAATTTCAGGTTTCCATGGAGACTTATCATGGGTCTCCCTGTGTGTCAAGAACGAAGATTCTAGGTCCAGTCGTTATGATTTGTACCCTGTTGACAGATAACTACATCCTTAAAGGTCTCAAAAATGGAGAAAACAATTCCTGAACATTGAAAAATACAGGTGGCGCCACCAGTCTGCACAAACTGATGAAACATCTCATGATCAATATGTATGTCGAAAATCATGACCATCAGTGATGTAGTTAATGAGATATTGAAGTTTTTGTATGAAATTTTTGACTATTCTGGGGGGTAATTTTGGGCCCCATAGCTCGAAGGATATGGGTAACAGAGACCTAATTTCTGGTTTCCATGGAGACTTTTCATAGGTCTCTCAGTGTGTCGAAAATGAAGATTCTAGGTCCAGTCGTTACGATTTGTGCCACGCTAACAGATCACAGCATCCTCAAAGGTCTCAAAAATAGAGGAAAAAATTCGTAAAAAATCAAACAGTACAGGTGGCGCCACCAGTCTGCAGGAACTGATCGAACATCTCATGATCAATATGTATGCCAAAAATGAAGACCATCAGTGATGTAGTTATTGAGATATTGAAGTTTTTGTATGAAATTTTTTACTTTTCTGGGGGGTACTTTGGGGCCACATAGCTCGAAGGATATGGGTAACAGAGACCTAATTTCTGGTTTCCAAGGAGATTTTTTATGGACCTCTCAGAATCCCAAGTTACAAGGTTCTAGGTCCAGCGGTTACGATTTGTGCCTGGTTAACGGACGGACAGACGGATGAAGGACAAAGAGTGATCGCTATAGCTCAGATGACTTTCAGTCAGCTGAGCTAAAAATTAGATTAAGTTCATAGCTGTACTCAAATCACTGGGGGCAGCTGAATATCTTTTTTTAAATAATCAATATAAAAACTTTTAGAAATAAAGATTTTTCTCTGCAAAAATCATATTTGCTATTACTTTTGATGATTATGGTGTTAATCATTTAATATATTTATTTAAATTTGTTTTATTACTGTTGTATAAGGTGTTCTTTGGAAAAAATTCCATTAATTATGGTTATCAACAGTAACTATGGTGGCAAAAATTAGTGTTATTTTGATATATAAACTAGAATACGGGTAGTCGACAAGCGACTACGTGTATCCGCCAAAATCAGAGAAGGACAGGTTAAGTGAGGCACGGATTGAGTGGCAAGGGGAAATAGAGTTATCAGGGTTACATATTAGAATGGATCTCTGCCACATGAACATGATTGTAGGTGGCACCACCTGTTATTTGAACGAGAAACTATCCAAGATGTATACACATGCAAAATTTCATGTGGAAAAGTCAAACCACTGCAGAGATATGAGTGATTTTATCCCACAGCAGACAAACAGATGGACGCTGTGCAAAAATGGCTGCAGGTGGCGCCACCATTTTTGCGTATGTTATAAAGATATCCAAGGGCTACATTTGTGTAAATTTATTTTCCTGATTGGTCAAATGAGTCCGGAGATATAAGCATTAATGTCTGCAGCTTGAACATGAAGTAGGTGGCGCCACCTGTCATAATATCAAGAAAGCTATGCGGGATGTATACGCATGCTGAATTTCAGGTAATTTGGTCAAACCACTGCAGAGATATGAGTGATTTTAACCTAAGGCAGGCAAACAGATGGACACTGTGCCAAAATGGCTGCAGGTGGCGCCATCATTTTTGTGTATGTTATAAAGCTATCCAAGGGCTACATTTGTGTAAAAAATTTTTTCCTGATCGGTCGAATGGTTCCTGAGATATGAGCTAGGATGTCTGCAGCGTTAACGTGAATGTAGGTGGCGCCACCTGTCATAAAATCAAGAAAGCTATCTAGGATGTATACGCATGCCGAATTTTAGGTGAATTAGTCAAACCACTGCAGAGATATGAGTGATTTTAACCTAAGGCAGACAAACAGATGGACACAGTGCAAACATGGCTGCAGGTGGCACCACCATTTTTGTGTATGTTATAAAGCTATCCAAGGGCTACATTTGTGTAAAATTTTTTTCCTGATCGGTCAAACGGTTCCCGAGATATGAGCTTGGATGTCTGCAGCGTTAACGTGAATGTATGTGGTGCCACCTGTCATAAAATCAAGAAAGCTATCTAGGATGTATACGCATGCCGAATTTTAGGTGAATTAGTCAAACCACTGCAGGGATATGAGTGATTTTAACCTAAGGCAGACAAACAGATGGACACTGTGCAAACATGGTTGCAGGTGGCTCCACCTTTTTTTGTGTATGTTATAAAGCTATCCCAGGGTTACATTTGTGTAAAAAAAATTTCCTGATGCGTCAAAAGGTTCCCGAGATATGTGGGTTTATGTGTGGAAACAGATGCACAAAAGGACGCTTGGCAGAGAGGAAAGGTCAGAGGTCAAGGTCACTTGGTAAGGCACCAGTTCACATGTGACCCGATAATTTGTGTAAGTTTCGGAAAAATCCGTCCAGTAGTCTCAGAGGAGTTCTCTGGAAACGAACGCCGCCCCCGCGGCGGAACCTGGTCAAAAACATAGTATCTGCAAAACTTCGTTTTGGCGGATACAAAAAGAATGACATTTAGGGAATGCATAGAAAATAAAATGTCCACATTTTCAAAATAGTACATTTTAGCAATTGTCAGAAAATGCATTTTTGCCATAAATCATGATTCATTATGTAAGGGAGACTTTTTATGGAGAAAAAAATGATTAACTTAATATGACTGAATATAAGGCAGAGCCCAAACTTATTTTTTTTGCAGGAAGAGCGATTTTGAGTGGTATGATGGAGTACGTGACCGGTACAAGTTAGACCATCATATAGAGGGGAGTAGACATTTATACAGTGGAAGGGGGGGGGTCTCGATTTTACAGAGTATTGATATATTCTAGTCGTAAGAACATCTGTGTGGAGAGCATTTAAGAATGTCCACTCACCACACAGATAAGGATGACTCAGCATTCCTGTCTGCATCAAAATCATGACAGATCACATTTGCATACAATACCTCGACTTCACCATTACACTGACAACAGTCTGACATATCTTACATGACAAACATTATGAGAGCTTGTGTAAATAAATAATTCAGATTATATACCCTCCTCGTAAAAAATCCAATATAAGGATACATAGTGACCCATTTTTATTTTTTTTTAGATTTTTCTAAGCATGTGACAACTATTTGGAGTTTTTCAGACAAAGATTATACTTGTATTAATGCATAAGAGGATTACATAATTTTGGAAAAAAATATCATCTGTAAGCCTGATGACCTGAAGATTTTCAATAATATGAGCGGGCTTAATGAGATAATGAACTATTGGAACAGTGTTCGGACATATCAAGAATGACACATGAGCTCATACAAATTGTCAGGCTTAAATGTCAAGGTACAATGGTGCGGTGTTACCTTGACCTTGACACTTGGATTTGCATATTAAGTGATGAAATGAGAATGGTCATGTGAGTTAGTAACTGTATGATAGCCCATACTAGATCATAATATACCTGGCAATGGTAAAATATGATATATATAATGGTTATGTGAGCCTTGGATGTCTATTGATGACATTAAACCCGGTGACAGCATCACTGTGAAATCAGCCCCCTCTGAGCAGTGCATATTTATAATCCTCATCTACTGAAACATAAGATACAGGCACTAATTTCCTGTCCTCTGAACTTTGAGAGTAACAGACAAAGGTCCTAGTTGTAAAGCTAGGTGGCCAGGTATACCATATTATTTGTGTTTTTTTATTGATTAACAACTCAACTCATGATTTTTTTCTTAGGAATAGAATTTATGAAATTTTATGGTAGGCTAAGAAATACCAAATGGAAAATCCATCAAACTAAGAAGTATTCTGGATCAGCATTTTTTTTTTTTCATTCTTTAAGTGATGTTGTTTTATTTACTCAAAATTCTGTAGATGCGCTGAGTAGGACAATTTTCATATGTATGGCACATTTCACACATAAGGTTTTGTATGTGTAAATAAGTAAATCCAAAGCATGCAGCTATATAGAGGTATTCAGTGAAAAACTAAACACATAAATGAGGAGACAAATTCACCTGTAACAATGACAAAAACAATCATACAAGAAGGACAGATTTCCATGACAGCTTGCTTACTGAGATAATTAAGTTCATCAGAAAATCGAAAAAATAGAATTTTCTTTTGTATTTCATTGATCCCAGATGGCATGGGCCATGCCTTCCCATCCAAACATAGCAGGATGTCTATAGAATTGTGACGTGAAACGGTTGATCTCCACGACAGGCATTTATACGCCTGTTATTGTCATCACAGGCTGAATCAGCACACCGTGCTGAAAGGCTGGAGTATTTATATCCACAGTGCTGCGCAAAGTTTGAACTAGGTAATGAGTTTCTCACAGACAGAAACGATTGAGAGAATTGAACCCCAAGCAGTCTGTGAAATCAATAAAAGTAATTAAACAAAATGACCCTAAAGCCACGGAAAATGTAAAGGGATCTTGATCACTAATTAAAGATCTTTGAGCAATCAAAAAATTAACACAGAAATGATGTATAATTATATAGGTAATGGAACATGATCCATGATAAAGGATAATCCACAAGTAACAGAATATCTAACATACAGACTGCAAAAATAACATGTTTGGCAAACTAAAACATTCTTATTAATATATATTAAATACAACCAAATTCTGCCTGCAATAATACTATAAACAGGTGAGGAACTTAAAGCTGAACAAAAGTATTATAGTCAGTTGGCCATATGACTGTTACAATATGTTATCATCATAAATTATGTTTATATATGCAACCTTCATTTTTCAAAACCTGCTTCAGCATCATAAATTTATACCATTTTCCAAAATTCATAACAAGGTTTTATTTTCCATTTTATTATGTTGTTTAATTTAAAGTCAACTTTAATGTTCTTTCATCTGAAGCCTTCACAGCTAGACAACATGACAGAGTGATAGACAACATGACAGCTAGACAACAAGACAGACAAGTAGACAAACATGACAGTAGAGCTTTTTTTAGCAACAGTGGGCCAATCCCCCAATGTCTAAAAATTATATGTGACAGGGACTAATTACTCCTCCAATACTGGAGAGTCTGGCTGTTCTCCCGTCTAGACTACTTATGACCCAGGGAGAAGATTAAATGTTTTGGTCGTGTTTGACAGAAATAGAACTGACAAGCCCAACCAGAAGTATAACTCCCTACTAAATGTCATGGTAACCGATCAGCCTCCGTGGCACCTGTTCTTCTAGATCAATCCTTTTTTTTTAAACGCCAGCTGGACCGTGAAAAATATAACTCAGCTCAGGTCCTAATATACTGACAACTCTTGCTGTTTGGTACTGTAGTTGAAGAGATAACTAAAAGGCTCAATTTACTTTGAATGATCTGATAGTTGATTTCAGATGTCAAAAACATCAATCCCACGGCAAATCTGTCCAATCAAAAACACATATCATTTGTTTTTGCTCACAGAATGTGCTCAAGGCCATGTTGTTTTAACACATGCGCTGCCAATGACATGTATACCCCCCCCCCCCCGGTGCCAAGCACGTGTATACACGTCATTTATTTATAAGGCATTTTCAGCAGGAATTCTCATAAATTTATCAATAAATTCTTTGCAGGTGAGTAGTAGACCATTTATAAAATAGTCACGCAGTGTGAAAATGAATTATTTGTTATTCAACAGTGCGCTGCTTCATTCAAAAGCAGGAAAGATGTGTAGATGGTGACAAAATCCACAGCTCCGGTCCATTGCCGTGAAATAATTTTACGACGCGCTTCAGTGTGAAGTCGATTCCTTGTAAGAATACTACTTTGAATCAAACGAAAAGGAGGATCGTAAAATTATGTAGCTAGTTTTATATTAGAACATGTTTTGGCCACTTATTTACGACAGACCCGGTTGGGAGACCGACGTGTGATAGATCGCACCTTCGGTGTGAACTCAAGATAGCGAGGCGTGAGGTCATTCAGGTTTATTGCCCCGCGAGGACAGGGTATTGCGCAATCAACAAAAAAGGGCGCGTGCCACATGATTGACACACAGATCGGCAGTGTAATCAGAACGCGGCTGCAAATGATTCTTTCAGCTTATTTCTTGTTCCTTATTTACTTATATAAAGATATATGCATATATTAGTAACCTCAAAAACAAGTGCTCGTTAATTGCAAAACTGAAATAATCTACGTGTTTTGTGTGACTGTGACAATTACGAGGTCGTCAAGGCTCAAGGCAAGCATGTCAGTGTATATAAAGTCTATGACTATGTGTGAAAATTACATATGTGAAATGTAAAATTATATTTTTTTTTATAATTATATTGATCAGTAGAATCACTGTGTTCATTATAAAAGTGTAAAAATGTATGTTTGAGCACTAAAACTATACCTTTGTAAAAAAAAAAAAAGACCCCGCGAAGGTTCGAACTCATACGGTCAGCCATATTATATATACAGGTCACCTGTTCTAACCACTGTGCCATTCTACATCTGTTACTATTCTGCGTATTTATCATAATATTACATAAATGTGTATAGGCTTATATTTGTCAGTGCCTCTCAGTCATTTGAATCTTCCCGATTTAGCATTCGCGCCAACATACACATTTTTTTAGTTCATCATTTACAATAAATATAGATCTTTATTTGAATCAGTTTTGTAGCTTTATGCTGGCGTCAACGTAGACGCTATGAGACCAGTCCACCAGAGCCATGCTTTGACTACTATCGCTGTCATTTGGCTCAGTGCCCAACTTCACACCTCCTCCGAATATAATTGCCCCTGTGTTATCCAAAGTCACACCTTCTTATCAGGTAATTAGCACCTAGTCTTGGTACCACTGCAGCTCTCGGGGCTGCTGGGGTCCCTGTGTATGGCCCTGGCACTGGGGGTGAACATGGGCTTGGCAGTGAATGTGTTAAGGAAAAAAATATCAGACTCACAAACCTGTCAATCCTGCAAGAGATATTAATTTCATTGTAAAAGGAGACAAAGGACAACTTATGTCCAGAACCGTCCACATCAATATTTTGGGTAGTTTAATGTCAAACAGAATTCAAACATATTTGTCAAATTTGTCAAAGCACCTTGACATGCCAGATTTATATTTAAACTAAGTGAGGTGTTTATCTCTATAACTTTTATTTTGCAAGTATTACCAGACAGTTCACCTCTATTTGTTTGTTTATTTAATAATTTTCCTGGCAGAGTTTTTTCCAAGTTTACATCCTATTTGTTTAAATTATCAATATTCTTTGGAATAGCAACTAATAATTATATATAAAATCCATGTATATTTTCAGTCAATACGGGCACCCCTGACTAAGCAGCCAATGTTTGAATTTAAGTGTAGGTGCACTTTTTATAAATTTTGTGTTTCTTTTACAGGAGTCTGAATGCTTGGCCTTAGTGGTGTTACCTTCACTCTCACTACACTTACTCTGGGTCAGAAGCAACTGAAGAAAAACATGCAAACAACACCCAACCTGGGAAATCAAATGTATTTTTTTTCCTTAGACCCATTGCACCTTTGACCACACAATCAAACTGAATGCCAAGATCCACATTTCTAGCCTTGCATGATGTAGACAGAACAATTCTCACAATTAATATAAATAGTTAATATAGGCCATTTCATTTGATGGGGCTGTTCCACAAATTATTCATAAAAGAGGATGTGTGGTGAACAACATGCACACAATAATGAAAGTGTTAATGTGAGGACACACGGGAATTCGTTTAAATATGTAGACCCCAGGAGGAGTGTAACAGGTCGTTATCATGTATCTAACAAATCTCTTATTGTGCTGATGTGACACCTGTATGTGTGCAGGTGAGATGCATCATGTCACCAGGTGAGGTGCGTCATGTCACCTGCGTCATGTCACCAGGTGAGGTGCGTCATGTCACTTGCGTCATGTCACCAGGTGAGGTGCTTCATGTCACCTGCGTCTTGTCACCAGGTGAGGTGGGTCATGTCATCTGCGTCATGTCACCATGTGAGGTGCATCATGTCACACGGGTCATGTCACCAGGTGAGGTGCATCATGTCACCTGCGTCATGTCACCAGGTGAGATGCGTCATGTCACAAGGTGAGGTGCGTCATGTCACCTGCGTCATGTCACCAGGTGAGGTGCATCATGTCAGCTGTAAGCTGTGGTTGTCTTTTTGTTTGTGAGAATTTCAAATTTGTATTATTTGTGAAAGGGAAATTATTGTGAAAAAAATATATGTGAATAAGGGGCCCTTCGTCAAATAGATGTCAAAGAGTAAATTATTGATATATAATTCATAACAGATCTTTTGGTTTTTTGATAAAATCAAAGATTTTGATTATAAATCTTTCAAATAATCTCCCAATACTGAACAAGAAATTTTACTTGTTGGATGTTCCCTTAAGACACTGTCAAATGTTGGGATCTGTCTAGATATCATTTAATATGAGTAACTGATATAATAATGTATATACTATGAGTTGTTTACTACATTGTGAGGGAATGAAAAGAAACATCTGTATTGATCATCAGTTTGGATCTCAGCCGAGGAGAAGCAAAAATCTTCAAGGCCAGCCCTCACCCGAGGTATTCACTCTGCAGGTTCAATGGGAACAAGTGCACCTTTGGGGGTTCCTCCAGCAAAGCAGATGATTACACACCCTGAGCCAGCAGGTGCTGTAGTCATTTGAAGAATTCAATTTTATCAGAACATTTCAAAACAAATTGGTGCATAAAAATAAAACATTTACATGTAATACACATTCTGCTGAAATGGGGTGTACCAGTACAAGGAAGTCTATCTTTAGGCAAGGTATATAATTATAAAGTAAATGTATTGTGAACATGGAATTCATAATAGTTAGCTCACCTGAATTGCAATCCCATATATTCTTTATACCTGAAAAGACAAAAAAGAAAACATGTAATTATATTTTTGTTTACATAATTAAAGATTATTAAATATTAGATAAATTAACATATTTGTCCATGCTAAAAAATACATGAAGTATTAACACATTGTCCCTAAAGCATTAATCAAGTCTATAGAACATGCATGGCAGATCCAGCTGGATCCAAATTAGGTTTTAATACACAAAATGGAAGCAAAAGCTGTGTAAATGTTGCCATGGATACAGTTCATTACTTGATTTAGTCCCAGATCAGTCTTGATGAATATAAAGTAATTGCAAAGTGCAATGAAAGAACCTACATTTGAGTTATTTAAAGAAGTTTTTAATTAATATGAAATTGTGCAAACAGATGGGACCTTAACTAACAGTTAATGTGATCAAAGTCTCCCATCTGCGTAGCTCCATTTGTACACCAGTAACCTCTCTGTACTTCTCTGAGTATTTGTACAACATCTATTTTAAGTATTTCTGATCTGGCTGTATAGCATGGCTTATAATGTGACCCATGGGTCATGAAGCTCAGCTGATTACTCTGACTAATAACTGAGGAAGTTGTGGACATAAAAGTGCATAGAAACTGAAGCATGCAAGGCTGGATGGCTGATGGACACCTTAATAGTTTCTTAGTCAGATCAGCTCTAAAAGCTTAAAAACTGTATTGCAATTCTTTATAAATTTTCTAGTACAAGTTGCGGAACAGGACATGGTCCATTGAAAGTGTTATTCCACGTTAAACTTTGCAAATACAGGTCTCCTTGCAAGAATAGGGCAATTTATTCTACAAAAAGTGAATGAAGTTGGTGCCACCTGTCTGTTTTAGAGAAAACTTTACACAATGGATGGACATGCCAAATTTCAGACCAATACCTTGAATCACTCCTGAGAAATGAGCAAATGTACCAATGGACACCAGGGGAAAACAATTGCAGATGGCACCACCAGTCTTGAGTGCGAGATGGAGGGGGCAAGGATCTATGGACATGCACAATTCCCACCCAATACACTGAACACTCACTAAGATGCCAAATGCAAAGATGGACGCTATGCAAAAAATTTGTAAGTGGCCCCACCAGTCTCTATTACGAGGTGGAGGGATCCAAGATCTGTAACATGCTAAATTTCAGCTCAATACATTGAACCACTCCTGAGATATGGGCTGTTATCTAAAAGACACCCAAATTCGTATTGCACAGAAATGATTGCAGGTGGCACCACCTGTCTTTGTCACGCACAACTACATAGTTGAGAGAAAAATTATGCCGGGTTTTGGAAAGATCGGTGCAAGGATTATGAAAGAGAATGACAAATCACTGATATAATTTTAAACTGGCACACCACTAGATACAAGGCCAGGTAAACTCATTCCTGACAGCACCCCATGCAGTCTTTAACAAGAAGTTCATTTAAGAAAATCAAAACACAGGAAGCCAGGAAAGAAAGGGGCGAGAAAACCCTGTACAGTCAATAATGAAAGACTGACATGTGTGTTTGAACAAAGTCAGTCACACGCAGAGTTCCTAACAGAACAAATATTTTGAGAGCCTGCACAGTTTATAAATCAGCAACAGGTTTGAACAAGCACTGGTTATAGCTGGTGCAGCCAGAGTCAGGTCAAGATCAATAGGTAACAGCCCGCAAAATTGTACCCAGACGAGTACATTGCTCACGGCTCTCAGCATCATGTTAGTGATGGACCAATGAACAGGCCTGGAAATAACTGCACACTTAACTCCAGGTGAACCCAGCAGGGCTTGAAATTAATATAAATTTTACTAGCCAGGTAGATTCTCAGGCATAAACCATGCATTTATTTCAAAGGTATTTTAATTTTAAGGGAAGGATGGCCACTTGGTACCGGTACCACACTGGCCAATATGATTATGTTAAGATAAGGATGAAACCACCACTTGTCTGATAAACATGTTTATCATTTATTCTATTATCCTTTGGGGAATTTTGTACCAGTTTTATTGCCCAATTGATGCTCGCTACATACACACTGCAGGACACACTGCATTTTACTTTTTATTTATTTTAATTAATGCACTTAATAGCAGAATATGTAAACATACCAGTATTCTTTTAGCCCAGTCCCTCTCTCCCTGTTTTTATTCAAGATAATTTAAACTACTTTCAATTTGTATCCTGTATGCATACAGAAATATACAGATAACTTATTCCTTAATTTTAATCAAAATACTGATCGAATTTGACAGAAATTTAGGAAATATATCACAGTAATTGTGTGTATTTGTAAAGATATTTTATTTATGGCCACATACAAATATAGCATAAAAGCTAGAAAGATTAATGTATTTATTTAAAATTCTTGAAGATATTTTCCCTAAAATGAACTGGTCTGTTATACATGACATGATTCACCAATAAATCAGCAGACCCGGGCACATCATCACTGAACCCACATGATCAAAGACCCATCAAAATATAACATGCATGTCTGGCATTTATAACATGCTTCATACAGCCCACCTGTAACACTATAACGCACACACTATGAAGGTTTATCTACTCAATTCACGATCACTGGACTTGACACTATCTGTGACTCAACTCTGATAACTTCATGAATGAGTACTCTGTAGTCTATAGATATTTTCTATACACTAATTTATATTTTATGATTACAAACTGATAAAGGTATGTAGCATATTTCATGGTGAACTGAACTTGGTATGCCTGCAGACAACATGAAATGAATGAACTGACATGATCTTTCACCTTTACCAGCAGTTAACAACCCCTGGCAACAAGTTTCTACCTGTTTCTGAAATACTACCTCCGGGGCCAAGGTGAGGCCCACTGAAGGCAATGATACCCAGATTTTGGAAATTAAGTTACTGACCTAGACTCATTACATCTGTTTCTCACAATCACTTACTTCAACCACTACTTTGAACATAAAAAAAAAGAAATTGTATTCAATATGATCACATTATTAAAATGTACCCTCTTATGAATCCAAAACCTTGACAGCATGTTTCTGATTTGAGTGATATCTGATATGTTACATGCTTTAAGTTTAAACACAGTACTAAAAAATTTAATTTTTAAAAGATATTATTTATTCAAGTTCATGTTAAACACATTCAACATTTCTACTTTATTATCATATATGGCCTTGAAATAACTAAAGACATGAATTGGTTTGACTGGTTAAATATTTCTAAGTAAGAATTTAGAGTTAAACTGCTTGCTTATTCAGTCTCCTAAAATCCTGAGGGCAAGGTCATACTTACTTATATACATAAAAGGACACAGCTGTTTCCATGACAATGACAGTATAGAAGAGATAGAAGGAAATGGTAGGAAATTACTCAATTTTAAAACTCTTTGTTCAAAGAGAATTATTATTGGTTCCTATTCCAGCCCAGTCTGAAAGCTTAACTAAAAAGAAAATGTTTAAAACTGGCCTCAATCTTTTTTTTCGTAACAATTTGAAAACAATGAAAGTTGGTAAAATTTACTTTAAATTAGACTTTGTTTTCTAAACACACGGAAATTGCTGTAATTTCTAGGTCTCATTTTGAGATATTTCCTGTATTAATTTCTCGAGGATTTAATACCCCTCACCTGGGAAATGGTATACCCTAAAAGGGTAAAATACTGAATCTCCATGTTATTGTTATAGTAAATATTTTTATCACATTTTATACAAATTTTTTTTTGTGTCTGTATGTCTGTCTGTCTGCAACAGTGAAGGCTATGAGTAAAGAAATTATAAAAATTCAACCAAAAAGAATTTATTGTATATGCTTTTCATTAACAATTTTTTTTTATATTTGTAACCAACCAACCTTTATTTAGGAGATCACCAGTGTCAGGAGAGGTTAAGCCATACGGTCTCTATGTTATAATCATTTTCTCTTGTCAAGTTAAGGTTTAAAAATCACCAACTTAAA
The DNA here is from genome assembly GCA_026874595.1 of Sipunculus nudus. Lineage (NCBI taxonomy): Eukaryota > Metazoa > Annelida > Sipuncula > Golfingiida > Sipunculidae > Sipunculus > Sipunculus nudus. The sequence continues at coordinate 58,811,318 of CM049322.1, read as the reverse complement.
GGGGACAAAAACATCAGTTAAAGTTGATCTTACAGCAAGTTCCAGAGTGTTCCTGGTGATCTCCTGCTGACTATACATCAGTATCCAGGTACTCCTGGCTTTGCTGATCATTCAACAAGCACACCAGGCCATCCTTTTTTTTTCAAATAACTTTGCGTGGCTACAAACTTCCTATTACCTAGGATCACAATTTAAATATATATTTGAGAAAAACCTTACATGCTGGGCCGCTGCCACACAATGCTGTTAGATCGCATAGGTGGATTAAAAGGTGCCTTTATTTATTTTCACCTCTACAAGCTGTATTTGTTGTACAAATATACAACTCTTGTAGGACTGTTATGGATTAAAACCTTCAACATGTCACGTTACCCAACATTGAGAACAAGCTCCTGGAATGAAATACTTCATGTTTCCAATCTAATGCCATTGATTCTGATTTAAGGGGCATTTTATTATGTCTGAATTAACTGTTACATTGTGTCGATTTGAGTAATATACTAGTAATTAAGCTGTTCTCCTTTAAATTCAGCCCTTTCAAGATATTTAAATTTCTGTCAAACGTATATTTGTATTAGAGTGTTAGAGAAATCAAAATTTCTTTAAATAACAAAAAAGTAAACAATTCATCAAATAGCTGATACCTGAGAGTTTTGTTTTTGAATATATATATAAATTTGAAGAGGAAATATAACAAGTTTATTTAGCCAGCTGCTCTATGGTATATTTGAGTCTGATTTCTCAATTTAATTAAAAATTTTAAAACTCAAAATGGAATTTGATTCTAAGAACCAGGCTCTTCACAAAGTAACAGACATTTACATGTAAAAATATTTTGACAAATTTTATATTTTCACATTAAATTATTGAATGTCCTCCATGAGTCTTAAAGTCTCTAATTTAGTCTAAATATAAACATCCCAGCTGGCTGTCATCATCAAAGATGGATTTAGAAGAGAAAAATGCAAGGTGTCAATAAATCATGTGACAAGGTGTGAGTTAGGTAATACTGCTCTACTCACACCTGTATTACCTGTTAATTAACTCTATATTTGGAGTCATTCTACCTTTGGACGCATTTTATTCCTGGGTATGACCAGACGGTAGGGACACCCAACAGGTATAAGTACTTATTGTCTTTGTTCCGTGTCTCTAGGTGTCGTTAGTACTGTATAATTATAACCAGCCCAGGTACATTGTACTTCAAGAGAAGCCAGGCATCAATACTAAATGACGTTATCAGGATATCCTCAGGGATTGTGATCTGGTCTTAACTCCTAAGTGTTACAAAAAAACGGCCATTACATGTGTGGAAATCAGAAATGTGACAAGTTGGTCACATGTCATGGTTATTTGTCTCTATGGTACTTTGTTTATGTATACGATATTAATGCATGATCAAGCAAATTTTCATATAAAAATTCAGGTGCATAACTTTGAAATAAATTATAAAAACAAACATGAAAGGTTAATTTAAGGGCATATCTGTAAGGTTAGGTTACATCAACTTTAGCTTCAGGCAAGCCTTAGTCTTCTATAACTTCCTGGAAAAACAGAACCATAACATTTCAATAAGCCAGTTGTACAAGACAAGGTCAGTTGGGTTGCTGATGTTTCTCTTGATGGTTTGGAAGGATTCTTCAATTTATACCTGCACTTGAAAAAAAAAAGAGTATACATGCAAAATGTAACAGCAGCATTTTGTTTAAAGATTGCTAATAAATGAAAGAGCAATATGTCAATTAAATTCTTGCCAATTTTGTAAAGGTTATAATCACCAAAATAACTTGGTTTGCAAAAATTTCTCTTGAAAATCATGTCTTCCAAAATGTTGGCATCTATGATACTGCATTAGCGTAGAAGATGTTTCCAAAAGTTCCAAAAATAAACATGTATTGGTTGTAATGTATTATTACTGTATGTAGGATGACCCCCACAAGCCAAGGTCACGGCTCATCATCCAACAAACTATTATATTTAAAGTATGCTCTGATACTACCATATAAATCCCGTAAATTAATATTTAATGTTCATACAGTCTGGGGATCCTTATACATAAACCCAAACGTGGAACATGAAAGAGTTTAAATCAATAGTTCATGTTCTGTATCCATGCTGGTCCAGCCAGCATACGATTCATGCCTCAATACAAGTACAGAACATGCTAATCATTTATTTCACAGCTTTACAAGTAATGTATAATTCATAAGTTAAACATAACCATTACATAATAGAACACCTGGAATAGGATGTTGTTTTCTACTGCAAAGTCCGAAATAATGTTTTTTTATTTTTACAATATACATCACCTTCTTTGAAAAATATAATATACATAATATATATTAAATATAATACTAGTATAACATACAATAATTACATGTTTAATTAAAATTACTTTTATTTTACCTGTCACATTGGGTCTTCAGGAATAAATATGTTAGTGCATGTAACAATAAATGATTTTTTTTGGGGGGTTAAATGTCATCATTTTTACCACTTTCTAAATCTATTTTTCTGTAAGTGTTCTAAGGTCTCTTAAACTTAAAGGATAAACATGGTACACTCCCTGTTTTAGTGGCTTTGAGTTACGAGTACATTTTGACCTCAAAGTCAAAGTTGTTCTAAAAATCATACTCTTGAAGATGAAATGATAAATATTATTTTGGAAAGCCCTGAATACAGGATTTATTCACATGCTCCAGTCTCTCTGTATAAACCCTGTGCTGAGCAAATATATCACAGGTGTCATTACTGTTATACACTTACACGTCAGTCCACAAGATACATAAATTTGTCTGGCTGTATGCCTCAAAGCCCCCTGTGTAATTGTAAATACAGGTGTACAAAACCACTGAAAAGGAATTTGTGACCCTCAAAAACCAAATTTATTTAAGTACTTTGGCAAACTGAATTGCTTTACACCTAATTACTTAGCATTAATCATTTAAATGAATAATTTCTGTACCCATTCAGGCTGTATTGCATGTGAACTTCATGTTTCCATTATATTTATAGTTCCTCAAAGCTTTATTAAACATGGTTTTCTTGAAGCACAATAGAGCATTTCTGCCTGTACATGGTTGCCATGGTGACAAAAACCAAAGAGAGACAAACCTGAGTGACAAATCAATTAGTCACCGTCATACACAACGATTCTTCGTTCATATTCAATTTTTAAAAAAGTGCAATAGAAACTGAAATCTGAAACTTATCTTAGAGGGACATAAAAAAGTATTTATTTTGATATTCAGCCATGTTTCAAATTGACAGTATGAGACTGAACTCATTCATCTTGTGTTGGTTTCTCAGTGGACACGCAGTGTCAGAGTAAAGAAAAGTTTTTCTTATCTCCTAAAATTTTTTTTAGATTGGAACCTTATAAAGTAGTTCATCATTTAACCAGTCACCTTTTTCGTATCTAGTAAAATATGTGTAGGCAGGCAAACATAGACTTCATCATACTTAAAAGGTTCTTAATGTATCTCCATTTTGACCTGTCAATCAAACAAGATCATCTGAGATGGATCATAATAATATATTAACAAATGACAGGGGGCCCTCTTCTTTCTTTCCCTGTAAAATACTGACAAGTTGTCTTCTGTACTTGGTCTTTAAAAATCTTCTTTTTTATTCATCTGATACAACTTCAACTAGGGCTTAAAAGCATGATTTTTGTTACTCAGGTGTGATATGTTTGAGTGAATACATTAATACAAGAGGACAAATGGCTCTAAAATACTCAAACATATTTTGGCTTTAAAGATATCATGAATTCCTTGAATTTATTATCACTGCAAATATAATTTGCCCTTTTCATATTAATTCTAGTAAATAAAGTTTCATATATGTACATACAAATATTCCAGGCGCACAAAAATTTGAAATTACTTCAAGTATATTAATCAAAAAAAAATTTTCAAACATCATCAAATTCAGTCATAAATGTAAACCACGGAATTGTTTGAGTGGGGATAAATGACCATCAATATTTTGTGACCAACCAATCAAGAGCAGAAAGTTTCAGTCAGCTGACATGTCACATTCTGAGGTTTCTGTCCTTGTGCCAATTTACTTTTTAACCTTAAGTTCAAATCAAAAGGTGCCGCCATGATACGTCCATTAAAACACACAGAACTAATACATCACACTGGGGCCTTCATGGGCAGCTACTTGAGAGTTCCTCAAGAGATGCGCTACTTGGCACACTTGTTGTGACTTTATCAGTATACACGTGTACTACTACGGAATTTTATGGTATTTAGGTACACGTGTCCGCAGCCATTGTTTCTTTCATTTCTGACTAGACAACTCATCAAGTGGCTCACGGCCATGTTCTCAGCACTATAAATATATATGCCAATGAACATGCATGTAATGTCCTGCAAAGTACCTAACATAATATGAAATAGCAGCCATCTTAAATCTTTATGAAAATTCAAAGAGATATAACCCAGAGGGATTATTTTCTGACAAGCTAATTCATGCATTATCAGATCATAAAGACTAAAGCCTTAGTCACATTATTGGCTGAGCTTCGGTAAATTTTTAAAATTGGGGGGAGCAGCGATCTCCAGGCCCATTTTAAAAATCTGGCTGACACCTGTCAATTTTTATAGATTGTGGTCATGCACATAAGTATCAAGGCCTGGCTGAGTCCAAAGATTTTTTCTGCACCTGACATGTGATGGGGCCCGACAGGATTTCATTGAAAGCACGTCTGAGCCTCCTCCAAACATCCCAAAGATCCTTCAGCAGTGCTCCCTGGGGGCCCCAGCAATCTCTTCCAGAGCTGCTACCAAGCAAAACTTTCGCAAAATTTCCAGCGAGTCCTCGTCGCTCTTTAACTCTCCACCAAAGAATGACAAGCTCCCAAGTTGTTAAAATACTGATGAGGTTCATCCAAGTAAACAATGTCCAGCCAAAGCTTGCCCGAAAAAGTGCACTTTTTGGCAAAAACAAGGGACCTATGGGTCACTGTGCTCAGCTGATGTTAACCTTGAAGGTAAAAATCTAAATAATATCTAATGGAGATAAAGTGTAAGAGGAAGAGGTAATAAAGGCCATGGTTGGTTTATATGATTGGTTTGTATTGTTGAGCTAGAAATTGTGGCAAAAAATATTTTGTGACCTGACCATGTGTTTCCTAATGTTGAAACTGAAGCATGTGAGCAGTTTGTGAACAAATGATATGTACTATTACCATGATCATTATTTGGCTTTTTAATTAAATGTTGACATTTCAGTAGTTTATACATTTGTACAAATGAATCTATTTTTTGTATAATATATATTATAAAATATATATGTATTTTTTTTATTAAATGTATACAGTTGAAATATAACTAATTAACAACATAAAACAGGGCAAACAAGCCTGATCTCAAATTCTGCTGAGGCAGGAAAATAATGAACAAATGTTTGTATTAAATCCTCATTTTTTTATCACATCACTTTTTTTTAAATTTAAGTTTATATTTCTATACATTTCCAATATAACATATATATCTGAATATAAAAGTTGAATTATAATTCTCAATTGCATCATCATGAATCTCAATCTTGTCAGATAACACCACATCATGCATACAAATGTTTATTTATTTTTTACCACAAAAATATATCTTTTAAATCTGCAAAACAATAAATATCTAAAAATAATACTTGATTTAGATTTCACAATGTTTAATTGTGTCTTTTTTTAACCATAATGTGCTTCATATTTTATAATAATTTAAGCATACTGATGGGTTCATTTATATTTGTTAAAATCATTTAAAAGAAAATTGATTTCTTTAAAAATGCTACATTACACAACTTTGCATTTTTCTGGATTACACCTTGAATTATTTTTTCAAGGAAAGTTTTTGCATATCGGAGTGGAAACAGCATTACAATTAAGGAGATACAGTGAAAACAATAACAATTACTGCATAACACTTGGTGGGTTGGTTTTTCGGGGGGGGGGGGGGGGGATGATCGGGATGGTGATATGAGAATAACTGTACACCTGTCACAGCAGGGGATCTCTATACATGTATTTCTATACATTTCCAATAAACCATATATATCTGAATATAAGTTGAATTATAATTCTCAATTGCATCATCATGAATCTCAATCTTGTCAGATAACACCACATCATGCATACAAATGTTTATTTATTTTTTACCACAAAAATATATCTTTTAAATCTGCAAAACAATAAATATCTAAAAATAATACTTGATTTAGATTTCACAATGTTTAATTGTGTCTTTTTTTATCCATAATGTGCTTCATATTTTATAATAATTTAAGCATACTGATGGGTTCATTTATATTTGTTAAAATCATTTAAAAGAAAATTGATTTCTTTAAAAATGCTACATTACACAACATTGCATTTTTCTGGATTACACCTTGAATTATTTTTTCAAGGAAAGTTTTTGCATATCGGAGTGGAAACAGCATTACAATTAAGGAGATACAGTGAAAACAATAACAATTACTGCATAACAATGGTGGGTTGGTTTTCCGGGGGGGGGGGGGGGGGGGGGGGGGGGGGGGGTGATCGGGGTGGTGATATGAGAATAACTGTACACCTGTCACAGCAGGGGATCTCCCCCAGTGACTGTAACAAATCAGAAACCCTGGCATAGCTGACTTCCAGTGACCTGGAGTGGGACCCTGCATCTGTAATCAAAGCAAGTGACTACAGAAAAAAATCAATAACTAGCTTAATTTTCAAGCTTTTATTTTCAAATTTCAGATTTAGACAAAGTTGGTCAAAGTTGGGCAAAATTTAAGGTACTGATTTTTTTTTTATGCTAATACTTTAAAAAATTTACAAAATTCAGATCTAATTTTGGGTAAACAATTGAATCTTAATTAAACATAGTTATATACTTGAGAAAATAGACTCTAGTTTCAAAATTTTTCATGTTAAGTCAGTTATTATTTTTCCTGATTTTTTACAAAGTCCATTATGTTTGGACCCATAACTTTTTAAAATTATATAATACTGACTTAATATCTGGCATGTACATAGAAACTATATAGAGGAATATTTATGGTAAATATGAGGAAAAACAGATGAGTGGTTTTGATATTAGGCAGTCCTGAAGTGTGAAAATAGGATTTTAATAAAAAATTGAGGTTTTTCCTTAATTTCTCAAAGGAACGAAGTCGCAAAGACCCAGTTTTCGGCTTGGTAGGAGATCTTGGGGACATCTAACATTATGCTGAATTTGGGATTCCTAGGTCTTAGGGTTTCAAAACGTGCCACATCTATGGACGGACAGACGGACAGACGGACGGACGACGGACAATGGACCACGACTATAGCTCAGATGACTTATAGTCAGCTGAGCTAAAAAACCAACTTGGTAGGGGCTCTTTGACATGTCTGGGGCTTAAGCATCAAAATGAAATATAGCAGGAGATATATATCAACATTCAATAAATTTGCATATTTGTCAGCTGATTTTACATGTGGTGAGGTGACAGGGTACAGCTGTCAGCAGATCAGCTGACCTCTGGCTCCAGTGTCAGTCATGATCAATGGATATTAATTTTAACAAATGATCCCTCTGCCTAATTCTACAGTCAATATCTACCGCAGCATACTAATTTTAGCTCATGGTCAAAGCTCCTTCATTCTGTGGTCAATGATGATCAATGAACATTTGGCCCAAAATCCTCAATGATCTCAGGATAGCTCATTACGGCGGAGCTGATAACAACTGGCCAAGACTTAGAGGTTACTAAATTAAGTTACGACCAAGGGCTCTGATCTCTGTACATACTGGTAACGTACTGTGGTTGACTTCATATTCACCAGATTAAATTTTCATTATTATCACTCGAGTACTTTGTGAAGCTCCCATTTCATGATGTAACCACAGAGTAACCATGACTGTGTTTATACCAGTATTTACAGTAATATCAGTATTAAATATGCAAACAAACATGCTTTAATTTGACATTTACCAATGGGAATATAAAATGAATATAAGTGTAACTTATTGTTCATAATTAAATATTTGCAGAGATATAAAAGATCTGATATATATTATACTATATTATAAATCTTTGTTTCACAGGAATAATTATATCTATTGTCTACCATGAATATATGGGCCATCATTCTTTGATAGTTTTACTTTCAAGCTTATTTCCCTTTTTGCTAATATCTAGAATTGAAAAACTCGCCAACAAAAATCCAGCCACAGCAAATACATGTATATACATGTGTATATGTTCCTTGGTGACTTCTTGCTCAAAGGCAACCTCTTACTGCCTTCACCAAGGAGGTCATGTTTTCACCCAATGTTCATAAACAATTTTTTTTGTTTTTCTCATAGTTACACAAGTCATTATACAACTTTGCACAATTAATGCAAAAGTAATGTATCTTCACAGAGCTAGTATTTGGATAGAGTTTGACTGAATCAAGAAGATGGGGGGGGGGGGGGGGGGGAACAGACCACATAGGTCATACAGTATAAGCCTGTACAGGTCAGGGGGAAATAATTGTGAGGACCACACCTGAAGCATGAAACATTTAACGGTGTACCTGGGCGTATGATAAATTATTAGCTGGTGTCCTATACACCTGATGAGCAGCCACCACCCTGACAATCACTTGTTCTGCTTGGATTCTGTTTAAACATTTTCTTGGAACATGTCTGCATCCAACCACTGAATTAGTCCAGAACTGGACTGTTTGGGGCCTATTTATAATCTGATAGTCTATGTTTGTGACGGCGCAACATGGACTATCAGATTATAAATAGGCCCTAAACAGTCCAGTTCTGGACTACCTTTGAACCAAATCCAATGTAACAGGCACTGCAACTAATATTATTATCTGGTTCCACAGATATGTTTTGCATTTAAACTTTATATATATGTATATCACTATACCTTCCAGTAAATTAAGAGCTTTATTCTGATAATGATATTTTGATGAAAATATGCCAGTAAGCAGACATGAAGGACTACAAGAGAAGCCGACAATCAATCAATCATTGGAATTGAAGTTTAATTTGTAACCATTTTTCAAAGGCTATAGGGCCATGGCATGTAAAGTCACATGCTTATTAGAAGTCCTTCTGACTAATAAGTTTAAAGTTCCTCCAATGGAACAGCCGTTCAAGATTTGTTTCAGGAAAAATCTATAATAATTAATATATAAAGAGATGCACCGAGACTTCAGAAGTGTCCTACCACCTGGTACCAAAGGAATTAAGTATCATGGCTCCCTATGGAGCATGACTATAAGCGTACCATAAATTTCCCTATACTCTTTGTATAGAATAATGAAATGTAATTAGTACTCTCAATATTCAGGATTTTACAGGGTAAACATTAACTATGATTAAGGAAAGATTGACTCATTATTCAGATAACAGAGTGGTTTTTTTTAGAATATAATTAGGCCTTTGCCAGGGAGGTTGTGTTTTCCCCCTGTGTCAGCTTGTTTTTTATGTGTTGGAATAATTCTGTCCCCAAAAAAGCAAACCTATTTATGCAAAATATTATCATGGGATGGTGTAGGGGCAAAGAAATAACCCATTAAATCTTGGTGTGGATCCCATCAAAGTTACTGATCTGGTAGGTCCGTTTTATCTTGATGTTGATTTTGGCTCCACAGAATGCCATTCCAGTTTATGCCTGGAACAGTCAGACATTACGGTCAGCCATACAACCAACTGGCTTCACTCAAAACAGTGGTCAATCTTGGACAGATTCAACCACTTTCACCTGATCTGAAAACAGGACTGCACTAAAGTAGCTCCGTAAATTATCATTTCTTATCTATTCAGGCCAAAAGCCACCATTCTGATGTTATATTACTCTCGTCTTCTGGACACTGGGGCACTGGAGTTAATTGTTCTGGAAGATGTTGATTTATGGTGCTGTCATCAATACATCTATGGAAAGTGCACGGTTTAGTGTACCAGGTACTTAACTTACTTCTCCAAATGTTTCTAGGATGAGGAGATATTGGTGAACCTCACCTTGTGGCATCTCTCTTAAAACATTACATTCACCTCTCAATGACAGTCACTTGAAAATCAGACTGAGCGGTCATTTAAATAGAGCTCTTATATGGTCATGTCTCTGTTGTGATCAAACGCTACATGTCTGCATGGGTTGTGTAGACTACTACAGTACATGAGACAAACTTTGTCTGATATTTTGTATTATATTGCATATATATATATATATATATATTTATATATATATATATATATATGTATGTATGTATGTATGTACACATTCCGAGGCCAAGATCAGGTCCAGGCCAAATCCCAATTGCAGTCTAGGCCGGACTGAATCCTTATTGTGATTTGGTCTTTTAGAGCAAAAAATTAATCAACTGAAGCTCTATTATCTCAAATTAAATACTAAAGTTGAACTGGTAACTTATTTTCTTATCGAATATGTCAAATAAAATGCAGGTATTATTAAACTTATGTACATATATATATGCCACACAGGAAAAGAAGAAATGCATTTTGTGCCTGGCCAGCTCCACCTGCTTTCACCTGAATAATCAATTATATTTCACACTGCCTCCATAAATACCAATTCCAGCTGATTTAACAAGCACATATATATAAATAAGTGGTGACTTAATGTGTCAAGCTAACTGGAAGTCCACAGCCTTCAAAATAGTAACACACTAATTTGTATAATGACTCACAAAGAACAAGTTCCCACAGATCTTATTTCTAAACCTGTAATCCTGGTCTGTTACCTCTATTTGCATAAAATCAATTCAAAGGACCATGAAATCAGTCTGGTAAGTCCATACACTTCCTGGCAGTCAAGCTGAATAAACCACACCATGTGCAAACACATGAAAATTCAATTCCTCAGACTCGCACAAAGACAGAATGTGTCAGCCATTTTTTTTTTCTGTGTCAGTACATGAGCTAAGCTCCAAATTGTGCTTGTTCCAGTTTTTCAGTCAATATCCCAATGACTCTGGGATTAATTTAAATTTTCAGGTTCAGGCAGAAAACAGAAGCACAGTAGAAGTTTTCTGAAAGACAATCTGGTTAATAAAATCACCCGTCTATAACATTGGAATACCCATGAGTGAACTGAAAGCATTCAAACTGCCAGGTTATAACTGACTTGTCTAAAAAGATCATCTGTGAATTAGGACTACTTTTGGGCAATCCTATGGGTGGTCCCTTAACACAGGTTTCACTGTTATTTCAAAAGGCTCTGTTTAAAACTTAATCCAAAATTTAAGTCTTGACACTTTGATCTATTTTATCAATAGACATTTGTAATATTGACATACAAATTTTTCACATCATGCTACTCTTCAAGTTCTAATATAAAGGGTTTTTTCAGTTAAGTAATTATTAAATAAATATTTAAAAACAGTAGTATTAAATAGTAATTTTAACAAATTTTAAGATATTTATTTTCTGTTAAGCAAAGTATTTCTTTTATACTTTTAAACATCATTTGCTTGGCCTGTTAAAGGGTTGTAAATTGTGAAAATCTAAGAATCGTGTTTTAATCTAATGCTTTAATTTTTTTTCCTTCTGATAATCAAAACTTCTGTTTGTGTACAGCAAATCTCAACTTTGACTTGCTTGATATACTGAGGGTTTATATTTGTACAAACAAATAAAATTAGACATTACATCGGACTCATGGATATTGTGTATGCATTAACGAGGTACCATGAACTCATAATGTAAAATAATAATGCATTCAGCATATATACTTTTTAGAAACTTGGTACAAGACTTAGAGCTATGTCAGACTCAGAGGTCACAATTGTAATTTTAATCAATAATACATTTTCCCAGTACTAAAATCATGGATATTGTGTAGCGTCTAGAGATATACCTCGGAAATTAAAATCTATATAATAGCATGTAATTAAAGCTTCGAATGCCATGATTGATGAACACCTGCAATGTATTTATTTAACAAAATTACTTTCACCATCCATATTAAATAACTGCAACGATGCACAAGAAAAAAGGTGCAATTATTGCTGCAACTTCTTCCTCTTTGTACAATGAATTTATTGCTTTTGCATGAAAAAAGTGTGTCAGTTGCAATATATTTTGTGTACAGACCTCAGATAATTGATTCCCCATTTTTATTTCTGGCAGAGTGACAACCATATCACATTGATTTGAGGGCAGAACAGTGAGAAGTGCATTCTCATTTGCATATTTGTACCTAGCTGGGGACAAATGTACCTGGAGAAATACTGCATATATTTTACAACCGAGTGACCTTTGAACTCTAAGAGAACAAAGCTGGTTACACGGTGCCCTGTGAGGGATTTATTTCCTGCAAAGTATCTCTGAATGGATTATTGTATTCAGTAACTCTACCCGCACTGGTAACCTCGCGCTAATATTACGCAGGGGTTAAAGTTTACCCCAGGACAGGGCAAGTTCACCCGAAGCGGAGAGAGCGGCCACAAAGTGAAATTTGCATAATTTATTCAAGCTCATTAATAAACGTACCCAGCTCGATGAACAACACTACACGCATGCACCCAGGTACTGGCGGGTATACCCGATTCCGCAACATATGTATTCATTCAAAAACATACATTTTAAATTTAGAAATGAAAAGAAATTCTTTACCTTTCTTTCTTCCTTCTGACACTGAATATGTCAACCCGTTGAATTCAATATCCACTGGTTTTCTGAAGGGTAAGTGAGAAAATCCCCCGCCGTTCGTGTCCAACAATGAATTTTGCACCTTTTTAAGTCTGGGGTAAGCACCCCCGTAATTGTCCAAACGTTCCACCAATTTTCCCTCTTCGTTCCGTTCCAGGGGAACATGCACTTGTACCGATAACAGCTGAGCCATCGTGTTTACTGAAAAATCCCTGTCACAAACACGACATCTTTTAGACAGAATATCGGAATTCTAATATTGGCCGACCAGTGATGTCAGCTCTGCATGCCTATTCCATTCGGACCACGTGGAGTCTAGCTTTGTCTACCAATACCGTTCACCGGACTTTCTAAGGGGTGGAAGGTTTGGTTTTACAAAAATGAATCGAGTCAAAAACATTACTAAGGCATATTTATATGGATTAACACTTTCCACAATTGAACATTATCTGTTTTGGCATTACTATCATAAATCTTAATAAAACAGCGGCCAAGCAGCTTTATATCATATGGTATCACCCCTACAGATAAAATGGCGGGCATACAATTATTCCTTATGAGACCTGTTATTATAATGTCCGCCACGTGGCAGCCAATAGGAGCTGAGTACACGGCAAACGTCACAGCCATGTGCTCGTTCTATTTACATTCGAGCTGGAAAGCACGTGATGATGGCTGGGCGCTTTGTTTACATCTATCAGCTGATTGGGTCTATAACTGGGGTTAAGTCGCGGGCAAGGCGTCTTTGTTGCGGAAGACCTGGAAATGTTAGTTCCTGCCTCCTTGCGGCTGTTTTGTGTTGGTATCCGTCTCAGGACAGATGCGAGAGGTCAATTTGTGGGACAGAAGCTGGGTTGTACGAGCCGACTGCACGAGCAGTTAGCCAGTTAAGAGTGCTTTTTGTAAAACGAAAATAAGAAATAAAATGTGGTTTCTCTGACATCAGTAATTCGACATCTTCCCAAGCAAGGCATTTTACCTGCAAAATAAGTTGCCGGCGTATATTAAAATGGCCGGTCTATGTGTATTTAATAAATTAAGTGCGGATTTGTTTATTGTGGTATTTTAAGTATCACATTATATAGTAATTTGCCCGTGGCCAAGTGTTCAGCACGTGTTAAAGCAAAGTCCCTTTACATGTAGGGTATAACTCTATGTACATACGAATCCGGGACCCGAGAATTTGATACATATATGATACGATTTAATGACGTCAGTGTCAAAGTCTCATCGGTCCACGAGTAAATATAATATCCATATGCAAGGAAATGGGCTCATGTAAACGACGCAAACACACCAGTTCATGTTTATATATGTATATGTGTGTGTTATCATAATTCTTCATTACTAAATATGCTACATGTTAACAATTTTTAATCATTTTGATTCATGTTGCTATTTTCCCCTAAAAGATGTACAGATTCCATGTAATTTCCGATGAAGCCTTTTTAACGGTTTGCCTAATTATGTTTGATTTACCTGTGTGCATGATGTACAGCATATTGTAAAAAGATTCTGTCAGCATTTCCCTTGCATCTTACGGATCCGTGTTGGAATAAAGTGTGTGTGTGTGTGGGGGGGGGGGGGGGGGGGGGGTCGCGCAATTCCCCCTTCTGCCCCAACAAAATTTCGTAAAATCACCACCACCATTTATACTGTCAATATCTCATTACCCCCCCCCCCCCCCCATCACACACATACACACACAAACCACCCATGCATGCACCTACACACATTACAGAGGGTAACTGCGCCACAAATATTAACTGAATTTTGTGAATTCCAGGGGAAAAGGGTACAGGATCATATACACACATAATATATAAAATAACTAGAAACCGGCATTCTAAAGACTGCAAGCCTCCGCCATATATATGGGGGGGGGGGGGGAGGGGTCCCAATTGTTGGTAGCTCCCCAAACCGTGTTTGTAATCACTAATTCGACCCATATTTTATCAAGTTCATTCGTGCATCAGTGACTGTACGTTTATGAATATTCCTTGATGACGCTGCTTAATCCTGATCATGATCGGATCCACACCAAAATCTTATCTTTTAGTGAGATTGAGAGAGGGACCGGCTGTTAATATTGTTTGTTAATATAAATATTTCTATATTATTTATATAAATATTGTATAGATTAAAAATAAACAGTAGTGAGGCAATGCTATTATTGACGAAAAGATCACATTTATAATATAAAACCCGACATTATTTTGTGGCTGGTAGCATGTTTATGCATGGGTATTTGTACGCTTTGTTTTAACACTCCGATGACCTTCAATCATATATATGGTTTTGGAGATACATGCATAAGGATCGATTAAACCCCCACACACACACACATATATATATATATATATATATATATATATATATATATATTATATCTTTGTCATAATGCACACATTAACCAGTTTTCAGAAATATACATTTTTTACAGTTTTCTGTTTCCCTCTGTAAATCAGAATCCATACTGCATATTTAATAATCCGTGTCACGTTTATCTTCACCCTCTCACGTCTAACTTAGTTTAGATAAAATCAGAATGTCACTGGCTGTGGCTTATTAATTCAGCGTCATAACCCAGGATGACTGCTTTATGGCTGTTAATGGCTCTAAATATATATATATATATATATATATATATATATATATATACATATATATAGAGAGAGAGAGAGAGAGAGAGAGAGAGAGAGAGAGAGAGAGAAAGGTAATGACAAAGCTGTCCTTTTTGTTAAGTTATAGTTTTTGTGCATGTACACAACCAAAGGTATATCAAGCTTCGCATACTTCTCCATTTTACAGTATTGTATACATTAATTAAGGATCTTTGAAATGAACGTAGCATAAATCAATGTTAAACATGTAGCCTTCAGTGTTACAGTCCCGCATATGTATACAGATGCAGATCACTGAAAACATGATTGAAAGCAAAATACGAAAATCGCGTGCCTCACTGCTACATATAGGCATTGCGCCTTAAAACATGCGGGGTTTTACGTCGATTTCGATGGTCCTTTGTGTTTTCAGATGCTCTTTTCGCTCCCTATTTGCACTGATCACACTTTTTTACACGTGCGGAAAAATTATAACCAGTACAGCCAAGTCCTAGAAATAATTTATCTTTCAAGCAGTGTTTCCTTATGCGCATATATGTGATATAACTGCGTTTCCATGTGCACGTGAACTGGCAGAAGTGAATATATATATATGGCGAAAAACAACACTGTAAATTTACTACAGTCTGTTTCACGGGATGCGACCCGATCATCAGGTGAATGTTGTTAGAATGAGCACTTTACATCGGAGGGTAACACTACCTTATATATATATATATATATATATATATATATATATATATATATATATATATATATATATATATATGTAATGGAACAGTGGACCTGGCAGGCCCCCCCCCCCCCAATAAAGCTGACGTTACGTCATTTTACCCAAAATCATTGAGTGTAAAAGCCCCATGCGTAAAAATCGCTCCTGTTTCACGCATATATGCACATGTACACACATGGACACATTGAAACACCACAGTTACAAAATCGTATATGATATATGAGTGATTTTTCCCGGATATATGGATATACGCGCACATTGAACAGCTTAAGATTAAAAGGTAATCATCCAGAATTAAGTGCTTGGCCAATTTTACCTCCACAAATCTCCATGGTCAATTAGTTATTTTAACGCATAATTGTCTGTCCATGTTTGTCTTTTCGTATTTGTGATTGTTTTCTGTGTGACTTAGTCGATTTTATTGGTTCATTTGACAATATATACAGTTATGTGGTCGGTACTCTAGGACCACAAGTCTGTGTAGACAAATTATTTTGACTGTTGTATGTTAAATCGCTTATCCGTTATAACTGTATATCGATTAAAAAAATAAGTGGCCATTTATAGTAGAAACAAGTTCAGCTAGGATTCCGGCTCGAGATGTAAACGGAGGTGGGAACATCTGGTGGCAACACTTGTACTAAAGGACAGTTGTAACTAAACAGGTGTTTTTTTTAGGGGTGTCTACAGAGTTGGAAGTTTACGATGTCGAATTCTTTTAAAGTTTTTTTTTTTATATTTTTTACTAGGACAGGTTTTAATCAGAAAATACAGTATCTCGGTTGAGCACTAGGACGGGCAACCTGGGTCAGTTGCAATGACGTGGTCCGAGTCATATTTTGAAATGAAATTCGATTTGCTATCAGAAGTATGATTAGGTCAATGGAGTGACGAAAAAGACATCGCAGTTGTAATAGTTTATTAACAGTATTTAATCCTGAAATAACGGAAGAGAACCTGTAATAATAGACTAGTCCAACGTTGATAATTTAAGCTTTATATCAGTGACTGAGCACTACCAGCAACCAGAAATAAAGATGTGGACCCTCCACATACAGAAACTTTATATATATATATATATATATATATATATATATATATAGAGAGAGAGAGAGAGAGAGAGAGAGAGAGAGAGAGAGAGTTGTAACGTTGTAATTATTCATACGTTGTAAGGCCCGAAAATGAATGGTCACAAACTGTTGCCGCCAAATTTGCATTTAACCTTTAGTTTATTGACCATCAAATGTTGCTTTAATCATCGTTTTTACTCCTACGAGCGCACGAGCGCTGGTTTAGGTGTCAGAAGAAATAGGAGTACACATGTACCCGAAATGATAACCACGGTTACAGTGACGAGACGTCATGTAATTGGTCTTTTCAACTTATTTGCATAGCCCTAGACGGCAATTCTTCCGAATACTGCCCAGAAGCGGGCCCCGGGGTTGAAGGGGGGGGGGGGGGGTCCAGGGGGTCTGAACCCCCCCCCCCCCTTTTCATCAGAAACAACGTTTTTTAAAGGGCTTGGGCTTCAGACAAAATTTTGCCGCCTGGACCCCCCCCCCCCTTTTTCAGACCTTAGGATCTTTTTTTTTAGGGTTTTCATTTGTCCTCCTGGGTTGGACCCCCCCCCCCCCCTTTTCCTAAATCCTGGATCCGCCCCTGCTGCCGACTGGCTACCGTGCATACAAGCGGGCCGTTAAATTAGGCCTTACGAAAAATGCAAATTTTCAGGCCTTAGGGCAATTTCGAACGATCTCGAGTTCTTAGAACTATTGTGGCTGTTAGAAGTTCGCGGCACAGTCCACGTTCACAGCCGGGGAGCAGCTGCTTATTTCTCTAGTGGAACATTTTAAATAACGATGCGCTTTCTATAAACCCCTCGTTATAAAAATGCGTTGTCAGCTACAAACCCCCATAAGAACGACTCAAAATTGTTGCTGACGTCAATGGTTGCTAACATCACTTGCTTCATAGGAACATCGTAAATTATCAATTCTTTGTAATAACGCCTTTTATGACGCACAATAGATCAAAGACAAACCACGGGGGCACAGGTCAAAGATTAACTTTGGGGAACCTCCATTCATGTGTGGCCGTGTGAGCCATTCACGTGGCCTAGCCGGGGTACGGGTTCAGGGTCGGCCCAGGGTCCTCCCAAACGACCATCAGGTAAAACAAACAGCGCTGTAAGTGTCCGCAAATTCACGCATGGTCAATCAACCGACCGGTCAGCGCTGGTCAGTGAGAAGCTCAATGAGTGCACGCAGGTTAATGTATCACGGAAAAAACTGCACGTAATCCGTAATAGCCGGGTGGTCTATTTCACAGGTTTTATCTGTAGATAATATAACGGAATTTCGAAAGGGACTGATACCTAGTGGTCGTAATAGCCAGTTGCCCGCATTTCACAGGTGGTCGTTCAGACAGGTTGGACTGTATATATATATATATATATATATATATATATATATATATATATATATATATATATAGGGTCAGAGCACAGGACACAAAGCCGGGAGATCAAATCTCAGCCGAGGCGATAAGCTCGAGATTTTTCACGTTCGGCCCCCAACCATGGTGAGCGCACTGCAGGCTTCAAGGGAAGGTCGTGCCAAACGGCCGTGTTTCACTCACAAACGAATGCGCCTTTCGGGGGTCCCTTGGTAGTATGACCCAGCAAAGGGGACGATTACGCACCTAGGGACCGCAAGTGCAAGAGTCACTGGGCCTGGTTGAAGCCAGGATATAAAAAATGAGGGGAAGCGTGTGATTCTGCTCTGTCACGTAGTCCGAACCCGGAACGGAATTCTGCATAAGTACATATACGTAGCTAAGTTAGCATTAAAAAAGGAGGCGGTTACCTCCAAAAAAAATATATAAAACAAGGCCTACAGGCCTAATGCGAACCGTGCAATGGGATCAGGCATCAGGCATAATGCTTCTATGCTGGACCGTTACTTTTCAAGTACATGTGTGACATGTATATATGTACAATGCAAGCACCGAACATTTTGAACCTGAGTGCATGCACCAATTACTCAAACATCACTGCTGAAATACTTGCATAGGTGCACAGAACACCAAATGAATGTAAGTGGCACCACCACTTAAGAGAAAGCCATTAAAGATGTTATGGACATAAACAATTTCAGGCTTCAAACCATTCTTCGACTCGGTGCACATATGCATGAAACAACTAGATACAAGTAGTCGAAAGCAACTAAGTGTATACGCCGATATCAGAGTAGTACAGGTGAAGTGAGGCATGGATTGAGCGGTAAGGGGAAATAGAGTGAAATTGATGTCTGTCACGTAAAAAGGATTGTAGTTTGCACTATCAGAGGCAAATACTGCAAATCACTCCTGAGAAACGGGCATTAAATTATTCTATGAAAACCAGAAGCTAGGTGGCGCAACCTATCTGGTTTACGTGACAAATTTCCAAGATTGATGAACATGCCTAATTTAAGACCAATACCTTGACCCACTCATGAGATCTGAGCATTTTTCACCGAAAGCACATGTACGGATGGATGATACGGGAAAACGGGCAAACTTTTCAAGATGGATGAACATGCCAAATTTAAGAAATTTCAAATTTCAAGCTCCCTACTTGAAATAACTATGAATTAAACAGACTTGCATTGACTTGATTAAAAAGATACAATGAACATACCATGAAAACACAAAACCAAACTATTATAGTAGTCAGACTGTAGAACATAGGCCTTTTTCAATCCTGGCACTGTACCAAAGCTATTTATAGAGCTGACATCATCTTGGCTAATGGCCAACATCAAGTTACTGGCAAATCTTGGCAATCTGCCAATGGTAAACCAAGTGCTGCCATCTGTACCTAAAAGTGGTCCCCACTTAAAAAAACTTTGAAATAGAATATCTTAATACAAAATGCTTTACGGCTGACTTTTTATAAAAAAAGAAATCAGGAATATATGAAAATTTATTATAGACGCATACTGAAGGCAGAATTATAATACAGATACATCTCACTGATGGCAAAATCTTGAATTAAATTGAGTATGGATACCAATTATTTATAATCCATGTACAGTCGTCTTTATACAGCCACAGAGAGACGATTATTCTTGATTATAACATTGCCTGGTATGATGAATAATTTACATCATATATCTATTTTTTAAAAGCTTTATAAAAAACATTCTTCTCAATATTAAGCACAGATTACCTGAAATCTAAATGTCTAGTGGCATAATGTAATAGACGCTGATAAACTGATGCCAGGCTAGATGTAACTGCTTCACGCAGCTAACATATATGGTAAAATGACTCCGTTTGATCTCCATAATTCAGCCAAAAATCATTAATGTGGAACCATTAAAGACAATTATTATAAGAATTATTGTGGGGATTATTCTTGTAAAATATTAAACAAATTGGCTTCAGTGGCGTCAGTCGAAATACGTTTTGCAGGTTTATAACTCATTTAGGTAGATGCTGCAACCTGGCTAAGTTCAGCTACCCGTAACTCAGCCAAAAAGCACGGAAGCAAAACTATTTGCATGAACAAACTTGAATTATCGACATCTGAGGATAATTAATGTGCAAGATATAAGAATTTGTCCCAGTGGTTTTTGAGAATAAGATCTCTGTTTCCACTGAGCTAAAATGGGCTGTTATAGCATATGACTAAATTCAGCTTCCCATAACTCAGCCATTTGAACAAACGTCAGAAAGCACTACCCTAGGATCATTTCTGTCGATATTAAACAATTTGGCCATATGGTTTCAGAGAAGAAGTTTTTGTAGCCCTCAGTATGATACAGGCACTGATGACCGCCGTACAAAAAAAGGCCGATGCACCACCAATACGTCAGTTTCAGATATGACTCATGTGACCAACATTGGCATAAAATTTGGTGATGATAGCTCCAGCCATTTCTGAGATTGAAATTTTGGTATGCTTTTTTAGTCAGATGACTAAGTTCAGCTTCCTGTAAACCAGCCAAAAATCACTGAACTGGAACCATTCGGACAAAATTGAGAGTGGTTGTTTCTGGGACTATTTCTGAGAAATGTTGGATAATTTGGCTGGACGGTTTCGGAGAAGAAGATTTTCAAATGTTTTTAAGCTTTTTCCCTATAAAATATAAGTAAATTCAGATAGCCAAAAAATAAACAAAATCCGATAGAGTTTTTTTAGATGACTGATTTTTTTTGCATAAAGTTTGGTTATGCTAGCTCCTGCCGTTTTCAAGATAATATGGGTTAAGGTACAGACAGACGACGGACGACAGACGCCACACCATCGCATAAGCTCTCAGGTTCGCTAAAAAGACTTTAAAATTGAAATACAGCCAACTGTATGTATACACATTTTAGATGCGAGATGTTTTCAATAATACACTCGGTCTACCTGTGACTAATACATATAATGGCCTCTGGCGCAGTAATATCAAGGTCACTCACTGAGTAACCACACTGTGTGTTATCTGTGCCAGTAATGATCATGTCTTTCAGAGTCTGGGAACAAAGACTATTTTTTTTTTGTTTCCGTCGCCATGGTACCCGTACATCGCGAGGCGCTACAGAGATTTATAAAATCCCTCGGTGATACCGTAACTCAACCTCTTTTCACTGGTTCTGTCTCGGTTCTGGCGTATTAATCAGTCAATTAAAATAGACAGGAATGATCTACGTGAAAATAATATAGAAATTATGAATAAGGTATTTCTCTGGTGACGTCATTTGGACCATACGATATTCTTGGCTACTGTCAAATGACAACCTGATCGGATTTAATGTATAGACGCCACTATACGCTGTGTCACTGTTTGATTCAGGGGATTACGGACAAAGCCTGCTTGGACAAAAGCCCGCCTGGACAAAAGCCCGCCTGGACAAAAGCCCATCGCACAAAAGCTGACGGAAAAAAGGCCTCATCTATAAATAATTAAAATAAATGTAACTTTACCATTAAACATAATTATTTTGATTTCCCAGAGCCGGAAGCACTGTATCTAAAATCAGTGATTTGATCCATGAGCATATACTTTATTATATCATCTGGATCCGAAATGTACATTGATGCAATAACAGATTATATGTAAAGTATTAACACCACTTATCAGAAATAAACTGAGCATTCACTAATTTTATTGCCTCCGCCGGGAACGTATGCGTTCACCGCAGTTCACGTGTGTTTGTGTGCGTGTGTTTTGGTCACAACATAACTCTCGCAATCGTGGACATAATCTCATAAAATTTTCAGGGCATTTAAAAAATGGACCAAGTAGAGCCAATTACATTTTGGTGTTGATCCGGCACATGATCCGGATTTAGGAACGTCATCAAGGAATATTCCCAAATGTAGGGTCAGTTATGCAAGAATAAACATGGGAATAAAGGCCGAATAAGTGAATGCTGATATATGACTGAGGCTTGTAATCCTAAGAATGTAGTTTTCTAGTGTATAAATACATTGTTAAATTTCGTATTTCAGCAGAAACATTGGATCTATCAATTTGTTTACACATCTAACGATTTAAACCAGTATTAACAGGTAATGATTTTATACCATTTCACTTGTGGTCACACCGGGGTACAGTTTAAAGTTCAGTTGATCCCTATTTTTTGCAGTTATATAAATGGAAATGTGCATTTGAAAATCTGCATTTCTACAGTTTCAATTTTTAAAATTAGTACAAGTCTCAGACTGCAAAACCACTTTTATGTCTCCACGAGGTAATAATTAAATTTTATCGATCACTGATATCAAGGCTGTGCACCACATCATGTAAGTGGCTCTGATACGTGTTTTCAACATTGTTATATTCTTCAGTTTTGGTGTTTTATTGAAAGGCGATATTCTTAAGTATAATTATGTACACACTGCCATAAACTGTTACCATGGTCAGTCATAATCAGCTATGAATTACTTCACCAGACACAGGTTTCTTGTAACAGTGACCTTATTTGATGCTGACCTCATCACGCTTTATAACTCCATAATTATATCCTGCGTCATACTTCACGAATTTTGTCCATCTATTTTTCTTTTCTTTAATTGAGGAAGTCCTGATCACGGGACCCCGTGATCACAATCTCTTGCTCACTCTCATCAAGGGAACGGGGTGCCACCACGCGGCTGTAAAAGAGACTATTGCGTTCATTCTTCACATGCGAGATCCCCTCTTGTCAATCAATGTGCACACAGCACTATTTCCAGTCGAACGCGAGCCATATCGCCTGGCAATTGAAAATAACAATAATTAAAGCAAATAGCAAATAAAGAGAATTCTTCGATAACATCCATTACAAAAATAACCAACAAACTTCATTTGTCCGTGAGACATATTTCAAATATGGTCAAACATGCTTTAGTCCGTCACGGCTGGCAGGGTCCTATCATTATTTCAATACATCTTGACCCTGTTTGGAGGGTACGTACGTGTATTGCTCTCATCCAAGAAGACGCTACCATTGCTACAGGTGACATCAACTCCCGGGTCACAATCTGGTTAGGCTTAAATCGACGTTTAAACTACATTTCCAGAAGCGGATCCAGGGGAGGGGTCAAGGGGTCCGACCCCCCCCCCCCCCTTTCAGCAATCACAACTCTTTTTAAGGGTTTCAGACCAATTTTTTGCGACCTTTTCCAGACCTGAGGATTTTTAAAAAAAAAAATTATCAATAGTCCGCTTGGGTTGGATTCCTCCGTTTCCTAAATCATGGCTCCACCCCGGTTTGCCCATATAAAGATAAGAGAGCCTTCGTGTTTCCCCGCCTGTCATCCGTCGCTGGTGTTCTGTGCATCTAGATTTTACGGTTCACTTCGAAACCACCAGGTGTCGCTACCGCACGATGCAAGAATAACCACTCCCCTTTCACCCGATGCCCGACTCTCTCATTACAAATTTACCAAATTTTACAAATATATTAACTTGTTGTATATACTAATTCATCAGCTAATATCCCCTGCTTATTTCACACTGTTGCACTTAATAACCCAAATCCTACCCCGGTTCTCTATGTGATGCTCTGAACAGAAGCGCAAAAATGCACAGTGTAAGGGTATGACAGTGTAAATCCACCAACACTGCAGTTTGATAAACTTACCTTGTGGTAAATGAAAAAGTGTTTAAATGAGTACGTCAAAATCTAAAGAAAAATGCACATAAATACAGTAAGCGGATACACAAATAATTTGTAATCTAATCTATAATTAGAACTACAACAAAAGCAATATGCGAGTGAACAGTCCACAATCACTTAATTTCAACCTCTTTTGAGAAGAAGTTTTTAATCATCTTCGAGGAAGAATTGGAATATCGGACTATATAAATACTCTCTGTTATTATAATTATTAAAAGAATTGGTTGAGGACATTTTGTTAAAAATATTGCACGATGCTGGGGATATTTATATCAATAATTTAATTTATTTGAATTTAGTTATCCAGTTATAAACTTTTGTTTTATAGCCTTAAATACAGGTTTACTTGTGTGCTGAATGAACATTGTTTTCATCACTTAAATCGCAGAATATAGGCCTAACATCAGAATGCATGTCTGTGAAACAAGTAAAACCTTTTAAAGTCAAACGTTTCTAATTTGAGTCATTGTAAATGCTTGGCATGATATCAACGACGACCCATTGAAAGAGCTTAGCATGACGGGGAAGATAGCTCAGCTAAAACTGGAAAAAGAATACAGTAAATTGTCTCGGCAGATGAACTTTAATAAATTAATGGATATACAGATAAACTAAGTATAACATGTGAAACAAAAAGTACAAGAAACTTATAAACTGGTAAAATATACCTAGACCTTAAAAAACTAGTATAAAAACACATTTAAGAAAAAATGTGTCTGAAGCACCCTAAAGGTAATAAATGCAAATTTACATTCTTAAATAAACTTTCAAATAAGCTATACATATAAATATATCTTAAACATAAATATAAATCATACTTTTAAATCTTGTACTTATATTCTTATTATAACAGTAGAGTTATTATTAATCTTAGTTTTTTTATAATTTGCTTTTTATGTAAAAATATAATAACCTGAATACACCATAAAAATATCTGAATAAACAAAAATCTAATCACATCACAGTAACACACATTATCGCACTAGCTGATTCTTTGTTTTCATGATACCTCATGTTGTGTCTCTATAGATGTCTGTCTGGTCGTGGGTGTGTGTGTCTGTGTGTAATTCTCCCTCTTTTAATGTGCAAACTAAAATTTTAAGTGATCCCTCTTTGGGTACACATCATCCGTGGGATTTCTAGTCAGTTTAGTATCCTAGGTGGTAGCCTAGGCCTGCCAACCCTACAGAAAATACACTGTTATACCACCGGCCCTTCCCAGTAACGCTGTCCATGCTCATCACACATTCTGTTATCGAGTCTTATTGTCACGTGATCACCTACATTCTCGTTAATGGCCCCGACAAGTGCATACTAATCTCACGCATAACAGCCGTTATAATATTCTTTGTGTTTGTGAAAGTCGGGTCCTTTAAAATTCAAATAAATGTCCACGGTGACCTCGTTTAGTGGTCCAGCATATCACTAACTGACCAGGACGACTGTTTTTAACGCCTCCCCCAACTTGATTCATTACAACAGAAAATTATTTTTAGAGATTTGTTTGATGGTTAGACGATGACGATACAGTTATCCATTTAACTCAGAATAATGTCAGAATTCTTTATATTCAGAACTAGAATTAAGACATGATAGCAGTAGCTTAGACACCACATCAAGCGTCACTGGAAATTCACACAAACCAAAGCCATTCTCCTCAAAATCACAAGCTAACATAACGGATTAAGCATCTTTAAATATGAGATTTGTGCACGCTGCACAAATTAATGTTGAAGTCCCTGCGTATTGACATCTAAACCAACACATATACATTACTGTAGATGTGTATATACAAAAACCTTGATGTAGAAATGTAAACCACACACTTTATAGTTTGTTTAAGTGTAAGGACAAAAATCATGCACAAAAATGAGACCAGTAGCACTCCACTCTTCATCTGTTTGACTCTCATTAAGTTTAACATGTTCTGTATATTGTGATATTCAAAATATTTGTGATTAATGCATGCCAGGAAATTCCGGTGCTTTCTGCTGTTGTGCTTGTCGTTCTTTGTACAACCCCGTCACGTGACCAGCTGAAGTATTTCCGTAATGTTCCATAACATTTCCACATGGAAAGTGGGGCAGGACTGACTGGGTCTCAGTCTGTTGTTGAGGAGGAAGTATTTCCATTCTGGTTTTCATTCTTTCCATTATTCTGTGCGGAATTTCCGCTTCATGTCTGGCAGTTGGTAAAGACACTGCAACAGGGATTTCCTCTTTGGATATTTGCTCTAATTCCGTTTTATCCAACTGCTTGCATTTCTCCATGTCTTGCATGACGGAATTTCTAGTACAATTTTCCATATATGTTGCTGTTGCTGTAAGACCACTTCCCGTCATTGGCTGTGCACATGATGCAGTCATAGCAAAATCTTTAACAAGAGGAGATGCTGGTGTCATGGAAATAGTGTTTGCAGTTGCTTTTACAGTTTCAGTCTTGGACACACAGTCCAATGTTTTACATTTTATTTTGGCCATGTCAGAACTCGACAGCTTCACTTGGTGATGACTTTTAGCGTGCATCTTAAGAGTATTGGAATGACGGAATTTTTTATCGCATGAAGGGCAAGGGTAAGGGAACACATTGCTATGGATACGGAGATGACGGCGCAAATTAGAATGATGTACAAACCTTGCTTTGCACACGGTACACTCAAGCGGCTTCTGCTGGGTATGAAGTAACCGGTGATTATTTAAACTCGCTTGATGGTTGAACTTTTTCCCACAGAGGTCGCAAAGATATTCACGTTTGTTAAGACAGCTTCTCCGATGAGAATGCAACCCGCCCACTTGAGCGAAACTGAGTCCACAATCCTCACAAATAAACTTTTTCACGGTGTCATGGATTTGCTCGTGAATAGCCAAACTAGATAAAGTCTTTTTTCTTGCATTACATCCTTTATGAACACAATAAAAAGGTAACTGATTGTTATGCTCCTGAGAACAGTGTTGTTTATACCGACTTGGATGAGTCTCCTCCTTGCCACAGTCTCGGCAGCTGAACGTTGTGCTCGGGTGATCTACATACATGTGTCTCGTCAGACACCACTTGTGTGAGAACACAGCTCTACATGTGTCACACTCATAGCTGTGGCCGTAATCATGGCTGTCCATCCTAACTTGACGGTCACGTGACTTCTTATCCACAAATTTGCGGGTACTCACTTTACAGCTCCGTCTCTCCCTGTGTCTGCGTCCTATCTGACCTGTAATTAAGTTATTCTATATTTCAACAGTTCTCGTATTTCAGTTTTAGTTATGTCTTATTCAATTTTGTATACACGTAGCAAAGAGGAACTCCAGGACATAAATTGAACTGCTGCACCAGGTTCCTCAATGGACCTCTCAGAAAGTAGCCGTATTTTACAACAGCTCTAAAAAACAACTATTAAAAAACTGACTTTTCCCTGACTTTTCTCTAACTTTATCTGTTTTTTTTTTATGATAAATAAAACCTTCAAATTGAAATTCGATCTCAAAAAGTCATTTAACTGCAAACCCAAACCAAATCCTTATTTGAAAATTTTAACCGGAATGTTACAAAAAGCAAAGCAAATTGGATCTAGAAATTTGGAATTGACAAAGTAATCTTCAACGAACCTTATACACTCTGATATCAAGTATTTATCATGTGTATAGAATTCTATCACACACTAACAACAAATGGCTTCAATGGATCAAAGTAACTGCGCTGTGTTCCGCCTTTGTAGTTAGCTACCTGTGCAAGTTAATGTCCTTGTTTCAAATGTTTTTCTGGTACTCTATTAGTTGTGTATTACTGCTTGGAAAAGTTGACCTATCATTAACGGTAAGATTAGCATGTCTTGACCGTATTTGTTGTTTACAATTTTACAATTTTCTTTGTTATATTTGTCTATATATACTCGCCCTGGATTAACAGAGCTGCAACCATTGGTACTACTCAGCCCAACATATTGATCAATTTTACATTTATTTCCATGCAACATATTTATCATATTAGAATCGGGCCCTTTTTTGTCATTTTCCCAATCTGAAACGTTCAGGGGGAGTCATGATTAGGGCTGGGTATCGCCTTTAATTTTCATTCTGCAATATACTGCGATATATGGTTGCGTACGCATGTATTGCGATATTTTCATTGTATCAATATACAGGTAACAAACGTGTGTTTTTCACATAGAAAATATATGGAGCAGTCCTTGAACGGACTTTTGATCATATGGCCAATCATGCTACTAGGAACATAACCTGTGATGCGTCTACGGACTCGTTGGCGGCTTTAACTTTCAGACTTTCCCCAATCCAAATCCATTTAGATACCTATATTTGTAACAGAAACTTTGTTTTTACCACAATAAATCCGTTTCAGTCACGTTTGAAAAAAAATGAAAAAAATAAATATTGATATCTGAAAACGGTATCGCGATACGCAATATGTACTCGCCGTATCGCGATATACCGATATATCGATTATATCACTCGCCCCAGCACACAACTGTGAGTAGGGAAGTACCCATGCAGTACCTCTGTCTAATGTTTGCTACCCGCTCTGGTTTTACTTACATGCCACTTTCTTTGCCGTTCTTCCCTTGGTGATACGTTTTGGTGTATGTATGGTATCTTGTCCCTCCAGTGTGGGCGTATTTACGGTACTATCCTCTCTTGGTTGTTCTGTCTCCACCAATAGGGTAGCGTTGTCAGGACTACTCAAATGGTCTGTTTCATGAAAAAGCATCTCACTATCATCTTCATTATCAGAAGCACTCTCTAGCGCTTCTGAAAAAAGCATATTTTATCATTGAATATATAAACACGAGTAAAATAAAAAATAAATAATAATGGACCATACTCCATGCTGAGAAATGTGAGAACTTTATTTTGGCTAAGAATGGAATCTGAAAATCTACTGAACATAGAATTCATAATTTAAACTTCATAACATCCACCAACAATGCACATAAACATCTGAAGATAGCATCATACACCTGCCATATTGAGAAGTGGAATTCACTGTTAAACAGATATTGCGTCACATATTAGCGCCATTTCGGCCCTCTGACATTAGAGAGTGTACGATCAGCGTTCTGGCCGTCAAAGTTAGGCTTAACAGCCCAATTAGGCCTATAGGTGCCAACTAAGTCAGGTTGTCATCGCTATCTGGTCACATATAAAACTAGAATACGGGTAGTCGACAAGCGACTACGTGTATCCGCCTAAATCAGAGTGGTACGGGTGAAGTGAGGCATGGATTGAGTGGCAAGGGGAAATAGAGTGAGGTGTGTTGCATATTAGCATGGATGTCTGCAGCCGAAATGTGTATGTAGGTTGCGCCACCTACCAGAAATCCAGAAAGCTGTCCAAGTTGTATACACATGCAAAATTTTAAGCAAAAGGTCAAACCACTACATGTATTTGAGTGATTTTATCCCAAAGCAAACAAACAGAGAGACGCTGTGCAAAAATGGTTGCAGGTGGCCCTTCAAGTTTTGTGTATGATAAAGAGCTATGTGAGATTTATACACATGCAAAATTTTGGCAAAATCGGTCAAACGGTTCCCGAGATATGAGCTTGGATGTCTGCAGCGTGAACGTGAATGTAGGTGGCACCACCTGTCATAAAATCAAGAAAGCTATCCAAGATGTATAGGCATGCCGAATTTCAGGTGAATTAGTCAAACCACTGCAGAGATATGAGTGATTTTAACCCAAGGCAGATGAACAGATGGACACTGTGCAAACATGGTTGCGGGTGGCGCCACCATTTTTTGTGTATGTTATAAAGCTATCCAAGGGCTACATTTGTACAACATTTTTTTCCTGATCGGTCAAACGGTTCCCGAGATATGTGGGTTTATGTATGGAAACAGACGCACAATTTGACGCTGGGAAGAGAGGAAAGGTCAGATGTTATATCTAAACCTTGCTTAGAATTCAAAAATAACTTATTTTCTAAATCATTATAATTATTTGAAATAAAATTAAGTATATATATAATAATTATATATATTATATAGATATATATATATATATGTATATATATATATATAGCTTAATGTCACTCAGAGATGCTGAAAAAGGTATATATATATACATGTATTTGTGTGTGTGTATAAATAAACAAAGTCATCCCCCCACCCTGCAGAAATAAATTGACGCCACTGGGCGGCGGCGTGCAACTGAAAACATAGTATCCGCAAAACTCTGCTCTGGCGGATACAGTGAAGTGAAATTCGTTTAATTCGTAATCAAGAAACAGGTAAAACTTCCAGGCGAAGAGACTCTTCGGATACTAGTATATATCTTCAATATTTATCATAAGTAGATCGGAGTAATGTTATTTTATTAGACACTGCGTAATATACGAAATGATAATAGACAGATGGACAGGGTAAATCACGATCTCCCCTGCTCTGCTGAGGCAGGCAAACAAAAAAATAACCGAGAGAGCTGTTAGAAAAATGGGCACATTTTACTTTTTTAAAATAATAATACAGTTTTTATATTTATACAATAGTGAAAAATAATAAAAAGAAAGAATAAACGGAAAATATTGTGGATTTACCCTTTTTTATTTATATGTTCAACTTTTAATTATAAATCTGTTCGGAAAACTATTTGGAAAATTCATACTTTTTAAGAAAACAGAGTTTATATTTATACGAGTTTATAAAATATAATGACTTGAAACAATAAAAGGAAAGTAATGTGACCCAATGACCTCAACAAGGTAACGGTTATAGGTGAGAGGAATAACATCCTCGGATGAGTGAAAGGTGGAGAAAATAAGAAATTAGGAGCCCAGGAGTGACACAACTTCTTAATATTTATAATTGTAATGATATATGTATTTCAATAATTAAAATCTTCTTCTTTAAGATGTTAAAGTTTCTATGCAAGAAAGAAACATGACCTTCGACCAATTAAATAAGGCTTATTACTCTACTCTTTGTTAACTATTTGTTGTGAAATTTTCCTTTTCTTTTAGATTTAATTGGTGTTCTGTGTTGTTCACAATCTCTTTCTTTAACCAGTCACATTTTATCTCTCAGTATAAACTTAACAGAAATGCTTTACACTACCTGCCTTAAGTACTATGTTTTACACAAACTTACAAATATTGATATTAAATATGAGGCTAACTAATTTACATCAGCCTATCAGTAATTTGCATGGCTAGATTGCATTGGGCCCTGGCTATCGAAATTAAAAGCCATAATTGTGCTGAAGTTTCATAAGCATGCGTTTAACTCCAGTGATGACTTTTTATCATTTCAAGACTGTATTTCTGTTCAAACGTAGACAGAATCGCAGGACTGTAGCTATACAACGCTTTCATTTGTGCTCTTACAGCAGATGTCCAGCTGGACAGACAAAGCCATTGCCATAATGGGATACCAGGTCTTCCCTCATTGCCTTACCATGCATCATTTTCTGGGGATAACTATAGTTTTTCAAACAATATTTAAACTTTTCTAAAAAAAGAAAAATTGTGAACAGGCATACAAACTCAAAGGATAATATCAGCTAACATTTTTATCAAGGTATTTATTATTTTACCTTGATTATGAACAAGGTCTATCCGGGATGGCTCTTTCTTTTTCCTCTTCCGTTTGCTTGCTGAGGGTTTTACATTAACAAGTATGTCACAGGTACCACTCTGGGCGTCAGAACTAAAAACATCGGAGTCTTCTTTTTCAGACATTTGAAGATGTACCTCCGAGGTCTTATATTTGAGATCCACCTCCTCCTCCTCTTCCGACTGGTCAACAATCGTAAAATCCAACACTTCTTCTTTAATCTCATCCTCCCTAGAGTTATTAATGTAATTAACGTGATCACCAACAAGGGTCACGTGACCTGACAGATTATCAGCTTGAGTCATGTTACCAGTAGACCTCTCATCTTGGACCACGTGATCAATGAGAGTATTACCTTGAGTATTGTTACCAGGGAAATTATCCCCCTTGGTCACGTGATCATTATCATACTCTCGTCTCGTTGTGTATGCTGAAGAATTTGATAAAATATTTGTTTTTGTTTCCAGTTGAATTTTTGTGAAATCTGAGTGGTCTAACGAGCAAGCTACCTTTCGTTTGCACTTGGGACCGGATTTTCTTACATTTGCAACTTTGATGCTCGCAGCGGGTCTAAAGGCTAGGTTGCTGTCGTGTTCTGGCACGGAATGGGACCGATCTTCCTTGCTGTTGTCAGTGTCAGTGCGTTTCATAAAATTCTTACATACCTTTTCAACATTACTGATTTCAAGCTGTTTTGCAGCATTGTACACCAAATCACAGTTAGCAGAGTCAATCTTTACTGATCCGGTGTAAAAATACTGCATCAACACATTAAAAGCTGACAATGATATATCTGGCAGATCTAGTATTTGGTTCTTTTCATCTGATTTCACTAACATTAATTGTAGTTTTGGGCTGCTGGCGGCAAGAATGCATCTGTGTGCTGCGACATCATCAACTCCCTCCAGGCGGATGCTCACATCACAAAACAGCCGGTAATACTGCTGAGTGTGAAGCTGTTCCAGTAACCTCCCTTTATAGTTGCCGAAGTTGTATACAGTGGACTCACCTGTAATAAAGGAACATGATAAAACGGACTTATGTTAATAATGTTACTTATGGATATAATAATGTAAAGACAAATAGGAATCTATGTTCACAAACATACTGGTATATTTTCTTGATATAACAAATTTTGAACCATTAAGGTAAAAAAAAAAAAATAAAATAAAATAGTATTGTTCTCCCCGCGTCAATTTTATTCCCTCCGCATCAAAAATTTTATTTTCATCTTTAAAGAAGATAAAATAATACAATTTTGATAAGATTTTCTTTGTTTTGTAGTGCTCTTACCTGTTTGGCAAAAGAAATATCTTGTATTTTCATGCTTTTCCCTGATCAAATGACATTTTTATCGAAACATACAAAAAAAGAAAAAAATAAATAAATGAAATATCGCCCGCCCGCCCAACTGAGAATCATACTTTTTTATTTTAGTTAAATTCAAATTAGTGTAGTTTAATTCACACAGTGATCACCGTTATGTTCTTTGAAATGAACCATTACTGCGTATGATTGCTATTAAATATTTATTTGGTTAAAGAAAAGTTCTAGGGTCTGGAATATAATTGTTTGATCTTTGAAAAAAATATTACGGATAAATTTAAGGGGGATTTTTAACTGAAAACACGCGCATACAAATATTTGTATCTATTCATTTTTATAGACATTGGCGTTTTACATTTATATAAAAATTCTAAATTTTGGAAATAAATGAAATGTTTATACAAATATAAATCGGAGAATTTTTTTTATCTGCTATTAGTTATAACAATGAGGGTCCACCATAATGCCCTTGTTACTTCACGGATAAATCCGGCAAATTTCTGTATTTCATGGTCCTTGCCGAGTAAAATAACCACACCGAAAGTTCTAGAAATTCAGCGGGTGTGCACCCCAGTTAAGTGTATTACAGCGCCCTCCGGCGAATAGTAGAGAAATCATTTTTCTTTTCATAAATTATAATATCACACAGGATAATTTCTGTCATTTTCTTTTTCTTTGCTTGTTCCTTATGGTGATATTTAAAACAAGGGACCCATGGGTCACGGCGCTCAGCTGAAGTTTAAAATTTTTACCAAATGCAAAAATATGAAAATGTTCTATTGTAATGTTTTTCATTTATATAAGCATATGAAAAGCTGAGAGGAAAGGGGCCCTCCTACTTGGTTATAGTAAAGTTCTAAATATATTATTGCAAAACTAATACTCTCACAAGACTATCATGAAGAAAAACAGTAACAGTTTTGAGATACTGTGATGCATATGAAAAATTTACAGATGGACAGGCAAGTGGACAGAATGGACTAACACCTTCACTTTCAAGAGAATAATGCATTTAAGTTTATATATAAGACTATTTTTTTTAGCATATCCACTTTTTCTATTAATAGTTACTATCTGATTCATTTTTATTTATTTACAAGTTTTATAAATTTGTAATAAAAAAAATATAAGTTAAAATATTAGAATTCTAAGTAGAAATCATTATATATCCAGAGTGTAGCTCACATTGGGTCATATTATGCATACACATCTATTTTATTATTTTAAAATCACAAATGTTTCAACTGAAATTAAAGGAAATTATGCCACAACATGACACTATTAACAAGTTTTGCACATTGGAGTTTTCAGTACTTGCTTAATTTTATTCACTGAAATGAAATAAAAAAATCAGTAAATTTGATAAAATAAAAACATCTTTTCAAATAAAGTATACACACTGTTTGTTGAATGAGGAAAAAACAATATCATTGTGCTAATTACTACCTCAGCTTTAATTTATTACTGGAATTAATATTCAATTTCACACCTTGAGAAGTTTTTACTCTTCTGAAGTAAGGAATTACTTATCTGATGAACATCCACACTTTCATAGCAATACACCACTTTGTGAACACAATTAAATGTGCACTTAAATCATTGTAACCCTGGTGGTACAATACAAAATCTAAAATGTAGCATAGCCAAGAATAAAATAAAATACAGAAAATTATTACATTTATCTAGTTAATTCACCATTGGGGGGGGGGGGGGAGTGCAGAGCAGTGGGGAAGCCTGCTATTAGTGGCCAAGCTGAGCTAATGCAAGCTGCCTGGGGTCGGTTACATAATGCAAGTGAAGGCTGTACAACCAGGTGGGCTAGATGTAAACAACACTTGACATGGTGTATGGAAACTTGAATAAAAGCTGCTTTTTTCAATCAATTCCTTTGAAATTTCAGATTTTAAAAGATTAAATCCTTATGTATGTATGTTGTGAAAATTAAATCAACAGTGCTTACAGGGAAAAAACGTGCCATTGCAAAATTTGGACAAAATTTAAGGTATTGATTTTTTATTTATGCTAATAACTTGACAAATTTGCAAAATTCAGATCTAATTTTGGGTAAACAATTGAATCTTGATTAAATGAAGTTATATTCCTGAAAAAATGTCTCCACCTTTAGCAATTCTCATGTTAAGTGAGTAAATATATTTCCTGATTTTTTAAAAATTGCATTATGTTTTGGCCCATAACTTCAAAATAATTAATAATACTGACCTAATTTTTAGTATATTCATAGAAAATGTATGGAAGTATATGAATACTAAATATGATCAAAAACAGATCAGTGGTTTTGATATTAGGTAGCCTTGAAGAGTAACAATGTTTTTATTTTTATGGAAAACGGAGGTTTTTTCTTAATATCTCGAAGGAACGAAGTCCTAATGACCCAATTTTTGGTATGATAGGAGATTTTTGGGACATCTAATTGTATGCAAAGTTTTGGATACGTAGGTCCAACGGTTTTAAAACGTGCCCTGTTAACGGACGGACGGACGACGTACAAAGGACCACGACTATAGCTCAGATGACTTATAGTCAGCTGAGCTAAAAAATGATTTTACATGCATATAACCTTATATGTAATGTATAACTATAAACTATATTTCTATCTTTAATTAAATGCTGAACATTTTGTACATAAATAGTTAAATATCTATTTACACTGGTTTTCACAAAAATATATAATATCACTTATTAATAGTATATCATATAAAGCTCTACAAAACGTCTGAAACTAAACGTGCATGGGTGAGGTATACCATTTTATGTGATGACAATTTTCTTACAATATAGGTTTTATTGTCATAAACTGCAATATCATTAAAAATATCTTATATGTATTAATACAAGGTATAACCGAATATTTAAAAAAAAGTACAACTCAATACATCCCCGCATGTGTGAAAGTATACTGACCCACCCATATTGAATGTAAAGTAGCTTGACTCTCTTCGAGGCCATTTTAACCCCATCATACGGGAATATTTTACCTGTTAACATTTATAGTACTGGCACTGCCATTACATATTACTTACAAATTCTTGAAATTGATAAGATAAACACAAAGACGGTTCATGAAATGCCCCTAAAACATGTTCAAATTATGGACATAACTTGCTATACAAACACTACATAAAGGGTAAATCGCAGCCTACCTTCTGCCATTTTGGGATAATAAGCCTGTGCTGACATCTGTCGGTAGCAATGAAAATGAATTCTAGATAAGAGGAACGAGGTTATCCACGGTTATGGTCGAACTATTAGTTCAAAACAATTCACATATTAGGCGCTGTTTACAAGAGCTAACGTAAAGTAAATTGATCAGCTCTAGGCATAACACAGGGACGAATAAAGAACTATCAGAAGGTTATGAATAATTACACGGTGGCTGAGTTAATATCCAGAAAACATTTTTATGTCGAGATCTCGACATAATTTTTTCTATATCCTAAATCAGCTGTAAAACAATGCTAAAACTGAAAATAAAATAAAATAATAATATATTGTCATAAAGTAATAATATCATTATTATCATCATTATTATCATCATTATCACCCTCTAGAAATGATTAAAATAAAAATAATACAAATAATATTAATGAAGCCTGATATTTGAAAACCACTTCTTTGAATATCACCTAAGTAATATGTTTTTGCTGGAGACGAGTGTAACGCATTTGGTGTGTAGGGGTGTATGTTATTAAGTGTTTTCTCAAGTAAATAAAAGATTTACGAAGTAGTTTGCATATGTTAGTCTGTTCTTTTAGAAAGAGGGGCCAACAAATAGATTGCGCTTTTATGAGAAAGTTGTTTATCTTTGCCCATATCGCAACCTTTTATCGAAAGCTGGAATTTGTTCGTATTCAGGTTTTTATGTTTTTTTTTTTAGTAAACAATCGAATAAATATTAGGAAACTGTTAGAAAGAAATTACAAGATAACAACAGGTTTAATAAAATAGATTGAGACGATAGCTATACATAAAATATGAAGCTGCAAAAAACACATAAAATATTTTTAATAATCGGTTTAAATAATCTCGATCATGGAACATTATGATTAACTTTCTGCAAAGCGTATATAGACCCCTGCTTGCCTTGTTTATTGAATTTATGTGATTTCCGGCATACTCTGCATACATTAAAAAAATGACGGTAATCCCTGCTGAGAAAAGATCTGATAACGGGTCTGTGACTGAGGTATA
Organism: Sipunculus nudus; assembly: GCA_026874595.1. Lineage (NCBI taxonomy): Eukaryota > Metazoa > Annelida > Sipuncula > Golfingiida > Sipunculidae > Sipunculus > Sipunculus nudus. The sequence goes on along the minus strand of CM049322.1, from coordinate 58,774,076 downwards.
AGCTTTTTATCTACAGGATATTGGTAAAAAAGCTACATGGGTCCATCTTGACAACATGTAAAAACTATACGTGTCGGAACGATACAAATGCCCCCGCCTCGAGCAAATTTAGAAATATTTGTTAAATTGGTGGGGTATAAATATTACAATACTGAGGGATCAAGAATTTTATCTTTGTCATGATACTGTGTCATATTGTTTTGGTATTTCATTCGACTATATTTAATTGATATTTGAGGAACACTGGAACACATATTTTAAATGGATTGTAATTTGATTCGAATTTTTTTTAATGTAAATTCATTACATTATTTGACTAAATTTTTGGGTTAAAAAACAAATACAAAATTTTGGTTTCAGACTATTATTTGCGTTGCGTCAGAGGATTTATAGAAGTCGCAACCACCATAAAACTGCGTTCTTATTTCAGCAATTTGATTTACCTAATGAACCTATTTCCTCTGTTTTCTCCGGTATACCAGTAAGTGAACATTATAGAAGTAAAGGTGATGCCATTTTTAAATAAAGAAATGAAAGGCACCTGCCTGTACTTACATGCAATAAAAACTTATTACTTGTTCACAATGAAAGCTGTCATTTCCTCAGTGTTAGAAATCGGAGTTTATCCTTTTCCCTTCATTGGTCTACTTTAAAAAATACAAGGACTAAATGAATCACCAAAACGAATAAAAGAAATTTTAGCCAAGAAAACATACTAGTTTATTATAAAGGTTCATATCACTATATATAATTTAAATTTCAGTTTTTTTGCCACTATTATTCTTCCCTAAGTCTGTCTTTATTGATGATTCAACTGAAAATGTTTTGCCTTTATTGATAAAAGCAATTTGCTGCAGAAACTGAACAATTTTTCCTGAAAATGTGCACTTCTGCCGCTGTTTCATGACCTTTCGATGATCTTATTACCAAACCCATTTACATATTGATAATTGGAGTGAAAAGAAGACTAAAACAAAAGCATGTTAATTGGTAATTGATTATTTTTGCTATGAACAAATCTAAAGACCAGCAGTTTATGTTTTCCCCCTACCTCCAAATTGAGTTCTTAAACAGCCAGAGGTGTAGCTAATGACGTCACTTTCTTAATTCATGCCGGATACCCATAAGACTACCCTAACCTCTACTTATGTCTAATAGTCTAGGTCATGAATATGAAAGGTAATTATGGGACATCTTATGCACACGGGAACCCCTCAGCGGATGGACTACTATAGTGTAGTGCGCAAGTGGTCGATACGCCTGTAGTTGGATTGATGCTGAATTCACTGAATGTCCGTTTAAACCCCGAGAATAGAATGATTGCCTCCCCTGCTGCCCCCTTGCGGCCGGCTGTGAGCTAATTTAGGATTTCTCGGCTGTTTTTGCCCTGGACTCACAAAATTATAGCTTTTTGTTAATTCGCCTATATTTTCTCTCAATTTCATTCTATTTTCAACATAATGGTTTATTAATCACCACTCTATCTCCTTCAACGTCTTGAAGAGGGGTCCTTCCTTCCTTCCTTTCCGTTCCTTTTCGTTCTTTCTTACTTTGCTGTTTTTGCAAGGACTCACTTATAGGTTTTAGCCACCTTGCCTCTTTATTTGTTAACTGAATAGTTATCTAATCTCCTTTCACGTATTAAAGAAGCGCTTACCAGATGGTCATCTACTTTCTGAACTAGCGGGCTAAGGCGCTTTACATTCTTTCCCTCTCTGCACTGGACTTACAGCATTATATATAGCTTTTAGCAATTTCGTCTATATTCTTTTCAACTTTTCTCTTTATTATTCAACATAAAAGTGAATTAATACCCACGCTATCTCCTTTAAAATATGAAAGAAGCGTAAACGGTGTGGCCCCCGACCTAGCGCGCTATGGCGCTATTCATTCATTCATTCATTCATTCATTCATTCATTCATTCATTCTTTCGTCCATTAATTAATTGAATCGATTCTTTCTTTCTTTCTTCGTTCTGTCTTTCGTTCAACTTGACTTGAACCAGGAATTGAGTACAAACCAAAGCTCAACACTCAACACAAAGCGTGACGATTTTATTTTTTGTGAAGCACTTTCTAGTATTATACATCGCACTACTCTTAAAACACACTGGCATTCTTGAAATAAGCATTGCACAACAATAAATGAGTTGGATATAACAATTCTGCATACAGCGTATTTACAAACCTTGCTTTTACGTCTCTTATCAGATTCCGTCAGCTTATAATGCACATTCAATGGGCAACCGGCATCAACCTTTCATGCCTCAACAAGAACTTTTTGTGCTGTAGACGCTCTTGATATTGTCGACATATAAAATTACCTCATTTTGAGCTGATTTCCCAACTCGGTCTAACAGTCTATGGTCACAGGATAATGTTTTCTAATACAAAACAATAATACTCTGGTGTGAGAGAGTGTCATGATTATATTGTAAACAATGTACTCGATTAGCTTCCTTGAGGTCACAGAAGTGTCCACCAGTCTACCAGTTTTTTCCTTAATATTACCTAAAATGTTGCTATGGAATACTTGACATGTATTTTTTTATGAAAGCGAGAAATAATCCAATCAATATGATAAATGAAAATGCATTTCCTAAAATTGGTCAATTTTTTAGATTAAAAAAAAATACTAATTTTATGTATTCAACGTTAAATGGATATTCTCAGTCAATTATGATTCAAAACATTCTATTTTCTCTGGATGGACATATGTTCTAAAATGCATAATTTAATTTTTCCGTCTACCAAAAACAATATGATGAAAATTAAAAAAAGAATAACTTTATTTTTATACAATATAAAGTCATAATTTTGAGAGTTAAGACCCCAAAATATAAAGTCTATGGGTTTATCTATATGTTCGCATGAAGCCCAGAAATTTTCTCAAGTTTCAAAACTAAGGTGAAATAAATGATATTCAATCGAATATCTGAATTTAAAATATTTTAAACCTTGATAATATTAACAAGTTAAAACCCAAACCTTTTATATAGCAAAATATAGACATCATACTCAGCTGTTAGAATATGTTCATGTCATGTTTGTAAAATATTACGGAGAAACTGAGAGGTGCGTGTACATGTTAAAGAGACAGTTCCGAGACCTTAAAATACATTCTCTTATCCGATTATATCGTCTGTGCAGAGATGGTGTCAGACTGACTTAGGTCTCTTTTATAATACTATCTAGATTTCTGTAACAATGTCAACAACTGTGCTTTCAACACGGACCTTCATGGTTAAGTACATTGCATCTCTATCTAAAATCAAATAAAATTTCCTTTTCTTTCCCTGCATTCTATAGAAGATTATAATATTTTTCTGTCTGTATGAATATTCAGCATCATTGGGGACCTTTGAACAGGATCATTCTTATTTACGGCAACTCCCGTAATTGCTTATCAGCGTCATCGTGTGTAAATTTAGTGAAACACATTACGGTTGAGCAAGGCATTAAAACTGGCTAATTCCTTCAGATATTCTTATACATCTACGTAGATCGCCAACAAGAATACACAAAGCAAAGCTTCACTACGTTGAGTTAAAATATGATTAAAGTTAACGTTTGATCGAAAAGATAGATATCTTAAACTTCTAAGTCATACAAAGTTTGAATACTAAAGATGGCGCTGATAAGCAAATGCGGGAGTTACCGTAAGTTACAATAATCTTGTTCAAAGGTACCCCACTGAAATGAGACCAAAGAGTTTGGTCATTCGCATTTTTCACAGTATAATGCAGGTATACGAGGTTGGAGACAGTACGCATCCTTATATCTTTACAGAACAATACAAGTTTTATTTAAGAAAAAGGCCTCAGGCCAAGTTCCTACGAGAATAATACAACAATATTACTCAGTTGTATGAAAGAGCGTGAAATAAAAGTAAATAAATTAATAAAGGACTTACTAACATTTGAATAACAAATTTCTTAAATATATATAATAAAATAGTGTGCATATACAGAAATTTCTATTTCACATTGCATGATTAGAGCTCAGATTACCCGTAAGAATACATGATTGCATTTTGACTATACATTGATCGTATTACATTTAAATTCTCCCACTTTTACCCTGTTTTAAAAGTACATACTATAAAATATCATTTTGGACACAATCAAAAGCCTTAGAATAATCGATATGCATGCAATAAAACCTCCTCTCTCTTTTGCTTAAATATTTTTGTTTGAACCCCTGCAAATCGAAAGCATTATCAAAAGTACGATAACCCTTTCTGTACCCTGTCAAGATATCTTAATCCTCTACATAAACCAACAATCTATTATCTGTCCATTTTTGTACTGTGGATATATAATTCCTTTGCTCCATTCATCTGGGAAAACATGTGTACAGTTTACTATTGTACAATTTTTTTTAACAATGGAAGTATAAATTGGATACTAAATTTTATCACATCAAATATCAAACCATCAGTACCTGGTGCTTTACCTGTCGACATTCGTATAACTGCCCATTCAGTCTCATGTGTAGTGATGATATTAATAAGATTAGAAACACTACTTATTTTCATCACAATGTTCTGCTATGTATGCATTCAAAATATTGTTTCTATATCCTTATATTTCATTTCTACTACCATTCAAACAAATATTTAAAATAATTACACCAACAATCTGCACCAATACCAGTTGATTTTCTTTGTTGTTTAAAGTTCTTTAGATATCTCAATAATTCATTGGCATTTTTAGTGTTCAGAACTCTTATTGAAGAACTGTTTTCATGTTTTCTTTCTTTTGCACATTCTTGAACTTCTGTCTTAACATTCTATAAACCTTTAAGTCATCAAGACTGTGAAACTCTATATCTATTTAGTGCCTTCGATTTATTAACATTTGCTGTAGTACAATCCTCATCCTACCAATTAGGCTGACTTAATCTTTTAACATCTGTATTCCAGTTCTCTTCTCTTGTTGCCCTTTTCACTATATTTGTGAACAGGTTCGCAGCTTCATTTATATCATATTGAACACACTGTTGGAATTCTTGCTTGTTAATGTAACAATCCTCATGGTTAAATATACTTCTTATTTCCATAACATCTGGAGTTTATGATTTATATTTTATACGTGGGATAGTACATATATTATTTTCCCTAGGTCCATTGATAATATTACTAGCTTTAATATCTAATTCGCAAAACAATGGAAAATGATCCAATGATTCCAATGAAGACATTTCAAATGATTTTACTACATTAAAAAGTCAGAGCTTCTAATAACACAATCGACCACACTTTGTCCAGCGTGAGTTATACAAGTGAACTACCCTACTGAAACTCAGTATGTACATTCAATACACCAATTGTGTAAAGAAAATCCAAACTTATTTACCTTTCCATCTTTGGAATTTCTGGTGAATTTAAAATCATCCATTGGATAAGAATCACCAATTCCAGCAACTCCAAGTTTCTGTTTTCAATAAAATCAGGTTAGTGACCAATCCTGGCATTAAAATCGCCCATAAAAATGATCCTCATATCCCCAAACTGTGAAATTATATGTATAACTTACAGCTTGATACAGATCTCTTCCTCCAAACTTTATAATCTGTCATGTATATTTACATTTGATAACTCTCTAATTAAACGTCAAAAGCGCGCGTTACAGGGTGAATAAAAACAAACAACATAATACTGACGTGTAAACGAACAAACCGTTAGGTCTACTCGGTAAATGCTTTACACGTATCAGTTTTCGTACAACTGTTCATCCTGTGAGATATATATATGTATATATATATATATATATATATATATATATATATATATATATATATATATATATATATACATATGGGACAGATCTGAGTAACTGTTTCGCCATCACCATTTGGCCGAGACACCAGCCATCTCAAGCTTCAAACCAATTACCTTACTAAATAAACGTTCCGAAATTGTCTCAACCTTTCGTCGTGGACCAAGAACACCCAACCGTGCGAAAAAAAAAAAATAATGATAAAAGCGAATATCGCTGTGGTGAATTTCATTCATTGATGAACCCATGAGGCAAAACTGTTGACTCAGATCTGTCGTATACCTTAATATACCGTGCTCTGTTACTTAACACTGAGGTCTGTGTGACCGCGGGAGGAAAGACTGCATTCCCGCAGATCTTACATAGCTCTCTATACGACAAACAAAAATCGTGCGACAAATAAAATGGTGAGCTAAATAGGCATTTAGAGTAGTGTAATTACTCTAATTATGCCTTATCCTGTGATACAAATTTTTCTACAGTGTTACTACAGTAACATATAATGGGTGCCGTTTTTCCCAGTAGTTTATTAAAATCTAGTGGCAAACTTTTGGGAAAACGGTTTATACGTTACATTTCAGCCCTGACTCACATCAACTTCTTACGACATATATTAAACAGTTCTGTGATATACTATGAACCGACACAATGAATGTCTTTTTCTTCAGAATAATTATTTGATGTACTTGCAGTAGTACATAGTAGCGACATATAATAGGAGACGTATAATAGACGTGCATACAAGTCAAAAGTGTTATAGAGTCCCAACCTAACGTCAAGATGTACCGTGTTCATACATCTGTACATCGACCCCGACTAATATGAATTTTTGACAGATTTTACATTGATATCAGTGATGACGTCAGGCTTCGCTAACTTTACAGTCTGCCTTTCGGGTTTGTTCATTCTTGTAACTTTTCTCATCTCCCCATTGTACTTTACAGACGCTCAGCAACTAAACAGACCTTTCCCACGAGCGGCGCACTGCTCATTATGGTCGTTTGCAGGGTCCGAGTCCAATTGGCCAGTGTCACAGATCTTGTCAAATAAAATTAAATATAATGCAGTAAAACGGCTTCTGTGGCTCAGGGTAGAGTACAGGACTCAAAGCCGTATGATTTTCATGGTCGACCCCCACCCAGAGTGAGCGCTCTGCAGGTTTCATGGGAAGGCCGTTATCACGTGTTTCGTTCACATACGAGTGCGCCTTTCGGGGGTTCCTCGGTGGTATGACCCAGCATTAGGTACGATTACGCACCCAGGGCCCGTACATGCAGTAGTCCTCGGGCCTGGTTTTACGTCAGGATTAAAAATGAAGAGAAGAGAAAATAATAAAAATAAAATATGAAATGAAAGGAAGCGTATGATACTGCCCTGTGACGTTGTCCGAAACCGGAAATGAATTCTGCAGATGCGCATTTTAATAAGCATTTTAAATGGAGGCGATTACCGCCACAAAAAAATTGTAGAAAAAGTTAAAAAAAAAAAGCAGAAACTCTGGGATGAATCTAAGGTAAGGTAGGTTTATTACTATGAATGTTCAAATATTTATTGCAAGTATTATTATCAGGAAAGCCAATTAAGCTTAATGCTGTTTTTCAGTGGGGTCCTGCTTCAATTGCATATACATTATTACAATAAAAGTAGATCATATAATATATGAAAAGGTTATTAGATAAACTCAGAACTACAATGTGTATATTAAGACATAAATGAAATATTAAAATCCTACAGGATTATGAAGGGATTTTGGGGAAACACGATAAGTAAAAACAATCACATGTGAAACACATACAGTCAACAATGTTTAAATATCGGATAAATATCCATATGCAAAAAATAAACATTTAAACCACAACAGTTAAAGTGATTCACGGAAAGATATAGAAAAAATGTCATTGTCGAAATAAAGAACCCGAACACTGAGTGTCAATCGTCAGGGACAGGTGTCGCTAGTTTAATATGAAAGGTCTATTGAGCGATCACATCTAAATAAGGGAGCTTAGTCTGCAGAATAACCTTTGCATGTTAATCTCTGATAGAATTCTTGCCTCGCCTTGCTGTTTGTAAACAAGTATGTGAAAAATGGGGTTATATCATAAAACGCCACTAAAATCTCCAACACCATATTTTTTACCTTGGATTGAAATACACCATTGGTAAAAAAGAAATTGATTATTCGGTCCGCTAGAATGGGAACATGACAAATAATAAACATAGTAGTGGCCACAAATGCTGTCAATTTGAACCGGGAAATTACGCTTGGCCAATCAGAATTACTTGGTTGTCCCGGCCTTGACCTTCTAGCGCGGACGAGAAAGATTAGTATCGCAATGTTACAGACTACCAGAGTAACCAAAGATATAAAATAAAAAGCAACACCCATAATTACGCTTATATATATAGGCAACTCTGAACACTTCTTTTGTTGGTAGTCCGCAAAGAAAAATGGAATTGTATTAACAATTAGATTGAAGATAATGATTATAATGACAGAAAATGCCACCCTCCTCTGTGACCAGAGTCTAGATGCTGAAAACGGCAAAGCCATTGCTCCAAGCTGCATACATGATATTGCTAACACGACGGAATTAATGCAACCATAAGACACAGTAGCTGCATAAATAATCCAGGGGCAAATATGCCCTGGTTGATTAATAATATAGTTATACAATAAAAAGCTCAGGTGCACAGCAGATCGTACAATAAAACATACAGACAAAGTTATATAATATATTGATATGGGTTTTGAGATCATACATTTTAGACACATCACTAAAATGGCTAGCACGTTTAGAGGAAACGCCGCAGATCTCAGACATATGGCTATAATGCGTAAGACGTCCTCGGCATACGTGTCGTTGACTGCAAGGACTGTTGTCGGTATAACATCGAAGGCGCCCCCTGTGGTATTATTCGGTAGTAGACTTGTTTGTGTGTTTCCATTAGTTTCACCTTGGCCGGTGCTTGGTTTTGCCGTGAAACTTTCGTTGACACCTGCTTGTTCCAAAGCGTCACCACTTTGTAGGCCCCTGAAGATGAAATATATTCGTATAGTATATCTAGAAAGCAATACATTAAGTATTTATTTTTTTAAGGTGTATAAGTATTTGCAACGATGTGTGCTTTATCTCACGCATTTGGTTCATTTTCACTGAATTCAAAGTTTGACAGACCCATCTCGGCACACGGACTTACTTTCTCCAGTTCACCTGTTCACAGGCGCTTGAATCGCTATTTGTGTTGATCTTGGTTTAAATGGTGTTCAATTTACCTTAACAACAATCCCCTACCGTTTAATGAGCTTTAAACCATGTTATATCGTTTGCCGGTACTTGTTTATATAATAGATACACAAGGCCGGCATCCAAGTCTGCGGACGAGTCTGTATCCATTAAGCGACGAACAGGCAGATTTATCCCAGATTACTATTTCCATCATTATCAACCAATCAGGTGTTAGGTTCCAGGGGGGGGGGGGGGAACCCTTACTGCTGACCAAGATACATGGGGATTTCCTTGTTTGTGGTAACAGCTGCTTAATGGATTAGTTACAAAAGAGAGCTCATTAAAAGGGGTACACTGTGTGTATTGGAATCGTTGATGCTTTTATAGAAAGAAGAACTGGCCATTTAACGACTGTTAGTTTCTTCCCTCGAAAATCTTTGAAATATTTGGGAATTTCAATTGATTTCTTGTATTATCGCATACCCGTCCGCAGACTTGGATGCCGGCCTTGTGTATCTATTATATAAACAAGTACCGGCAAACGATATAACATGGTTTAAAGCTCATTAAACGGTAGGGGATTGTTGTAAAGGTAAATTGAACACTATTTAAACCAAGTTCAACACAAATAGCGATTCAAGCGCCTTTGACCTGTTATATATGTTTTCTGTCCTCATGTATCTGTTAAGCATAACACAACCACGTGACCAGAGGCCCGGTCTAAAGGTTCCGCGACAACTCCCCAAACTATGAGAAGACCCTTGGAAAAAAAACCCACCATTTGGAAGCGTGATTTATGAAGTTGCGCTGCACCTCCACCAGGTGGTGTGCGCACTACGTTAACATTATGGCACTGATTTTTTATATTTTGTACAGAAGTAGGAAACGGTTTAGAAAGAAACAATGATGCCATATTATTTTAAGGAGAAGACGCTGTATTTCATGTATATTCAACATGTCTGTATGTGAATACGGACCTGTTACCATTGTACGAACTGATTGTTCCTCAGATAAAGCCTAACGATAACCAATCTTGTTCGTCGTCCAATCAGTTTACTGGGTAATATTTGTGAAGATAAAAGGCACTCATGTTATTATTTATTTCATCTGGATTATACAGGTAGCGCAAAGCCCTAATATGAGTTTTTTTCCCATATACATATATTGTTTGTGACTGGCGAATGGATAGACTTAGTTGGTTCCACCTGGTTATACATGAACAAAAAAAAGAATGATTAATATAGAACACCCTATTTATCGCGTTCGGACTAATTGCATTTCGGACTTGCCCGGATGGCCATATGGTTTTCGAAATCGCTGCCACATGGAGATGCATTGACGCGCACTAGCTTATCTTATCTGATTACTGCAGCTCATTGGAGCATTGCGCAGCCGCTATGTAGAACGGTTGAGTGCGCGTGATATAACCGGTGGTCACTTGGGTCGCGCAGAACGCTCTCACGCAGCAGGTGGCATCAGGTGGGAGCTAATTAAGCATGGGTATATCAGCTGCAGTTATCAACAGCTCCTCAGGCCCTGGACGGCAGTGATAATATTATAGGGTAATATTATATATATATATATATATATATATATATATATATATATCGTTCATCATACGTGGATCGTTGTTCACAGGTCAAGCGGCGGGGGGGGGGGGGGGGGGGGAGAGTTGTTGCATACATGCATTACTTGAAAATGCAAAAAAGGAAGATCCCTGCATTGCGGGCGGTTATCTTCTCCCTAGACCTCCCCATCTCTCTTATATTAATCTGCATATTATATATCTAATAATAATAATAAATAATATATGATAAGTGAATTAAGAAGAGGGTACCATAGGTGTCCCCATGAAAGAACAACATAAATTTTATAAAAAAAAATTTTATTAATAATAAAATACACATAATTACCACCAAAAGTAGGATAAGGTAAATCATGAAAGTGCAATAAGATGACATATATATACGTGTATAAAAGCACACAAATCAATAAATGATTGGCTCAGATCATTTTCAGCTCAAAACATCAGATCTTCTTAAAATAGGCAGTAACAGTTCTTTGCTTAACACGAGAATCTTCCTGATCAGCAACAAAGTTCTCATTTCCCGACAGGAATCTGAAGCAGTCATCCTTGGCCCCTCGCATGCGTTTGCGTTGTGGTCCGAACTTGTGTTCAGCATAGGCCGCCTTGATCTTCTCAGCATTCTTGATCCATGTACTCAGCGTGTTGGCGAGGATGTTGAAGTCCTTTGCAATCTTTGCTTTGGTCTTGCCACCACGTTCAACTTTGAGCAGTGCTTCGTACTTCTGCTTAATTGTCTTTACATCAAGCTTACGCTTAGGAGGCCGCGACGCCATAGCAAACAGGACACGAACAATATACAGAAGCGGATCCCGAGGAGGGGTACAGGGTGTTCGGAACACCCCCCCCCCCCTTTTTTCATCCGCTGCAAGCTTTTTAAGGGATTTCAGGCAAAATTTTGCAGCCTTGACCTTCCCTTTTCCGGACCAAGTGATTTTTTATGGTTGTATTAGTCCTCCTTAGTTGGAACCCCCGTTTCCCAAAAATCCAGGATCCGCCCCTGATATAAATGTGAAGCAGTATTACTGTATAACGTACTCTAGTCTTATATAGATCTCATCTTCCTCTCTTTATATAGGGTCCTGTATGTTTATTATAGACACATCAATGGTAAGGATTGGATTATGTTTGGTTTATTAATAACTTCTCATTAATGCTTTGTCGGCGACGAGATAGGCGGGGAACTGTCGGTTTTCGGTAGCGGCCTGTAGTTAAGCTTATGGGACTTTTCGATTTTTCGCAGGCAGTTTCTCATTAGTGCCGGGGGGGGGGGGGGGGGGTTGCTGGAAGCTTTTGCAGCCTGTAGTACCCTACAAAAAATTGGGAGGGGATAAAATTTATAGAAGCATCGCATTAATGTTAAGGTTGCCGGCAGGGGGAGTGAAATGAGAGCGGCCAGCCACTGGGGCCCCATGAATCGCACACGCAAATAGCAGCTATTTGCGACCCAAAAAATTTAGGAGGGGGTAAAATTTCTGGTAGCATCGCATTGAGAGTTAAGATTGCCGCCAGGGGGAGTGGACATGAGTGCGGGCAGACAGAGGGGCCCCCATGAATCGCACGCGCAAATAGCAGCTATTTGCTACCCTAAAAAATTGAGGAGGGGGTAAAATTTCTGGTAGCATCGCATGGAGTGTTAAGACTGCCACCAGGGGGAGTGGAGATCTCAAAGCCTGCCACAGCGGCCCAATGAATTGCACGCGCAAAGAGCAGCTATTTGCTACCTTAAAAGTTGCCAAGACTGCCACCAGGGGGAGTTGATATGAGAGCGGCCAGCGAAGAGGCCCCCATGAATCGCAAGCGCAAATAGCAGCTATTTGCTACCTTAAAAGTTGCCAAGACTGCCGCCAGGGGGAGTGGATATGACAGCAGCCAGACAGAGAGGCCCCCATGAGTCGCAAGCGCAAAGAGCAGCTATTCGCTACCTTAAAAGTTGTCAAGACTGCCGCCAGGGGGAGTGGACACAGAGCGGGTTGCCAGAGGGGGCCCCACGAATCGCACGCGCAAATAGCAGCTATTTGCTACCTTAACAGTTGCCAAGACTGCCGCCAGGGGGAGTGGACAGAGAGCGGCCAGACAGAGAGGCCCCCATGAGTCGCAAGCGCAAATAGCAGCTATTTGCTACCTTAAAAGTTGTCAAGACTGCCGCCAGGGGGGAGTGGACACAGAGCGGGCTGCCAGAGGGGCCCCCATGAATCGCACGCGCAAATAGCAGCTATTTGCTACCTTAAAAGTTGCCAAGACTGCCGCCAGGGGGAGTTGATATGAGAGCGGCCAGCGAAGAGGCCCCCATGAATCGCAAGCGCAAATAGCAGCTATTTGCTACCTTAAAAGTTGCCAAGACTGCCGCCAGGGGGAGTGGATATGAGAGCGGCCAGACAGAGAGGCCCTCATGAGTCGCAAGCGCAAATAGCAGCTATTTGCTACCTTAAAAGTTGTCAAGACTGCAGCCAGGGGGAGTGGACACAGAGGGGGTTGCCAGAGGGGTCCCCACGAATCGCACGCGCAAATAGCAGCTATTTGCTACCTTAACAGTTGCCAAGACTGCCGCAAGGGGGAGTGGACAGAGAGCGGCCAGACAGAGAGGCCCCCATGAGTCGCAAGCGCAAATAGCAGCTATTTGCTACCTTAAAAGTTGTCAAGACTGCCGCCAGGGGGAGTGGACAGAGCCGGCTGCCAGAGGGGCCCCCATGAATCGCACGCGCAAATAGCAGCTATTTGCTACCTTAAAAGTTGCCAAGACTGCCGCCAGAGGGAGTTGATAAGAGAGCGGCCAGCGAAGAGGCCCCCATGAATCGCAAGCGCAAATAACAGCTATTTGCTACCTTAAAAGTTGCCAAGACTGCCGCCAGGGGGAGTGGATATGACAGCGACCAGAGGGGGCCGCATGAATCGCACGCGCAAATAGCAGCTATATGCTACCTTAACAGTTGCCAAGACTGCCGCCAGGGGGAGTGGAAATGAGAACAGCCTGACAGAGAGGCCCCCATGAGTCGCAAGCGCAAATAGCAGCTATTTGCTACCATAAAAAGTGTCAAGACTGCCGCCAGGAGGAGTGGACACAGAGCGGGCGGCCAGAGGAGGCCCCATGAATCGCAAGCGCAAATAGCAGCTATTTGCTACCTTAAAAGTTGCTAAGACTGCCGCCAGGGGGAGTAGATATGACAGCGGCCAGACAGAGAGGCCCCCATGAGTCGCAAGCGCAAATAGCAGCTATTTGCTACCATAAAAGTGTCAAGACTGCCGCCAGGGGGAGTGGATATGAGAGCGGCCAGACAGAGAGGCCCCCATGAGTCGCAAGCGCAAATAGCAGCTATTTGCTACCTTAAAAGTTGTCAAGACTGCAGCCAGGGGGAGTGGACACAGAGGGGGTTGCCAGAGGGGTCCCCACGAATCGCACGCGCAAATAGCAGCTATTTGCTACCTTAACAGTTGCCAAGACTGCCGCAAGGGGAAGTGGACAGAGAGCGGCCAGACAGAGAGGCCCCCATGAGTCGCAAGCGCAAATAGCAGCTATTTGCTACCTTAAAAGTTGTCAAGACTGCCGCCAGGGGGAGTGGACAGAGCCGGCTGCCAGAGGGGCCCCCATGAATCGCACGCGCAAATAGCAGCTATTTGCTACCTTAAAAGTTGCCAAGACTGCCGCCAGAGGGAGTTGATAAGAGAGCGGCCAGCGAAGAGGCCCCCATGAATCGCAAGCGCAAATAACAGCTATTTGCTACCTTAAAAGTTGCCAAGACTGCCGCCAGGGGGAGTGGATATGACAGCGGCCAGAGGGGGCCGCATGAATCGCACGCGCAAATAGCAGCTATTTGCTACCTTAACAGTTGCCAAGACTGCCGCCAGGGGGAGTGGAAATGAGAACAGCCTGAAAGAGAGGCCCCCATAAGTCGCAAGCGCAAATAGCAGCTATTTGCTACCATAAAAAGTGTCAAGACTGCCGCCAGGAGGAGTGGACACAGAGCGGGCGGCCAGAGGAGGCCCCATGAATCGCAAGCGCAAATAGCAGCTATTTGCTACCTTAAAAGTTGCTAAGACTGCCGCCAGGGGGAGTAGATATGACAGCGGCCAGACAGAGAGGCCCCCATGAGTCGCAAGCGCAAATAGCAGCTATTTGCTACCATAAAAGTGTCAAGACTGCCGCCAGGGGGAGTGGATATGAGAGCGGCCAGACAGAGAGGCCCCCATGAGTCGCAAGCGCAAATAGCAGCTATTTGCTACCTTTAAAGTTGTCAAGACTGCCGCCAGGAGGAGTGGACAAAGAGTGGGCTGCCAGAGGGGTCCCCATGAATCGCACGCGCAAATTGCAGCTATTTGCTTCCTTAAAAGTTGCCAAGACTGCCGCCAGGGGGAGTTGATATGAGAGCGGCCAGCGAAGAGGCCCCCATGAATCGCAAGCGCAAATAGCAGCTACTGCTACCTTAAAAGTTGCCAAGACTGCCGCCAGGGGGGGTGGATATGACAGCGGCCAGACAGAGAGGCCCCCATGAGTCGCAAGCGCAAATAGCAGCTATTTGCTACCTTAAAAGTTGTCAAGACTGCCGCCAGGGGGAGTGGACACAGAGGGGGTTGCCAGAGGGGGCCCCACGAATCGCACGCGCAAATAGCAGCTATTTGCTACCTTAACAGTTGCCAAGATTGCCGCCAGGGGGAGTGGACAGAAAGCGGCCAGACAGAGAGGCCCCCATGAGTCGCAAGCGCAAATAGCAGCTATTTGCTACCTTAAAAGTTGTCAAGACTGCCGCCAGGGGGAGTTGATATTAGAGCGGCCAGCGAAGAGGCCCCAATGAATCGCAAGCGCAAATAGAAGCTATTTGCTACCTTAAAAGTTGCCAAGACTTCCGCCAGGGGGAGTGGATATGACAGCGGCCAGAGGGGCCCCATGAATCGCACGCGCAAATAGCAGCTATTTGCTACCTTAACAGTTGCCAAGACTGCCGCCAGGGGGAGTGGAAATGAGAACAGCCTGACAGAGAGGCCCCCATGAGTCGCAAGCGCAAATAGCAGCTATTTGCTACCATAAAAAGTGGCAAGACTGCCGCCAGGAGGGGTAGACACAGAGCGGGCGGCCAGAGTAGGCCCCATGAATCGCAAGCGCAAATAGCAGCTATTTGCTACCTTAAAAGGTGCCAAGACTGCCGCCAGGGGGAGTGGATATGAGAGCGGCCAGACAGAGAGGCCCCCATGAGTCGCAAGCGCAAATAGCAGCTATTTGCTACCTTAAAAGTTGTCAAGACTTCCGCCAGGGGGAGTGGACAAAGAGCGGGCTGCCAGAGGGGCTCCCATGAATCGCACGCGCAAATAGCAGCTATTTGCTACCTTAAAAGTTGCCAAGACTGCCGCCAGGGGGAGTTGATATGAGAGCGGCCAGCGAAGAGGCCCCCATGAATCGCAAGCGCAAATAGCAGCTATTTGCTACCTTAAAAGTTGCCAAGACTGCCGCCAGGGGGAGTGGATATGACAGCGGCCAGACAGAGAGGCCCCCATGAGTCGCAAGCGCAAATAGCAGCTATTTGCTACCTTAAAAGTTGTCAAGACTGCAGCCAGGGGGAGTGGACACAGAGGGGGTTGCCAGAGGGGGCCCCACGAATCGCACGCGCAAATAGCAGCTATTTGCTACCTTAACAGTTGCCAAGACTGCCGCCAGGGGGAGTGGACAGAGAGCGGCCAGACAGAGAGGCCCCCATGAGTCGCAAGCGCAAATAGCAGCTATTTGCTACCTTAAAAGTTGTCAAGACTGCCGCCAGGGGGAGTGGACAGAGCCGGCTGCCAGAGGGGCCCCCATGAATCGCACGCGCAAATAGCAGCTATTTGCTACCTTAAAAGTTGCCAAGACTGCCGCCAGGGGGAGTTGATATGAGAGCGGCCAGCGAAGAGGCCCCCATGAATCGCAAGCGCAAATAGCAGCTATTTGCTACCTTAAAAGTTGCCAAGACTGCCGCCAGGGGGAGTGGATATGACAGCGGCCAGAGGGGGCCCCATGAATCGCACGCGCAAATAGCAGCTATTTGCTACCTTAACAGTTGCCAAGACTGCCGCCAGGGGGAGTGGAAATGAGAACAGCCTGACAGAGAGGCCCCCATGAGTCGCAAGCGCAAATAGCAGCTATTTGCTACCATAAAAAGTGGCAAGACTGCCGCCAGGAGGGGTAGACACAGAGCGGGCGGCCAGAGGAGGCCCCATGAATCGCAAGCGCAAATAGCAGCTATTTGCTACCTTAAAAGTTGCTAAGACTGCCGCCAGGGGGAGTAGATATGACAGCGGCCAGAGAGAGAACTCCTTGACAGGTGTCATTGGCTGAGCTGATGAGTCATCTCGGGTACAGTCGTGATCCTTTGTCCATCAAATGTGCAACTGCCCGTCCATCAAACCGGCACATTTTAAACCGTTGGACCTTCAAATCTGAAATTAGGTATACAGTTAGATTTTCCCAAAATCTACTAGCATATCATAATTCGGTTACTCTGACTTTCTTCCTTTTAGATATTAAGGAAACCCCTCCGTTTTCCATTGAGAACCCATTGTTACGCCTCAAGACTGCCTAAAATCAGAACCACTGTTGTGAGGTTGATCGTAGATAAATGGATATTGCTTCATACATTTCCTATGAACACACAAAAACAGGGTCAGTATTGCATATAAGTTGAAGATATGGGCTGAAGAAATGCACCTTTAATAAATCCAAAAGTATATTTTCCCACTGAACCAAAAAATTGCTGAGGGTAGAGACTGTTGTAATCAGGGATAAACTACAATGAATCAAGATTGAATTGTAAATGAGGTATGAATATTTAAAATAATAAATTATTCATATAAATATAAAATTATATTTAAACCACAAATTATGCCCAAATGTGGTCATGGCCCGTTTTTCGCTGTAAGCACAGTAAATTTAATAGCATATCATGCACACGTAAGGTTGTCAGCTACTACTTTGTAAAAAAGGAAAGGAATTCACCATAAATTGTAGCTTTTATTACAGTTGTAATGAGACCTTGTCACACCAAGGCTATACTGAAGGCAATGTGTATATCCCCTTATGGACCTTTCAGGCTAATTATGCTTGCTTGAAGCATGGCCTCAATACAGCCAGGCAGCTCTCGTGTGGTTCCAGCTGGACCTATCTGTCCACCCCCTGCAGTAGTAGTAATTGTGGCCAGAAATGTCGAATTAAACAAATGATTAAAAATAATTGTTTTAAAATAAAGAGTCTAAGAAATATGAATGGAAAGAAATTTTAATTTAATAAATATCCAGGTCTGAACCGGGTGTTTAATTTGTTGATTAATATTTATTACAAAATTTTAAGATATAAAAATATGTGCAAAATATAAAATTTAACTCCGACAAGTGCTAATTGAAGATGCGAATATGTTTGACCAATGGAATTAAGCCTCCTGTCTGTAGCAGATGGTACATGATACTGGCTAAA
The DNA here is from genome assembly GCA_026874595.1 of Sipunculus nudus. NCBI lineage: Eukaryota > Metazoa > Annelida > Sipuncula > Golfingiida > Sipunculidae > Sipunculus > Sipunculus nudus. The sequence goes on along the minus strand of CM049322.1, from coordinate 58,756,052 downwards.
AAATCAGAATGTATATTACTGGTTCCTTAACGTTGACTTCAAATAATAAAATTAAACAATGCCAACTCCAGTTTCCTCCTTGTATAATTGCTCCCTGTTTTGATCATTAGGTTATTTTTAACACCTGTATTAGTTACATAGCTGGATTACTTTTTTGGCCTGATACGTGTTAAAAAATGGAAAGTTATGCAAATAACATAAAATAAAGAAAGCAGATGTGTTCTCATTATAATGTGTATAATGTTAAAAATTGTCATAAGTGTCGTGCTATGTTTAGATTATGGACAGTGGTGTGACAGTATTCATAAGTGAACACACATTTTTTTTAATGACAGCCTTAAAACAGGGTACTTATGATCATTAATAAAAATAGTGAAATTGGTATAGCCGAAAAGATCCACAATATCGTAGGACTGAAACTGAAGAAAAAAAAGAGCAATTAGTAAAGACTGTATTATTGTATTTGATTATGAATAAAAAAAAACAATATTTCAAGTATGAAAATAAATACAAACACAAATACAAGGGAAAAGATATGACTGTGAAAGTGGTTAATTTGCCGTATCTGTATTATCGCGCATTTGTCATTTCATGGCATTGGCGCATTTAGGATTTTCGCGCAAATCCGTAAGGTAATAAATGGTGTTTCAAAAATTAAGATATTAATAACAGGTAGGTTTCTGAAGTAACCTACATCCCACCTAACAAATTATCTACAATAATACTAACCAGAAGCAGCCAAGTATATGTCAGGACAACAAACAGAACTGACAACAGTCGCTGGTCTTTCTCAGCTTAGCCGTACTTCAAAGCTATATGGGAAGGCTATGGGTGTCTTAAAAAGCTCCTTATTGTTTCAAAATTGTTTCTACGAATCACTATAAAGGAAAGAGGTCTTTCTCGAGAAATCACTTGCTAGGAAGTCTTACGACAATATGACTTCTTTAACAATCTGGTTAAAGAAACCTCAACTAAAGCGAACTCGATGGCGGGATTACTAGGCCCACATGACTGTGTATCAGACGAGGACGGTGTAATTTGCCGAACCATCGCATGGAATTTACGCGTGTTCTGATTTTAGCGCAAATGTACCTGCCGCTAAAATGGCGAAAATTAAAACCCCGCTAACAAAACCACTTCCAAAGTATGTAAATGCGAGTGCAAATACTTTGAAATTGTATTCCTGAATGCTGTCGTGAAAAAATTTAATAATAGAATTTTAAAAATCAGTTATTTCATGTATATTATAAACCGAAATATTTTCGGATGTTATTGTTAAAATTTAACATTTATAAAATCAAGTAAGTGTTTGTCAGTTTTAATATATGCTATATCCGGTATACGGGTTACCCTAACCCTTCGGGCATGACATACTCCAGTAAGTGTTTGTGACTATTAATATATGCTATATCCGGGATACGGGTTACCCTAACCCTTCAGGCTTGAAATGCTCCAGTAAGTGTTTGTCATTATTGATACGTGCTATACCCGGGATACGGATTTATGCTATATCGGGGATACGGGTTACCCTGTAAGTGTTTGTCACTATCAATATATGCTATATCCGGGATAGGGGTAACCCTAACCCTTCGGGCATGAAATACTCCAGTAAGTCTTTGTCACTATTGATATATGCTATTTGCCGAGTAACGGGTTACCCAAACCCTTTTGGAATAAAATACTCTTGTAAGTGTTTGTCAATATTAATATATGCTGTATCCGGGATGCGGGTTACCCTAACCCTTCGGGCATGATATACTCCAGTAAGTGTGTGTCACTATTAATATATGCTATATCCGGGATACGGGTTACGCCAACCCTTCGGGCATGAAATACTCAAGTAAGTGTTTGTCAGTTTTAATATAGGCTATATCCGGTATACGGGTTACCCTAACCCTTCGGACATGAAATACTCCAGTAAGTGTTTGTCACTATTATGTATGCTATATCAGGGATACGGGTAACCCTGACCCTTCGGGCATGAAATCATCCTGTAAGTATTTGTCACTATTAATATACGCTATATCCAGGATACGGGTTAACGTAACCCATCGGGTATGAAATGCTCCAGTAAGTGTTTGTGACTATTCATATATGCTATATGCAGTAAACGAGTCTACGTTACCCAGCGGGTATGTAATACTCCAGTTAGTGTTTGTGACTGTTCATATATGCTATATCCGTGACACAGGTTACCGTAACCTACGCGGCGTGAAAAGCTCGAATGTTTGTCGCTATTAATATATGCTGTATCCAGGATAAGGGTTACCCTAACCCCTCGGGCATGAAATACTCCTGTAAGTATTTGTCACTATTAATATACGCTATATGCAGTAAACGGGTCTACGTTACCCAGCGGGTGTGAAATACTCCAGTTAGTGTTTGTGACTATTCATATATGCTATATCCGTGACACAGGTTACCGTAACCCACGCGGCGTGAAAAGCTCGAATGTTTGTCGCTATTAATATATGCTATATCTGGGATACGGGTTACACTAAATCTCGGGCAAGAAATACTCCTGTAAGTGTTTGTCACTATTAAAATATGCTATATCCAGGATACGGGTTACCCTAACCCTTCGGGCATGAAATGCTCCTGTAAGTGTTTGTCACTATCAATATATGCTATATCCGGGATAGGGGTTACCCTAACCCTTCGGGCATGAAATACTCCAGTAAGTGTTTGTCACTATTGATATATGCTATATCCGGGTTACGGGTTACCCAAACCCTTTGGGAATAAAATACTCTTGTAAGTGTTTGTCATTATTAATATATGCTGTATCCGGGATGCGGGTTACCCTAACCCTTTGGGCATGAAATACTCCAGTAAGTGTGTGTCACTATTAATATATGCTATATCCAGGATACGGGTTACCCTAACCTTTCAGGCATGAAATACTCCAGTAATTGTTTGTGATTATTGATACGTGCTATACCCTTGATACGGGTTTTATGCTATATCGGGGATACGGGTTACCCTAACGCTTCGGGCATGAATTACCCCAGAAGATGTTTGCCATTATTAATATGTGCTATATCCGGGATACGGGTTACCCTAACCCTTCGGGCATGAAATAATCCAGTAAGTTGTTGTCCCTATTGATATTTGCTATATCCGGGATACGGGTTACCCTAACCCTTCGGGCATGAAATAATCCAGTAAGTTGTTGTCCCTACTGATATATGCTGTATCCGGGATGCGGGTTACCCTAACCCTTTGGGCATGAAATACTCCTGTAAGTGTGTGTCACTATTAATATATGCTATATCCAGGATACGGGTTACCCTAAACCCTTCGAGCATGAAATACTCCCGTAAGTGTTTGTCACTATCAATATATGCTATATCCGGGATAGGGGTTACCCTAACCCTTCGGGCATGAAATACTACAGTAAGTGTTTGTCACTATTGATTTATGCTATATCCGGGATACGGGTTACCCAAACCCTTCGGGAATAATATACTCCTGTAAGTGTCTGTTATATTAATATATGCTATATCCGGGATACGGGTTACCTTAACCCTCCGGGCATGAAATACTCCAGTAAATGTTTGTCATTATTAATACGTGCTTTATCCGGGATACGGGTCACCCTAACCCTTCGGGCATGAAATACTCCAGTAATTGTTTGTCATTATTGATACGTGCTATACCCGGGATACGGGTTACCCTAACCCTTCGGGCATGAAATAATCAAGTAATTTTTTGTCCCTATTGATTTATACTATATCGGGGATACGGGTTACCCTAACGCTTCGGGCATGAAATACCCCAGTATCGATGTTTGCCATTATTAATATGTGCTATATCCGGGATACGGGTTACCCTAACCCTTCGGGCATGAAATAATCCACTAGGTTGTTGTCCATATTGATATGTGCTATATCCGGGATACGGGTTACCCTAACCCTTCGGCATGAAATAATCCAGTAAGTTGTTGTCCCTATTGATATATGCTGTATCCGTGATGCGGGTTACCTTAACCCTTCGGGCATGAAATACTCCTGTGTGTGTCACTATTAATATATGCTTTATCCAGGATACGGGTTACCCTAACCCTTCAGGCATGAAATACTCCCGTAAGGTTTTGTCACTATCAATATATGTTATATCCGGGATAGGGGTTACCCTAACCCTTCCGGCATGAAATACTCCAGTAAGTGTTTGTCACTATAGATATATGCTATATCCGGTATACGGGTTACCCAAACCCTTCGGGAATAAAATACTCCAACAAGTGTTTGTAACTATTCATATATGCTATATCCGGGATACGGGTTTCCTTAACCCTTCGGTCATGATATACTCCAGTAGATGTTTGTCATTATTAATATGTGCTATATCCGGGTTACGGGTTACCCAAACCCTTTGGGAATAAAATACTCTTGTAAGTGTTTGTCATTATTAATATATGCTGTATCCGGGATGCGGGTTACCCTAACCCTTCGGGCATGAAATACTCCAGTAAGTGTGTGTCACTATTAATATATGCTATATCCAGGATACGGTAAACCCTAACCCTTCGGGCATGAAATACTCCAGTAATTGTTTGTCATTATTGATACGGGCTATACCCGGGATACGGGTTTTATGCTATATCGGGGATACGGGTAACCCTAACGCTTCGGGCATGAATTACCCCAGTAGATGTTTGCCATTATTAATATGTGCTATATCCGGGATACGGGTTACCCTAACCCTTCGGGCATGAAATACTACAGTAAGTGTTTGTCACTATTGATATATGCTATATCCGGGATACGGGTTACCCAAACCCTTCGGGAATAATATACTCCTGTAAGTGTTTGTTATATTAATATATGCTATATCTGGGATACGGGTTACCTTAACCCTTTGGGCATGAAATACTCCTGTAAGTGTGTGTCACTATTAATATATGTTATATCCAGGATACGGGTTACCCTAACCCTTCGGGCATGAAATACTACAGTAAGTGTTTGTCACTATTGATATATATGCTATATCCGGGATACGGGTTACCCAAACCCTTCGGGAATAATATACTCCTCTAAGTGTTTGTTATATTAATATATGCTATATCTGGGATACGGGTTACCTTAACCCTCCGGGCATGAAATACTCTAGTAAATGTTTGTCATTATTAATACGTGCTATATCCGGGATACGGGTCACCCTAACCCTTCGGGCATGAAATACTCCAGTAATTGTTTCTCATTATTGATACGTGCTATACCCGGGATATGGGTTACCCTAACCCTTCGGGCATGAAATAATCAAGTAATTTTTTGTCCCTATTGATTTATACTATATCCGGGATACGGGTTACCCTAACGCTTCGAGCATGAAATACCCGAGTATCGATGTTTGCCATTATTAATATGTGCTATATCCGGGATACGGGTTACCCTAACCCTTCGGGCATGAAATAATCCACTAGGTTGTTGTCCATATTGATATGTGCTATATCCGGGATACGGGTTACCCTAACCCTTCGGCATGAAATAATCCAGTAAGTTGTTGTCCCTATTGATATATGCTGTATCCGTGATGCGGGTTACCCTAACCCTTCGGGCATGAAATACTCCTGTGTGTGTCACTATTAATATATGCTATATCCAGGATACGGGTTACCCTAACCCTTCAGGCATGAAATACTCCCGTAAGGTTTTGTCACTATCAATATATGTTATATCCGGGATAGGGGTTACCCTAACCCTTCCGGCATGAAATACTCCAGTAAGTGTTTGTCACTATAGATATATGCTATATCCGGTATACGGGTTAGCCAAACCCTTCGGGAATAAATTACTCAAACAAGTGTTTGTAACTATTCATATATGCTATATCCGGGATACGGGTTTCCTTAACCCTTCGGGCATGATATACTCCAGTAGATGTTTGTCATTATTAATATGTGCTATATCCGGGTTACGGGTTACCCAAACCCTTTGGGAATAAAATACTCTTGTAAGTGTTTGTCATTATTAATATATGCTGTATCCGGGATGCGGGTTACCCTAACCCTTCGGGCATGAAATACTCCAGTAAGTGTGTGTCACTATTAATATATGCTATATCCAGGATACGGGTTACCCTAACCCTTCGGGCATGAAATACACCAGTTATTGTTTGTCATTATTGATACGTGCTATACCCGGGATACGGGTTTTATGCTATATCGGGGATACGGGTTACCCTAACGCTTCGGGCATGAATTACCCCAGTAGATGTTTGCCATTATTAATATGTGCTATATCCGGGATACGGGTTACCCTAACCCTTCGGGCATGAAATAGGGTAGAGCAGGGCAAGACGCAGCCCCGGGGTAAAATGCCCACCCCCTTTTACTATTTATGTGCCATTAAACTGGCGCCACCAAGCGTTCACTTTGTTTCAAGCCATCTGGTAGACGTTTTGAGAACTTGAGGCGAACGACAGGGCGGCTGCTCGGGGTTTGGCGTCATGGAAAAGGTATATGTTGTATTGCATACAAAATAGGTGGGTTTGTAAATGTGATCTGGGGTATACCTAAAGCATCTACTTACGATAAGACTGAAATAAATGATACATAAAACCTTGAAATGATTAAAATGGACTGTTCAGAAGAAGTGGCAGCAAGGCGCCGGTCAAATTAAATCACGTGATTTGTGGCAAAAACCCCACGTGGTTGTTGAGGCGAGATGCCCACTGGACGTGTTACCCCCTTTAAAAGCAATAATAAGTGGGGAGTTTGATTTTTTGCCAAAAATAAATTGTATTTTAAATTGAAACGAGGATGTACATATATAATGCCAAATCTGGGTTCACTTGATATTCGAATGCAATATAAATTGTGGTGAATATTAGGCCTATTTGTCAGATATATTGCTGATTTATTATGTTATACTTTGATATGATATACCTGCATATACATATATATATATGGATATTAATATATAAATTCATATAAATAAATATATATGTATATATATAAATAAAAATATATATATATAAATATATATATAAACTAATAAATATACATGTATATATATACCCCAAACATATTATATATATATATTTATATAGTGTAACCTGTGCAATAAGAGCGCCTGTGAATTAAGGCCACTTCTGGCCAGACCCGTGGATAGTCTTATAACACAGGTTTATATATATATATATATATATATATATATATATATATATATATAATATAATGTGGTGGGAGAGAGATTTATTAAATGCTCTCTCGCTTTTTAGGATGGCTCAGACGTATACTTTGAAATCCACGCGAGGTGTCTATGGGCAGGATGCATTACGAATGGCTGTTAAAGCTGTTGCCGAAGGAGTAAGTGAAAAGGTGGCCCCCAGAGACTTCGGCGTCTCCCGAAACACTAAAAAGTGCTTAGCAGCGTCCAGCTTAGATTCTGAGAAGGAATGTATTTGGATTTGCCAGTCACCTGATGCTCAGCCTTGGTTTTATCTAATTAAAGGGGGCTATAATCACCTATAAAGCATGTTGAATATGCACGAAAAATAGCGTCTTCTCTTTGAAATCAATTGGTACCTGCCAAAATATTGCCCTAAAAGTGTTGGCTTACTAGAGTGGACCTAGCGCGATCACTAGCAGGCGCCAACCTAAACATAGCGAGAGGGACCCCGTGTATCGCCCGGGCCACAATACCTGTCAATCAGGAGATGCCCTGAGTGACACTGGAAAAAAATTAGTACATGTCCCCGCTGACTGAAACATCGCTTGTTGCAGTGGATCAGGGACCCGATACATGGGGCACATGGTGCGTGTCATTTCAGCTGAGGCCCGTGGACATATCGTAAAAAACTGTTGCGATAGGTTCTACAATGAATTTACATTCGTAATGTCCATCCAGGAGCGTAATGTCCATCCAGCAGAGATAAATCAGAGAACATGACTATCCACGTATGGACTAGTTTGAACTTGACTTTGTTTGAGTTCGGATGCACAAAATGGGAACTCTGGTTACGCGACCTTGTTATGGTAAACAAAAACACGTGGACCATGCTTACTCACACACAGAACCATAACAAGGTCCTAACAGGTAGCTGAATGGGAAGTAATGTTTTTTGGGGTGTTTTTGCTGGGAAACTTTTGTATAAAGCAAAACTGGACTGATAGAGTGAAAGAATAGGAAAAATATTGCTCCTGATTATATTCCTTGTTCGAAGTGTTACTTTGTGAGTTACCTGTAGTGAATGTGGCTTTGTGAATTTGTATAATTTTCCACGAATTGTTAATCAAATAAAGTGTAACCCATTTTCTAGTATTTAAGCATAAAAAAAACATTCGATTCGAAGTTGGGCTGTAATCTTCCCTTAAATATAGTACTTTAGGCAAATGAGTTTGCACTGTGATTATCTATAAATGGAAACTCGAGAATGAATGAAGAGAGCCGGGTAACATGCCCACCCATGGGCATATCGGCCCAAGTCTGGGGTAAAACGCCCATGGTCAGAAGATATGTATTTTCCGGATTTCGTCGAAAGTATTCTGAATTGTGCCAAAATTCCCATCAGAATTTATTTTGTCGAATATATCTGAACGTTTGACCATAAAAAATATGATTTAAAGATGTTTCAGAACCAGCAGGAAACGTTTCCGCTTAAGGTGGGCGTCTTGTCCTGCCCTACCCTACTCCAGTAATTGTTTGTCATTATTAATACGTGCTATAACCTGGTTTGTCTTTTTTTGTGATACTTGCTAGGAAGAATCGTTCTAATATGCCTTTATATGGCGTGATCTCGAGCACGCTTCAAAAGAGCCCCCCCCCCAACGTCGTCCACGAGAGTGAAATCAGGTACTTGCGCTAAATTCCTCAGAAATCGGTAATTATAGGCAGTCTCGGTGACAGAACAATTGACAAAACTAAGTTAAATTTGTTTACAGATTTAACTTCCGTTATGTAGTGCCTTGATCATATTTTAACCGTTTTTGTTATTGGCTTAACATTACGCCACTCGTGACCAATGATCACCGTGTAATAAATTGTTCCCCTACTACTGGTTTGTCTTATTTTGTGATACTTGCTAGAAAGAATCGTTCTAATATGCCTTTATATGGCGTGATCTCGAGCACGCTTCAAAAGAGCCCCCCCCCCCACCCCAACAACTGAACCGTCAGTCGGCACTGCATTTTCACTGTGACCGTATGACTGCAGTTTTTCTCATGAGGCCTTCTGAACATAAAACACAAATGACCATATCACGTGCTCGTTGAGAATGTAAAAATATATCTGATTGTCTGAGGACCGTAGCAGTGTCACCGCTGCCAGGAAGGAGACGCGGCAGGAGAGACCGTTCCAGAGTTGAAAAGCAATAAAACAAACGGGGAGTCTTACATCCTATTTATGCTAGAAATGTTTTAATTTTGTTTAAACTGGCATTATTTAAACCTGTTTATATAAACTTGCGCTTGAAATTCACATTTTATCGCTCAAAGCACGTCGGCCCACGGAGGGGCGGGTAGTTCAAAGGAAATTGCATGGAACTCCTCAATTAGGTAAATTACCAATGTTTTAAAACATTTATGACAAATTTGGATTTTTATTTTCATTTCAGTACATCAGTACTGTTTCAAGCTGGAAAATTTTGGATATTCAATGTGTAATTGTGCTAATCAATGGTCATACCGAGTGCACACCTGATACATGTCACACCTGGATTTTTTACCTGTGCAGGTAATTGACCAAGCTGAACAGCATTTAATCTTTTTTTGTATGAAACGTTCACAGCCAGAGTAAAAACTTTTCTAGATTTTCATGAAAACTAATTAGATTTGCCATTTTTTGTCTACCTGCACAGGTGAAAATATATTAATTTAGGATGTAAAGGTAAGCACATAATCAGTGCAGTTTGCAGCGATAATTCATACATTTTGCGCAAAAATAAAGATTATTTTGGTGATGTCCCTTATAACATGTATAATTTTAAAATTTAATTTAAAAAATGAGATGTTACCTTAATTTACCTGAACTCACCTGTGCAGGTGAGCATATGTTACAGGTAGTAGTTGTCAAAATTGAAATACGCAACTGGCGTGGCTGTGCAATTGATTGAAAGATAGTTTGTGCATATTGTTTTGGCTACTTTTAAAAAATGTCCTTCCCAGTCTTCAACTGAGAAGTAGTCTTTATTGTCGGTACTGGCAAAAGTAATTAAATCCTTTTAAGATGAAAGGTATTATTACAGGTAACCCAATAAATTGTGCAGTTAGGCCCAGTTATTCATATAATGTACACATGCCACACAAAATTAAGATTTAATCTGTCGGTATCCCTTATCACTTGTATAATAATACATGATAATTTACCTGTGTTTACCTGAACCCACCTGTACAGGTGAGTATATTTTTATGTGTTACCATAACCAAAATTATCAATTTATATTCTACGTCTCTAAAATCAAAATATAATATGTTTTGACATAGTTGACACTTGTTCATCCATATTCGTCTTTGGCACTAATCAGCATGATTTTGTCTCTGCCATAGGTAATTAGATCAGTTGAAGAACAACGGTATTCACATAGGTAACTTAGGTACTGTACTTAATAGCACCTGTTCTTATATCAAAAGTGAATTATACAGTCAATAAATGGAAATGGTATTAATTTATAGTTACTGTAATGATGAACAAGATGTTTGCGTACACATTCAGAAAAAAAATAATTTACCTATACTTACCTTTACTTTCCTGTGCAGGTAAACATATGTGTTATATTTTAACAGAGTCCTAGAATATGCTTCTTGGGTCAGCAAGCTTTTCAGGTGAAAAATATTTGATTTTCACTGTAAAATCCAATTTTATTTGCATATTCTGTTTTTTTGGGTGATTCCCTTTCCATAAATAAAACAAATCATTTACAATTTTACTTACCTTTAAATAATAATTACCTTTGAGTAAAAAAATCCTTATATTTCCCTTTTTTGATCAAATGGTAAATGGGTTACCTGAACAAGATAAAGGGGTTACTTTGGTGAAATACCAGTGAGCAGAAATGCAGGTATTACAGATTTACCTATTGTTACCTGTATTAACCTAACTTACATACATATGAGAAGGTATGCAGAAAAAAAAATATAATTGACATAAAGGAAATATACCTTACAGTAAATGCAGAAAATGTCACAAAGATACCTTGAAAGGGACTGAGTTAATGTGTCTTATATGGATTCATGTCAAAATGTGGGAAAAAAATGCAAAATTAATCTGAACAGTAGGAGTGTCACAAGCCCCCAGCCGAATCTGAACAGTAAAGGGTTAATATATGCTATATTCAGGATACGGGTGGCCCTACCCTTCGACCATGAAATACTCATGTTAATGTTTTTCACTATTGATATATGCTATATCCGGGATACGGGTTACCCTAACCCTTCGGGCATGAAATACTCCTGTAAGTGTTTGTCACTATCAATATATGATATATCCGGGATACGGGTTACCCTAACCCTTCGGGCATGAAATACTCCAGTAAGTGTTTGTCACTATTGATATATGCTATATCCGGGATACGGGTTACCCTAACCCTTCGGGCATGAGATAATCAAGTAATTTTTTGTCCCTATTGATATATGCTATATCGGGGATACGGGGTACCCTAACGCTCCGGGCATTAGATACCCCAGTAGATGTTTGTCATTATTAATATGTGCTATATCCGGGATACGGGTAACCCTAACCCTTCGGGCATGAAGTACCCCAGTAATTGTTTGCCATTATTAATATGTGCTATACCCTAACCCTTCGAGCATAAAATACTCCAGTAAGTGTTTGTGACTATTCATATATGCTATATCCGGGATACGGGTTACCCTAACCCTTCGGGCATGAAATACTCCAGTAAGTGTTTGTGACTATTCATATATGCAATATGCGGGATACGGGTTACTCTAACCCTTCGAGCATGAAATACTCCAGTAAGTGTTTGTGACTATTCATATATGCTATATCCGGGATACGGGTTACCCTAACCCTTCGGGCATGAAATACTTCAGTAAGTGTTTGTGACTATTCATATATGCTATATCCGGGATACGGGCTACCCTAACCCTCGGGCATGAAATAATCCAGTTAATTGTTGTCCATATTGATATAAGCTGTATCCGGGATGCGGGTTACCCTAACCCTTCGGGCATGAAAAACTCCTGTAAGTGTGTGTCACTGTTAATATATACTATATCCAGGATAGGGGTTAGCCTAACCTTTCGGGCATGAAATACTCCCGTAAGTGTTTGTCGCTATCAATATATGCTATATCCGGGAAATGTTTGTCATTATTAATATATGCTATATCATGGGTACGGGTTACCTGAACCCTTCGGGCATGAAATACTCCAGTAAGTGTTTGTCACTATTAATATATGCTATGTCCAGGATACGGGTTACCCTAACCCTTCGGGCATGAAGTACTCCAGTAATTGTTAGTCATTATTAAAATGTGCTATATCCGGGATACGGGTTTCCCTAAACCTTCGGGCATGAAATACTCCAGTAAGTGTTAGTGACTATTCATATATGTTATATCCGGGATACGGGTTACCCTAACCCTTTGGGCATGAATTACTCCACTAAGTGTTTGTCACTGTTAATATATGCTGTATCGGGGGTACAAGTCCCTAACCCTTCTGGCATGAAACACCCCAGTAAGTCTGTGTCACTAATAATATGTGCTTTATCCGGGATACGGGGCATTATAAACAGTCATAATATTACGACTCAGTATATTATTATACAATCATTTCAACTTAAATAAATTTCCTACACACATGCTTCTATACAATGTTTGAGCGGGCATCTTGTTAAATGAAGAATAAATTACGCCATATACATATGAACGGTTAGTAGAGTTTTCGGTGAAATGCGCACTGCGATCGCAGCTTAATATGACCAAAGGCATTTGCTACCGCGCATATCTGTTTGCTACTTTGCGACTGTTAATTGCTACCGCGCATATTGCTTTGAGTGATCCTGTCCGAGCGACCTCTGGCAGCAAAGACTTGCACTACGTCAACAGTAGCAGATTTTGCGATCGCAAATTCATAGTCCCTATTGCGGTCGCAGTGGGTTGCGACCGCGCAGGTCTTTTTGCTACCGCGCACATTGCGCATTGCGATCGCAGCTTAATATGACCAAAGGCATTTGCTACCGCGCATATCTGTTTGCTACTTTGCGACTGTTTATTGCTACCGCGCATATTGCTTTGAGTGTTCCTGTCCGAGCGACCTCTGGCAGCAAAGACTTGCACTACGTTTTGCTATCGCGCACATTGCGCATTGCGCTCGCAGCTTAATATGACCAAAGGCATTTGCTACCGCGCATATCTGTTTGCTACTTTGCGACTATTAATTGCTACCGCGCATATTGCTTTGAGTGTTCCTGTCCGAGCGACATCTGCCAGCAAAGACTTGCACTACGTCAACAGTAGCAGATTTTGCGATCGCAAATTCATAGTCCCCCCTGGATAGCAAGGGACAGTGACTTGCGACCGCGCAGGTCTTTTTGCTACCGCGCACATTGCGCATTGCGATCGCAGCTTAATATGACAAAAGGCATTTGCTACCGGGCATATCTGTTTGCTACTTTGCGACTGTTAATTGCTACCGTGCATATTGCTTTGAGTGTTCCTGTCCGAACGACATCTTGCAGCAAAGACTTGCACTACGTTAACAGTCGCAGATTTTGCGATCGCAAATTCATAGTTCCCATTGGTAGCAATGACAGCCACTTGCTACCGGGCAGGTCTGATTTGCTACCGCGCACTTTGCGCTACGAGCCGGTCTGTGCCTGATGGTAGCAAGTCCGGTGGCTGTTCAGTGCGCGATGTGGCAAGCTATGCACAAGAGTAGCAAATGCTACTGTGCGACTGCCATTTGCTACCGCGCACTTTGCGCTGAATAGCCGCTGAGAGCAGAATGGTAGCAAAGTGAGTGGAAGCTGAGTGCGCGTTGTGCCGGGCTATGCGCAATGGTAGCAAAGAATCCCAGGGATAAGTCTGGAAAACCGACAGTTCCCCGCATATATGTTGGCGACAGAAGAAAGGCATGGTCATGAGTGACTAATTAGCCAAACAAGTAAACAACGGACTAGGTATCTAGGCTACCGCGCTTGATGAGTAAGATCCTCGCCGGTATTAATTATGTAACTACTCATCGCGGCCGTAGGTATGATTGTTTGACCGTGCATAACTGTTGTCCAAACATTAAAGTGGCATGACCTTGAGTTGACAGAGCCATCTCGCTTGATGAGTGAGAGCCTGGTCGGTATTAATTAATTATAACTGGTCATCACGGCCCAATCATGATTGACGGGCCCTGCACAACTGTTATCCGATCATGTCTTTGAGTTAAGCGATAGAAATATTAGCTGGGGACCAACTAAACACCTCGACACAGCGGGTTTTTTGACACATCCGACTTCGAGACAAGCGGAGTTAAATTAGTAGGGTTTTTACTATTTTTTTCGCAGGGACCCCAAGTTCGACCTCTACACATGCGGGAATTCGACTTAACCGAGTTCGGCACAACAAGGTTTCACTGTATTTGCATTTAAATCTAGTTTATCTCTAACATGATGTAAGGATGATTTTATGATACCCGTAGTTCCTTCAAAAGGTCAACATCAATGTCCACGTTCTGTTTCATATCCTATCTTCAAAATTTTTCATCCATATATTAATTCAATTCAATTAATGAAATTTATAATGTACAACAACTGTATACAGTAACTATTTGTATGGTCTACAGTTTATTATAAAATTATAAAATGTGTTACGGGACCTAATTTAAACAGATCATGTATTCGTGATGAACACAAATATTGTAATGGAGATAACAAAAATCAGATTCTGTAACACTAGGCAGCGGGAAATGTCTAGGGGAATGAATAAAGATGTCAGTGGTTTTTTGTTAACAAATAACTATAATTTATTCCTAAAACAACCCTAACAATACAATACACTAAATCAATACAATTATACAGTAACACAGCATTATAGCAAAAAGTCAATACAATCACACAGAAAGATAATGGTACAGTACTTCGATACCAACAGTGTCACCAAGATAAGTCCTTTGAATGTAAACTCTCGGAGAATAACAGTCCAGTGGAAAGTTCTTGCAACAACACAGAAAGTAAACTGAATTCCAAATGTATAATATCCAGGAAAGTTCTTGAAAAATCTATAATAACCGCTTCTGCGTCCGTTGGAATCTTCTCTGCTGTCTGCCCTCTGGTTCTATAAAACAGCCCTTTATATACCTTCACACCCTAAACCGGGAACCTTCCACTTCTCGAACAGTCTATAAGGACCCTACTCAACAGTAAACACGCGTTTCAGGAATTCTCTAGAAAGACATCGCTGTGTATCTACACATACCAGGCTCATCACGTGACCCACGACCAAGCGTGAAAAACTCAAGGCCCTCATGACAACGAGAGTTCAAACAGTACGGAATGTAAAAACAACACGAGTTAGGCCCGTGTCACATAATAGAGCACCTGTAACAAATGAACGACACGATCTGAAGATTAGCTTTTGTGATTATTGCTTATTTACAATATATGTACATGTATACATACTCATAAAACATAAGACTAAAAAATGGGTACCTTTTAAACAGAACTAATAAGATATTAATTTATGACTAATGAGCAATAGCATTATCATACAAGTACATCATAAAGTAATGGAGTCACCAGGACGAGGCGCCATATGGGTAATCACTATATATATAACCCAGAAAAAAATCTCGAAATATCTGAATAAAGTTCTCACTTGGATTCATTTGAATTTTGTGAAAGATTGGGCCATAGAACAAGAAGGAAGTGGATTGGTGTTTTGTGTGAGAAGTTGTATGGAAAAACAGTAGGAAAAGACAGTAAGCCAAAAGGGGAAATTTCCGCTATATCAGGATACAGATCCACATTTTAAGTTTACAGTCCCAAAATTTGAGATTTCATCAAAATTCACTGGGAACTTTTGGAGATACTGCTCGGATACAGTAACGCACAGTACACACAAACCCGGCCGATCCCATAAAATCTGCCACCTTCCTTGGCGGAGGTATCTTTGTACCCCATACATATATATGTCTACCGCACCTGCGGGTGCTGGGTGTGTAATCATCCCCATTGCTGGGTCATAACACCGAGGACCCCCCCCCCCCAAGACGCACTCGTATTTGGGTGATACACGGCTGTGGGGCACAGCCTTCCCATTAAGCCAGCAGAACGCTCACAATGGGTGGGGGCCGACCGTGAAAAACCTCACCGCCTCGGCGGAGATCGTGGGCGGAGATTCGCACCCACGATCTCCCGGCTTTGAGTCCTGCCCTCTACCCCTGGGCCACAGAAGCCGGTCCTACCCCTGAGACACAGAAGCCGGTCCCCTATTTTATCCATAATATCAACAATTTACCTGTCAACTTTGCCTTCGACAGTGGGACCTCTTATTAGCGACGGTTAATATCGCGAAGATCGCGGATTTTATACTTTTGCGAACAAAAAGAGCAACCACAGCAAATTGAAATATGAGATGGATGTTTAGTAGGCTTGAATACAACATTGAATTCAACTGCGAGATAAAATAACGTTTCCTGGCATATAGTCATCCCATAAAAGTGTATAGATAGGTGCCTTTTTGCCTAATTATAATTTATGCTGTTTGTATGGTAGAATAAAGAAAATTACATTTGTGTCAGGGATAGTTTCTATTCCTCATTTTGTCTTTACACCACAGTCTCAATCATAAAACTGTGATCTATGAAGGTTTCAGTGATGTTAGATTAGAACCATGTCAAGACTTGGACTCGAGTCAGGACTCAAGTGCACTTGACTAGGGACTCAGACTTGTACCAAAACTCAGGGATATACACTCAAAAATTAAGCCGAGTCCAGCTCGATTCTAGTAGTGATGTAGGAGTCGAGTCCAAACTTATAGGAACTCGGGTACAGACTTGGGCTCAAGGGTCCTTGACTCGGACTTGGTTCGATCTATATATATGGACTCCAGGAATCAGGCCGCTTCTATCTCATTTAAGTCATATAGAAAACCACTCTGTCACATATTATAAAGATTTATGTATATGTGCGAACTACTAACAGAATACTACAAAATATTAATATTATATATACCAAACTGGGCTCAGCATCGGGAGCAATAAAAGTTATTAACCATTTAAGTAAAAGCATGTGTGAACTCACTTAAAATATAAATGATAATCTGACATTTCAATTTTAATATACTTTTTTTTGCAGACGTGTATATGAATTACACTAGGACCTAGACTTGGGGTCAAAACGATTCAAATCCAAAGAAGATGGACTTGGACTTGAACTTCAAGGGCTCGGACGTGACTTGTCTGTTCTCAGCCTGCACTCCGACCCGAATGGCGTGGACTCAACTTCATCACTAGTTTCCAGTTAGGACAAACATTGTCACTTAAAGTCTGGTGCAAATCAAAGAAAACTCTCCCAGCACGTGTATTGTTGCAAGTAAATATTTGAACAAGCCTAAACATTCTGCTGCACATTTTAGATTTACCTCTAGCTTTGCCCTTATCCTCCAGGTAGCTATTGCTTTTGCCGTGTTTCACAACCAAATGTCAGATTTTAACCATGGTAATTTTATAAAATTCAAAACTCAAAACAAGTCTACACAATTTACTTAAAGACATTTTAGTGACAAATATAATTTAATTCAGCCTTCAATATGACTTCACAATGCTGTATTATTTTATTCAATATAATATTCTATTCCATATTAATTTCAACTTAACAATTCTACATTATATTACTCAGATTTATGCCTGTAATGACAGGGTATACAGGTTTCATCACATCTGATCTACGGCAGCCCAAAAAATAAAAGTAGAAATCCTCGTTATTTCAACAGTGTAAAGGTAAACCTTTTCGTTTCTTATTTAACTTCAATGGGAGCTAAAAGAAAACAAAACACTTCTCAAATTGAAATATCTGTTTATATTTTGAAACGAAGACTGCATGCGAAGTGAGAATCTTCTTCTTGTTTAAAGGAATAAAGCATCAGAGTAGAAACATTGTCGTCTTTTATCATTACACATAAGATAACTCTTACCAAAGGAGACTAAGCTCTATTGTATTTATAACCCTTTATATTATATCTTAATAAAAAATTACATATTTCTAAAAATAAACACTCTTTCAAGGTTAAATATGTTTGAGCCAACAGAAACGCGAAAGGATGTCTCAAATTCTTGTTTACATGTTTACAGTGATCTTTTAACAAGAAAATTATTGTCAGTCAGACCCCGACTTATATACTCGACTGGCCAGAACTGATAGTCAGATACAACTACAATACTGCAAGAGTTTATTATTCTTAATACTGACGAAGCAGTAATGTCAAAACGTTTGGTGAAAATGTGTTACCCGTGATTCACTGTAATTGTTTTACCCATATCCACCCATCCTTTGCCTGTACACACCAGACATGCCAAGGGACTCATTTAGACTCCTGCAAGACATTTTGACTGGTTCGGTAGTGCTCCTGCAAAGTACATGTAACAAGTGACATGGTTCAGCCTGTTGTGCTTGGCTGGGTCTGCGACCTGGTGCTGGACAAGGTGCAGAGTACAAACACCAACTTGATCGAGAAATCACAGGGTCACAAATTCAGTATGAAATTAATATACGTTTTTATTGGCGGAGGGAAACGCTTCCATTTTTTATGCAAACTTAACTACGTATATGTTCATCTGCAAAATGCCATTCCGGTTTCGGACTGCGTGACAGGGCAGTATCACACGCTTCCTCTATTTTTATATCCTGGCGTCAATCTGGCCCGGAGACAACTGCACCTGCGGACCCTGGGTTGGTAATCGTCCCCACTGTTGGGTCATACCACATACCACTCACATTTGTGAGTGCAACACGGCCGTTGATCACAGCGAGCATAGCGCTCATCACGGGTGGGGGCCGACCGTATAAAATCTCACTGCCTCGCCTGAAATTCGAACTCACGATCTCCCGACTTTGAGTCATGTGGTCCACCCCTGAGCCACAGAAGCCGTTATCCTGACCAAAACTAGCCGTGACAAAGACGACTCAGTTAGGGCCCTCTACTGAGTCGTGACAGAAGCCAAATCGAGGACCACCCTGCAAGATCAGGCCACGCTTTATAACCAGTGCTCTGCATACAGTCGGCAGGCAGACCGCAGACAGAAATCTCCCATACATGCAGAACAATATATGAATATATTGGGTTATTACGAAATATTTCAGACACATGGTAGGTGTCGTTGGAGAGAAAAGAAACTTATTAAAAGGTCTAGTGGATTTATTTGAAGTGCCATGATACCTGTTACCAATGAGGCGTAAAAAAATGAAAATATTTGCATCCTCATGAGGCCTTATATTGCGATCCTCAAAGATAGATGTCCAAGCACTCTGGCAAGCCAGTGATCTGGCCATAATGTCAGAGAGCCGATCTGGCGCTAGACCAAGACTGAAGTGACATACGTACTTCTGTTGAATGCAATTCAACGTCAGGTCCCATGACAATAGAAGGTGATGTATTTTAATAGACCTGGCCATATATAATATACAGAAATTATGACAGAGATTTGCCTAAGGGCCACTTTATAATCTATGGTCATAGTGTTATCATTATTACATAGTTTGGCATTGTTGCATTTATAGAGTGACGTTCTCGCATTTAATATAAATGTGCCAGGGCTTGAAACCCCTTATAAACCGTAGTGACATGGCTCACACAGACACAGGGCCTGTAGTAAACATAAGTGTGTCTCAGGTGACAGTTTACTTAAATCTTTTACGGTCCTTATATCCTTTCAGAAACTATTGAAGAGACCAGCCTTACCTTATATTATTCATGCCTGTCTACGAGCTGCCTAACATGTACCTTAAAATAAGGAAATACATAACGTATATTATATATATATATATATATATATATATATATATATATAATTTATATATTTCCTTGTTTTTATTAAAGTGTCCCAATACATATTCTGCAGAATGTGCCTCAGAATACTCCCTTTACATGTGTGCACTACTGATTTAACATTTGTTCCGTCATATAAATGTGTGAGGGACACCCCTGATAACCTCCTCTAAAGTCACTTATTAAATTTTATTTATTATTATAATTAGCAATAAAATATATAGAATCTATATAACAGAGGTGGGGAGATATGCGGGGAAAATCAGCGCCATCCAGGAGGCTTTCTCTTTCGCATTTTCAAGTTTGCATGTATGCAGCACCCTTAAGCCCCCTTCCCACTTCTTGACCTCGCTATGTGACCCCCCCACACACACATTCCAAAATCATATATCCGCCCCTGTTCATGTTATTTCTAGTTTGACGAGTTTATTTTGGAAGTATAAAGTATTACCTAAAAATATACATATAAGCCTATAGAGGATACATTATCTAGCTGAGAAGAAATATTTTGAAAAAAATATAAGAGTGTATGTTCTCATAATTTGAGTTTTTCGTATCTATGCATTCTTATGCAGGCATGTGAAAAATGAGTAATCATGTTATTTTAAAACCTTCAGTCAGATATATTCATTTTGTGTGTCGGTACAGGGTCAAGCCCCCGCGTGTTGTTGCTATCTGGTGTTCCCTAGAGCACTTACCCAGCACTTACCGGAACTTCATACAGTAGCTTTAAGGAGCTTCATACAATAGCCTTTTCATTATTTCCAGGGGGCCTGCTTTTATTATTCATTCTTAGTCCCGAGACAAGCGGACTGGATTCATTAATACATTATTCAGGGATTTATGATTAAATGAATCTGTTCACACAACTCACAAAAGACTCTGCTAATGTGGCACACCCAAACTCAAGGGACACAGATCATTTCCTGTAAGGTGCTGACATTAAACGAACTTATTACTTTATGGATTTACTCGTGCGAGTTTATATCCTCTTTGTATAAATACGTTAATCTGGAATACCCAGTAGAAATCTCACAAATATGAGACAATGTCCCAGGCCAGAGAGGAAACAAGAGGATTACGTGTCAGTTGGACGGGCGCCAGTTGGACGGGTCCCATTTAGACGGTCCCAGCTGGACGGGTCCAAGTTAGGCGGGTCCCAGTTAGACGGGTCCCATTTAGACGCTATGTTATATTTATGTGACTTAATTACATATGTAAGTAGCCGGGGATAGAAGCTTTATGGGAATGCCTAACTTAAATAATAAAAGTTTATATATGCTGATCAAACGCAATATAGCTATGAAATTTTACGCAACCCCTTATACCTGTGTACATGAATTATTGTTTAAAGAGCTATAGATTTTAACCGTTATATTGTTTTCTTCCCTGACGTTGGTTTCGTGAAAACTGAAATCATTATATCCTAATATTATCTGTTTCGTCAGAGTTACAATAACGAAACAACATGCAATCAAATGTCAAATAAAATTACCCACATGCGGTCGACATGCTCTGCCAATTAATGTAAATAACGAAATATAAGCTAGGTTTTCGGAGAATTCTCATATTTTATTCCGATATATCACATAATCCATGTGCTCTTATGTTGTCAGTCCAAAATTATGCACATTTCCAAATATTATGTTTTAGAAACTTTATTATTGGGGTTTTCAATACATATGGACATGAGGGACAGAACTGGGCCTCTCAAGGCGTGGTTACGCTTAATTACACAATCGTTTAAGGCATCTTCTAATTAACCTGGTGTTGCATTGATTATTTAAATTTCTGGTCACCCATCCATTCTTGCTCTTTGCAGGAACTTGATAAATCTGTCTGGCTAGCAAGAGTGCAAATAAAAAGGAAGAGTGGATTTTTGTTGTGATATGGCTGACGATTATAACATGGTACGTTATTCCAGGTAAATGTCTAAATCATTAAAAATGTGTTTAAAACCGCAATTAGCATTGTGTATCACAAAGCAAAAAAAAAAGGTTATTTTTGTCTATGTTCACCATCTATAGCTTTAAGAAGACTACAACTAATTTGAAAGCAAGGTAGTAAGTATTTTAAGTCAGTTAGTGAAAAAGGATAATTACGCATTCTATGTTAACACACCTTGGTCAAAAATACATCCATATTATGTTAATAATAATTTTATTCAACTACAATTCAAATAATTTAACATTTTTTGTGGTATATATATTTATTTCGGGATTCTTGGCAAAACATTAGAAGTTAACGATACGCAACATTAACATTCGAAATGCAATCCCCACTCAGTGAGAGAGTGAGAGAGAGAGAGAGACAGAGAGACAGAGAGAGTTCTAATTAGCGACTTTATAGACCGGAACCTTCGTATATTAATTAAATCTCAACTGCTGGTAATATATACCTCATATTTTACAGATCGATGCTCCGTACCCTTCCCTACCCAGTACGCTCCATGCAGTTAAGGGAAGTTGTGACATGGAATCAGAGTTTAGTTCGACCGTCGCAGTATTGGGACTTTATCGCCAATCATACAGCTTATCGGTTCTATACGTTTAAATCGCTCGCCAAGGCGTATCAGCTGTAATAGCCATACAAACATCGTACAAGACACTAGTTGCATCACCTTTTGTGTATCGATTATATGTTGCTGCGAGTTTATATATTTTATTTTGTAAAGCAGAGAAGTATTATATTTATAATACAGAATGACTACAAAAAAGGATCTGGACTCACAAGAGATAAACAAATACCCAATAACACATAAATAATTCATCGAAAATATATATTTTTTGGCGATCAACAGATATTAAATCCACAAAAACAGGACACTCTGTTCATCGTGGATGTTCTATTCTTATAGGCATTTTGGTGTGTGCAGATAAGAGATACAGTGCGAAGTATTCAATTTTGTTATACCAAAAAATTGAAATTCTTGCAGGAAAAAACAACATTTGCCCGAGTTATCAAATTTCAGAACGCAGAACGATAACAAGGAAATTAATTTAATTTTGTGAAAACTAATCGGAAATGTGCTAGGTGCTCGCAAACTCTGTATAGCCTGAAAGTTCAAGCTTGAACCTTGAAAAGTTTCCCACTCAGTCCATGCTAAAGAACCCTTTTTGGTTCTTGTTGGAACCCTTTTTTCTTAGAGTGTAAGCGCTGAGGCTGCATGGTCAAACGAAAAGTTTACACAAGACCTGATTATATTAATGAATTTACCCCGAGAATTACATTTAAAGGATGATATTTTGCAGGTTATAAATGTAGATGTGCATTTTCACCATTAACATCAACAAGTTACAATTTATATACATGTTCCAGTTCATATCCTAAATATAAAGAATCACAAATATGAAAATTTTAACCCCCACCCCCTAAAAGACATTTAATACATTATAAGTTGAGAAGCAGAAAATCCTCATAAACGTTGTGAAAGGTGCCTCAGAATGTCCTCTTTACATTACATGTTTAGAATCAGAGTATGGGAGATGGACACCCCCCTCCCCCACCCTCCCCCATGTACCTGTCACTAACTTTAATGAAAACATGCGTGTAGATTTTATTCACAGCTAGATGAAAATATTTACGTTAAAATCAAATATTTATATTTTTCATAGACTGAAATATATTACATTATATATATATATATATATATATATATATATAAATTTAAAAAATAAATGCACAATTAAAGAACTTTGTTTTTATAATATTCTTCAACCGCCAACCTAGTATTAGCGCCCCTTGTTTTTGAATTTTTGGGACCCGCCACTGTACACAATAGAAAACGAGACATTTGAAAAAAAATAAATAAAAACCTGAAAGCTTACCGACTTAAAGTTGACAAATACATAATGTATGAAATACTTCTCTTGAGCCGATGTTAATGCTTGTCAGTCTGCCGCTGTGTCAGTCTGCCGGTGTGCGCGAGTCAGGCGATATATACTAGTATTTCCCATCAGCCGATACGTTAATTAAAAGATGCCGGAAAAGACGCATCAATCACCATGGAAACGGACGTTCATATTAACATACTTACACAAGTAAGATAAGTAAAATGTGGCGAAGGTTGTGCATACTTATTCGTTGCACAAGATTAAATTTTAATACTATTCGCTGATTTGTGACCCGTCTTTCTTATATCTCTGACACGATAAGAATATTCTATCGGGATAATCTGACTTCATTGGAAGTGCATACATAAACATGTCTGTGATCGATTATGAAAAAAAAGATTAATCATCGATATACTCGATTAATTGGCACACCACAAATAAATATGACATGATGGTTAACT
Source organism: Sipunculus nudus (assembly GCA_026874595.1). Taxonomy (NCBI): domain Eukaryota; kingdom Metazoa; phylum Annelida; class Sipuncula; order Golfingiida; family Sipunculidae; genus Sipunculus; species Sipunculus nudus. The sequence goes on along the minus strand of CM049322.1, from coordinate 58,731,814 downwards.
ACCTGTCATCACCTATAGAAAAGACCAAAATATTAAGTTTATTGATTATTAAGTTTGAAGGTGCCCAATAAACCACTTTTTGCAAAAGAGTTGTGAGTTCGGACTTCCTCTGTGTAACTATTAATGCTCTGTGGGTAACTTTGGTTTAGTTATGAAAAGTTCTTATAACGCGTCCGTGAAGGATATAAACACAGCAATGCTGACAAACGTAAAAATCATGTAACCTAAGGTGGTGGTTACATATATGAGGAGCTAGAAGGGCCCTTGTTGCGAAACGCCTTTTGCAGAGGACTGGCTTCAGTGGCGGACCCAGGGGAGAAGTGGTGGGAGCTTTAACTCCCACCAAAGGTTCTGGCCTCTGAGGGGAACACATTAGGCAGTACCTGTGCTGGTCACGCATGTGTAGATCAGTAAGGTAAGACCGATAAGTCGCAAAGTCTGACTACTGGACACTTGACATCAAGTTTTCTTAGTTAGATCTTAGTTAGAGGGTAATAGATCATTAATCCTAGTTCAAATAAATAGCTCTGCAAAGTACTTTTAATATATATTACTTCCTTTTAATTGATGTGCCTTTTTAGGGCAAGGCTGGGCCAGCAGTTGTTTATGTAAGTGATGACCAGTGGTGGCTACTTTCTTTGATTAAAATTCTAACACTGACCCTTTGCTCAAAGGCAATTATTAAACTAAATAAGTCCAATACTCAATCATATAAACATTATTTTATTCCATAAAACTAGAACAGACTGGAATCAGCTACCAGAGGAAAGTATTATCAATAAATCAGATGAACGGTTTGAAGCAAAATAATAATTGAAAGATTATTGCAGTGAGAAACCTTCCAATACCAATATATACAGATATAAGTTAAAGAAAACTTTATAACATCAGGTACGATTATATATTAATTTAAATAAGAGAAAAATATTTTTTATTAAATTAATCACACAATTTTAGGTACAGTATTACTGTAATTTTGCAAAGTACATTTGTAGTCCTCTAAGTCTGCTGTTGCAGATAAATCCTATTTTATCTGCATGTAATTATATATACCAGGCTTACTAATCAATAACTATGTGACGTGCTTGGAAAAACTGACCTATATAGTATGAAAAGTCCATGTTTCAAGCTTCAGGCTTCGATTGTGGGTTTCGTTCGTTAAATTTATTTGCTTTCAGACACCATATTTTAAAAAGAAAATAACAATTGTAATCAATACTAGTAGCCATAAGCAAAGGCAGTCTATGCGTTTGCTAAGCTGCTTCCCTCAAACGTTACCCAGACATCCTGGAATGATGTGCTTCAGTAGAACGATATGCAGACCTACTGAATCCTGTATTTGTGGTGAAGGGAGATTTTAACATATTGAAGCAGAAATGGTTCACCGCTCCACAGAAAATCATGACGATTCCACTGTCCAGGCTTTAAGGGAGTATTCCATTATGCATCTAAACTATATTTCATTGACTCTGAAAGTCTTAGCAATCTTGTTTATCTCTAGAGCTGAACCTGAAAGAGTTTTCTCAAAAGGTCGAGAAAACGCTGACATCTGTTAGTTAAAAAATTAGTGAGGGAAAGCTAGAAAAATAAATTTTACTTCAAGTTCATCTTGACAGAGAGCTAACTACTTCTCAAAATTTGGAAAGTTTGCCTCTACATCTGTAACACGGCTGAATTTTGTAATTTAAAAAGTTAAAAATTTCACTGAAGTTTTAGATTAGATAAGATAACATTAATTATTATAATCATACATGTATAATATATATTCACTATAATTAGATGATTATTTCAAATATGTCATTTACTCTTTAGTATAACATGTCTAAACTACTAATATTGAGGCCGCCTGCCATGAAAAAGTGTTATGCTATCATAACTTCAATGTATATGTTTTCTACAGGCCACAGTTTAGCAGGAATCCTTTTGGAACTTGCCAGCTCATGTCGTACATTAATATCTCAAAAGTGGTTTTATATTTTTGGAAAAAAAAATCCACTATGGGGCGCTGCACTTGAAACTCTTCTTCATATCTTTTTTTTGGGCATATCTCCAAAACTTTAAAGCTAACCTAGAAAAACTATAGCTCAATTTATTTCTGTGCACCTTCTCCATCAGATTGTCTAGTCACTTGTTATATCAGATGTTTCACATTGTTAGTATGTCTGTCTGTTTGTCAGTTGTCCTAAATTGAGCTTTCTTATTGGTTATTGTGTCTTACATATAGAACTATACAGGGTACTGTTCAACAGGAATAACTTTTTAACTTAAACATATCGTAAGTAGAAACGATTTACGTATATTATTTATATAGGTCAAAGTTTAGGGTCAAAGTCATCAAAACAAGTCAAAATTTTATTTCCCTCACAACTTTGTCAATATAAGTATGGTCTTCACAAACTTTGGCGCATTTTCTTTCTCTTCTTCATTGCACAATCAGTTGCCAATTTCTAGTTTATTTTCGGCACGCGCTCGACCTATGGTCATCTAGTTTTATTTTGGCGGACCCCGGCATATTATAAACTCGTTAATATAAACAAAACAAGCAGCCTGTTTGTGGTGATATCCACGTTTTCTGGCCCATATCCGGCTCCACCGGATTAACTTTCTAAAGGTCAGATGGGTGATTGGGCCCATTTAATATTAATTGCTGTTAAGCCATTCAATCGTATGTCATTTCATATATCGTATTATTGCATTTGCAGTTTTATATGTATTTTTTTGGTTAAAAGAAGCATCATATCAATTATGCAGTTATTTGTCGTGTTAAATATTACAGTTATTTTATTAATATTCTCTTCATTTACCATGATCTGAACACTTGACAACCAATTTTTCACTTGGAGTAACAAGTTTTGTGCTATTCTACATTCGTAAAACAAATGTTACAGCGTTTCTTCCTGAGACATGCATAAAGAACACATTGTGGTTTCTTTTTTTCCTATTCGGTATAAAAAAGGATTTAAGGCTATACATCTGTGAAGAAGTTTAAATAGGAAGATTCTTAAATTTTCTGAAATTGTTATCTTTTTTATATTACTAAAGGCCTCAAACAAAAGTTCATGGCAACCGCTGTCATATCTTTGTTCCATTTTTCTATGATCTTCGAAGGTTTTGTGCATATATTAAGAAGTAATTCTGTATATACTGTATAAGTAACCCTTTTCATCTCCATGATTCGTTCAAGGTTTGATTTGTGTGTTGTATTTTCAAATTTATTTGATATTAGGATTTTCTTCCATTGTGTTGGAATTGCATCTATAATGCTCATGTATTGCATTTTGTTTATATTTATTTTAAACATATCTGTTAATTCAGCATGGGGTAAAAAAAAACAAATTTATCTCCAGTATGTTTGGTGATGTCTTTAATACTTGTTATTCCAGCACTGTACATAGCCTTGTAGTAGACAATGGTGTTATCTACTTTAATATGAGAATTAAAATATATTAGTTCTGATAAAATTTTATTGCATATATTTACATCTTCTTTAAAGTTATATTTACCCCAAAGCTCAAGTACTTCTTTCCAAAAGATATGACAGGAGTTCTTGAAATAACTAAAATCTTAAGATTTTAGATTGCATTTGAATATAAGGGGGCCTAATTTTCTAAGCTGCACATTAACTATTTGTCTCCATCCTTCATCAATTGGACAAGAAACAAACCTTTTGATCCATCCAATTTTTAAAGCTTCCATTTTTGATTTTAAATGGGTCATACCTAGTCCCCCTTTTTTAACTGGTGCAATTAAGGTTGTTCTCTTTATTTTTTCCTGCTTACCGCAAATAAATTTATACAACAAATAGTCAATTTCTTTTATATAACTGGATGGAGGGTTTGGCAAGACTTGTAAGGCATAAATCAACTGTGACAGGATATGAGATTTTATAATTGTTATTTTACCTGATAGTGTCATAGTTCTTGTCGACCATATATTTAAAGTTGTTTTTATTTTACTCAGTATTTTCTTGTAATTTATGTCTTTCATTATCCGCCAGTCTGGATGTATGTTGATACCTAAAACTTTAATGGGGTCTGTACACCATTTGAGTCCAAAATTATGGATACTCTGATTTATATTTTTATTGTCATCTATTACTGGCATAATAACAGTTTTGTCTAAATTTACCTTGAGACCTGATATTTCCTGAAAATGTTTAAATGTTAAGAGTGCTTCCTTTATTGAGTGGTAACCTCCAGTCAGAAACAGGGCTGTGTCATCTGCATATTGGATTAATTTGTGTTCTTTGCCTGCCACATTCATTCCTGGTATTTTGGGATTATTTCGAATTTTGATTGCTAATACTTCTGAAGCTAAAATAAATAGATATGGAGATACGGGACATCCTTATCTAACACCACGAGTTATAGAAAAATAATCATTTGACCAACCTCTGTTTATTATGCAACTGCTTATATCAGAGTAGAGTATGTTTGTCTATTTTTTAAATATATTTCCAAAATTAAATAAATCTAGGGTGTTTTGAATATGGGTCCATTCTAAGAAATCGAAAGCTTTTTCAAAATCAATTGATATGAAGTAACTTTCTAAATTATGTTTTTTTTAATAGGCGAATAAATCTGTAATTTTTTAATTTTTTAAATATTTTCTCCTATATATCTGTTTTTAATAAACCCTGTTTGGTCTGGACTTATTAAATTTTCTAATACATTCTTAAGTCTGTTAGCTAGAGTTTTATCAATGATCTTGTAGTCAGTATTTAACATTGAAAGAGGACGCCAATTCTTTAAAAGTACTGTATCCTTGCCTTTCTTTGGAATTAAGCAGAGAATTCCTTGACGCAAAGTGGATGGTAAGTTGCCTGTTTCAAAAGAATGTTTTATTGCGTTTATATAATGTTCTTTTATTTCATCCCAAAATACTCTGTAAAATTCTATTGGAAGACCATCAGGTCCAGGTGTTTTATTGAGCTGAAGAGATTTAAGTGTCTTAAGTATTTCTGTAGATGTGAATTCTCGATCGCAATCTTGTTTATCATCTGTAGACAATGTTTTGATATTTTCTAGTGATATGAATTTTTTTCAAAAATTTTCATCAGTGCCTGTTGATGTATAAAGCGATTCATAGAATCGGACTTGTTCCTGCAGAATGTCTTTTGTATTTGTAAGAATTTTCCCAGTATCATCTTTAAGTTTAATAATAGATTTATATTCAAAGTTTCTTTTTTCCATATTTAAAAAATATTTAGTTGGTTTGTTACCTTCATTATACCATTTACATCTACATCTTGCAATGGCACCTGCAGTTTCTTCCTCAATAAATTTCTTATGCTTTTTGACTGCAGTTTCCCATGTAAGTTTATCTTCTATGCTTTTAAATAGATTATACTGACATTGAGCCTTACACAGTGCTCTTTCTAATTCTAACATTTTATTTTTGTATTTTCTCTTTTTATTTGCAGCAAAGGAGATTCTCCTCTTACTTGACACTTTATGGTATCCCATAACAAGGATGGATTGGCATCCATATTATTTAATACAGTAGAGTGAATACAATTTTTAATTTGTTTATTCGTCTTCAAGGAGGGAGCAATTGAGTTTCAAATAACCTGGTGCTCTTTTATGAAAGCTTACACTTAAAGTGATTTGTATCAATGAGTGATCGGTTTTATATGCTGGTTGAATGTCTAAGGAGTTTATATAATTACATAGGCTATCACTAATTAAAAAGTAATCAAGACGTGAGAATACTGGTTTTGGATTATATCTATGCCATGTGTATTTTAATATTCCGGGGTGTTGTGCTCGCCAAATGTCAGTTAACTGTGCTAATTCTACCCACTGTAAGATTGTTTCCCTGGCTTTTCCATGAGTATGTTCATTTCCCCCTTCTTTGTCCACCATTGGATCTATCACCACATTAAAATCACCTGCAATTATTAAATTGTCCATCTCAGTTTCAGATAATGTATTAATTAAACTGATGAAAAATTCTGGTTCATCTTTGTTTGGTCCATATAGATTTACCAAAGTGATATTATGCGTTCCTATTGTTACATTAACTGTTATAAATCTTCTATATTTATCTGGTATACGATTCTTTACCTGGATGCCTGCTTTACTTTTAATCAGTATACACACTCCTCTTGACTGACTAGTGCCGTGACTGAAATAAATCTGATTGCTCCATTCTGATTTCCATCTATTTCTAGTTCTGTCTGACTATGTGTTTCCTGAAGAAATATAATATTGAATATTTTCTTATTAAGCCAGTGAAATACTTCTCTTCTCTTTCTGTGACATCCAAGACCTCTGACATTTAAGGAGGTTGAAGTTAATGGTACAAAGTCGTGACCTCATATAGTATGCCTTTCAGCACCAGACTGGGGAGTGTTTGTACGTGCTGGCACCAGTAATAGGGTGGTTGTGTCGTTGTAGAAGGCGCATGAATCTTGTGTCATTTAAATATTGCTACTATGTTCAGCATATGTATGATGGGTTGTATTACTCGGATACACGCCATAGGTTAATAATTATCCTGATCACCGAACGAGTCATTTAAATTTAATTAATGGCAAAGTTTGATATATACACAGTGAGGAATCAAGCATGTTCATTATTCTGTTCCGAAAATATGAATATAAACATAGCTCTGTTGAATCAAATATATATTTTAACAAATCCATCATCACAAGGTGTCATAAGTGTTTATATATTATATATTGTACTATTTCATGCCAACAGAGGTCAAGTTACAATTACGGAAATGATCAATCTTAAGTTATTATAATATATCATATCATAGATTCGAGGTGTCATAAATTGAAAATAAAGTTTTATTTACATCTTTTAAATCTACGGAAAGAAGAAATATATTGTGATATTGACTTCCAATGAAACTGAGTTTGGTTTACATTATTGCACTGTGACTGATTTCATATCGAATTCCCTTTGTTGAATTTTGCACAGATTCACCATGTTCGAGTGAATAAAGAACCTTTCTATAACTCGAAGTCGTTTTCCCTGACCACGCATCACAGTGATTAAGATTCTACAACATGGCGGATTCTGCAAAGGTTGTTCATCGTCAGAAGAAAGCCATCATTCGACATTTGGGTAACCTCGACAGACTAGTGGCTTAATAAGATATGGATGGCGTGCGATCTAAGCTTGAACAATTGCAGAAAAGCTTCCTTGAACTAAAAGCGTCACATGACGCTTACAATACATTTCTTGAGAGTGAAGATGAATAAGAACAAAGTGATCTTTGGTTTCGTGAGGTTGAGTCAAATTATGAGATTAAAGTTAAATCTGCTCGTAGTTGGCTAAAATCGCAAACGCCAAAGGTCGATGGTGAGAAACACTCTGTCATGTCACCAGCCGACATCGTTAATTTTATGAGCATCCCCAAAGTTTAACTTGACAAATTCGATGGTAGCCCCTTTAATTATCAAACATTAATGGCAATTTTCGACGAAGTTGTGGACAGTAAAAATACACAAGGTCAAGTGAAACTTACAAGACTTTTACAATATACAGATGGTGCCGCCAAAGCTGTAATAAACAAGTGATCCATGGGTCATGACGCTCAGCCGACTGACATGTTGACAATATTTCCTTGCACAGGCAACTAATTAAGATAATGTCCAGCCTTTCCTGAGTAATCTGGCAATTTGTGTGTATTTTGCATTATTTCTGGGGTGCTAAAACATACCCCAAAACTCTGGGAATAGAGGTCACAGTGACCGAATTTCAGTTTCTGGGTATAACTTTTGAGGAACTCTCAGGATGTCAAGTGAGAAGTTTCTGGGCCAAATGGTTATGATTTGTGCCCTACTTTGGTATTAAATTTTCAATCATTCTGAGGGGTGCTTAGAAGCACCATAGCTAAAAAATTTGGGTAACAGAGACCTAATTTCATGTTTCCAAGGAGACTTCTCATGGACCTCCCTGGATTTAAAGTAACGAGATTCCAGGTCCAATGGTCATGATTTGTGCCCTCCTTTGGCTCAAGAACAGAGAAAAAATAGTACAAAATAAAAAAATGCAGGTGGCGCCATCAGTCTGCAGAAACTCATAAAACATTTCATGACAAATATCCATGCAAAGAATCATGGTGATCAATGCATTAGTTGTTAAGAAACTTGAGCTTTTGTACCAAATTTTTCATTATTCGGGGGGGGGGGTGTACTTCGGAGCCCCATAGCTTAAGAATACGGGTAACAGAGACCTAATTCCAGGTTTCCATGGAGACTTTTCATGGACCTCTCTGGATGTATTGTTAGAGATTCCAGGTTACAATTTGCGCCCTGTTAACAGATGACTGCATCTTTAAAGGTCTCAAAAATATAGAGAAAAATCGTAAAAAAAAAAATAAAAAAAATAAAGGTGGCGCCACCATTCTGCAGAATCTGATGAAACACTCCATGATCAATATCCATGCAAAGAATCATGGTGATCAATGCTTAAGTTGTTCAGATACTTGAGCTTTTGTATCAAATTTTTCATTATTCTGGGGGGGGGGGGGGGGGTACTTCAGATCCCCATAGCTTGAAGAATATGGGTAACAGAGACCTAATTCCAGGTTTCCAAGGAGATTTTTCATGAACCTCTCTGGATGTAAAAGTTAGAAGATTCCAGGTCCAGCGGTTACGATTTGTGTCTGGTTAAAGGACGGACGGACAGACAGACAGACGGACAGACGGACAGACAGACAGACGGACGGACGACGGACAAAGAGTGTAGCCAAAGCTCAGATGACTTACAGTCAGCTGAGCTAAAAACTGTGCTTTGGCGGGGATGAGGGCTATCAGCAGGCTCGAGACATTTTACAGTGCAGATTTGGTAACTCCCACTTATTGTCGCGGAGCATCATTGAGGATCTCAAGCGTGGGAAAAGTGTATCCAAACCAAATGATCTTCAGCAATTCGCAGATGACTTAACAATGGGTTTGACTGCGTTAGAAAAGTTGCACGCCTACGATGAAATAAACACGCAACAGAGTATTATTGACATTTTACAAAGATGTCCGCAATATCTGAAAAGTCAATGGCATTAAAGGGCGCTAGAAAACAAGAAGGAGAGAGACGCTTATCCCAATTTCAGAGACTTTGTAGAATTCGTCAAGACGGCGGCGTCTGATGCGTGTGATCCGGTCTATGGGACAGATGTCATGAAGTCCCGTAGTAGTTTTAAAAGCGCCACCTGTCATTCGGTGTTGTATTCATCCAATCCTACTTCCAGTGGGGCCCACTCATCGTAGTTTACCGCACCAACACAAACTACCTCTGCACGGACATCCACAGTGGCGCGAACCTGTGTTGTGTGTAGCAAGAACCATAAACTTTTCTGGGTGATGCCTTTAAAAGTATGTCACCTAAAAACAGGTTTGAAATTGTCAAAAAGAATAGATTGTGCTATAATTGTTTGCTTCATGGTCACAACAGGTATGAATGTCGCAAAAATATGGTTTGTTCAGTGCCAGGTTGTAACAAAAAACATTCAAAGTTCATTCACTTTGATGGTTATAGCATTACAGGTCACACTGACATTACACCAGTCAATACAGGTAATGAAAATGTTACACCAGTCAATACAGGTAATGAAAATGTATCACCAGCTAATACAGGTAGGGAAACTGTAACTGTCAGGAATAGTCATGCACATGTCAGTAATGTTGGTATGCATATTGATCTGTGTTCTACAGTTTGCTTGCCAATCGTTCCAGTTCTTGTTGGTGAACAGGTTGAAGTTTTCGCTCTTTTAGATACGGGGTCAACCAGTACTTTCATCCCACAGAAGTTAGCTACGCGTTTGAACTTGACAGGTATGTTAGGGAACTACAAAATAAATAATCTTGGTCGTAGTGCAAGTACTACTTCTGAGGTTGTGTCCTTCGATGTCTCTACTCCAGACAAGGAGCACACGGTTGAGATGAAAAATGTATTTGTAGTTCCCAACATCCCTGCGAGGTATCCCAGCAGTCAAATAGATTTAAGTGAATATCCATATCTGGCAGATCTTCCAATTCCTCAGGTTGGCCACGATGTACAGGCTGACATCCTTATTGGCATGGACCACGCGCATCTTTTGATGTCTCTAGAAATCAAGTTCAATCTCAGTAGTAGAAAGCAGTCGTAGGCTGCACGAACAATGCTTGGTTGGGCATTGATGGTCCCATAACCAGGCAGACAGATGTCAAATGTGAAGTTACGTCCAACTTCATCAGTCTAGAGCAGCAGGTTGATAGGTCATAAGAGTTGGAATCATGATGGGTCTTTATCACATTCGATGGAGAATCGTAAAGTTCTTGACCTTTGGGAACGTGAAATTGAACATGTCAATGGTCATTATGTGCTGCCGGTCCCGTGGCGTGAAGGTAAGCCGAATTTCCCTAATAACAGGGCAGTGGTTCTTAGTAGGCTGGGAAATCTTTTGTGTAAATAACATAAGAAGGGGCTGTTTGAAAAATACTAGGATAATTTAATGAATACTAGCAATTACCCGTGCTACGCACGGTTTTGGGCGAGCATTTAGTTCTGATGTCAAATAGTCTGTCATAGTTGCATGTCTTGGGTGTACAATGTTACTGTCTCTTTGAATCCGACATTTGGTACAAGTTTACTGTCTCTAAGTTAACCTTGTGTCGGAGTCTGAATGACCTGGATGAATACGTTCTTGTCCGAATGGTGGAATCTCTTCGGACAAACCTGGAGCATATGTACGTCAAACATAACGGCAAACCGTAGTGTCAGAGGAGACATGTAATTTCACACAAATCGCGTTACGCTATTAATATATAGATCAATTATATGCATGGTGTTATGCATAAAACTCTAATTGAAGCCAAGAGGATGACCGGAGAATTTTCGAAGAAGTTGTGTTAAATAAAATAAAGAAATATGTTAAATAAAATCATTTATATATGAAAATATATATTATGCTGAACATCGCCATTTAAAGCTGCCCTCCGAGCCCGTGAATCCGCCAGTAAAGGAACCTGTTATCTTGCATGGTAATACAGTACAGCGCTGAGACGTGATCTCGATAATTGCATTCCGGTTATAACGCACAAAAACTGAGCATTAACATGGTCGGGCAACCCCGCTGCGCAAAAGTTCGTGGTAGCATTATATTATGTGGTACATTTTATGGCTGTATATATTTTTAAATATCACGCACTCTTTTCAGTTTGAAAGCTGAGCCAATATGTTTTCCAGTGAGACAGTCACTGCGTTCAGGCAGTGTGTTAAACCCGGTTCCCACTCCGGATCCTGGGCCGCAAGAAATATTTGTAATTCTTAAACTCTCATGGTAATTTGTCCAGATATTTTAGCATAATCTTATCTTAAGACATATTTTATATCATGTTTGGTTAAAACATAAAAAATAGTCTGTTTTGCAACAAAATTTGATTAAAAAAAAACACTTACGGACCCTGGCGCACGGACCTCACGGATTACACGGACCCCGTTTTCTCGTTGTTTTACCATTTCTTTAGTACATACATGTATTTCACATCACGTTTAGACATACCATAACACCCTTGTAATTTATTATTGTGTTTGTATCTGTTTTTTTTAAATTTCTGTCTCAGTTTTTATTTATAATTTTATATTTGCTATTTATTTCATTTTTGTAGCGTTTTAAAAAGTATAATAATTAAAAACATAAAAAAAATCATTATTTTGGAACCTGTAGTTGCTTGAATGCAAGTAATCAACAATTCCTTTCGGTATTTATATTATTGCCAACTTTAAATTGCATATTTTGTTATGAACGGAGCACGAAACCTGTTGTTGTGTGGAAGTGCTCTGTTATATCAGTCTCAGGTCCTCTCAACTGTTAGTGCACTTCAATTAAATCTCCCCGACTGTGTCAGCACTATTATATTTTCATTTAAAATAACAAATATTTTATTAGTGTGTGACGTTGCTATTTTTTTCCCTCTTTTGATCATAAATAAAAATATGAGCGGTGGTTACTGGGGTCCGTCAAAATTGAACAGTCGGCAAATTCAAGTAAATTAGGTCCGTCTTCATCGAAATATTTTTGTAATTATAAATCTTTCAGTGAAGCGGTCATTTACAAAAGTGCAACATTTAGGGACTTTGCTCTGTTCTTACATGAACAATAGTGGTGTTTCTATCGGTATAAATAATGGAAAATGAGGAAATAGGTTTATGGGATCCGGGGACCGTGGGGTTCGGGTTTTACACACTATCCTGCATTCACTACCGCTCGGAAAATTTTCATTCTATGAAAGATCCCCCTTTTGAGCATTTTCCTCACGCGAGATCTCCTAGTGCACAATAGACCTTTTCGCTGCGCGGAGGTTGCCTTTTGAGAAGGGATCACTAATGCGGATTATTTCGGGCCGGTCACCACGAAATGTGAGAAAACCCCAGATAGGGCCCCCGGAGTAAAACTCTGTCCCGCCATCACACACCCTATGGCCATTGTATTACCGGGCCCAAAGACACAAAGAAAAGAGGCGCCCACAGGGGAGCAAATATTAAAATTATTAATTATGCAGGTAATACGCAAATATTGCAAATAAAAGGGGGCGGAATCTCTTCGGACAAACCCAGAGCATATGTATGTCGAAAATCACGGCAATCCGTACGGAGGTATCAGAGGAGATACGGAAAATCACAAAAATCGCCTTACGCTATTAATATAAAGATGGTTTCGGAGGGATATGCAGAACGTGTACCTGCTGGTGAGTTGTCCCTTAACGATAGTGCCATGTGGTACTTACCTCATCAAGTAGTTGTCTCTGAGACGAGACCAGGTAAACTTAGAATTGTGTTTGATTGTGCAGCAAAATTGGGCAATATCAGTTTAAACAGTGAGTGCTTTAGGGGGCCGGACTTGAATAACAAATTGATACATGTGTTGTTGCGCTTTCGATTGTTCGAATTTGCCGTAATAGCTGATGTAGGGGCAATGTACCACGAGGTTAAAATTCCGGTTAAAGATAGAAATGGGCTTCGCTTCCTGTGGATTGATGGTGATGACGTTGTAGAGTAAAGGATGACTTCACACTTGTTTGGAGGGGTGTGGTGTGCCAGTAGCAGTGTCTACGCCCTCCGTAAAATTGTTCTGGATTTACCAATGCCTGTCAGTAAACTGATCAGAGATACAGGGAACAAATCCTTCTAAGTCGATGACCTACTTAAATCCATGAGATATATTGGTGAAGCCAGGCAGGCGATATTTGAGACCAAACGGGTACTTCAGCATGGCGGCTTTAATCTGACCAAATTCGTTGTAAATCACCCACAGATGTTAAGAGAGATTTCTATCGATGGCAGGGCAAAAGAAGCCAAAGAGATTTCTCCTCAAATGCATAGTAGGGCATTAGGCATCAAGTGAGACATTAATCAGGATGATTTTTACTATGTCCGTAAATGTAAGGAAATGTGTGGTGTTCCCACGAAAAGGCAAATGATCAGCCAATTGTCTTCAGTATTTGACTCAATAGGGCTTATTTCTCCTGTCGTAGTGGTAGGGAAGATGTTATTCCAAGAGGCAACACGTCTCAAGTTACCTTGGGATTTTTGCATACCTCCTGATCTTGCTAGGAAGTCGCAGAATTGGTTAAATTCCTTGAAGTGTGTTCAGGACATGAGATTCAAAAGATGTGTCGTGCCAAGCGATTTTAAAGATGGTGTAATGGAGCTGCACCATTTTTGTGACGCCAGTGAGCTGGCATTTGGAGCGTGCAGTTATCTTAGAATTGTTAATTCCGGGGGGACAGATTCACGTTGCTCTTTTGGCTAGCACCCATCAAACAGGTCACCGTTACTAGACTTGAACTTTCTGCTGCCGTAGTTGCTGCAAGGCTTGATTCTCTTATCAGGAAAGAGCATCAAGTGTGCTTACTGAAATCTACCTTTTGGACAGACAGTCAGATTACCATCGCTTACATTCAAAATGACACGAAAAGATTCAAGGTTTTCGTCGCCAACAGGATGTCACAGATTCGCGAAATGAGCGACCCTGAGCAATGGCGCCACATCAAAGGTTGTGAGAGTCCAGCTGACATTTTGTCACGGGGTTGTGATGGTAAATCCTTACCGCAATAATGTTTTCATGGTCCAGGTTTTCTGTCAAGGCATAGGGGTTCTTGGGTTGACCCACATCACTTGTCTTGCGATCTAGAAAAGGATCTGGAAGTCAAACGATCGGATGTTAAAGAGGGACAAAGCAAGTTGAATGTTGATGCTAATACCACTGATGTTACCAAGGTAAATTTGCATCCTTTAGAAGCCTTGTTGAGTCATTATTCTTCCTTTTATCGACTGGAAACAAGGATATGTTGGACCATCAGAGTAATGCAGTTTCTTCAAGGAAACCGATCTAACACTTGTAGACATGTCTCTGTCCAGGAAATGTCTCACGCTCAGGACCTGTTAATAAAACAGGTTCAGGGCAAGTTGTTTTAAGGTGAAATAAGCTGCCCTGGAACGTGATGGTCATGTTTGTAAGAGCAGTCCCCTCTTTCAGGTCTTATCATCGTCAAAAATCATGAAAATTACATTTTTCTGAAAAAATCTGGTTTTATAGATGATTGCTATATCTATCTTTTCACAAAAACACGTTCCTTGGTTTTATTGTATCAGTTAGAAAAATAAGTATTTTATTTCAGATATCAACCCCACGTGGGGTGCAAACAGGACCAACTGTCAGATCGGCGAGAGTTAGCAGCGTGTCAGTTGCTTATTGGTTAACCATGCGGTCGTGGCGTTAGGCAAATGGTTGATTGACAGGCGTGGGGAAGCCGCGGTCAGTCAGCCGGGAAAGAGCTAATCTTTATTACCGGCACTTACTAATTGGCACTAATTAATACAAACACGTCCCCCTATACGCCTATCCCAGAAGTAAACTGTACATCGTACTCCTCCAGTCGCCGAATAATGTCTTTGTCACTGCCGTAAAATATGTTAGTGTCACCCAATAATGGTCCTGGCACCAAGAATATACCCAGAAATATGAATTTACCGATTGTTATTTCAGTAATATTGACCCTGCTATACAATATAACATTTTCTCCCAGGGTCCATCATTACATCGCCAAAACAATTACCGAGTACATCGTTCCTTCCTATATAATATACACTATCATCAAACTGAACGTCATGGGTCGAAGAAAAAAGATTAGAATGAGCGAAGATAAAATTCGCTATTTGAACGAGAGACAGTCACATACAGCTAATCACAAGGTTCCTGTGTCCGTAACGAAACTACACAGAGATGACGATTCTGAATCGTCAAGTGACGAAAACATGGAATCAGTACAACCTGGAGTTCAAGAATCAGTCAGCTACCGTCTGTGGCAGTGCGGCCAACTTGCTATGTTGTTGGCTACCGCAGCAGTGTGTGCAATATGCCGTGAAGGAAATTTATCGTTAATGGAGGATGCAGATAAACGCCGAGGGTGGTGCAGCAATATGGGACTGCGTTGCACCAAGGCAACTTATTTGTCGTACATGCGGCAAACCAAAACGGGGTCATCCAAGAGGACCTTGCACGCAGTAATAGTGTTTTCCTATATGAATGAGCACGATATAGACGTTTTCACACGTGAATGTAAATACTGAATGTACAATGTATACTGAAGTGAATGTACATACTGAGCACAGGTTGTGTATAAATCTTTAAAGGTGAAAATTTATGTATACAAATATATATTATATTTATTTATGTATACGCAATAAATGGTTTACATATATTTGTCTGGTACTGTGTTCATTATTGCAATTGGGTGTGGTATATATGAATGGTGTATATAAATCTAATGAGAGAGAGATATTTGTTGCTGCTAGCTATGTAGTGTCTCATATATAATTGTGAGAGAGAGAGACAAGTTGTTAATTGGATTAGGGCATATGGTTGTTTGAATGAGAGCGCAGAGTAAACAGAGTGATCGTTCTTATCAGTCACTTCACACCTGACGCGTGCCCCGGCGCGGAAGCCCATGACCTGATTACCGATGACCGGCCCCTCGGACCAGTAAGCTCCGCCTACTTTAGTTTGACAGTTCTCCAGTTGTCATGATGCCTAACAAAATCCCTTTTTTAACATTGATAATCCATTAAATTTTATAATTTATATATTGAAACCGATTCTCATCGTAACATTTAGCGAAAAAATACAACTGTCACTTGCGCTTATATCCCTGTTTTCCACTCAAAACGAAATTTCTCTTCCCAAACAGTTTTTGGCCGTTTTCTCAAAACAGTATTTCAGGAGACTGTACGGTCTTCAAAGCGATATTTCTCAAAAACCATCAAATATAGTCTTCAAATTTTGAATATAGGTAAATCAACAAGTATTCTAAAATGCAATTTTTTCTTTGTCCTATATCGTTTTTAGTATAGTAGAAATACGTTATTTAAATAAAATAAGTATTGTAAACATCACACATTTATTTAAATTTTAAATTTCATTATGAAAAAAAGACTTTAAATATATAACCAAAAAAAACGCCTGGAGATTTTTGTATGTAGTTTCAAATGATACTATTTTCACACACATATCCTATGCCAATTTTGAGATATATCCAATAAAAAAAAAAATTTTAAATCATTTCAAGTTTTAAATTTTCATAGTGGACACTGTTACAATTTTTAAATATACCTCATCTGATAGAGAATTTTCTGAGGAATCTAAATATATATACATCACTGTGTCTAAAATTATTATTTATATGAATTCTAAAGCTAAATTAACCCAAGGTTGTTTGACGATGATTAAACCTTAAGTTGTCACCATGTCTAGAAGATGGAAAATTGGTCATTGGTGGTCGCTTGAGATATGCACCGATTTCAGACAGTTCAAAGCGTCCTGTTGGTTTGCCTCATGCACACAGATTGTCAAGACTGATTGTTCAGGAAATGCCCGAATCCGTGCATCTCCTTATAGAGTGGACATTGAGCCAACTAAGGAGGAAGTTCTGGATTGTCAATGCGAGGACTCTCATCAAATCAGTTAAGCGTAATTGTCTTGTTTGTTAGAAACTGTTTGGTCGTCCTCTGACACAAAGAATGGCAGATCTCCCAGCTGAACGATGCGAGCCTGGCAAGCCTCCCTTTTGCTATGTTGGCGTTGATCTGTTCGGACCGTTCTACGTGAAAGTTGGTCGTTCGGAGGTGAAAAGATATGGATGTTTGTACACCTGTTTAAATACGAGGGCCATCCATATCGAGGTTTTGAATAGTCTGGAAACTGATACGTTTATCAACGGTTTCGTGAGGTTCTGTGCGAGAAGGGGTATCCTGAAAAGGTGTGGTCGGACAATGGAACCAACTTGGTGGGGTCTCGGACGGAGCTATCCAGAAGTTTACGTGATCTGGATAGGGATCAGGTTGTGCGGGCAGCCCACAGGAAAGAAGTGGATTGGTCATTTAATCCCCCACTAGCTTCGCATCATGGCGGAGTGTGGGAGAGAATGATTCGCACCATACGAAAGGTTCTAGTGGCTTTCCTGAATTCCTGTGGTTGGACGACAGATGACGAGCTCAGAGCAGTCTTTTGTGAAGTTGAAAACATCGTTAATGGTCGTCCCATCACGAAATGTAGCGACGACGTAGATGACAATTCACCTTTGACACAGAATCACTTATTGCTCAATAGGAGCAATCCCTCTGTCTTGTGGGGCTCTTTCAATATCCAATATATATATCGAAATCGTTGGCGACATGTGCAGCACGTCTCCTCACAGTTTTGGAGAAAATGGCTTCGCGAGTACTTACCTGCGCTGCAGAGAAGACAGAAATGGAATAAGGAATCCGTCAACGTTAGTGTTGGCGATTTGGTATTGATCAAAGACGAAAATTTTCCGAGAGGCATCTAGGCTTGATTTTGGAGGTGACTCAAGGGAGAGACGGCTTAGTAAGAAGAGCCAAAGTAAAAACTAAATCTTCTCAGATTGTTAGACCAATTACCAAGCTGATTCTGTCATAAGTGTGCAACTCGTGATTAATTTCTAGGAGGAAGGGTTGTTTCAGATATGTTTCTTCATTTGACTGTAGTATAAGTGTTTTGTCATAAGTGTGCAACTCGTGATTAATTTCTAGGAGGAAGGGTTGTTTCAGATATGTTTCTTCATTTGACTGTAGTATAAGTGTTATGTCATAAGTGTGCAACTCGTGATTAATTTCTAGGAGGAAGGGTTGTTTCAGATATGTTTCTTCATTTGACTGTGGTATAAGTGTTTTGTCATTAGTGTGAAACTCGTGATTAATTTCTAGGAGGAAGGGTTGTTTCAGATATCTTTCTTCATTTGACTGTAGTATAAGTGTTTTGTCATAAGTGTGCAACTCGTGATTAATTTCTAGAAGGAAGGGTTGTTTCAGATATCTTTCTTCATTTGACTGTAGTATAAGTGTTTTGTCATAAGTGTGCAATTCGGGATTAATTTCTAGGAGGAAGGGTTGTTTCAGATATGTTTCTTCATTTGACTGTAGTATAAGTGTTTTGTCATAAGTGTGCAACTCGTGATTAATTTCTAGGAGGAAGGGTTGTTTCAGATATGTTTCTTCATTTGACTGTAGTATAAGTGGTTTGTCATAAGTGTTTTCAGTCTAAGTGTGTGGTGCTTGCTGAGTATTTTTATCTTGTATCAGTTGAATTTATAAGAATTCAAGGCGGGGAGTGTTACAGATGTGATGGCTCTACGGTTAGAATCCCGGCCTTTCGTTCCGTAGGTGGGAGTTCGTCAAAGCGGGGAGTGCTATTGCTGTGATTCTATGGCCCAGCGGTTAGATTCCCGGCCTTTCGCCCCGGCGGTCCGGGTTCGATTCCCGGCGAGAGAAGTCAGACACTTTTTTATTTTATAGTACAGACCTGTGTTCCCTAATATTTTCTTAAATTGCAAATAATACGTTTTGCGTGTCCTTGAAGAGTAGATGCTGGTTTTATATATTTATTATATTTATATTCATTTTTTACTTGATATAAGAGAGGCGCGTAAGTTTATTTTTTATGGTATCGGGAAGGAATTATTTGTTTGTCATTACATCCGGGCAATTGATGGCTTATTGGTTCGACGTTCAAGTTTGGCAAATGTTTGTATATTTGAAGATGTGGA
The DNA here is from genome assembly GCA_026874595.1 of Sipunculus nudus. Taxonomy (NCBI): domain Eukaryota; kingdom Metazoa; phylum Annelida; class Sipuncula; order Golfingiida; family Sipunculidae; genus Sipunculus; species Sipunculus nudus. The sequence continues at coordinate 58,712,757 of CM049322.1, read as the reverse complement.
CATAATTTGACACTTATTGGTACTCAACTAATGGGTAGGTTGCATTAATTTGAATTTAGTGTTGTCATATTATGAATGGAGCTCTTCATAGTGTACGTTATAATGGAATATATGAGGGCTTATTGCATATACAAATTGTTGGATGTTTATATCCGCAGTTATCGCTCACTGCCTAATGTTACCCAATTATCCAGAAACATTTTTCTACGTGTTGGTTGTGAGTTTGGTTTATAAGTCAGTACGGTTAATAGGACTTGGGTACGGTTTATGACAGGGTTCGTCCTGTTGAATCCTTATTGTTGTTTATGCTGAGTGTCACCCTTGTCCTGTCGTTGGCAAAAATATCTGATTTACATGATTTAATACTTGACCATGCTAGAGTTTTGTTTTACGAAACATGAATGGTAATAGGTTAAACTACTTATTTAAATATAAATGTTTACAGCATGCTACAAAATAGTAAAGTTAATGGCACAAAGTCGTGACCTCAAATAGTATGCCTTTCAGCACCAGACTGGGGAGTGTTAGTACGTGCTGGCACCAGTAATAGGGTGGTTGTGACGTTGTAGAAGGCGCATGAATCTTGTGTCATTTAAATATTGCTACTATGTTCAGCATATGTATGATGGGTTGTATTACTCGGATACACGCCATAGGTTAATAATTATCCTGATCACCGAACGAGTCTTTAAATTTAATTAATGGCAGAGTTTGATATATACACAGTGAGGAATCAAGCCTGTTCATTATTCTGTTACGAAAATATGAATATAAACATAGCTCTGTTGAATCAAATATATATATTTGAACAAATCCATCATTACAAGGTGTCATAAGTGTTGGTATATTGTACTAAGGTCATGTCAACAGAGGTCAAGTTACAACTACGGAAGAGACCAATCTTAAGTTATTATAATATATCATACCATAGATTCGAGGTTTCATTACTTGAAAATAAAGTTTCATTTACATCTTTTAAATCTACGGAAAGAAGAAATACATTGTGATATGGACTTTCAATGAAACTGAATTTGGTTTACCTTATTGCACCGTTACTGATTTCATATCCAATTTCCTTTGTTTAATCTTGCACAGATTCACCATGTTTGAGTGAATAAAGAACCTTTCTACAACTCGATATCGTTTTCCCTGACCACGCATTACACTCTGCCTAATTTCTGGTTTCTAAGAAGTTTGCCTATGGGTTACAGTGTGTGCCCTATTAATAGCCAGACACTTCATTGAAGGTTTCAAATATAGAGACAAATTTGTAAAAAATATAAAAAATACAGGTGGCCCCACTAGTCAGCAGGATCTGATGAAACACTCCATGATCAATATGTAAGCAAAGAATCATGGCGATCAATGCCTTTGATATTCAGAAAGTGGATGTTTCATATCAAATTTTAAATTTTCTTGGAGGTACAAGCCCATAGCTTGGAGGATATAGGTAAAACTGACTTAATTTCAGGTATCCTGGGATATTTTTATGGACCTTCCTGAATGTCAAGTAAGATGATTCTGGCTCCAACAGTTACGATTAGCCCTCTTAACGGACAACCGCATCTTTGAAGGTGAAAATGCATAAAAAATTGAAAAAATACAGGTAGCGCCACCAGTCTGCAGGAACTGATGTAATACCCTATTATCAATATGCATGCAAAGAACCATGATGATCAATGTATTAGTTATGCAGATACTGGAGCTTATGCATCAAATATTTAATTATTCTGGGGGTTCTTCTGAGCCCCATAGCTCGGAGGATATAAGTAACAGAGACCGTATTTAAGGTTTCAAGGAAATTTTTTATGAACCTCCCTCGATGTAAAGTTAGAAGATTCATTGTCCAATGGTTACGATTTGTGACCTGTTAACGGATGGACAGACAGAAGGACGACGGACAAAGACTCATCGCTATAGCTCAGATGGTTCTCTGCGCATGCACGGCTTGATTAGAGAGCAAAAAGGTGACTCTAAGAATTTCATATCATTTCTGCTTTAAAAAAGATGCTAAAGGGACGTGTATACAACATTTCTTCAATTACTCTGCATAGAAGCAAGAGAAACATTTATTGTGGATCCAGACTCAGAATGTGTCAGTTATTTGGGACATTCGTATGAGGGCCTTGTGTTATCGCTCATTGGGTGAGTTCCATTTGTTATCGCTCACGCTCACGCTAAGTTGGCATTTCAAAATGCGCCCATACGGTGGACCAGGTTCAAACTGTGTCAGCAAGGTCATGTGAAGTCTGTAGAGGGAAAGATGGTGTTAAAGAGGAGACAAGAGGACCTAGCAGAGGAGAAGGTTACAGTTATGCAGCAAGAGCCTACAATACAGCTAGAAGTTCCTGAAGGTGAGGCTGATGCATCAGCTGATGCTGAAAGTGAAACATGTACGATGGAATCCCAAGAACAAAATGATTCAATACGGGCCAGCAAAACTGACCCATGGAGTCATGAACAACAGCCTAAACAACAAGAAAATCAAAACCCAATACGCCAGCGTTCTCATAGCTATTCTGAGGTCAGCCGGTTATCATTAAGTGACACTTTACACAGTAAGAACCAAACCAGAGTATACTCACAGACTTTCACAAACTCTGACAAACGTAACAGAGCGAAAACTGCACAGGAGCTAGGAGTTTATAATCATACCGACAGGCGTGACATCACAGATGCTAGAAGCAGTACCAGTTTCCACCGATAGTCATACTATGGCATACTGCTGGTGGCAGCACTGCAGGCGTACATCTAAATACAAATAATACAAATAATGTAAAGAAGTGTGGCATCATACAAGGCCAGGGTTGGAATTTCCTCATACGCTCTAACAAGCCACAACGAAGATGCATCGGGATCTTTGTCTCAAGGCTGGATCGCCGAACGTAGTGCTCTGATGTTGTGGATCATATTCACAACGAGAATGGTCTGAGAATCGAATGTGAACAACTGACTACGAAATATAACTCATACAGATCTTTTTGTATTCGCGCTCCAAACAGGTTCCTGCATCGACTAATGGACCCGAAAATAAGGCCAACAGTAACACTGGTAAAAAAATTATATACAGTGAATAAGCCCTAAGTGTTATCACTATGTCTTGACTTGTGCTGGGCATATTTTATTTTTTTTAGTTTTTTGATAATAAAACTCAGTTGCGCCTTGTATCTTTTAATTTGAATCTTTTAATTGCTATGGATTGAAATTCTCTGTAACTTTCATTCAAGAATTGAGTAAAGATAATGATGTGTTATTTCTTCAAGAATCATGGCTCTCAAATGAAGAGCTGGTAATTTTAAAACAGATTATGGAAAACAGTGAAGGCCTGGTTGCCGGACGACCACATGGATGAGTTGGTATAGTCTATCGTAAACATCTAGTAAACATGTAATGAAGTTTTTGTACCTTTTATATTATAAAGTTATTTAAAGGGACACCTGGTGGGCGGCAGCGTGCTAGTGGTAGCTCAGGCAGGGAGATTTGACCCTCGTGACCAGCGTCACATGATTAGTATTGTAAGCATTTTGCGCACAGCATTGGTGCAAGCAGCAGCGCCATTTTCTGCCAGGAAAATTGGCTTTTACCAAGTTTTCAGACAGTGTCAAACTGGTCTATTATAGTGTTAACTCGCGTCCTCTGTAAAAATGTCGACTTTTAGTAAATGGATTGAGGATAACGAACTATCGGAGGACTGTGTAACCATTTTAAGTGAGGCGGGGTTCACCTCACTTAGGAGTTGTAAAATGCTAACAGAAGCTCTCGTTCAAAAGCATTTCGGCAAAGCGTTGTCGCTTGGTCAAATATTGCTTTTACAGGAAGCTGTCGCGTCGCTGCAAGAGAACGTGTCTTCTAAGCAAAAAACAGACCAGGATACAAAAGACCGGGACTGCAAAGCTCACCTCAAAACCAACGACCCATCCCCGGGAAATCTCGGGCCACCGCAGCCTTTTGGTGAATTCGCTGACGACGGTGCAACTGACATGGCAGCGCCCATCCAGCAGCCCCCACAGAATACCTTTTCGCTTGAAAATCACCACACAGGTAGTGGCGAGCTGGACTACTCGAAGCTCTGCCAACTCTTGGAGATGACAGACCATAAGACCGGCCCGCGTGATAATATTCCGAGCGGAAACGGAGGTAAGAGCTATTTCGACCCATTTTCGCTCAGCGCTGACCCCTGCAGTAAAGTTAAACACAGAGACGTGAGGGACTATGTTATGTTCGGCCAACAATACACGGTGCGTGATGCCAATCACCAGCCCATCGAGGTAGGGGACTTCGAATTGTCCTTATCGGACAAAAGGGTACCAATGGACAGACTTAGCCCCCTTCAATTTTTTAAGGGGAGTTTAAAGATCTTAAAAGAGATGGTGGCAAAAGATGGCGCTGACTTAGTGTGCGTAATGAATTACATCGCTTATCTTACAAAGATTGCCTGTATAGGACAGTCCTTCTCCTGGCCGTCTGTACTTAAATACGATGCACAATACAGAAAATCCCAGGCTGCGATGGGGTTTACTTGGGGAGCGGACAGCCCTTTTCTAATGCAACTCCTACTTAGACAATCAGAAGAAGACAAAAACAAAATAGCGCCAAGCAATGGATCCGCTGGTGGTCTAAGGTCGAGACATAATAAATACGACCCTGCCTCTGGCCGCATTGTGTGTGAGAGATTTAACGGGAGAAATGGTTGCGCATTAAGGCAGTGTCGATATGCACATGTCTGTCTGACATGTTTTTCTCAGACGCATGGGGACTATTTTCATAAGCAACCTGCGCAGAACAAGACAACAATGAATAGTGATGCTAGACAGAACACTCAACCACAGTCGGTTCAGCCAACCCCTATGCACCAAGTACCAAGACCCTACTGACTGCCCCAGTGCCAGGTGTACTCAACCTTGACAGAACGGATTGGAGTGTGGTCAGATGAACTTTTGTATGATAAAGATAGAGACTTTATACTTGCAGGCCTCGCTGAGGGCTTTAACATTATTGATAGTCCAACTGTAAAAAATATTCAAAGAGTTAAGACAACCAATAGTAAATCAGCAATTTGTCAAGCAAATAAAATGAAAGTAGAAAGGCAAATAGTATCTGAAATGGAGAAGGGCAATTACATTTGTCCTGCACAAGACCCTTTGATAATTAGTGCATTCTCTGCCGTACCGAAGTCGGACGGTGGTATACGACTTGTACATGATTTTAGTCGCCCTCATGGTAGAGCAGTAAATGATTTTGTGGAAAAGTGTTCTTTTCAATATGACTCTGTACAAAATGCATTAGAAATTATTCAGCAGGGGAGCTATATGGCAAAGGTTGACCTGCAATCGGCTTATAGGTGCGTGCCGATACACCCTACAAATTTCCCCCTTACAGGTCTCCAATGGACTTTTCATGATAACGAAGGCCCTGTTACATTGGTTGATACAAAATTACCCTTCGGGGCTCGTAAAAGTCCAGAAATATTTCACCGTATAACACAGGCTGTTAAACGGATGATGGAGAGACGAGGCTTCAAACTGGTGGTATATCTTGACGATTTCCTGATAATAGGAGACTCATTAAATAATTGCTTGTGTGGGTATAACTGTTTGTTGACATTATTGCGTAGGTTGGGTTTTCACATAAATTGGAAAAAAGCGTGTGACCCCACAACTAGGATAACTTTCCTGGGGACGGTAATTGACTCCGCGAGGGGTACTCTTTCTCTTGAGACTGGAAAGGTAAACCAACTTAGGAAATTACTTAAGAATTATAGTAAACGCACCAGAGCTTCTAAACGTCAGCTGGAGTCACTGGCAGGAAAATTATCTTGGGCCTCAAATGTTATCCCCTGGGGAAGGACCCACCTGAGACCTATTTTTAATGTCATTAAAGATCTAAAGATGCCCCACCATAAATGTAGACTTGACAGTCTGTTCTCAGAACTAGCATGGTGGTTCAAGTGGTTAGCTGCAGGTAATAACACTCGGTTAATTTGGGACACTCGGCCAACTTGTCATATTTTCACAGATGCCAGCACCCAAGCCGGCGGAGCATTCTGCAATGGTGACTGGTTCTATGTCGATTGGCATGCTGATATTACCCAGCTTAGTCAAGAGCATATTAACATTAAAGAGCTTGCATCAATTGTGTTGGCAGCGCGCCGATGGGGCGACAAGTGGCTCAACCAACAGATAATTGTGCATACAGATAGTGAAGTCGCGATGTCTATCATTAATAAGGGTGCATCACCTGTAAATGTATGTAACAACTTACTTAAAGAACTCTGCTTTTTATCATTGAAGTTTAACTTTTCTATTTGGTGTACCCACATTCGGGGAATGGATAACTATATTGCAGACCTTATAAGCCGCTTACATGATGGTAATAATATTGAGAAGTTTCTTATGGCAATACAGGATCTTTATGTGGGTCAGAATTTGTTGCCACCAATTTATAACTTTGCCGATCATATGACTAAACAATCATTGTTTTACATTTCCAGTAAGCCTCGCAACAACACAGTTACGGGAGGAACTGGATAATGAAGTTTCATACTGGAGAGCACAACTATTCGCTGCTTCAACCAAGTCTGCATATAGATCGCACCTTCGGTCATATATAAAATTCTGTAGAGCAATTGATTGTGAGTCAGTCCCGGTGTCCACTAAAAACATTGTAGATATGCAGCTTTTCTTGCGCGGAGATGTGCGATTTCATCAATCAGACAGTATATGAACATTATTAGAATCCTTCATCTGGATTTTGGCCTTGTGAATCCTCTTTCTTCATGGGAAATCAAATCTGTACTGGGGGGTATTAAGCGACACAAAGGTGACCCCCTTAATCAGAAAGCACCAATCCTTCCTAGTCACTTGTTTAAGCTACATTCATATTTGAACCTTCAGGAAATCAGGGACCTTCAATTATGGGCCGTTTGCCTGACAGCTTTTTTTGGCCTTTTGAGGATCACTAATGTCACCAGCCGCTCCCTTTCCGATCCCGGCATGTCAGTACTACGAGAAAACTTTTCTATTACAGCAAAGGGTGCTATTTTGCGTGTGCCAAAGTCAAAATCTAATCAGTTCAAAGCTAAGGTACATGAGGTCACACTGCCATATATTCCAGGTAGTCCACTCTGTCCAGTATCTGCCATTGTCAAGTTTATCCAGCTTTCCAGAGTACAATTTAATGAGTCCACTGCCCCTCTATTTGCTATTGGGGATTCTACAGGGAACCCTATGGGGTTGACTCAGGTCACATTTCGCATACGCTTACTGAAAGCTTTAGTTGATATTGGTCTGTCATCAACAAACTATAATACACATAGTTTGCGTAGAGGGGGAGCCACCTGGCTCATGTCTATGGGCATCCCCTTGGCAATGGTAAAGACAATGGGAGATTGGAAAAGTGATGCCGTGTATCAATACATCAAACCCACCAATGATATAAAATTCTCAATGATGAAATCTGCGACAGATAGACTTAGTTTTAACATCCAACATTAACTGTATATTGGGTTGGGATCTTAGATATGATTGTATGAATTTGTATGTATTTTATAATCATTGTGTAGTCTCGAGTTTCGTGTTCATACTTATGTGTGATATCGGTTTAATGTCTATGATGGGTTTAGATGTTTTATGTACTTTCGTAATAAATAATTGAAGCCCGTCCTGGTGTGGTTCTTTTAAGTACCTTTTATATTATAAAGGTATTTAAAGGGACACCTGGTGGGCGGCAGCGTGCTAGTGGTAGCTCAGGCAGGGAGATTTGACCCTCGTGATCAGCGTCACATGATTAGTATTGTAAGCATTTTGCGCACAGCATTGGTGCAAGCAGCAGCGCCATTTTCTGCCAGGAAAATTGCACCCACCCACCCTTGACCCCTAATTTTAATGAAATATGTGTCACATAGATCTGACATATGTTTGGTTTTTAAACTGAAGGAGTCCAGGTGGTGGGATCTTAGATATGATTGTATGAATTTGTATGTATTTTATAATCATTGTGTAGTCTCGAGTTTCGTGTTCATACTTATGTGTGATATCGGTTTAATGTCTATGATGGGTTTAGATGTTTTATGTACTTTCGTAATAAATAATTGAAGCCCGTCCTGGTGTGGTTCTTTTAATTACACTGATAACAGACTTCTAGGTTTGGAAGTAAGCACTATATCTCTTGATAAAATCTTATTCGTGAATGTATATCTACCATATCAAAGTTGTTCCTCATATGAAGACTATATGGAGTCTCCAGGTTATCTTCGGTCAGTTATTGAAACATATGACACATCAGATAATTTTGTCATTGGTTATTTTAATGCAAGCATTAATACTTTGTTTGAAGAAGAGCTTTTAGCTTTTTGTAATGCGACAAACATGATAGTTGCTGATTATGAAAAGTTTGGTAGAGAGAGCTGATTTTACACTTTTATCAGCCATGCAAACAACACCACTTCATGGTAAGACCATATTTTGTGTAGTGGTAATGTATATCCGTTAATTGGTGATATTTTTGTTAGCACAAAAAGTCCTTGCTCAGATCATCTAGTACTTAATGCTATTATAAATATCTCGCTGAATAAGAAAAATGTTCTCAGGTGACTAAAGTTACAGAATGTTTGATAAATTAGTTCTCAATTGTAAATTGGTCAATCTTTAAGTTTAAACAGTTAAATGGATTATACCAAGAAAATGGTGTCGGATATTAAATTACCAAAAAATACTTTACTGTGTACAAATGTCAGGTGTACAGAGCCAACTCACGAGATATTGATGTTCTGTACAAAAGCATCTGTGAATCTCTGCGATATGCTGGCTACTACAAAACGCATACTAAATGTAAAAGTAATTCTCATAGAGATTATATTGTACCAGGTTGGAATGATTATGCAAAAGCTCTTCATACTGAAGCACGTCATAATTATGTTATCTGGAGAGGCCAAGGCAAAAACCAAGGTCTGGACCTGCCTGTGAGTCCATGAGACTTTCTAGTCTCCAGTTTAAATATGCTCTTAGACAATGTCAACAAAATGAGGATCAGTTGAGAGCTGATGCTATGACAAAAAGTGTTGAAAATAGAGATCATAAATCCTTTTGGAAGGAAGTTCGTAAATCTTATAATTCTAAGGTACCCCTTTCTACTAATATTGATGGTGTGGTTGGAGAACAGAATATATCTAAATTGTGGAAAAGCCACCATTATAACCTTCTGAATTGCATTAAATCGTCAACACATAAACATCAAGTCATGCACCAGTGTAACAATATTTGCAGTGAAGGAATTATTTTACTTCCTTAGAAGTTGCTGACGCAATTAAAAGCTTGAAGTCTGGTAAATCTGCTGGATTAGATTGTCCGAGTGCTGATTATTATAAATATGATGATAAGCAAATAGAAGTGTAACTGTCTTTTTTGTTCTCATCTAGTGTAAATCATGGCTATATCCCACAGGTTTGATGGATACCATAATTGTTTCTTTAGTAAAGAATAAAAATGGTAAAATAAATGATAAGAATAATTATAGACCAATAGCTCTTGTTGCTATTATGTCAAAGATATTTGAATTTTTTTTTTACAGAAAATAAAGAATATTATTGGTACATGTGATAATTTGATTTAAGAAACGACATGGTACAGATTTTGCACTATATACACTAACAACTACAGTAGAATACTACAGGAAATTTAATAGCCACGTCTTTGTCTGTTTCTTGGATGCTTCTAAAGGATTTGACCGAATAAATCATTGGACATTGTTTCGAAAGCTTGTTGCTAGAAATGTACTTATACTTGTTGTTCGTATCCTTATGTACTGGTACCAGAATCAACGATTTTGTGTGAATTGGGGTTCATGTACATCAGAGTTTTTTTAATGTGACAAATGGTGTTAGACAAGGAAGTGTGTTATAGCCACGCCTGTTTGCTTTATATGTGGACGACCTAAGCTTTTTACTAAATAATAGTAATAATGGTTGCCAAATTAATGACCTTTCAGTAAATCGTATCTTTCATGCAGATGACCTTTGCCTTATTGCCCCAAGAGCAAAGGGAGACTACATAATCTATTGGACATTTGTCAAAGCTATGGTATTTCTTGTGATATTATGTATAATCCTCAGGAAACAGAATGTTTGGTGATTAGACCAAAAGGTTACAACCTTGCCTGTCCAAAGGTGACCTTAGGAGGCTTGGAAATTGAGTTTGTATCAAAACTGATATATTTAGGTGTTGTAATTCAAGATACTCTGCATGATCACGAAGATATGTTAAAGCAGTTGAGAAGTTTATATGCACGAAGTAATATTCTTAAATTTAGTAAATGTTCACCGCCGGTCCTTGCATCCTGGTACCAAGCATACTGTTCAAATTTTTATGATGTCACACTGTGGTGTAATTATTCAAAACAGATGTACAGTAAAATCAGGATTGGTTGTCATAACGTACTCAGACGGTTTCTTAACTATTCTAGAATGGATAGTGCTAAGGCAATGTATGTAGTTAATGGAATAAATAACTTTGATGTGGTAATACGGAAAAATATTTATAGATTTATGTGTAGACTGAAAAATAGCTCAAACATAATTATTAAGTGTTTATATGATAACAATACTATCACGTCTGGCGTCCTGTGGTCTACCTGGCAACCTTGTACACACCAAACCAGGGGTGATGGTTTGCATACAGGAAGGTATGGTTCCTAATGTTAATCCATCTTTTTATTGTATTCTTTTTATATGGGTTCTTTTCTTGAAATAAAAATATCTTATCTCTTTCGGTCAGCTGAGCTAAAAATGCAGTGAAAAAACGGGCTTCATATAAGGAACAACATTCATTTTATACTAGATGTGTGAAATCTTACAATTACATGTGTTTTTACAGTCACATAAGGCTATGAATTAATTAAATGATCAATGGTAAAGGTTCCATTAGACCTTGGAGATTTTTTTTCATCTTCAAGGAATGTATCGACTATCGTGGCATCCTTGTAAAACAGCATAAATAATAACGATGGGTGAAATCCCCAGGTAAACCTCCCCCTAATAACTAACAGGTGTAATTTATGCGAACAAGAAAAACTACAAATCATGACGTACAAAAGAACGCCACTCCTTAATAATTGAAGTGAATACCTTAATACTTGCAGGCATTTTACAGTAAAAACAAGCCAACCATAAATAATCTCGCACACGCACCCATACATGAACAAACACAGACAAACCGCAGTCAGTCACCTGATGAGTGCCACGCAGTGCGCACGAAACCTGCGGGTAGTGACATTAATACATTGATGCATTTTTATGAACTTATAGCAGCTCTACTTCATGTATCGAGCATTTTGATCCTGGAATTGGAATTAAACCCTGGCACGATTACGTATCAGTTGGTCGGGAGCCAGATGGACGGGTGCCATTTAGACGGTCCCATTTGGACGGGTGCCAGCTAGACGGTTCCCAGTTGGACGGGTCACATTTAGACGCTATTTTATATTTACGTGACTTTATTACTCACGTAAGTAGCCGGACATTGAAGCTTTATGAGAAAGTCAAAGTAAATAATAAAACTATATGTTGCTCAAAAACGGTATAAGTACGAAATTAAATGCAAGACATACTACCTGTCTACATGAATTACTATTCAAAGAGCTATAGGTTTATACCGTTATATTGTTTTCTTCCCTGACGTATCTTTCGCGAAAACTGAAATAATTGTATTTCAATATTATCTGTTTCGTCAGAGTTACAATAACGAATCAACATGCAATCAAATGTTAAATAACCGATGTCTACTATAATAACCGACGTGCGGTCAACATGCTCTGCCAACTATTGTAAATATGCAAAATAAGTAAGCTAGGTTTTCGGTGAATTCTTATTTTTTATTCCGATATATCACATTTTCATGTGCTGCCATATTGTCAGTCAAAACTATATGCACATTTCCAAGTAACAAGAGTAGGAAGTCAGTTTGGAAAACCCGTACCACATCAGGGATATATGACAGAGAAACCTGTACCTATGACACGATCACTGCACTTCAATGGGAAGCGAGGTCGCTTAATAAATCTAATTGTTTGAATAACGTGACTAATTTAATTGCGTTCCACAATTATTGTTACAGTAAGGCATTTTATAAGTGCAGTAAAACAACCGATTACCCTTTGATATGTGTTTGATTAATCAACAAGACACAAACCAACAAACTCTCATAATTTTCACGTTATCGCTCTCATGTATAAAATCATATATAACATTAGTTTATTACGTATTTATTACTGTTTCACATTTATCATTTTTTCTATTCTCTTTTGTTGTTTTTTCTCTCATTAGTTGTACAAAATAACCTGAAAAGGGGGAGACAGAAAGAGACACTGAACAAAGAGAGACAGAAGATAATACTTGTATATACGAGAGAAAGGAGAGACAAAAAGACAATATAGTGAACAGAGAGAGAGAGAGAGAGAGAGAGAGAGAGAGAGAGAGATGATGTTTCTTGAGTGAACTCAAGAAAGGAAAAAGAAGTTATTTCATAAATCGAATGGTTTGAAAAATAAAATTTATTATAATACACATTCGTTTTATTTAACAGGGGACTTTAATGTAAGGTGGTTCATGTTAATCAACGGAATATTTATCAAAGACCACCGTTCTGTTATTATAACAGTTACTACATGGCTAAGACAATCGATGTGTAACGAAACTAATCACAGTAACTGGTTAATTAACAAGAAGATGCACTAACGTGGTTTCCCTTTGAAACGTGGTAATATGGGATGTACAGTTTCTGATTCCTGTTAAGGTCCTTGAAGATAGTGATTCATACATAAATTTGTCTAAGGAGATAACAGATCTATGTGGAATCTATCTATCTATCTCTCTATTTATTTACCCACTCAAATAATAGGCAGTGGAGGATACACGTCCGTAAAAAAGCATTGAATTTAATAACCAAAGGATACTTATGACAGAAAATATGTAACATTTGAAATGAATAACTCATATGTTATTGATTGACCACATAACTCGGCATTCAAATAAGGGCAATTCTGATTTTATTAATATCACAAGCAAGCATTGCATATTTTAGCTCTGTACACTTTCCACAGAAAATTATAAACTGCATTTCTTGTATGATAACGTTTCATAAATTATCGTTCCAATAAATAAATTCAATATAGCCTTCAACGATGCCAAATATATGTTCCGAATATAAATATGACGTTTTAATGATTGATTTTATGTCGCCAGTCAGCCGGGTGGTCTACGTAAATAGCGATAAATTCGACATGGCCAATATGGCGGATAGTCAACACGCACTTAAAGGGACATTACATTTCAGGGGAATTGATGAACAGGAGTTATTTATTAAGGAGAACAAAGTCCGCCAAACCAGTTCTTGAAATTAACGATCAACTTTGTAATGCAATATTAACAAAAATTCACAAAATCTACGGAACAAAAGAACTGAAAGGTAACATTGTTTTGGTACAATGACGAGCAACCTCGGGGAGGAAATTAGAAAGTCCCTGGACTCTGTCTACTCAAGCGAGTCAATCCATGAGGAGACACTCGCGCCAGTATTACAGCTTGGTGGGGCAATGAATGAAGACACTCGTAAAAAAGACACAAAACGTCACAGACAGGAATCTACAGATTCCGAGAGTACAAGCCCTTCAGCAGCTAATACACAGATGATGCATCTGACTAAGGTAATTCAAACTGTGTTACCGTCACCTTCAGTCATTACCGCTTTTGCAGAAGCCATTCTGCCAGTGATTACTTGAAAGCTGGATGAACTTATTAATGTAAAAATAAATAGTGCTCAGAAAAGCACTACTCAGTCGCTGGAAAACCTGTCATAAAGGACTTTTGAACTGGAAAATGAACTGAAACGGAGCAGAGAAATAATTGAAAAGGTCGAAACTAAACTGGACTCACTTGAACAACATGAAAGACAACTCAGTCTCCGCATTTAAGGAGAAGAAACCGAGGGAGAAAGAATTGACCATATTGTTATGACCCTTGTGCAAAACAAATTAGGTTTGAAAGATATGACCCTGCACGATATACAAAGATGTCACAGAGTGGGGCCTCCAGGCAGCGGTCAGAGACCAATAATCATTAGGATGACCAGTTATAAAGGGAGAGCCGCTATAGACAGTGAAACTCCCCTAAGCCGGACACTCAAAGGACTGGAGGTTTTTGGTCCGTATAAGTGAGTTGTCCTGTTTACAGGAGTTCGGCATATTGCGTCAATTCCCCAATGAATGATTCTGATATCCTAAATTTTTCATTTAATGTACGCCTAATTTGAAATAGGCAACAAAAATTTATTCAAATCATTTTCAAAATGGCTTAAATATGTATTTGCAATTTATGAAATATATTTAAAAAAAAAAACATCAGCTAGGTGTCGCAAACTAATCTTCGCAGTTTCACTTCGACGTACCATGCTTCATCTTCAAATCTAAGCAAGCGGCAGTTCATGGATGGTTGCACTAGGTATACTAAAAATTGGTCATTGACAGCATCCAAACGGCATGATTATTTGTTAAAGGATAGTGTTCACCTCGCATTCACCATAGCAAAGTGCAAACTGTCGCAAAAAATAATTACGGCTTCTCAGGCCAGACGCCGATCACAAAGTACGAAAGGCAGTCTTTGATGGTGGTCTTGTCGAATGAAACCTGTTTCAGTTTGAAAGCTTATTTTTTCCTAATTGACCTGCCAATCTTGATTAAATAATGATTGTGTTATCAACACATTTATAGAAATAAACAACAATTTTGATACTGTATATTTACATATAATATTCCAAAGGTTCACCAAATTACCCTTGTCCCCTGGCTGTCGCTTTGACCGAAACAGGTCATACAAGGTCATGACCAAGGATCGCCATCTCCCGGCAAATATATTAAAAAAAATGGAACTCGCGATGTATGTCCGCTTTAGAGGGTCGTAATATATACTGGATATACTGGCGGGACGGAAAATTTTGTCCGTTGTCCGGGATAGTGAGTTGTCCGCTTTACTGAGTTTACGTTAAATATAATATAGAGGCAAAATTGATGGGACTTAGATTGAGTGTCCGCATTAGTGAGTTGTACGCCTCAGTTGTCCGCAAGTAGGAGTTTCACTGTACAGTGCACGGACAAAGCTGAAGGGAACCCGCATTACATCAACGAAGACCAGACCAAGGAAAGGCCGCAACTGGCGTTCTTGGCAAGACAGGCAAAGAAGTCAAAGGAGTCAGCCGTAAAGGACTGCTGGACGACAGACGGCAGGGTTCTGGTGAGACTGACTGATGAAAAAATTCGAGAGATTAGAAGTGAGAAGGACTTAAAAGCCCTGTTAAATATGTATGTACTTATGTATCGGAAATATTAAAAAAAAGTAAAAAAATTGTAAACTGTCATTAAAATATATGCTTAATAAAAAATAGGAAAGGTTTGAATGGTGAAAACAAGGAATAATAAAATAAAAGCAATTTATTTAGACGTCGTGTGAAGCGTCACATGACCAAATATGTACTTATAAAGAGTGAAACATGAACTTACTCTGAAACCATGTGAAATCAAAATTAATATATGTTAGGTGATATCACAAGAGTAAGAAAGAAATAGAAAACGTGAAAAAAGGTTAAATTGAAAAAATGGAAAGATTTATAGAAAATGTGTGTACCCATGAACACATGCGACTTTAAAAAACCGACAGTTACATGACGTCACGTACAGGATTCGTCTTAAACTGTACTGACACACAGATCTAAGTTAAGCAAAAATGCAAGCCTTTTTAATGTTTTTTTATTAACGTGAGTTATACTGACCCCTCTGGTGTAGTCGTTAACTTGATGGCTGTTAAAGACTGCTCGGGCGTACTGCGATCTACCTCAGTCTGATACTCCTAAATGGCAGGTGCTTGTTTCCCACAATGGTACTATCTCACCAGACGCTGGGCGTTATCAGTAGGACTATATAAGCTGGAGGAACCCAAATTTTTGTCATGTCAATAAGTAGGATTCATACATCAAACGTCTACGGGTTTTAAGTTCGGCTGTTTATTTAGGTTCAGTTTTCTTCGATCCGTTACTTAGAACTTACCAGTTTTATTTTTTCTGCTCGAATAACCGAGACCATCCTCCGCACCCGTCAAAATCTGATGTTTGTAAAATAACACGTTTCGTGTGTGCAGACCTTTATCACTGTCTGTGCACCTGAGAAATCAAGTAATTCCGACTCATTGGAGGAAAGTTTTTTTTTTCTGTTTAGGAATACGGGCGATTTTCTGAAATTTTACCCTGGGCTTCATATGGCTGTTGATGTGTGAGTGACCAGTCTTTAAAAGCAACAGTTTCTTCCAAAAGTTCAAATGTGTACAGTTTCCGTATTTTCGTACACATGTCCGTACGTGCGATTAAATTAACTGATGTGTCAGTAAAATTTCCCGCATTTGAGTATAAATGTCCGTATATGTGATCTATATGACCAATGGATCAGTGGAATTTTCGGTATTTCCGTACGTATGTCCGTATGTGCGATTTATATATATGAGGATATTTAGGTGAGGATATAATACAAGAAGGGGTTTGACGTATGTCATAATAATATCAAAAAGCAAATGAATTACAAAGTCGGGTTTTGTATACAAATGACAACCGAAGTGGAAATAAAATAAGTCCATCATCAGTTCCATCGAAATTAATGAAAGTATAACATTGTCCTGGAGCTGAGTCCAAACAGGTCAACATCAAGGTGAATGCAAAACTTACATTACAGACTTTGATGCATAAAAAATGTCAAATCCAGTAAATTAAGGAATGTTATATATAATTCAAAATAATGCTCTCAGCTATTTCCATGTGGGTTCGACGTTAATGGGTTCGACAAGTTAAACCAAATCAAACTCAATCGGATAAATGGACAAGAACCTAAACAATCAGAAAAAAAGGAGCCCAAATTTTTTGGTTAAATTGTTGTTACATACAGCACAAAAGTCCAGCGTCAATCATAATTGAGATACTTGCAAAACTTATTGCTGTTTGCATATTGAGGAAACGATAAGTGATCATTACAATGATATACGTAGTTGAGTCTACGCCATCCGAGTCCGAGTGCAAGTCCGAGTACAGGGCACTCAGGTCTGAACCCTTGAAGTTCGAGGCCAAGTCCAACTCCTTCCAGTCAGAGTAACTGAGCACTCGAGTTCAAGTCCAAAGAAAAAAATTCCAAGTTAAAAAAAATCAAAATGGAATTTTGAGATTATTTATTATGATATTTTATATAATTTATTATATTAGATTATTGTATTTTAATATAAGTTTACAAATGTTTATTACCTGATTGTTTGAATACATTTAGCACCTTATGCAGGGATAAAATATAGTGTATGCTAGTCTTATTTTTATAACATTCCCCGAGTTGTTCCCACATATATATAACAGAGTTTATATTTTTTTCTAATGGACTCGAAATGGACTAGGCCTGATACTGATATTTTGAGTCCTTAACTCTGTGTCCGCGGTGTCCGAGTACAAGTCCGCCGAGTCCAAATCCGAGTCCCCGAAAAGGTTTACTCGAGTCCGGACTTGAGTAGAAGTCCGAACTCGAGGCCAACGTTACTATTGTCGGTTATGAACGTCATATACGTCATATCATATACGATTTTGAATACACTAAAGCAGTTGTTAATGAGGTGTAAAGTGTCATGAACATGGACGTGGTGCCTTGGACTGATGGTAACAGGAGGCCTATTACCAGACATACATAGTGCAAGGTTATTGGAATGAATACGCCTTATTCTGATGGAAATGAACTTACCAACTGCACGTTGTGCATAATTACAGCAAGAGCCACACGAAACTGAGGCCAAAATATAAAGGTATGGTTCTCAGGCACTTTTTTTAGAAATCAGTGCGGGCGGGCGATATCTTATTTTTTACTTTTTTTGTATGTTTCGATAAAAATGACACATGATCAGGGAAAGTAAGAAAATAACAGATTTTTTTGCTAAACAAGGAAAAGCACTTAATAAATTGTGTTATATTATCTTCTTGAAAGATAAAAATCAAAATAAAATGTTGGGGGGGGGGGGGGGTTAAAATTGACGCGAGCGGTGCCTGAGAACCATACCTTTTATTTTTTGGCCTAATGAACCTTTTTTCTCTGCAAGCTCCGGTATACCAGTAAGTGTATTTGGTGGAAATTAAGGTGACGCCACCTTTAAGTAACGGTAAAGAAATGAACTGAAAGGCACCTGCTTAAACTAAGTAAAAGATTTACGTGCAATTTACAACTTATTACTTGTATACAGTGGAAGCTGTCATTTCTTAATGTAAGAACTCGGAGTTGAACCTTTAGACCTGCATTTTAAAAATACAAGGATTAAATGAATCGCCAAAAAGAATAAAAGATTTTTAACCAAGAAGACATACTAGTTTATTACAAAGGGTCATATCAAGTTTAAACATTTTAAATTTTGTAAATTTCAGTTCTTTTGCCACAGTTATTTTCCCCAAGTCCAGATAAAAACGCATTAATTACCCATTTTTTATTGATAAATAAACTGACAATATCTTGGTTTTATTGTGGAGTTAAAAGCTATTGCTGCAGAAACTGAACAATTATCCTGAAAATGTTCACTTTTGCCGCTGTTTCATGACCTTTCGATGACCTGACTACAATACCCATTTACATATTGATAATTGGAATGAAAAGAAGACCTAAGCGCAAACATGTTAAATGGTAATTGATTGTTTTTGCAATGATCAAATCTAAAGACATAGCAGTTTATGTTTCTCCTACCTCAAAACTGAGTTCTTTCTTAAATAGCTAATGGCGTGGTGTGGATATGCCGGATAACCAGGAGTCTACCCTCACTTTTTTCTTAGGTCTAATAGTCTAAGTCATGAATATGAAGAGTAACTTAGAGGAAATCTCACGCACAAGGGAAGCCCCTTACACATGGACAACTGCAGTGTGCCGGGCAAGTGGTTAAAACGCCAATGGTTGGATGGATGCTGAATTCATTGAATGTCCGTTAAACCCCGAGAAGAGAATGGTTGCCTCCCCTACTGCTCCCATGCGGCCGGCTTTAAGCTTTTCTCGGCTGTTTTTTGCACTGGACTCACAAAATTTCACAAAAGTTATAGCTTTTTGTTAACTCGTCTCTATTTTCTTTCAATTTGTCTTTCTATTTTCATTATAACGGTTAATTTTTCACCACTTTATCTCCGTTAACTTGTTGAAGAGGGTCTTTCATTCCTTTGCTTTCCTTTTCGTTCTTTCATAGCGAAAATATGATAAATGATTACCACCGTAAGGACACGCATGGCATCATGCTCGATATTAAAACTTATTATCTGCGAGGTATGGTCACAGAGGAGTTGCAAGTTGAATTGTAACACCGTCAATTGTTATATGCCAGGGGGTTAAAATCATGAACTCCTGCAGCAAGTTTTGTCAGAGGGGAACCAACAGTTAAAGTTTATTTATGTTTATATTTGGTAAACACTGCAGTATATAAATTGATTTCAAGAATTATGCGTGCGCCCACATTACCCGCAAGTTCTGAATCCTTGCACAGATTATGAGCCAGCAAATGAATGCGCCACTTTAAATGTTGCTCCATCTACTGAGTGATATTGGAATGAAAGCTTCGTTCCCTTTGGCGCAAGGTGGCGCTGTCAACATGCCACTTGGCTCTGCTCATGCCAGATCACCAAATGAATCATTTGTTTGACAAGTCGAAAGTTTGAATATTTTTGCTGTTTTTGCACCGGATTCTAATAATTATAGCTTTGAGCCACTTGGCCTCTTTATTAGTTAACTTAATAGTTAATTAATGAATAATATATCTCCTTTACGTGTTGCAGGAGCGCTTACGGGATAGTCATATACCTTGCAAACAAGCGGGCTAGGGCGCTATATATTCTTTCTCTTTGCACTGGACTCGCAACATTATAGCTATTAGCAATTTCGTCTTTTTTTTCAATTTGTCTCTTCATTGTTCATCATAATAGTGAATAATAACCACGCTATCTCCTTTAAAATATGAAAGAAGCGTTAACGGTGTAGCCCCGACCCAGCGCGCTATGGCGCTATTCATTCATTCATTCAATCATTCATTCATTCATTCATTCATTCATTCAATCAATCATTTTTTTCGTCCATTAAATTGGATTAGATTCTTTCTTTCTTCGTTCAACTTGACTTGAACCAGGAATTGAGTACAACACTCGATTCCTGCTAAGCACTTTATTTTGGACGAAAGTGTGACGATTTTATTTCTGGTGAAGCACTTTCTAGTAATATATATTGCACTACTCTTAAAACACACCGGCATTCTTGAAATAAGCATTGCACAACGATATTTAAGTTGGATAAACAATTCGGCATACAGACGTATTTACAAAACCTTGCTTTTGCGTCTCTTATCGGATTTGGACCCCTCAGAGTTTTATGCCTCAACAAGAACATTTTGTGCTGTAGATGGCCTTGATATTGTCGACACATGAAATTACCACATTTTGAACTAAATTTACAATTTGGTCTGATTGTCTATGGTCACAGGATAATGTTCTCTAATACGAAACAACAATACTGTGGCATGAGACAGTTTCATGACCATATTGTAAACAATGTACTCTTAGCTTCCTTGAGGTTTCAGAAGTGTCAATAAGTCTGTACCATTTTTTCCTATATATTACCTAAACTGTT
Source organism: Sipunculus nudus (assembly GCA_026874595.1). Classification (NCBI taxonomy): domain Eukaryota; kingdom Metazoa; phylum Annelida; class Sipuncula; order Golfingiida; family Sipunculidae; genus Sipunculus; species Sipunculus nudus. The sequence continues at coordinate 58,692,057 of CM049322.1, read as the reverse complement.
GCTATGGGACTACTTGAATACTTCTGAAAACTAAAAATATCTATACAATACGATAAATGAAAAAGCATTCCCTATAATTAGTCGATTTTTTAACAGATTAAAAAATTATTAACTTTATGTATTCAACTTTAATTTGATATTCTCAGCCAATTATGGCTCAAAACATTCCATTTTCTCTGTATAGACATATATTCTAAAATGCGTATTTTTATTTTTTTTGTCTACCTAATACAATTTAAAGAATATTTATATTTGAAAATAAAAATAGAATAAATTTATTTTTATACTTTAAAAAACTTAAATATAAAATCATTATTTTGAAAGTTAAAACTTAAAATCAAAAGGTCTGGGTTGTTTTATTTTTGCATGAAGCCCAGATATGTTTTAAAGCTTTAAAACTATGGTAAAATAAATGATTTTCAATCAAATATCTGAAATTCATTTAAATATTTTAAAACCTTGATAATATCAACAAGTAAAAACCCAAACCTTTTATATACTAAAATGTAGAGCACATACTCAGCTTTTAGAATATGTACATGTCATGTTTGTTAAATAGAAAAACTGATGCTTGTACATGTTAATGAGACATGAGTTTTTTTTTATACATTCAGATTATACAGATTATATCATCTATGCAGTGATGGTGTCAGACTGACTGAGGTCCCTTCAATAATAGTGGCTAAATATCTGTAACAATATCAACAACTGTGCTTTCAACACGGATCTTCATGGTTAAGAACATTGCATCTCTATCTAAAATCAAATAAAAATTCCTTCCCTTTCCCTGCATTCTGCAGGGGTACCTTTGAACAATATTATTGTTATTTGCGGTAACTCCCGCATTTGCTTATCTGTGCCATCTTGTGTTGATTTAGTGACACGTATAACGTTTGACTAAGGCATTAAAACTGGCTAATTCCTTCGGATATTCTTAAACATTTTAGTAGATCACCAACAGGAATACATAAAGCTTCACTACTTTGAGTTAAAATATGATTAAAGTAAACATTTAATCGAAAAAATAGATTTTAAACGTCTAAATCGTTCAAAGTTTTAATGCTAGATGGCGCTGATAAACAAATGCAGGAGTTATAGTAAATAACAATAATCTTGTATCCCACTAAAATGAGACTACAGAGTTGGGTCATCAATATTTTTCACAATATAATGCTGGTGTATACTGTATACGAGGTTGGAGACAGAACGCATCCTTTTATCTTTACAGAACATTCAAGAAAAGGGCCTCAGACCCAAGGTTCCTACAAGAATAAAACATCAATATTACACAATGATATGAACTAACATCGAATCAAAGTAAATTTATACAGAAAAAAATGGAGGATTAACAAACATTTGAATAACTAATTTCTTAAATATGTATAATAAAATATTGTGCGTATATATGAACTTCTATTTCACAATACATGATTATATCTCGTTATAATTATAAGAATACATGATTGCATTTTGGAGTACATTGGTCTCATTTCTTTAAAAAATCCCATTAATTCTCCCCTGATTTAATAATACATACCATAAAATATCATGTTTGACACAATCAAAAGCCTGAGAAATATCGATAAAAATGCAATAGAACCACCTCCTTCTTTTACTTAAATATTTTTGTATTAACCATGCAAAATAAAAGTATTATAAATAGTACAATCACCTGTCTGTACCCTGTCTGTGCCTTTGTCAAGATATCTAAATCCTCTTCATAAACCACCAATCTATTATTCATAATTTTAGTCAATAATTTACAAAATACATTCAATACAGTTGTTCCCCTGCAGTTATCCGGATCATTTATCTGTCCATTTTTGTACAATGGATATATAATTCCTTTGCTCCATTCATCTTGGAATAAACCTGTGTATAGTAAACTATTGTACATTTTTTCTAACAGGGGAAGTATAAATTGGATACTAAATTTTTATCACATCAAATATCAAACCACCTAGACCTAGTGCTTTACCTGTCGCCATTTGTTTAACTGCATATTCAATATTATGTGTAGTGATGTTATTATTAAAATAACCACAGTGCTTATTTTCATCACAATGATCTGCTTTGTGTGCATTCGTCATATTGTTTCTCCTTCAATTTCATTTTTACTACCATGCAGCAAAATTTAAATAATTATACCAACAATCTGCATCAATACCAACAATCTGCATCAATACCAGTTGATTTTCTTTGTTGCTTAAAGTTCTTCAGATATCTCCATAATTCATTGACATTTTTAGTATTCAGAACTCTAGATAAGGAATTATTTTCATGTTTTCTTTCCTTTCTGCACATATGTTTTTAAACTTTTGTATTAACATTCTATAAATCTTTTAATCATCCAGACTAAGTGAAACTCTGTGACTTGAATCTGTGCCTAGAATTTATTAACATTTGCTGGAGTACAATCCTCATCCCTCAATTCAGGCTGACTTAATCTTTTAACATCTGTATTCCTGTTCTCTTCGTTTATTGCTCTTTTCACTATATATTTGTTAACAGGTTCGCAGCTACATTTATATCATATTGAACACACTGTCGGAATGCTTGCTTATCAATGTAACAATCCTCATGGTTGAATACAATTCTTATTTCCATAACGTCTTGAGTTTTCAATTTATGTTTAACACGTGGGATAGTACACATGGGATTTTCTCTAGGTTCATTGATAATATTACTAGCTTTTATATCTAATTCGCAAAACAATGGAAAATGATCCAATTATTCCAATGATTCCAATGAAGAAATTTCAAATTATTTGACTTCATTAAAAATGTCAGAGCTTCTTATAACACAATCAACCACACTTTGCTCAGAGTGAGTTATAAAAGTGAACTAGTCTACTGAAGCTCAATATGTACATTCAATGAACAACACGTATTTTGTAAAGAAAAACCAAACTTAATTACCTTTCCATCTTTGGAATTTCTGGTGAATTTAAAATCATCCGTTGGATAAGAATCACCAATTCCAGCGAACTCCAAGTTTTTGTTTTCAATAAAATCAGGTTAGTGACCAATCCTGGCATTAAAATCGCCCATAAAAATGATCCGTGAAATTATATGTATAACATACAGCTTGATACGGATCTCTTCCTCCAAATTTTATAATTTGTCATATATATTTACATTTGATAACTCTCTAATTAAACGTCAAAAGCGCGCGTTACAGGGTGAATAAAAACAAACAACATAATACTGACGTGTAAACGAACAAAACTGTTAGGTCTACTCGGTAAATTGCTTTACACGTATCAGTTTTTGTACAACTGTTCATCCTGCGATATATATATATATATATATATATATATATATATATATATATATATATATATATATATATATATAAAATTGTACGGGACAGATCTGAGTAATTATTTCACCATCACAATTTGGCCGAGACACTAGCCATCTCAAGCTTCAAAATTACTGAACAAACGTTCCGAAATTGTCTCAACCTTTCGCCGTGGACCAAGAACACCCAAATAGCGAAAAAAAGGATAAAAGCGAATATCGCTGTGTTGAATTTCATTCATTGATGAACCCATGAGACAAAACTGGCGGCAGTGACTCAGATCTATCGCATACCTTAACATACCGTGCTCTGTTACTTAACACTGAGGTCTGTGTGACCGCGGGAGGAAAGACTGCATTCCCGCAGATCTTACATCGCTATCTATAAGACAAATAAACCTTACGACAAATAAAATGGTGAGCTAAATAGGCATCTAGTGTAGTGTAATTACTCTAATTATGTCTTATCCTGTAATACAATTTCCCTATACGTGTTACTACAGTAAAATATAATAGATGCCATTTTTCCCAGTAGTTTATTAAAATTTAGTGGCAAACTTTTGGGAAAACAGTTAAAACATAACACTTTAGCCCTGACTCACAAAACCTTCGTACGACATATATCAAACATTTCTGTGATATACTATGAACCGACACAATGAATGTCTCAGTCTTCAGAAAAATTATTTGCTGTGGCTGCAGTAGTAAATAGGTGTGACATATAATAAGAGACATTTAATAGACGTGCATACAAATCAAAAGTAAATATAAAGGTGATATAGAGTCACAACCTGACGTCTAGATGTACCATGTTTATACATCTGTACATCGACCCCGACTAATATGAATTTTTGGCAGGTTTTACATTGATATCAGTAATGACGTCAGGCTTCGCTAACTTTACAGTCTGCCTTTCGGGTCTGTTCATTCTTGTAACATTTCTCATCTCCCCATTGTACTTTACAGACGCTCAGCAACCAAATGGAGCTTTCCCACGAGCGGCGGACTGCTCATTATGGTCGTCTGCAGGGTTCGAGTCCAATTGGCCAGCATCACAGATTTGTCAAATAAAATTAAATACAAATCAGTAAAACGGCTTCTGTGGCTCTGGGGAAGAGTACAGGACTCAAAGCCGTGAGATTTTCATGGTCGATCCCCACCCAGAGTGAGCGCTCTGCAGGCTTTATGGGAAAGCCGTTATCCCGTGTTTCACTCACATAGGAGTGCGCCTTTCGGGGGTTCCTCGGTGGTATGACCCAGCAATAGCGACGATTACGCACCCAGGGATCGTACATGCAGTAGTCATCGGGCCTGGTTTTACGTCATGATTAAAAATTAAGTGAAAATAATAAAAATATATAAAATGAAAGGAAGCGTATGATACTGCCTGTGACGTTGTCCGAAACCTGAATGGAATTCTGCAGATGTACATATACTTAGTTAAGTTAGCATTAAATGGAGGCGGTTACCCCACAACAAAATATTAGAAAAAGTAAAAAAAAGCAGAAACTCTGGGATGAATCTAAGGTAAGGTAGGTTTGTTACTATGAATGTTCAAATATTTATTTATTTATTGCAAATATTTTTATCAGGAAAGCCAATTCAGCTTAATGCTGTTTTTCAGTGGGGACCTGCTTCAATTGCATATACATTATTAAAAATAGAAGTAGATCATATAATATATGAAAAGGCTATGAGATAAACTCAGAACTACAATGTGTATATTAAGACATAAATGAAATATTAAAATCCATCATGATAATATGAAGGGATTTCGGCAAAACACATGTGAAACACATACACAATCCACAATGTTAAAATATCGGATAAATAACCATATGCAAAAATATGGATTTAAACCAAAACAGTTAAAGTGATTCACGGTAAGATATAGAAAAAATATCTTTGTCGAAATAAAGGACCCGAACAATTTTCAGGGACAGGTGTCGCTAGTTTAATGGGAAAGGTCTATTGAGCAATCACATCTAAATAAGGGAGTTCAATCTGCAGAATAACCTTTACATGTTAATCTTTGGTAGAATTCTTGCCTCGCCTTGCTGTTTGTTAACAAGTATGTGAAAAATGGGGTTATATCATAAAACGCCACTAAAATCTCCAACACCATATTTTTTACCTTGGATTGAAAAACACTATTAATAAAAAATAAAAAGATTATACGGTCCGCTAACATGGGAACATGACAAATAATAAATAGAGTAGTGGCCACAAATGCTGTCAATTTGAACCGGGAGATTACGCTTTGCCAATCAGAATTACTCGATTGCCCCGGTCTTGACCTTCTGGCGCGGACAAGAAAGATTAGTATTGCAATATTAAAAACGATCAGAATAACCATGTATATAAAATAAAAAGCAACACTCATTATTATGCTGATATACATTGGTAGCTCTGAACACTTCTCTTGTTGGTAGTCGGCAAAGAACAGTGGAATTGAATTAACAATAAGATTGAAGATAATGATTATAACGACAGAAAATGCCACCCTCCTTTTCGACCAGAGTCTAGACGCCGAAAACGGCACAGCCAGTGCTCCAAGCTGCATGCACGCTAAAGCTGACACGACGGAATTAATGCAACCATAAGACACAGAAGTTGCATAAATAAACCAGGGGCAAATGTACCCGGGTTGATCAATAATGTAGTTATACAATAAAAAGCTCAGGTGCACAGCAGATCGTGCAATAAAACATACAGACAAAGTTATATAATATATTGATATGGGTTTTGAGTTCATACATTTTAGACACATCACTAAAATGGCTAGCACGTTTAGAGGACACGCCGCAGATCTCAGACATATGGCTATAATGCGTAAGACGTCCTCGGCATACGTGTCGTTGACTGCAAGGACTGTTGTCGGTATAACATCGAAGGCGCCCCCTGTGGTACCATTAGGTAGAAGACTTGTGTGTGTGTTTCCATTAGTTTCACCTTGGCCGGTGCTTGGTTTTGCCGTGAATCTTTCGTTGACACCTAAATGTTCCAAAGCGTCACCACTTTGCAGGTCCCTGAAGATGGAATACATTAGTAAATTTTATTATAAACCAATATATAAAGTATTAAGTTTTAAAGGTGTATAAATATTTGCAACAATGTGTGCATTATCTCACGCATTAAGTTCGTAATACAAAATTTTGGCAGACCCATCCCGGCACAAGGTCGTACTATCTCCAAATCACCTGTTATATATGTTGTTCCTGTTCCGTCCTCGTATACCTGTTTAGCATAACAGGACCACGTGACCAGAGGCCCGATCTACAGAATCCGCGACACTTTCCCAACTATGAGAAGACACTTGAAAAAAAAAATACGAGTCGAAAGCTTGATTAATGAAGTTGCGTTGCACCTCCACCAGGTGGCGTGCACTTTACTTTACATTGTGGCACTGATTTTACCACTTTTGTATAGAATTAGGAAACGGTTTAGAATGAAACATCGGCAGATGCCTTTTTATTTTAAGAAGGAAACGCTGTATTTCATGTATATTCAACATGCCTGTATGTCAAAAGGGACCTGTAACCATTATACGAACTGATTGTTCCTCAGATAAAACCTATCGACAACCCACCATGTTCGTCGGCCAATCAGTTTACTGGATAATATTTGTGAAAAAAGGCACTTATGTTATTATTATTGTTTAAACAGATTTATTTCGATTGGATCATACAGGTAGCGCCAAGCCCTAATATGCGTATTTTCCAATATACACAAAAGTAACACATTATCAAATGATAAGTTGGAAGTATAACAAGTAAACAAAATACAACAAATTAACCAAAAAAGAAATGAAATACTCGTAATGCCAAAAAAGTAAGATTTGAAAACACCCAAAAAACAAAAAGGAAATGTTTACATCAAAGATAGTAGGTTTATTGTACAATTAAAGAATAGTATGAACCCGGATGTAAATAATTACGTTGTATATATCGGGAGAATCTCCATCTTAAAATAACTTTGATAATTTAATACATTGTACAGGTGTTAAGCCCTCATGATCAATTAAACATGTGGACAAGAAGTATTCTCGGCTATTGAAGTAAGTCAGTTAACGTTAGAGGTTGGTATCGTGTCATATATAATGAGCGTGAACTTAACCAGGCGTGTAAATCGAGTACCCTGATACTTAGGACATTAGATGAAAAAAAATGTTCACTCTCTTCAATTTCTTGACCGTTTAGGTACTGGTTTGATTGTGAGAGACCGTGACGAAAATAAGTGACCATTTAAGCGGCTATAAGCAAGGCGAAACTCTGCCAACATTATCTGCCATTATTGCGACATCTGTCTTTGGTGAAATAAACTTTTAAGCTGGACATTTAAGAGTTCTCATTAATCTACGTTTTAATGAAGTCATTATTTGTGACTGGCGAATGGATAGGCTTAGTTTGTTCCACCTGGTTAAAGATGAACGAAAGAAAGACGATATCGACGATATAAGGGAGGTCGAATATGACCTCTGTTTTTCAGGGATATGTTTGTAATGCTTATACTAGTGGTAGGGGCAAGTCCAACATATACGAAGGACACATACCATTATATAACTTGTGGAAAAGGCACATTTTGCCTGGGTTCTCCGTTTCTGTACAGCTGGCCAATTCCAGTTCAAGTTTTCGCCAATTGTATTAAAAAGGGCACCAACAACGTTCTAGCCAGCTTCGAATTGTACTTTTTCTAGCTCTTTAAAATTCTTAATGGTGCAGTTATCAAATAAAATGTTACCATATTCAAGAATCGGTCTCCCGTAAGATTTGTAAATAATGTCTAGGATGTACTTTCGGATAAAGGCATCTGGTTCGAAAATAGGGTTGTGGGTGACTTAAGAGAAAAGGTTATACTGACAGTTTTCATATAATTGAACGTTATTCGACATTTGTTTAAACATATTTATTTCTTTTGGATTGTACAAATAGCGCTTAAGAGCTAATATAAGTACTCTTCAAGCATACAAACAGGAGATACAATATACAAATGCCTAACAATTAAGAGAATTGTGCATATAACATATATAACATAAATCCGTTATAACAATAAATCAATGATTATAATAATAATATGCAAACGGTGCAAAGCATTCAATATGGATATGTTGATATCTATACCGAGAAAATATGTTATTGATTATGCGTAATACGATGAATCCATCATATTTATAAAAGATAAGATATGAAGAAAGAACAATCAGCAAAGCCTGATTAATACATTTGTAATGCAAGTGACAAAGTTCAGTGATTACAAATATTGACCCTGGTATACATTTAAAAAATATAGATAATATAGATAATATATCACAGTTATATTACATTTCATGATATTTTCAACATAAAAAGCCTCTTGGTGTTTAAGATATGTGAAGACATGTTCAAGTATACATTGACTGACTATTAAACCGAATTTCTCACCCATGTTATAATATAGACATTAATTTATCTGTTTGTCGTCTGCTTCGAGTTATTATATCAGAGAGTATATTTTGTAATTGCTCCAGGAGCAGTTGTCGTTCGAATCCGTAGTATGGACAGTTTAAGAAAAAGTGAACAGATGTTTCAACCATTCCACAGTGTGGACATGGATTAATTTCGGACAGACCATGTCCGTATAAATGATCTTGGAGGCAGCTATGGCCGAGCCTAAGTCTTGAACATAAAATATTCTGCTTTCTTCCGCCATAACTCTTTATAATGGGGGGTCGGACGCTAAGCCAAGGTATTTGTTTAGAGAAGATTTTAATTACACTGCACGTTTTAATGACGCGTCTAATGAATTCCATAGGACTGTGCAAGATGGAATGAATGATGATTTGTATTTTTCTGTTCTTGCACGAGGCGGGCGCAGGTCACTGGCGTTTCTTAGGTTCCGAGGCGTAACGTCTGAGACTTACGCCAACATTAATCGTGACATGAACACTGGACATGATATAACTGATAGAATAAACATAGTTTTCATTTTGTTAGTCTGCTTTCTATATGTATGCCAGCCAAGTTCAGATAAAAGTTTATCATAACTTGTCGTTGGAAGTGCACCTGTGACCAGCTTAGCAGCCTCGTATTGGAGAAGACATGAATCATCGGAAAAGAGATGCAAAATCGGATTCAATACCTGAACTAGTATCATTAACATATATCAGGAAAAGAAGTGTCTCTGAAATAGAATCATGAGGGACACCTGCTGAACTCGACTGCCAGCTTGACGATTACCATAAAAAACAACATGTTGATGGCGATGTTTAACATAAGCCAGTTTTAGTATGAATCCGTGATTCCCCGAGTTTTACATAATTTAATGGAGAGACCGTTGAACGTTATTTGACATTTCTTTGACCAATCTTCAAGGGCTGTGATGTCATTTTGAAGACGCTCTGATGCGCTAATCTGATCACTGACTATACTTAAGAGGCATGTATCATCAGCAAAGAGAAAAAGTTCAGAATTAGTTTATTATTTATGTAAACTAGGAATAAGAGGGAGCCTTAAACAGGAACTTACGGGACACCGGCTGTAATCAGACCCCATGATAAAAATTCTCCATGCACTACAACTCTCTGGGTTCTGTTTTCTGGGTTCAAGTTGTCTGACAGCCAATTAAGAAGGGTGCCACTTATTCCCATTTTCGATAATTTCAAGATGAGGCATTCATGCTAGACCCGATTGACCGCTTTAGTAGTATCTACTTAATCGTCCTTAAATCTTTTCCCGTGTCGAATTCTAGGTAAATTCTAGCGGTTGTTGCGACTAGCTGATTAATCGTGGAATAATATTTTTTAAATCCTGAATTAACATCTGACCGAAGCTTGTGGCCCATAAAGAAGGATTATGAATGATTTGAGACTACGCGTTCGAACACTTTCGAAACATTGCATAAAAAAATATTTGTATATAGCAGCTCACGTTGTGGGTTCGTCTTTTTAATATCGGATTTACTCTTCTTTCATCAACTTATCGTAAAAATAATCGTAAGTGATTTACTGCTGTTTGTGGTTACGCGGAACAGGAAATTGCCGATATCATTCGGACCGGTGGTTTTATTTTCATCTAATTCTTTTAAAGCCTCAGCACATTCAATTTATGAATAGGGATCAAATTCAGGCATAGGAAGGACGTGCAGTAGCCTGTTAAGTTTAATCAGACACATGTAGAGTATTTTGAGCAAAAAAAAAAAAAAGAAAAAAGTCATTTAACGCATTAGCTTCGTCTTGTTGGTCAGATACGAGTTCATCATTAATACGAATAGGCGGTATAACGTCCCCTTTTTTGCTTGAAGTGCAAGTTTTCAACCGTATGCCACCAAGATTTGCATGTCTTGCGTTCAAGGGAATTGGCTAAGGTTTGGAAGTAATTGTTGTGGAGGGTACAATTTAAAAAAAAAGCCCTCATTTTTATTTCGGGCACGCTTGTAATGTTGATACTGGTGCTGCACTGGATGGAGTTTTCCGGTAACTCCGCCATAGTTAGTTGCGCCTTCGAATAAATTTTCTTAGTTCTGTATTTACCTAAGGATCACTCTGGGGTATAAAACAGTTTTATGAGGAATATAATTCGACGCAGTTGTAATAAAATATTAGTCCATGATTTAGTTAAAATATAGTTCACATCCCAAGTGTGTCACGATGTTAACTCTCGAAAATGTCATGTAAAGCTCGGTTTTGACCATCGATTTCGGCACATAGAAGTCCCAGACTGTTCTATATTTGGTTTTATTTATATGAGGCGCAAATTTTAATGCACAGTTGACTGGACTGTGGTTTAAGCTTGATATCGGTGGTAATATTTCAGAGGTCGATACTGATTTCTAATTTCCCAGCAAATAGCAAGCTGCTGCGGGTGTTTACGTGCCATACACGTAATTCATTCAAACGTGCCATCGGGCCTTGATAACGATGCACGTCGTTTGTGTTGACAGTTGCCAAATAATCAAATCATGCTTGTTTCTTTCACATGTGGAGACCTAGACTGGTACCCCGCTCTATTATGGCACCACTGCTCTAGGCCAATCATAGAGACGGGCGTACAACGCCAACTTACGCCAACGCCAACGTACTCCCAGCAGACTGGTTCCAACTCCTGTTTGTATTATAATGATAAAAATAAGCATTTCGTTTGCTATGAGAAGTTACCAAAAGTTCGCTGTGCATTACGTGTGACATTTATTATTAGATTAATAGATATTGATAATAAACGTATGCCACGTACAGTGGAATATCAAAGATTCAGTATATCGTATCATCTACACATCCATCAGTAAATTTTTTGTGCACCGACTCATTTTTCAATCATCGGAAACTATAAATAACTAAAGAAAGTAATTTTATAAGAAATCTTCATGGATAACCAGACAGGATTGCGAGAACGTCCATCACAATCGGTATGAGCGTGCAGTCTGGAGTTGGAACCAGTCTACAGGTAAGTCAGGAGTTGCAACAGGGAGTACTTAAGATGGCGTTGTACGCCTGTCTCTATGCTTGGCTGAGGGCCATAATAGAGCAGGGTACCATTCTAGTGGAGACCCTGACTAGTGCCGGCTTAAGGTCGCAGGAAAGGTTAGAGCTGCATATGAAGGGGGGCTTGAAAGCTTCATTCTTCAATTGATTTGCAGTCATGACAACGATACGATGTGCTACAGAATAGGCTACTCTGACCAAATCCTGGAAACTAGAATGTTGCATCGCAATTTTAATGACCCTGTTCAGATGAAAACAGGTCACGAACTTCACTTTAGGCAATGCTTTGTATTTGATTAAAGGTCTTAGTGTACTCCAGAGAAGAGGAAATTTAGGATCCGCATAGAATTCAAATCTGGTGAGAAATTGACATAAAACTGCTGTTTGTTTACAGTTATTAGTTTTTTTGTGTGTTTTACAAGTAAGGGGAGTGTAAAATCAGGGTGCTAGCGTGGTATTTTCTTAAAGATAAGGTGTTTCATAGACGAAATAAGTTCATTTGGGTATAGTGTTATACAAACAAGTGATAATAACGCTGGAAAACATAAAATGGTGTGCAAACCAAACAAAAGTAATTGAGATCGCTTCGGGCTAGCCGGTGCTTGCCAATCCAATGGCAATTAAAACGGCCAGGCTGTTCATTAAAAAAAGTAGTCATGACAGCACGTTTGCTGATAAACGTGTAGTTAATGGTATCATATATATTTTAGTATTTTATAGAGTACGATATGTCTTCAAATGAGGTTACACATTGTAGAAATCGTATATAGATCGTGTCTTTGTGTAGCCGTGACAAACACGACTCAGTTAGGACCCCCTACTGAGTCGTGACACAAGCCAAATTTAGAACCACCCTGCAAGTCCACGTCACGCTTTATAACCGTATCTCCGCATACAGTCAACAGGCAGACCGCAGGCAGAAATCTCCGATACATGCAGAACAATATACGAATATATTGGGTTATAACGGAATATTTCACACACATGGTAGGTGTCGTTGGAGAGATAAGAAACTTATTAAAATGTCTAGTGGGTTTATTTGAAGTGACACGATACTTGTAAGCAATGAGGCGTTGTCAAAAATGACGAAAATATATGCATCCTCATTAACTCGATCCTCAGAGTTAGATGTCCAGGCACTCTGGCAAGCCAGTAATCTGGCCATAATGTCAGAGGGCCGATCTGGCGCTAGTCTATGTGTGATGTGAGCCTCATTACAAGTTGGGCGACAAGAAGACGCGACCTGTTAGGGATTCTTCTCTGTTTGATTGGTAACGACGGCACAAATAAATATTAACACAAAGTCATTAATCGTTAATAACATATCTCACAAATGTACAACGCAAAAAAGACCTATTTGCAATAATAGAAAAAGGGGAAATCTTGATCTAGACGTAGCTGTAAGTTACAGATAGATTGTACTTGGAAGAACTCTCAATTGTATTATAGGACATTAAAAAGTGCGGGTAATATTATAATCTGGGTGACTGATATAAAGAACATTAACTGTTTCATGTATTGACAGTTGTAGTGTGCAGTATTATTCATATTACTATTATATATATATATATATGTGTGTGTGTGTGTGTGTGTGTGTGTGTGTGTGTGTGTAACAGTGGAAATATATAACGTGGCTGTGTTTTAATTGATATTGAAATCTATAAAAAAAAAACCTGCCAAGAATCAGCCTAGATATTCAATTTCTTTAAAAACATTAAATCTCAAAAGCAAATGAAACTGTGTCATAACTAAAAATTCAGATTGCGTTAATATTCAATGATAGCCAAAAATTTAATCAAGTTATCAGTATTTTAGAATGCATGGCTGATAATAACACAATGTGTCTCACGAGAAATACAGAAATAATGTCCGGGGGATACAGTGTAGGAGTAGTTTTGTAAGCGGGTTTATAATTTTTGCCTTTTTGGCGGGGGCTAGATTTGCGGATATTAAGAATACGCATTAGTTCGATGCGATCGTTCACCGCTTGTAAGATTGTCGTAGTCACGACTTGACGTTCCTCATACAAGTTACATTCATACAGCGCGTCTCAGTCATGGTACAGGACAACAACGAAGAGCGCGGGGTTCTCGCCTGACACAATCACCGTGAGTCACGTGGGTCTGGGTTTCGCATGATGATGATAACCTTTATTTCCTCCAAGAATGAAGATAGACATCATACATACATTTTGGAAAGTGTGTAAATAGTAATTCCATGAAAAGGTGCATAAATAATAACAATATACAAATAGCATATAAACTAACTGAACTCAGGAGGTATGACTATCCTAAATACGCAGAATATTTGTTATTAAGCTATTGTTGTGGTCTACCAGGCTTGTGATTACGGGCTTCGCAAAACACATTAGGTTAGCCGCTTCTAGTAAGTACAGATTATACACAGAAGACGACTCTCGAGATATAACTTAACATAAGAGTTAAAATCAAGTGATATCTCTGATTAAAGGTGATTTGTAGAAATAACCGTGATACAAGTAGCATTTGAAGACCATTGGAACCCCCTCCCTATCGTTTTTAAAGTTTGAAGGAGGTGAGAGCGAGCCATGTAAGTGAAAAAAAAAACAGTGCCGAGGTGTATTTTACATGTGCTTTTGATAACAAATCTTTGATTTATAATACATATGACATATTTTTTAGCCGAGATATCTTGAAGTAATCGCCATTCAACTAAAGTAGAATGTCTAATTTTCTTAAAGGATCTCTCAGGGCTCAAGCATAGTGTATGATCTACTGTGATTTATCATATAGGTCTCACGGTAAACTAGGACCAGTTGGATGGAGTTATTAAGCCAATCAGAACAAACCGCGTGTTTTCGTAATCTTAAAAGTCCCAGGCATTCTGACTTGCATGGTCACTTTGTGGTGATGTAAGTAGATTTGAAAGTACATTTATAACAAAAGGAAAAAAACGCTGGGTGTGTGACAAGAAAAAAAAACCACACCAGTGGCGGATCCAGGGGGGGGGGGGTCGACGTTTACAAGGTGTGCACCCGGTGAGACGCATCCCGATAAGACGTACGTCCCAACGGACCGTGCGATAAAACGCAGGGCGGCAGGACGCACTATATAAACAATGACGAGTGGCCGGTAGGACGTACTCCATAAACATTGCCCCGTCACCAATTAGGCGTGTCGTGCTGCGGGACCCGGCGTGTTTACCTCCTGCCCGTCTACGTCTCTCTTTCAAAAGTGTATTTTTATGACTAAAACTACGCTAAACGAACCCTGCGTGTATACTTTCTGCCAGTCTACGTCTCTCTTTCATAAGTGTATTTTTATGACTAAAACTACGCTAAACGAACTCTGCGTGTATACATTCTGCCAGTCTACGTCTCTCTTTCATAAGTGTATTTTTTATGACTAAAACTACGCTAAACGAACCCTGCGCGTATACTTTCTGCCCGTCTACGTATCTCTTTCATAAGTGTATTTTTATGACTAAAACTACGCTAAACGAACCCTGCGTGTATACTTTCTGCCCGTCTACGTCTCTCTTTTCATAAGTGTATTTTTTATGGCTAAAACTACGCTAAACGAACCCTGCGTGTATACTTTCTGCCCGTCTACGACTCTCTTTCATAAGTGTATTTTTTTATGGCTAAAACTACGCTAAACGAACCCTGCGTGTATACATCCTGCCCAGATACGTCTCTCTTTTATAAGTGTATTTTTTATGACTTAAACTACGCTAAACGAACCCTCCTGAGTAACACCTGAGTCTGTGAGTTCATCTGGAGTCAATCAGTAGTAAGCCACAAACATTAATTATAAGTCATTAATTATAATTCCCTTCCTTCTTCGCTCCTTCCATCCTTCTTTCTTCCCTTCGTTACCTGATTCTTTCTTTCTCTCTTTCTTTCTTTCTTTCTTTCAGTCTTTCAGTCTTTCAGTCTTTCTTTCTTTCTTTCTTTCAGTCTTTCAGTCTTTCAGTCTTTCTTTCTTTCTTTCTTTCTTTCTTTCAGTCTTTCTTTCTTTCTTTCTTTCTTTCTTTCAGTCTTTCTTTCTTTCAGTCTTTCTTTCTTTCTTTCAGTCTTTCTTTCTTTCAGTCTTTCTTTCTTTCTTTCAGTCTTTCTTTCTTTCAGTCTTTCTTGCTTTCTTTCTTTCTTTCTTTCAGTCTTTCAGTCTTTCAGTCTTTCAGTCTTTCTTTCTTTCTTTCAGTCTTTCAGTCTTTCAGTCTTTCTTTCAGTCTTTCAGTCTTTCTTTCTTTCTTTCTTTCTTTCAGTCTTTCTTTCTTTCTTTCAGTCTTTCTTTCTTTCTTTCTTTCTTTCAGTCTTTCTTTCTTTCTTTCTTTCTTTCAGTCTTTCTTTCTCTCAGTCTTTCTTTCTTTCTTTCAGTCTTTCTTTCTTTCTTTCAGTCTTTCTTTCTTTCAGTCTTTCTTTCTTTCTTTCAGTCTTTCTTTCTTTCTTTCAGTCTTTCTTTCTTTCTTTCTTTCTTTCAGTCTTTCTTTCTTTCTTTCTTTCTTTCTTTCAGTCTTTCTTTCTTTCTTTCTTTCAGTCTTTCTTTCTTTCAGTCTTTCTTTCTTTCAGTCTTTCTTTCTTTCTTTCTTTCTTTCAGTCTTTCTTTCTTTCAGTCTTTCTTTCTTTCAGTCTTTCTTTCAGTCTTTCTTTCTTTCTTTCTTTCTTTCAGTCTTTCTTTCTTTCTTTCTTTCTTTCTTTCTTTCTTTCTTTCTTTCAGTCCTTCTTTTCTCTTTCGGTCTTTCTTTCAGTTCTTCTTTTTTTTTCTTTCTTTCAGTCTTTCTTTCTTTCAGTTTTTCTTTCTGTCAGTCTTTCCGTATATCCTTCATTCTTCTTTCGTTACATATTCTTTACTTCTTTCTTTCTTCCTCCGGTCTTTCATTCAATTTTCTTTTAGTCTTTCTTTCTTTCTTTCTTTCTTTTGTCTTTCAGTCTTTCCTTCAATCTTCCCTTCGTTACATAACTCTTTCTTTCTTTCATTCATTTATTTTTGTCTTCTGGTTATACATTAAGTTTACGATTGGTTGATGGAAGATGGGTATTCATTAGCGCTTCTTTATGGACTCAATTAGCAGTTAGTAGGAACTCAAAGGTATAATTGTTATTCGTCATTCACTATTCAGCGGTTTCAACACATAGACTGACCCGTGAAATAAAAAAAAACACACACACAATTTGAAGAGGAATCTTCAATCAGCAGGATAGTTTTTAACACATCGGTTTCAACATGCAGATACACGCGAGAAATTAAATATACACATACAATTTGGAGAGAAATCGTTTTCAGGATAGTTTTATTGTCTACACCAACCGCGGCACTTAATTTGTTCCAAAATAGGTCACCCGACACCGATCGTACTTGCGCCAGAGCGGATGATACTAACTGAATACTATGCACAGGTAATATTTTCATGTTAACAAAATAACAACCAACCTAATTTTTTATTCTATAAAGTTATTTTTCTCATAAAAATGTTGTCTATTTATAATGTCTTTTATTCGGAATGTGGTCCTGTCAGAAGTCGAATATAATCAAAATATGTAAATATTTATTCTTTCCTTAATACATTACGTGCGTGTAAGAGATCAATATAAATGATTCATCATCCAGAAACCTTTGATCGACATTTTTCGTCCGTTAATTAAAGGTTCATCCTTTGAACTGTACGAGTGGCCGCGTCGGGTGAATGGTTTCTCGTGACCGCGTTTATACTGCGGCTTCGCTGGTCTCTGGTGAGCAGTTCGTTCATGTTTGAGCAGACTTAATATGTTCTCACGACATGATATACATACTTATAATAGTGAAAATTATAACAGGACTATGGAAAATAAAGTAAGATGTTACACGTTAAACCTGTAATTATCAGTCATTTAAACCTCTGGTTAGGATAATAAATTGGAGAACGCTGATGGGTTAACCATACCCGGAGTTTATCACTATTGAGGGATGGTCGTACTTTAAGCCAAAATTATGCTCTAATTAACAATAAAATTACTAAATATTTTGTCAAACTTCAGTTAAGGAACACAACGATATAAGTGCATGAGGGTAATATAGTAATAATGGATAACACAGATATACTAGGCATTAACGTGTGCTGATTTGACGTATGTTGCATCGATCACAGAGCTTAATGATTTCCCAAAGTGACCCAAGAGAGGGTTTACTAACGAAAGTATAATTAACTATTATTACTTAGTCTTTTTGTTTTAGTACGTGTAAAGTTTAGACAGTCAGACAAGTGATACATGTACTCTTATTTTTACAATACGTCCTATCGGGATACGTTTCAGTGGGTACGTCCCGGCGGCCTACGTCCCAAAAATCTGCGTCTCACCGGCCTGTAGTCGTTTACAAGTCTCTATCCTATGTCATTTCTTTAGATTGTTGACAAATAATTTATTATACATAAGGCGAAAGAACACAAGCCTAGCTATTTTAAGTTTAGTCAGTACGTGGTACAGATTGGAGCGTTGTTTCTAAAACCAACTGGGATTTTCAAAACTTTGGCCGGGGGACAAAACGAACTCTCTCGATGTATATAGTCACACCGGATTGCAGAATAACTGAAGGTGTTCTCTAATAACTCGGTGTTATATAATGGACTAATTATTACCAAGCATAGATTTCACTTAATTAACACTTGCATTCCCCTTTGTTGTGACAAGCCACATCTGCCTGTCTAGCAACAGAGCAAAGGAAAAAGAATTTGACAGGAATTTTCCTTTGAAAAGGTACGTTTATATAACGTTTTAACAAGGTAAGTTATTCCAGAGTTATCCTTAAATTGCGACGTGTCAAGTGGTACCAGTTCACATGGAATCGTGTATCACAAAACAAACATCTAATATTTTTATGTCTGTATTTACATCTAATTGTGAGAAACATACAAATACATTTTAAAGAAAAAGACAAGGTTACTTATTAATTATATTGATACATCATTGTAATCCAATGCACACATGTGCATTCTATTTAATATAATTCGATTATATTTTGTTTTGGAAACTTTAGTATTGGGGTTTTCAATACATATAGACATGAGGGACTGAAACTGGTCCTCTCAAGGTGTGGTTACGCTTTATTGGTGTCCGCCCGGCTATCCGCTTCCCAGTTATCCGGTTCCCAAATATCTGCTCATCAAATATCCGCGTGCCAAGATATCTGTGTGTGAGCGTTAACGGTCGAAAATGACCCTGCACGGTTCAAATATGCAACGGTCAAGGAAAAAGAAGATGACGGAAGACATCAAAGAACATTTAAATACAGGAGCTACCGGATTTTGAAACATTTTTTACCAGATCGCGACATCGCTGTCGAGGCTGGTGTCCTGAATTGGGTCAACGGATTACCCATGTGAGCGATCACTGAACCGCGACGCTCCAAGCGAACTTGTACGTGTGAGGCCATCCCGGCCTTAGTTAAAACACTGCTTTTATTAAATTATTATTAATCTTACGTTGTTGTGTCAGCTTTATATTCATTCTTGTATGTTTTTATTAAGTTAACCCGAGCGATTGATTTTGCATCATTCATGACACATATTTGGTGACGGACGGACAAAAAAACTGATTTTAAATTAGTTGTCACAAAGGTGATTATAAGATTTTATACATAATCCTTAACAATATTTTTTTACCTTAAAATGTTATGTTAGATGTTTTCATCACGTTAACCTGCTTGCTTGATATAATTATATAATTATATTATTGATATAATTAAGCTGTTTCGTGCAGTTGAAAACCGCTCCGCCGCGAAAGGGTTCTCTTTAAGTGTAATACAAACATTAATGTACCCTTGATCATGTAACCTTGATTTAATCATTAAGGCAAGTACACCCGTAATTATCTAAATAAATATTAAAACATCTGCATTCTCTCTCTCTCTCTCTCTCTCTCTCTCTCTCTCTCTCTCTCTTTGAATATGAAATGAATTATACAATATTACAATAATTACATATAACTTTATCGGACAAAATAATGTTATTAAGTGAGACAAGTCTTGGATCCATTATAATTAATTTAACTCTCTTTCCGTCTCTCTCTCATTCTATCTCTCATTCTATCTCTCATTCATTCATTCTTTCTCTCTCGTCATATACATCGTTATTGGACAAAATTAAGTTATTAAATGAGACAAGTCTGGGATAAATGAAAATTAAACTCTCATTTATCAATTAATAAATTTATTTATTTATTCATTTATTCTTTCTTTATTTCTTTCTCCTTCCCTTATTTTATCTCTCCTTTATCTTATCTCTCCATCTCTGTTTATGAGTCTAATTATGCAATATTAGGCGACTCACATATACCGTTATCGGAGAAAGCAAAGTTGTTAAATGAAACAGGTCATGGGAACCATGAAAATTAAATTAACCTTCCTGTCCGTCCCTCTCTCATCTTATTCTTAATATTTCTTTCTATCTCTCTTATTCCATCTCTCATCCCTTCATTTAATCATCCTATCTTTCTTTTTTTCCCTTTCTCTCTCTCATTCATTCATTCACTTTTTTCTCTCCATATATATCGTTATCGGAAAAAAAGTTATTAAATGAGATCCATCAAAATTGAATTAACTCTCTCTCTCTCTCTCTCTCTCTCTCTCTCTCTCTCTCTCTCATTCTTTCTATTATTCTTTCTTTCTCCCTCTCATTCATTCATTTATTCAATCATTAATTCATTCTTCTCTCTCTCTCTCTCTCTCTCTCTCTCCATATATATATATATATATATATATATATATATATATATATATATATATATATATATATATATATATATATATACATATACATATACATATATATCGTTATTGGACAAAATAATGTTATTTAATGAGACAAGTCTGGGATCAATTAAAAATTAAAATAACTCTCCCTGATTCTCTCATTATTTCTCTTTTTCTCTCTCTATCTCTAATTCATTCATTCATTCATTCATTCTTTCATTCTCTCTCGTCATATATATCGTTATGGGACAAAATAAAGTTCTTAAATAAGACAATTCTGGGATTCATGAAAATTGGAATAACACTCTCTTTCCGTCTCATTATTTCTCTTTCTTTTTATCTTTCATTCATTCATTCATTCTTTCTCTATCGTCATATAC
Organism: Sipunculus nudus; assembly: GCA_026874595.1. Classification (NCBI taxonomy): domain Eukaryota; kingdom Metazoa; phylum Annelida; class Sipuncula; order Golfingiida; family Sipunculidae; genus Sipunculus; species Sipunculus nudus. Next base: position 58,671,215 of record CM049322.1, on the reverse strand, counting down.
ATCGTTATAAGAGAAAATAAAGTTATTCAATGAGACAAGTCTGGGATCTGGGATTCATGAAAATTAAATTAACCTCCCCTCTCTTATTATGCTAAAAAATAAAGTAAATACCACAGAAGAAATTACAAGATATCACTCTTTACTTGACCTTTCAAGCCAGCATGCATAAACATTAAATGTTTACAACATAGGCCTTAATACACTTGCGTATACTGATATTTTCATTAGCAACATATAAAGACAAAGCTACCATGCGATCCCCAACTCATCTTTAAAACATGCCCATTATCTTATTCGCCAAGATAGTATGTGCAATAATCTCTCACCGTTGACGGGGATTTTGATAAATGTAGGTAGTTATTTAGAAAAAAAATATGGAGTAATCATTGCATACCAATATTTAATTCATATTCCTTTCAACCATAATGACCTTTAATTATAAACAAAACAGCTACAGCAGTTAAAAAAAGATATACAGATAAAATATATACATGATCAAAACTATATCAAAGAGATCAAACACGTAACGGCTTGTTGAGAGAGAGAGAGAGAGGGGGTAATTTAATTTTGTCTCATTTGATAACTTTATTTTGTCCAATAACGATGTAAATGATGAGAGAGAAAGAAAGAATGAGTTAAATTAATTATAATGGATCCCAGACTTGTCTCATTTAATAACTTTATTTTGTCCGAAGATATATAATTGGCGAGAGAGAGAGAGCGAGAGAGAGAGGAGAGAGAGAGAGAGAGAGAGAGAGAGAGAGTTAAATTATTTTTATTGGTTCCATGACATGTCTCATTTAATAACTTTATTTTGTCTGATAACGATATATTTAGCGAGAGAGGGAGAGAAAGAAATAATAATAGAAAGAATGAGAGAGAGAGAGAGTTAATTAAATTTTCATGGATCCCAGACTTTTCTTATTTAATAACCTATTTTGTCCGATAACGATATATGTAAGGCGTGTAATATTGTATAATTCATTTCATTTTCACTGAGAGAGAGAGAGAGAGAGAGAGAGAGAGAGAGAGAATGAGAGAATGGAGATGTTTTAATGTTTATTTAGATAATTACGGGTGTATTTTCCTTAATGACTAAATAACGGTTACATGATCAAGGGTGCATTAATGTTTGTATTACACTTAAAGAGAACCCTTTCGCGGCTGAACGGTTTTCGACCGCACGAAACAGCTTGATTATATCAAGCAAGCGGGGTCTTCCCGGGTTAACGTTATGAAAAAATCCAATTTTAAAAAAATATTGTTAAGGAATATGTATAATCTCTTGTAATCACCTGTATGACAACAAATTTAAAACCAGTTTTTTTGTCCGTCCGTCACCAAATATGTATCATGAATGATTCAAAATCAATCGCTCGGGGTAATTTAATAAAAACATGCAAGAATGAATATAAAGCTGACACAAAAAGTAAGATTAATAATGATTTAATAAAAGCAGTGTTTTAACTAAGGCCGGGATGGCCTCACACGTACAAGTTCGCTTGGAGCGTCGCGGTTAAGTGATCGCTCACATGGGTAATCCATCCGTTCACCAAGTTCAGGACACCAGCCTCGACAGCGATGTCCCGATCTGGTCAATTATGCTAAAAAGCCGGTAGCTCTTGTATCTAAATGTTCCTTGATGTCTTCCGTCATCTTCTTTTTCCTTGACCGTTGCATATTTGAACCGTGCAGGGTCATTTTCGACCGTTAACGCTCACACACGGATATCTGGGCACGCGGATATTTGGTGAGCAGATATTTGGGAAGCGGATAACTGGGAAGCGGATAGCCGGGCCTGAACCTCTCTCTTTGCAGGAACCAGATCAATCTGTCTGGCTAGCAAGAATGCAAATGAAAAAGGCAGAGTGGATTTTTTTTGGTGCTAGGGCTGACGATTATAATATGGCAAGTTATTCAAGAGTAATTTCATAAATAATTAAAAATGTTTTAAATGATGCACTTGGCATTGTGTACCACAAAGCAAAAAAAAAAAAAAACAGTTATTTTTTGTCTGTGTTCACCACCTATAGTTATAAGAAGACTACAAATAATTTGAAACAAGGTAATAAGTATTTTAAGGCAAAAACCTTTGTGAAAAATACATGTATATTATGTTTATAATATTTTAATTCAACTACATTTAAAATAATTTATCATTTTCCTGTTTAATATATTTCGGGACGCTTGGCGAAACATTGTAATATTAACGACACGTGACATTAACATTCGAAATGCAATCCCCACTCAGTGAGAGAGAGAGAGAGTTCCAATAAGCGACTTTATAAACAAGAACCTTCTTATGTTAATTAAATCTAGATTGCTGGTAATATATATACCTCATACTTTACAGATCGATTCTCCGTACCCTTCCTTACCAAGTGCGCTCCACGCAATTAAGGGAAATGTTTACACGGAATCAGAGATTAGTTCGACCGTCGCAGTGTTTCGACATTATCTCCGATCATACAGCTCATCGATTCTATGCAGGGATATCGTTTTCGATCAAAGATTTGTATACATAGAAACAATACATTTGCTTATGGGGGACTGGAATACGTTTGGATCGCTCACCAAGGCGTATCAGCTGTAATAGCCATACAAACACCGTACAGAGACACTTGTTGCATCACCTGTTGTGTATCGATTATATGTTGCTGCGAGTTTATATATTTTATTTTGTAAAGCAGAGAAGTATTATATTTATAATACAGAATGATTACACAAGAGGACCTGGACTCACAAGAGAAAAAAATACCCAATAAAACAAATAATTAATTGAAAATATATATAATTTTTGGCGATCAACAAATATTAAATCCACAAAAACAGGACACTCTGTTCATCGTGGATGTTCTATTCTTATAGGCATTTTGGTGTGTGCAGATAAGAGATACAGTGCGAAGAATTCAATTTTGTTACACCAAAAAACAAAATTTGCCTGAATTATCAAAACTCTACGCAGAATGATAACAAGGGAATTAATTTAATTTTGAGAAAACGACTCGGAACTGTGCGAGGTGCTCACAAACTCTGTATAGCAAATGTCAGTTATACCATTTACGTGCATATATTAGCTAATGCTTTTTATGTAATTGCTCTTTTTTTCACAGACTGATCTTTTACAACTTATTAAAAATGTGTTTCTTTAAAAACATGTTATCATTTCGCCTCGAACTGTCATCATATTTAAAGGATACAAGTATAGATACGATTTTCAGCTTTGATCCTTGCAGTTACCCACCTTCTCTGAGAAATGCTTTAATATTTTTTTGCATATATATTAACACTCTGTCAAATATGTATGGATATATGGCGTAATTAATTTATCCTAACCGTATAATAGGACATCCAAGACCGTTTTCTGAAACAAAACTACATTGAAGATTCTAAAAAGAACCCTACAAATGGGTTTCACCAAGAGCCATAAAAGGTTCCCCACTCAGTCCATCGTGATGAACCTTGGAGGGTTCTTCCCAAAACCTCTGAAGAGGTTCTCCATGGAACCTTATAGGTTCCATAAACGAACCTTCAGGAGGCTCCAAAAAGAACCCCGCTTGAAAGTTCCAGCGGGAAAAGTTCCCCTCACAGTCCATTCTGAAGAACCCTTTTGGGTTCTAGTTGGAACCCTTTTTTCTTAGAGTGAAAGCGCTGAGGCTGCATGGTAAAACGCAAAGTTTACACAAAACCTGAACATATCAATCATTTTACGCAGAGAATTACATTTAAAGGATGATATTTTGCAGGTTTTAAATGTAGATGGCATTTTTATTATTGACATCAACAAGTTACAATTTATATACATGCTCCAGTTCATATCCTAAATTTAAAGAAACACAAATATTTAAACATTAACCCCCACCCCCTTAAAGACATTTAATAGATTATAAGTTAAGAAGCAGAAAATCCTCATAAACGTTGTGAAAGGTGCCTCAGAATGTCCTCTTTACATTACATGTTTAAAAATCCCAGTATGGGAGATGGAGACCCCCCTCCCCTACCCTCCCCCATGTACCTGTCACTAACTTTAATAAAAACATGCGTGTAGATTTTATTCACAGCTAGATGAAAATATTTATATTAAAATCAAATATTTATGTTTTTCAAAGACTGAAATATATTACATTATATATATATATATATATATATATATATATATATATATATATATATATCATTTAAAAAATAAATGCACAATTTAAGAACTTTGTTTTCATAATATTCTTCAACCATCAACCTAGTATTAGCGCCCCTTGTTTTTGAATTTATTTGATCCGCCACCTTCAGCAATAGGAAACGAGAAATTTGAAAAAAAAAGAAATAAAAACCTTAAAGCTTACCAACTTAAAGTTGACAAATACATAATGTGTCAAGTACTTCTCTTGAGCCGACGCTGGTAACGCTTGTCAGTCTGCCGGTGTGTCAGTCTGCCGGTGTGCGCGAGTCTAGCGATATATACTAGTATTTCCCATCAGCCGATACGTTAATTAAAAGATGCTGGAAAAGACGCACCAGTCACCATGGAAACGGAAGTTCATATTAACTTACTTACACAGGTTAGATAAGTAAAATGTAGGGCGGGTTGTGCATACTTATTCGTTACACAAGAGTATAAATTATAATACTATTCGCTGTTTTGTGACCCGTCTTTCTTATATCTCTGACACGATAAGAATATTCTATCGGGATAAAAGGACTTCCTTGGAAATGCATACATAAATATCTGTGATCGATTATGAAAAAATGGTTAATCATCGATATACTCGATTAATTGGCACACCACAAATAAATATGACGTCATGGATAACTCTCTGTCATCACCTATAGAAAAGACCAAAATAATAAGTTTGTTGATCATTAGGTTTAGAGGTGCCCAATCAACCACCTTTTGCAAAAGAGTTGTGATATCTGACTTCCTCTGTGTATATATTAATGCTCTGTGGGTAACTTTGGTTATGAAAAGTTCTTATAACGCGTCCGTGAGGAATATATGAACTTCTTTTTCAACAACACGTGTTTGTAAACACAGCAATGTTGACAAACGTAAAAATCATGTCACCTTAGGTGGTGGTTACATATATGCAGAGCTAGAAGATCCCTTGTTGGAAAACGCCTTTTGCAGACGACTGGCTTCAGTGGCGGATCCAGGGGGGTAGCCGTGGGAGCTGAAATCCCCCAAAGGTTTTTGCCTCTATGGGAAAACATTAGGCAGTACCTGTGCTGGTCATGCATCTGTAGGTCAGTAGGATAAGACCGATAATTCGCAAAGTCTGACTACTGGACACTTGACATCAAGTATTGAAATTTTAAATTTATTCTTAAATCTGAGGATTCTGAATATAGTAATTTCTTGGTTGAGTAAATGAAACAAAGACACCCAGGATATGGAAAAAAAAACCGATCTTATATCATAAAATCTACAAGCTGTTCATCTACTGGCTGCTGAGCCTGATGTGGTACATTTTTAATACACTCCACCCATATTCTTCTCTCACAGTTTAGCATATGTTTACTGTGACAGTGTTTTACAGTAGTGGATCCAGGGGATGGGTCCAGGGGGTCCTTTTTATTAAGGATTTCAGATCAATTTTTGCGGTCTGGACCCCCCCCCCTTAGGACCTGTGTACCTTTTTTTACCCTTTCTCTGAATCCTGGATCCGTCCCTGTTTTTATTGTTCAATTGAAGTTTGAGTCACACGGAAAGAACCACCGACATTGGACGAGCCACTACAACCCACTCTCATGGCTACACCTGGGATCGAACCCGGGTCGTCAGCGGCGAGGGCCGGGCGTGTTATCGCTCGGCTGCCCAGGCTCCACTGTGACAGAGTGTCCCAGTCATTTGCAACACGCCACCCTACAACATGTGGGAGGTTTTAATCTTTGTTAGAGCTTGGTCCAGTATGACTGTCATGTCTCTCAAGGAGTAACCTTTCCGCTAAAAAAAAAATTAAAATTTAAATGGAAATCCTGTCAACAGGTGTGTGTGTGGGGGGGGGGGGGAGGGAGGCATGCAAAAAGTCCATGCCATCGGAAATTCCATGAAATACCACCTTTTGCTTTTTGGCATTTGCTGGTAAATACTGGCAAATGAAATCTTATCATCCCAGGTTTAAATTAAAACTTCTTTGTCATATTTAGACTTACACTGTCATGATTAGATTCTTGCGTATTTGGTTTGATATCTGTTACTGCTGAAGTAAAAATAAAATAAAACATGTTAATGGATTAATGGGCAGCGGTTGGGTCGCGTTTTCCCCAGGGTCGTTATCTTTGGCGCAGTTTTAGCAGGTTTATATATATGAAGGGATTAATTGGCAGAGGTGGAGTCGTGTTAACCTCCGAATTGTTACCATTTGCGCAGGTTAGTTTTACTTGCTGACAGTTTGTAAAATGATAGTTCTTATGCTATGGATACATTGAGAGACAGTACTTGAAGTATAGTGCATTAAGGTCAGAGTAGTTTTCTCTGTAATGTCAGGAGATCAAATAATGGAGTATAGCTCTGAGTGCTTCCGCTCCCCATCCACAGCAAGGGGTGGTTTCTGTGAATGCTTCAAAATATATAAACCCGGGAGGTTCAGGGACAGGTGGCGGGGGGTAATAGATTATATTAATCCTAGTTTACATCAATAGAATTTTGCAGTGATGTTAATAAATATTACTTCCTGTTAATTATATTTCTTGTTATGTCACTAATCGTATGAGCAGATACTGTTGTCCATGACCCTGTTCTGGTTTAGTGACTGTACTGGATGTGCCTATTTTCAGGGCAAGTCTTGGCCAGCTGTTGTCTATGTAAGTGGTGACCAGTGGTGCTAATTACAGAAGAGTACTTCCCTGGACAGTAAAGGTCAGACAGCCAAACTACCTAGACCTGTCTGGTCTTTGATGATGGCCATATTTTAACAGAACCACAGAAGTTCTCTCTAAGCATTAGTCTGCTGCTGCCAAAGGACACAACAATGGTCAGACTCATCATTATCATTATAATTGCCTGATTTGTTTGCGATGACTGTTGCAAAACAGTAGTGTGACTAAAAGATGTCAAGAATCGGAGTAGCAAACCATTAAAGAACAGAGATGAGACTATAGTTCATTTCACCCCTTGCTGTCCACTTGTTTTTGTAGATAATTTGATATTTTTCAACACTTTCCAAGAAAATTACATATGGAAGTGACAACCTAATATGGCAAATAAGAATGTTACAATAAATCCCCAGTTTATGTTTCACATAATGTTTGTCTCTTCACAATGATCTGACAGATCTGATGTGTCCCTGCATGAGAAACCATCTTTGTTTTAGCTGGGTATATTTTCTAGATTGTTTACATGACATCATCCAATCAGCAGCTGTGAACTTAGGCTGTTTTTGCATGTGACCAATGACCAAAAACAGGTGGACATAAGGGAATGAAATAGACCTTAATGATTAATTTTTTCACGATTATAAATTGTCTTACCTCAAAATCTGCTGAATCGCTATATTCTTTAATTAAAATACTATCAATGACTATTTGCTTAAAGCCAATTATTTAACTACATAAGTCCAATACTGAATCATGATTGTAAGCATCGTGTTATTGATTACTATTTAATTTCGTACAATTGTGCATGCTACAAATACATCACTCAGCATATTAAATTAAAGGAGGACCTGCTTCAAGCTGCGTTCTTCTTGCGTGAGGAGATTTGCGGCGAGATGACACAGGATGATATAGCGTTTGTCTGTGCATATGCTGCCCTCGATGAACCGATGTAAATGGGCTCCTTTTAGTGAAAGTCAATAATAGCACGAAAATTTAAAATGAACATTTTCTTTGTCTCAGCTTCATTACGTGTAGAGTCAGACAAAAAAAGGTTTTTATCCACGGCTTGCGAAACGTTCAAAGACAGCAGTACTTTACTTGTCCCGGCTTTGTTCCGGGTTTGATCTGTTATGGCATTATAGCAAGCCTTCTGCGGCTATCCATTTTTTGTATACCACGTACAAAGATAAATCGAATGGCAGGGGTTACTTATGGGGTTTATTTTCATAGCAATCTTCTTACTGAGCACACAAGGTCGCAACCAAAGATCTCCACTAAAGCCTGCTCTGTTGTTTTCTGGATAAGTCTCCGAGGGAGGCCATCGTTCTGCACCAGGGTATATAGTAACTTCCACCTGCTCAATTTTTAGCAGCTGCAATGGGATCTGTGGAGTTTTAAATCTAGATTTCTGTAGTTTTAAAAATTATTGCTGGTTGCCGTCACAAACTGAAAAACAAATTCAGCTTGAAGCATGTATCACAACACGAAATAATGTGCTACATAACCACTAACATGCATTATTAAAAACTATTTTTACATTTTACTGATAATGATACAAACAACTGAACAGACAGACATCACATTCATTAAATACGACAGGACGAACAAGAGAAGTTCGAGACCACAACCTCCGCCATGTACGATTCTTATCAAACGATGCAACAGAGGAAATACTAGTTACGGTTCAACAACTTGTTAGCTCTATAACAATGACTGTCGGCTCTGACAGGGATAAATGAAATAGCCGTGTGGCACAATGGAAAGGAAGATAATGGTGATCTAGATCACCTAAAAATAATGGATTGTCATCCCAACCCTGCACAAAATATGATCAACAGGTTATTACATAATACATCAGAACTGACATAAGTATGCAATACGGAACACAATTGAAATATAACTAAATCTTACATGAAATCAATCCAGCCGTCCAATCAATATCAACTATGCTGACACGTGGTCCAGGAACTGAAAGACTATTGAATAAAAGCCAGCTATTCACCAACTAATTTACAAATTTATTTCTCAATGACCAGAATTAAGCCAAATGGACATTTTTGATAAAATGAAACATTAAAATATGCAATAATATGATGTAAAATATATTATTTTTTGTATTATGAATTTATATGAGTTCTCACTGTGCGTATATTTTAATAATTAAAGCTTAATTTCTATCAAGAAAAGCTCTTACAGTGCCTTGGTGACGGAGGTTCGAGGTTGTTTATCTGGACGCTGTTGGTAAACGCAGTATTGTTAACAAGCTCAACACGACGTCACCTAAGGTGGTTGGCTCCGTGTCGGGGGGGGGGGGGGGTGTAGGGGAAATAGAGGGCTCCAACCATGGAGGACTTATGAAAAAACCTGAAGAAAGTTCCCGGATTTGGAAAGGAGGGGTCCAGGCCGCACAAATTGTTCTGAAACTCTTAGAAATGTTGCGGGTGCTGAAAAAAAGGGGGGGGGGGGTTAAACTCCCTGGACCCCCCCCCCCCCGCCCCCCCCCCCCCCCCCCCGCTGGCTCCGCTTCTGGCATGTGTCCAAAATCATTCCACTGAGTTCACATCATAAGACCTCTGTGAATATACCTGTTGTGTATAATTCCTAATGAAACAAACATTTTGCTCATTCCTAATCCAAGTCGATGTTATATTGATGTGATTTACCGCTGAGCTACTTCTTTTACCGCTCTAACGTGTGACGTGTAACAGCCGACTGTGTCAGTTTGCATCAAAGGCCGTGCCACGCCTATGCCAGGTTAAATGCTTAAGGTGTCCACTTTCTCGATGACTTTGTCGACTCGAACAGCAATTGAGTATTAAAAAAAAACTGGACAAGGGTTTTGGGCATTGCGGAAAGGAGCACTCAAATTAGATGATAAGGGCAGAGCCAGTTCATAAGGTATTGTACGAAGCATCTTAAAATATATATCCTTATAACCCTAACATGGAGTATTCAGGTAGTTCTAACCCGTTTAGAGCAGGATTCTCATAATTACAGGTGCAGATGGAGATACTACGGACAAACAGCTTACGTCACCGCCGATAGGTTGCTGTAGCAACTGTGCCGTGCAAAATACACACTAACGTCACACCTTCGCTACCTTTCAGGTCATGCTAAACAACCGACTATAAGTCTATCGTTGCTACTGATATGATCTACAGTCCCTTCCATCCGAGAACATGCGCATTTTTTTTCAGAACTAACGACCTGTGGGGATATTCACATGACAAATGTCAAGACATATTAATAATATCCTACAGGACCAGATAAACACGGGTGGCAGTCAGGTGTCCTTGCATGTGTGTCACCAGAGGGCTGTGACTTATTTTGTTAGTGGGTTAGTCACCATCAGGAGGAGTAGGACACTCGTGTCAGGTTTCGGGTTAAGGCAAGTGCCGGTTGAGGTCGGTAAGAATTGGCTTGTCTAGACCGTCTCCAGTGACGGCACTCATAAGGTAGCCTTTAATTACCGCACAACTTTATCGTTTATAATCTTAAATTGTACACAACATATTATGTAAACCATATTCTAGGCTGGGGAATATAGTTTTATTATGAGTATGAACAGAAAGAAACCATTCTTGGAACAGAAGAATAAATCCCTTGGTCACAATACTTACTATAATCAAACGGAATCTCTTGTTTCCAGCTCCAAAGTAAAAGAAGTTTTGAAAACAGTATTGTGGAAAAGTCTGGATGAATCTCAGCCACTATAATAGATGAAAATTGTTCGCATGCGTGATACTCTTCCCGAAAGGACGCACTCTCTCAGCGGCATCCTCTGTGACGCAACCAATAGGACGCATGCGTAGTAGAGGATATCTACATCTCGTGATTGTTTCAAGTCTGCGGATGTGTAGATAGAATGGGAGATCGTGATGTCGTATTTTTTTACATTGATTGCTTCCAATCTTTGGATCTACGGCATACATTATCGCAAATTCCGTAGAATATTTGAATATATTTTGTCAAATTAAGCTTAATTTTCTTATGTTTGCATATTTTGGATATCCCTGTAAGGTTACTTGTAAGGTAATTGTGAAGAAGGGAAAGGGAATCGGAAGTGACATTTTTATCTGTATTTTTTTTCATTTGTATAATTGAAAATTATATATATTAATTTTCTAAAATAATAATATATAAAATAAATTATATATTGTATATAATCTATATATTTAGTATACAGTACAGCTGCGTCCATCCAGAATGTTGCATTGGTACCGTGGTAAACAGCCAAAAATCTTCATACTTGTCTACGAGTGATGAATTAACACAAAAGAACGCAAGTGAACTCACAATTCGAACTGAAAATAGTCTCTATGGTAAAGATTGATTCCTTGTATTGCGTACAAGTTAACTCGGATGATTCTAGTCAAACTGTGTGGGTAGACCTACTCAGCGGTCACGATGCAACACCTCTACCGGATTAAGCCTCCACGACAAAGCCGCCTTATACAATCATGTATCTTTATTATGTTTTTGCCGTTGTCGGTGTGTTTATCTGAGTTTTTTTTTGTCTGTAATGAGATGTAATGAGCTGCCATGGCGGAGGTCTGCGCTTTCTGAGTGTCTTTCTAGTTTTTGATGATATAGTCGTATGTAACAATAGAATGGGATTAAAATATATAGGTTATTTGAATTAACTCAAAACATAAATAGATTTTTTCTTAGACGTTGTCTAACCCTCCACCGATCGGTTCAGTGCGTTTTGTCCGTTAATGATCGAACTATTAGTTCACATAATAATTCACATAAATGTAGCTGTTTACAACAGCTAATGCAAACCATATCAGTGCTTGCCACAACACACGGAAAGATGTTTATTACTACAAATACATTTGCCTGTATGCAGCACTCTACCGACAGCTATTTTTGCGTATTTGCATACCAATCACATTGTCAGTCAGGTTTAGTACAGAGTTTCCCAATCAGGTAATGTTGTATGAACGACTACGCAAACGTACTTATGGAAAACAAACTTTGCGGATACGGACTCAGCGTTTATGGAACACAACATTAAATGAGTTCGCTCTCCACTTTGCTCTATCCTAAGCAGGAGAGGTTTGAGGACGCAAGGAACCGCTCCTGGTTATCTAACCTGGTACATAATATAGAAAAGTCTACACAAGACGATAAGTAAAAGTATTTATATTATAAATGCACAAGTATAAAAAACAGCTGTTACTGTTAGGGGTCATTAGAGTTATAACCACGACATGTCACTAATTGAAGTCTTTAGAGAAAGATTTTAACGATTTTGTCACGTGATGGCGACACCGGCCTGCTCAAATTATTTGTACATCTTAAACGTAAGAACACCGGATCACTAACTGTAACAGTTCTCAGGTCACCAACCACTCTCCATTGAGTTTTTATATCCGAAGATACTGTCTAATGAGCACATATCAGTAACCAGAATACTGATCACTGATCTACTGCAAAGACACGGGACATTTCTCTCTTGTAAATTCCTGTAAGAGTATCCCGTTTATCCACAGAGACTCCACTTTTACGTTCCCATCATCCCTTTGTCTTGTGAGTGGATAGTAGGGCTCTATGTACGAACAATTTATTTTCATTGTCGGACCAAGTATCCCTCGCCCGTTCCTATGGTCGAAGTAACTAGACACGCAGACCGTATAATTGTACTTAACACTTAGAAATTCGTCAGGACAGCGCGGAGCGTACACATCTAAACCTGCAAACGGTCGTTTAGTCAACGGAAACAGGAATTTCTTAGGATATGATAATGAGGCATAGGCTGACCACGATACGTCATGAATATAATCGCCTTCATTCTCCATACAGAATATATCTATAAATGGCCATTTGACTTGATTAGAATGCTTTGAGTAAAATTTCCCAACACCGACACCTCCTCGGCTTTGAAGCATATAATCTGGTTCCAGTTGTTCCAGGGCTGTTTCTATGTGTTCACGATCACTGCAGAATACTCCGAGGTCAATGTCATCGTCCCACATGATTGGTCCGTGGTGACGCAGAGAGCCAATCAGCGTCCCGCCGTACAGGAAGTACCGTATCCCATGATTCTCCAGTGTTGTAGCGAATGTGGTTAATATATCCATGGAGAGTGCAAACTCCTCAACGCTCATGACTGGGTGAAACTTTTCGAGTGCTTGTGGTAGCTCGGTTTGCAACAAGGTGGCCCACAAATCCATCCAATTGGTGAACCTTTTCCCGGTAGTGGGCGCAACTCTAAGATTGAGCTCCGCACTTTGAATAGTGGTTACTGCCAGATGAAGCTGAACAAAATAATATTGAATTACACACAGTGAAACTACTGCAAAAATGCACAGAAATAAGTTTTTAAGATAATAGAGTTGGGTCATCTTTTTATCTTTTTTTTTTCGATGAGCACTTTCCCTAATGCCGTAGGATGAGGTGCAATTAAAACTTGCAGATATGGTGGCTGTCTCAACAGTATTTTGTTTGTATTTCTGTTTTTCATAACTGTCTGTTCAGCCTGTGTTCCAGTTGTGTCTTCTTGCTGTAAGTTAAACGAAAGTGAATCTATAAAGTGTGTGCGTTTCCGCATATATAAATATATATATATATATATATATATATATATATATATATATATATATATATATATACATATGGTTGTCGATTTCGATAAACAGAGCAACCCGAAGACGTAAATGTACGTGACTTTAGCAGAATTGAATCTTATCTTTTCGTTAAACCGACATAAAATATCTGTTTAGTTATTGCCTTCGAGGAGGTAGGATACTTAAAATAGCGTTATTACTCTTCTTACATTGATATAAACAAAAGGAAATGCATACAATTAAACATAACGTACAACTTATTAAAAGATTTAAATCAATCATCCCTACACGGCATATCGTACACTCTTGACCGGGGAAGAAGAAGAAACCATCGATATCAAACATGCCATGAACACATGCGTCACCAATTAGACCGACAGTTACATGACGTCACGTACAGGATTCGTCTTAAACTGTAATACAAGCCTTTTGATGATTTATTTTATAAACGTGAGTTATACTCACCCCTCTGGTGTAGTCGTTAACTTGATGGTTGTTAAAGACTGGTCGGGCGTGCTGCGATCTACCTCAGTCTGATTCTCCTATATGACAGGTGCTCGTTTCCCACAATGGTACTATCTCACCAGACGCTGGGCGTTATCAGTAGGACTATATAGGTGGAGGAACCCAAATTTTTGTCATGTCAATAAGTAGGGTTCATACATCAAACGTCTACGGGTTATAAGTTCGGCTGTTTTTCGGTTCGGTTTTCTTCGATCCGTTACTTAAAACTAACCAGTTTTATTTTTTTCTGCTCCAATAACCGTGACCATCCTCCGCACCCGTCAAAATCGGATGTTTGTAAAATAATAAGTTTTGTATGTGCTCACCTTTATTACTGTCTGTGCACCTGGGAAATCAAGTAATTTCGACTCATTGGAGGAAAGTTTTTTTTTCTGTTTAGGAATACGGGCGAATTTCTGAAATTTTACCCTGGGCTCCATATTGCCGTAGATGTGTGAGTGACCAATCTTTAAAAGCAACAGTTTCTTCCAAAAGTTTAAATATGTACAGTTTCCGTATTTTCGTACGCATGTCCGTACGTGCGATTTAATTAACTGATGTGTCAGTGAAATTTTCCGCATTTAAGTACATGTTTCCGTATGTGTGATCTATATGACTGATGGATCAGTGGAATTTTCTGTATTTCCGTAAGTATGTCTGTATGTGCGATTTATATGAGGATATTTAGGTTAGCATATAAGACAAGATGTGGTTTGACGTATGTCATAAGAATGTCAAAAAGCAAATGAATTACAAAGTCGGGTTTTTATACAAATGAGAACCGAAGTGGAAATAAAATAAGTACATCGTCAGTTCCATCAAAATTAATGAAAGTATCACATAGTCCATGAGCTGAGTCCAAATAGGTCAACATCAAGGTGAACGCAAAACTTACATTACAGAATGTGATGCATAAAAAAACGTCAAATCCAGTAAATGAATTAATGTTATATATAATTCAATATAATGCTCTCAGCTATTTCCATGTGGGTTTCACGTTTTGCTTGTACATTAAACCGAATCTAACTCGGATGAATTGGGAAGAACCTATAATGAGCCCTAATTTTATTGTTGTCACATACCGCACAATAATCCACCGTCAATCATAATTGATATACCTGGTAAAACATAACTTATTGTTGTTTGCATATTGAGGAAACGATAAGTGATCATTGCAATGATGGACGTAGTCGAGTCCGAGTCCGAGTGCAAGTCCGAGTACAGGGCACTCAAGTCCGAATCCTTGAAGTTCGAGGCCAAGTCCAACTCCTTCCAGTCAGAGTAACTGAGTACTCGAGTTCAAGTCCCGAGAAAAAAAATCCAAGTTAAAAAAAATTCAAAATGGAATTTTGAGATTATTTATTATTATAGTTTATATAATTTATTATATTAGATTATTGTATTTTAACACAAGTTTACACAAGTTTTTTACCTGATTGTTTGAATACATTTAGCTTCTTATGCAGGGATAAAACTTGGTGTATGCTAGTCTTATTATTTTTAACATTCCCTAAGTTGTTCGTACATGTATATAACATAGTTCTTTTTTTCTAATGGACTCGAGATGGACTAGGCCTGATATTTCGAGGCCTTAACTCTGTGTCTGCGGTGTCCAAGTACATGTCCCTCGAGTCCAAGTTCGAGTCCCCGAAAAATTTACTCGAGTCCGGACTTGCGGAGATTGCGAAATTCCAATTACATCTAGGGATATTTCGTTGACACAATCCATTTACGGGCGATGAATTAAAAAGGAACAGGCGATGTTTTGATGGGTTTATCTAAATTTTATCTGCCAAGCAAGATTATAGTTTTACGCCGGCCGTACATGAAAGCCTGCAGGGTCAAAACTGAATCTTAAAGAAGAAACGGCAAGGACATAAGTGTTTCGGTGATCTTCTATGTATATGTTCATTTTATTACTCAACAGACATAGGACATTTCTCACTCATAAATTCCTGTATAATTTGTCCGTTTAGCCACAGTGATTCTAGTATTAACTTCCTTTTATCTTTCTTTCTTACGACTGGATAATACGGCTCTACCTTTGAACAGTTGATCGACACCGGTGTACTGGGCATTTCACGAGCATTCTTATGGTCAAAGTATCTAGAAACACACTCCGTATAATTGTACATTACACTTAAAAATTCATGAGAGCAGCGCGGTGCATACACATCTAATCCAGCAAAGGGTCGTTTAATCAATGGAAACATGAATTTACTTGGAAAATATAATGAACCATAAGGCCATGTCGCATCGTGGATAAAACCATCTTCAATGTGCATACAAAATATATCTAAAAATGGCCATCTCCATGGGAACCATACATTTTCAGATTGTTTAGAATGTTTTGAGTAAAATTTCCAAATGGCAAGATTTGGTGTGGTCTCAAGTATAAAGTCTGGCTCGAGCTGTTTGAGGACTGCCTTCACTTGGCCAAGGTCACTGCAGAATACTCCGATGTCCATGTCATCGTCCCACATGATTGGTCAGTGGTGACGCAGGGAGCCAATCAGCGTCCCGCCGTACAGGAAGTACCGTATCCCATGATCCTCTAGTGTTGTAACGAACGTGGTTAATATAGCCATGGAGAGTGCAAACTGCTTGACGCTCATTACTGGGTGAAACCTTTCGAGTGCTTGTGGTAGCTCAGTTTGCCACAATGTGTTCCACAAGCCCGTCCAGTTGTTAAACCGTTTCCATGTTCGGAAAGTCATTTCCAGCTTCTGACCAGAATTTTGAATTGCAGTATTTGATACTTTCATGCTCAGTGCAGTATTTTGTATGGCTGTTTGTTCTATTTCCTTTTTACGCGCAGTATTTTGATGGTTCGTTTTTGTTAATTCCATATTCAGCTCAGTGTTTGGCATGGCGATGTTTGCTACTCGCTTGTTACGTGTAGTATTTTGATTGGCCGGATTTGGCACTTCACTGTTACGTGTAGTATTTTGATTGGCCGGATTTGGCACTTCACTGTTACGTGTAGTATTTTGATAGGCCGGATTTGGCACTGCCCTCTTTCGTAAACTATTCAGAATGACTGCATGTAGGAACTCAATGTTCCGTTTATTGTTTTGATTGGCAGTATTTAACACTTCCGGTGTCCGCTCAGCATTCTGAATGGCCTTAAGTGGTAAGTGAAAGTGGCTAATACAGAGTATTACCCACAATGCAATAACAGAAGTAGTACACACAAAAACGCGATAGAGTTTTTTGTGAATTAGTACGACCATGTTTTGTTATAATATCCCGAGGAGCAGACAGATATATACTTAGTACTGTAGTATGATATAATCCTCCGTCTTTTAATAGGTGATGTCTTCAACCAACTTTCTGTTTTTTAGGTGCTGATTAAAGCTCAATTCTCTTTTCTCTTTTCTCTGTTACCACATAACAGACAAAGGCACACACATATATAAGGTAAGTACAGTGTATGGTTACATTAGTTCCATATCCATTCCCAAGAAGGCCATCTGGTATAGCTGTAATCTTCTAATCTAACAGGACGGCGCTAGAGCCGCACATCACATTTACAGGTACATAAATACTGGATAAAGTCTTCGAGAGTTCCTCTAAGACGTGTATAACCTGAAATAGTATAATGAGCTGGATAATTCATATCAGTCACAAGAGGAAAGCAAATATCAAATGCCATATATGTAAAAGGAGTTATACAAAATGTATGCATTTTACGTCATCTGTATATAGTGGCGGCAAATAAGCGGAAAGCGAATCCGGGGCAACGGCACGCGAGCCTCCTTTTAGTCATACAAAATCTGGGAAACTGAATTAAACGTGTTTCATACCGATAACGGCAGCCTTGTACCGATTTCTACTTAACCCTTCTCTGTGTGAGGAGTGTGTGCATCATCTACCAGCATTCACGGCACTGGTTTACCGGGGCCCACTCTACTCCTAGCTCAACACGTGATCCTACATCAAACTTTATCAATTAACAAAGCGCAAGCGAGGATTGCTAGATGTTTAAATGTGGTCTTTTCAAAAGATCCGCCTGTCTGTTCAAGTATTTTCGGTTATCATTTTATGGATTTTACATATAAATGCGTGACGAATGCTGACCTAGATATCCCAAGCCACGTCAGATAGTCACCATGTAGAAACGGGTATATACGAACGTAAACGCTCCGTTTGAGCTTGTTATGAAACAATGCAATCCAAATTAAGGTTGTGTAATATAACTGCAACATATAAATAATGAGAAGCTCTCCTTATTTTATATTGTCAATATAATGTGGAGTATAAAGCTGTGTTTCCATTTGTCCGGACATGGATACGGACACGGATACGGTTGGAACAAAAATATGATAAAATATAAGGAGTGTTTCCACTTGTACTTTACCTGCCTGTTTGTGTCCTCGATGGTCCTCCTGTCATGTTAGGTATAGACAGGACCCCTCTGCGTCCTTTACACAACAGACTTTATACGGACGTCCTCGACTGTTCGTGTCCCTGTAAAGTTAACGCATCGTGCTGTGTAGGAAAGAGTATCCCGGAATATGTACTCGTATGAACGGCATGGTGTTACATAAGCGTGGTTAAATAAGCTATTTACTGTAAACTATCCAAAAAGGAACCATGTTTTCAGTTTGTGTGTCTATTTTTCTTTAAGGAACCTATTTTTACACACAGGATTTTTTGTTGAATGTTCTCAATCATTTGCTGAGCCACCGCATGTAGCGACGATTTAAATAAAAAATGATCCCCTAGCCGTGTAACACAAAATATTCCCAAAACACTCAAAGGGATTCACAAACAACTGTGAGCAAACACTGTGTAGTGTACGAGAAAGAGTCTCCTTTGACGTAAATAAACAGAAGCCTGAAAAGACGATCTGACCTCCGTGAATGTCAGCAAACATACCCCTAAACGCCATGGCCGTGTTCTGTCTTGTCACAACAATCACACCGCAAGTTGATCTGGTGCAGAACATTGAATGAACCTAAAAGCGGGCAATCGGCAGGCGACAATTGCGTATTATTGTTGGACTGAGGGCGCATTTAATTTATAATTAACAAACATTTTAAAGTGTTTAGTAATTCAGTGCAGATTTGTTAATGTTTAAAAACATTCGACTGACTAGCAGTGATGTAATTTTGTTAATGGAAACGGAAAAATTATATTTTAATCAGCTGATTGTAAGGCATCTGTGTTATAGCGATCACCCGTTGTCTGGCGGCCTTTGAATACTTTGGCTGATACAGAAGAGTTGTGGCGCAACCTATATTATTTTCAGGGGCGGATCCAGGATTTAGGAAAAGGAGGAGTCCATCCAAGGAAGACCAAATGGAAAAACCTAAGAAGGGTCCCTGGTTCCGGAAAAGGGGGAGGGGTGTCCAGGCCCCAGTAATTGGTTTGAAACCCAGTTACTGCAATTAGCAGCGTGGATAAAGGGGGGGGGGGGTCCGGACCCCCTGAACTTCTGATTTTCTATTTTTTGTATTTCATCTACCGGGTATCGAGCGTATAATGCGTTCCCAAGGTTCGTCAGTTGGATGGTCTGTTAGCAAATCTACGCAAAAAGAATTGAACGGAATTTGTTGAGGGTTATTGTAACACCAAAATAAAAGATCGTTTAACTTGGAGGTAACTGGCCCCTTAATAGCTGAGGGTCGTATAAAATTGCTATACAGGACTATTTTTTGTCATGGGTAGAAGTCACTCAAACGTCCACTTTTAATTAACTGAACACCTTTAGATGGCAGTACAAGATATAGGTTTCGGTTCAATTCTAGTATGTGTAGATGTGCAGTAGTTTTTTTATCTGCCTTTCGTGCCGTCATTTTCCCGAAGCGAGACAAAAAGTGACGTTATTCTGTTGGGAAATAAAAAAAATATATATTACATTCAGGGTTGACATATATACTCATGTAACAGTTTAAATAACGAGGCTGGCATAGCTCGTGAAGTTTGCCTCTCCGTCCATCATGACGGCTTGAGACGGAAACTGCGGTAGCCAAAACTGCTTCAAACTTCAGTTCTCCCAGGGAAACCTTCACAAATTGTGTGTAACAGCATTTTTCTTCATTATTTAGCCAATAAAACACGACCATAGACGTCTATGAAGTCAAATACTATCACACAGCAAATGTTTTGATCCGGCCTTTTGAATAGGTGTTATATTATGACTTGACGCAGGCCCCTATCAGTTTATTAAATTACTGTATATCCTGTTGTCATACCTAGGTTAGAAGCCTCCCATTCAGGTTTTATTATCATTATTCGTCGTATTTTGTATACACATAACCGTTTGCAGGTTCCATCTCCGTAATCTAATTATTTTTGATAATGACTGAGGACAGTAATTTGACCATCATTTAGCAGGGCACAGATTACAGACGTTAGGCCCAAAAAGTTCTATTTTTTATCAAGACAGGTCATACTCATATTTGTAAGGATACCTGTAATGAGGTAGCTGTGACCATGTTTGCTGCGGGGAAAGGCACATCTCTAGTGGTATTAAAAACAAACATGAGAACTAACACCAAGAGAATAAACAACAAGAGTATAAACAAAAAGAGAATAAACAACAAGAGAATAAACAACAAGAGAAAAATCAAAAAGATAATAACCAACAGGAGAACAAACAACAAGATAATAATCAATGAGAGAATGACCAACAAGAGAAGAATTATCAAGAGAATAAACAAGATAAATATCAAAGGAATAATCAACGAAAGTATAAACACCGTGAGAAAAAAGAACAAAGGAATAATCAAAATTGAATAACCAACCAATGAATAATTAACAAGAGAATAATTAACAAGAGAATAACCAACAAGAGAATAAACAACAAGAGAAAAAAACAACAAGAGAATAACCAACAAAAGAAAAACATCAAGAGAATAACCAACAAGAGAATAACCAACAAAAGAATCAACAACAAGAGAATTATCATCAAGAGAATAAACGCTAAGAGAATAACCAACAAGAGAATAATTATCAAGAAAATAAACACCAAGAGAATAAACAACAAGAGAATATTCACCAAGAGAATAAACAACAAGAGAATAAACAACAAGAGAATAATCAACAAGAGAATAAACAGCTTGAAAATAACAACAAGAGAATAATTATCAAAAGAATAAACAACAAGAGAATAAATAACAAAAGAATAATCAACAAAAGAATAAACAGCTAAGGAATAACAACAAGAGAATAATTATCAAGAGAAAAAAACAACAAGAGAATAAATAACAAAAGAATAATCAACAAAAGAATAAACAGCTAGAGAATAAGAACAAGAGAATAAACAACAAGAGAATAAATAACAAAAGAATAATCAACAAAAGAATAAACAGCTAGAGAATATCAACAAGAGAATAATTATCAAGAGAAAAATTATCAAGAGAATAAACAACAAGAGAATAAATAACAAAAGAATAATCAACAAAAGAATAAACACCGTTGGAAAAAAGAAAAGAAGAATAATTAACAAGAGAATAATTATCAAGAAAATAAATAAATAAAATAATAAACAACAAGAGACTAATCAACAAGAGAATAAACACCAAGAGAATAAACAACAAGAGAATGAACACCATCAGAACGAACAACAAGAGTATAAAAAACAAGAAAACCTAGTCACATATTTTAATTAAAAAATATCGATACACCCTGATTCTACATCTGCATATTCTATGCTTTGTATCATGGATTTTTTCTTATTCCCTTGCACACGCCAATGTAAAGATTTGTACACAGCCGCTTATATTCGCATCACTGTAACGTCACTGAATTCTCGTAATCTAACATGGCGACACAGCGGCTCTGCGTCACGGTGATCCGGGGGTTTGTTACCTGTCATGATAAAAATCAAAACTATCCGCCCAGTTCATCTCAGCACTTTCATTCATTTAATTGCATAGAGGATAACGTATCTGCATGGTTACGTCTGTTTCAGTTTTTCGATCACTCCTCAAGCCGTAAATGTTGCTGACATGGCGTATCTCATTGGCTTGACTTCCTCCGCGAATGCCCCACTCTCGCCGAAGTCTCGCGTCATATAGCTGGTGTCGTCTGCGCCTGCGCACGCAATCGAAATATTCCCCTCCTCCACAGTCACACCTAGGCGGTCACCGGCCTCTACAGCGACATCATGTACTGTTACCTAGAAATTATTATTGATAAAACAATTTTGTTAATTATTGATCCATTATTACTCTGTTTTGTTACACGACATGCTTGCTCTGAAATGTGGCAACCCAATACTTGTATGCCTTTTCACGACGATAATTTCATATGTGGATTTAATAAATTTAACGAGAATAGTCATTAAATCTTTTAATACTGTCAGGATCCTGGCGTTCATAGTGCAAATCAATATAATACATCCCATTTTAATATTTTCATTCTAAACTATCTTTCTATCTATCTATCTCATATATCTAATTTATTTATCTATCTATCTTTCTCTCTCTATAAACATATCTCTCTCTGTATATATATATATATATATATATATATATATATATATATATATATATATATATATATATAAACATGTTCATATAATGGATAAAATGACTAAACATGTTTACTGCATACGACATTTACACATAAAGATGCGGTCCATATTAATTTTCATAAATAAATGAGGAAAAAACTGGATAAATTTTGTAACATTATCATCATATTTTTTCTTACAACGTTAATAAAGCAATTAAATAAATCTAAGTTGACAATACCTCCTGACTTCCGGTGCCAAGGAGATCAACATCTACTTCCTGTTCGTGGACCAATGAGAACTCGTCACCCCCGGCTGGCCGCCATATTTGTAACTTGATGATGTTTGCCTTGGCGAAGTAGAGGGAGAACTTAGTGACGGTTCCTGGTGACGGGAACTCGTCGGGGAGGATGATCACCTTACCTCCGGGGTACGACTCGCATTCATTGGCTTCTACAGCTCCCAGTCCAATGGTTGACTCTTAAACCAAATTAAGATTTTAAGAAAAGCAGAGATTAGTCAACTGAACACACACTCGCATAAATAAATAAATAAATACAGAAATGCCAACTTTCACACATTCACTTATTTCATAACAAAAATCTCATTGATTACTGTATTGCGGCCTGGAGGTATTATTTTCATTTTTTAATACCAACTCTTATAAATAAATATCATTTGATGATCACAAAGTTTTGTATCTTTCTGGTATATTTTCTTATTCTACAGCTTTGAAATGCATCGCATTTATTTTCATTTATATTCATTTATTACACAGCAAACATGTAGTTTTTTTATGATCGTTATAGACAATTCCAAAAAAAATATTCCTTACGTTTATATGATATGCAAAGAACACATACAATATATTTTATTCTTTAAAATCTAATGAAAACGTAATTTTCCCTGTTTGATCGTCGACTTTGTATTATTTTATGAAAAGCTGTCATAAAAAACTATAAGAAATATTAACGAATACATTGATGAGAACGAATAAGCGCACAATATTTAAGCCGTTTATATTTATTTATGGACGTATATATTATAGAACTAAATCCTCATTTTTTTGGTTGAATTTTAACTGAAAAAATCGAGTTGTACCTGTCATTTTGATCACTCCCAATTTGTCGCTTCTGAAATTTACCGGAGTCGTCACGGATAGCTTTTGTGCGGGACAGTGCAATGTCGGCGTGTTTTATACAGCAGACGATATGTTTCGCGCCATTGTATGTATGGCCTTGACCTTTGGGTAACCTCCCGCACCCTTGAAGGTTAACAATGTCGCGTCGTGTAGTGTACAACATACGTGTCGAGGAATACCTTTATTCCCTTCAAGGCTGTGCTTTAGAATTATGAGGACTGTAGGTGAATAAATACAGAAACTGTCCAGGACGATTGTATTTGTTACTATGGCGAATGTCACCCGCTATGTCTATATATATAAATACAATCGCCTGACCTAGGGGTAAGTACGGTGTGTATAGACAGTCACTGTTGATGCAGAGTCTACGTATGATATACCCTGGGTATTCACGGACTAAAAGAAGTCCATCAGGTTTTATGAAAAGCGGTCTACAACAAGGAGCAACTATAAATAGATGCACCTTTGACGCGAAGAATTCATGTGGACATTCTCACATGGATCTTGACCCCTAACTGATACAACACTCGATCGTTTCAACTTTCAACTGAATATGACAGACCTACATGAGCTTGTATAACAACATATAATTCATGTTTATATGACAAATCCTAGAATGTAAAAGTTAGCAGAATTAACTACCATTTGTTCCCGCCCGTTTATCCGTATCTGTACAATAATGTACCTCTTCTAAACAAAGTCACAGGGGCGGATCCAGGATTTATAAAAATGAGGTGTTAACCCAGGAGGATACATAACCTCCTTGGCGAAGTCAATACGCGACATGTAATTGACCTAACCTCCAGAGCCCTTATGCTCCGCCCCTTTCACCTGATTAAGCTAATTAGCCCTCAAAACGCCAATACGCGACATGTAATTATAATAGGATAAGTCGATTGCAGATTAAAGCGTGAACGCCTACATCAACGATTCGAGGAGACTAAATTTTAAGTGCCGTGTTGGAAAGTAGGAAAACAGAATCACTATAAAAAATATGAATATAAATGGACGATTATATTAGAAGGGCAGAATATTAAGATATCCTGTTGACAGTTCTGTAAAACCATTAATTATTACACTTCATCATAATTGAGGTCGTTTGAACATGAACTTTAATTCGTTAAATTGATGAGCTTGAAGGAACTAAAATATAATTGAGAAAAAAACATGGAATAGAGACAATTAATTATTCAACATGTTGAGAAATTTTTCTTCATCTTACAATTTTAGAAATGTAGAATTAGAAAAAAAAACAGGGAGACATTATCCCTAAAATTATGTCGGCCTGATATATTTTATATATTATTTATGCGCTTTTTTACCACTCTAGATTCTTGACAGAAATATAGTTGTGCATATTAATGTACATGTGTTTCAGTTATGGAATGTACAAAATATTACTGGAGAAGCCTCACTGTCTATAGATGTCAGAGAAGCATATACATACATACATACATATATATATATATATATATATATATATATATATATATATACGCGTATATAGAATGAAATATGATAATCCCTTGTACTGCAAACAGTCTGTAACAAAGCAGAATCGGTATGATGCCACCCTGGAAAATATCAAATGCAATATATTCCTAAATATAATGATTTGAAAGACGCCACGCACAGAGCAGGTCTCGTACCTGATCCTTTCCGGGCAGTGACACGCTTTATTTCCCTGATCAAAGCAAACCCTTTCTGAACCATGGCTTCACCTCGGGCACATTATATCTGGTCCCGGCCATGACTGTCGTGTTTAGTATGTATGGAGCGGTTTAAAGGTCTTTTCAGAACTTGAAAGGAGGCAGGGCATGAATTCACGCTGAAAACTTGTGATTCGCGCTACAAGTGTTTGGTCAGGTACACTCAGGATGAATACAGCTGGCTGATCAATAGAGACCTCCGTATTCATGCTTGGAACAGACTTGCATATCTGCTGACCTGTACGCTACCTCGCTCAGGTAAAGCCCAGGTTAAGTAAACAGCGGAGCTGAACGGAAATACGGGGATCACATGTTACGATATCCCGCTGTCAGGAGCTGTAGGCTCTGTCTGTCCGTCTATCTGTCCATGTGTTAGTCTCTTTCGCTCTCATGCACACACCATTATCCCCCTATCTCCCTCACACGCACTGTCTCTGTCTGTCTGTCTGTATCCCTCTCGCTCTCTCTTGATATTCATATAATATAATATAATATGATATCATATATATATATATATATATATATATATATATATATATATATATATATATATATATATATATATATTCGTGACTGCGCTGAATGATCTTTCTCCGTTTTTCTGTCCGTGTGTCCCCCTCTTGTGCTTTTAAGATACTGGCGTGTAGGTACGTATACGATTGAATGTTTTTAGTGTATACACACACATACTCTCAAAAGGCATTGAGGAGTGGTCAAATAAGGATAAAATGAACCAGGGGAGGCAGTCAGACAGCCATATCACACACCTTGCTTCATAATTCATTTGCAAGAATACCTTTGTAGTACCATTGCTGATATTCTCGGGTTTACAGACATGCGTTCTTGCGTTACTAATTGGGCCACTATTACGACCCGGCTCTCAGTGAGCAAAGTGTATAAATGTACTATAGCATATTGTCAGAAACTATTAGTTACACATGGCCGAATGTCAAACCTGCCACCAAGATCAGTATGTATATACCTGAACCCATAACAAATTCTTAGGCCTGCCAACGTTTCTGTGGAGTTGTTATACTTATACGGTGTTTAGCCTCAATGGCATCAAATGGGGAGATACAACCAGGTAACATTGTGTAATAGAGAAATGATACCTATCTTGGTGTTTTATTAAAAGACAAATAAATGCTCTATCGCGAAATTGGAACCCCGCAAAACTATGAAAATTTGCTTGAGCGCGAAAATTGAGCCCCGTAAATATAAAGCCAACCACAGTATTGCGGCTACAGTGTAAATGTTATAATCAGACATTCTATGTTATCCGTATTTCAGGGATTAATACTTTAAATAATACAAATTATCCAATCAATGCTGGAAGAATTTCCAGTTTTTTTATGCTGCCTTAGCTTCTCGTACAACTTGCCAGACGGTGTGTACTTTAGGTAATAGATTTAATAATGATTATGTAAATTATGTCAGTTACTCTATGGTAGATCGCGGAAATGAAACCCTCTCGAAACATCGAAGATAAAACCATCGCGAATAGTTATACTCGCTAATATTAATCCAACCTTAGTAAACGTTTTCAGTAAAGATGAATTATATGGCGCAAAATTTTTTTTTTCACCAGATTTTATCCTTTTAAACATACTTAAGTGTATGCCATTCCTATGGACTGCACAATCTGGAAAAAAAAGTTTGGGGTAAAGAAGTAAGACTGTTTTAAGCAGAATACCACAGAAGAGCGTGGCATTTAGAATTAAATAACAAATAATAAATTGCACATTTTAAGTGATATAAGCAGCCAATTAAATTTTCTCACAGAAAATGCCCATCTTCGCCCATTAAAACAATGTGGTCGGTTGTTGTAAATAACCACCCCAGTTTCTTGAATATAATAATGTGTGCGGTGCCCTCGCGCTAGTTGTGTAAATGAAGAGTTGAGCCAAGGACACCATAGTATAGGCTAATCCCGGACTGTATGAACTGTATGAATAATGGCGTTAAAGATTAGATTCTCTCGAGTCAGACGTGCTGCTCCCGGCTACAGCTGTTTGACCACTGTATAGACACGGCCACTCGCCACAGACTGATTGTTTAAAGCCGTGGGTCTGAGGGCCAGCGCTCGATGGACGACTGTTACGGTCTGTTGAATAAAGGTGAGTAAATTAGAATGTCTCTTGATTATTTTACGTATTACGTCACGGAATGTGTAAATTACGTCATCATTTTGGAGGTTATGGTAGTCTTCAAGGTGGTTCATGTATAAGGTCAAATTCATATTAGCTTTCGCCTCTCTGTGTTCAGAGTGCATGTGTAAATATTACATGAATTGGCCCGCCACATTGCCGGGACCTTTATGGTTGTATATGCATGCGCGGGCTGTGGTTATAATTGATTTTGACATCTGCAGTGTTGACTAGTATACACCTGGATTTCCTCGTCATCCTATCTGTACACAGTATAGATGGGAAGTATTATCTCAGAAAGTAATATCTGAATAAGTAATACATGTACACGGTGGAGAAATGGTTGCTAGTTGGAAATTACAGAATACATCTTTTGTATGTTAAGCCTAGGTCACATACATCGCACAACTCATAAACGACAGGTCTACGACAGAAAATAGGGGAAATTCATAGGATAGTTGTGGGCGTGTCATAGGAAATTCAGGTGTCTTGCGACGGACAAAAACTGTCGTAGACCCTTGTCGTTTAATTTTGAAAACGTTCAATTTTTTTTTCAGCGCCGTAGGTTGTTCTTTATGTCTCCGATCTCTTAGGTCTGTTGTACGATGCCCTTCGACTGTGTTACGATAAACCTCCGTTATATGATTCGTAGGACCTCCCAACGACAGCCCAACGATTGACGCACGTTCTACCTATGACGGTCCTACGAAAGTGCTACCGTTTAAGGTTTCTCCTGCGACCGCCGTGGGTTTGTCTTAGGACTAAAACTCTGTCTGACAGCAGTACGATCCATCATAGGGATCTCATACGGCTGTCGTAGGAAGAGCGTACGATCCACGACCGTCGTACAACATATGTTTTATATGTGAACGCTTCCTCGAAATTATACATAAAAAAAACTCTCCCAAACGTACGACAATGCCATCTGTGGGAGCCCTGCTGAAATCGTACGACAGTCAAAATCGTAGGTTGTTTGTGACTTAGGCTTAAATACTCCTTCTGTATTCGTTCGAAACTGTGTTCACCCCACACCAAAAGAACAGCCGCATTACGCTATCTTATAATATCCCCATCTTATATATAAACAATGTCCGATTTTGCTCTCGACTTTTCCCCAAGAGCTATAACGAAGAAATGTTTTCATTCAGGAGCTGTTTTAACCAATGCGTGTTCCTGTAAGCTGCAATCAAATACCACTGATGATAGGTTTATATATGTAACGGTAATTGAGTCTTAATTCATTTACAGAGATAACAGAGAAAAGTATTAATCGTATGGTTCTTCTGAAATGGTGTTTGAAATAATGTTAAGCAGAACAGTTTAACAAAGTAAAATGAATATACGGTACATAGCTTACATGAAAATACATTTTAACAGGACTTGGCAACCAGTGTAAAACATTTTTACGTTACTAATGATAAAATTATATCAAGTTTTTTTTTAAATTTCTGAATGGAGAGATCCGGGTTTGCTGAATGTTATTCCGTAAAAAATCACATTTAAATAAAAATGAAAATAAATGAATTATTCTACTGGTCATATACGGCCATCCAATTATCTTCATCTCTGCTTTAAAGACGGCGCTATCTGCTGCCCATCAACCATTTATGATAAATGAATTATTTTTTTTGTATGTTCTCAACATTTCATTACCCTCTTGAAACTTCAAGCAAAATCATGCAAAGAATGTATTACAAATGTAACTTGGACAGAGCCCAGGTGCATTTCATGAATTCCAGCTGTAGATTTCTGACGTTCCGTTCATAGGTTTTGAAAGCACCGCCAGAGGTCAGAACATTACATGATGGGCAACATGAAGAATAGTAGCGTATATATACCATACATCACACATTATTGACAGACTTGCAATGGCATATATCACCTAACATTTTGTTTACGGATATGGGTGCAAGACCTTTTCGTGCCACGAACATTCAAAAGACAGTAGTTCTTTTTTAAAAGTAAGCCGGCTTTTATTAAACAAACTCTTTTAGGAAAATATATCAATATCATGGTCCTAACGTCTGTTAGGGTTTCAAATCTAAGGAAAAAATTACAAACAATGCCAATAAATCCCACGATCAACGTGTAAAATGTTAAAACCAACCTTAAAATGCTTTGCTCCAATGTTTAATGAAATCAACACCACAATAACTACACTGTTGTATTTTGAACATATACAGACAAATAAAAACACGTGTACAGTAAAACGCGGGAGAACATATCTTTTTAATTAGGCCTACTTACTTAGTTTCATTGACAATGATGGTTAATAGAAAGTAACAAAAGTAAATACACCTGAACGATCACGAAGCCTGCAATATAGGTTGCCCCTGGTAACCGTGTCTCAGGTGATGGTGTCTGCAGGTGGTTTCCATAGTAACCCGGGAGCCTGACCTAATTGGACAAGGTGGCAGCATTGACCAGTTGATAATAGGATGACATTCCATCCGTTCGTGAGAGCGATATCCGGAAAGTCTCCCTTAGAAAATTCATCTACGACAGTTGTCCAAGTAGTATTGTCAGGGTAAGGTTTAGGACATTCTGCGCTCAAAGCTTTCAGCTTTTTATCCCTCCAAAGCACGTCATTTTCGCCAGATTATGGGGTAGTATATTTGACCCGCAGGTCAATCAAAGAAAATTGCTGGGTGCGCCCCTCGGTAACACAGGGCTCTATATATCGCTGCTGATGCAAAAGTAATTACATGGTAATAAGAATAGGGGTGCCCCATATGGTGAAACTACTCACAGCTCTCCATAGACATTGTATACCAGTTTATCTCCTATTGAGATGTTCGTTGATCTGAGCGTCGCAAACCACATACCTACATACTATGGTTTTGTTTGGTGGAATGTGGGTTAAAGCAAACTAATTAAGTTAATTCAATAAAACCAATGCTTTTACTCAATCAAGTGCTAAAAGCATTATGTTTCCTCTAAGATACGGTGTGATCAAATATTTTTCGCAGGTTTTCATGACTGACAGGTGTCGTCTGGTAGTTTTCTCGGTCACGTGATCGCCATCGAGCTCTTCCGCGCCACAGTCATGCGCAGTCGGCTCCAGGCGGCGGTCACTGTGTGGGCGAGGTCGGAGCTGAACGGACGCGAGATTGGAATTACAGAGGATTCAAAGATGACAGGTCTGTAAAAGATATTTATACTTTTGAATAGTTGTGAACAACACATGCGGGTGCATCGTTTATTTATTATTATCCATTATGTTTTCATGTTTTGATTTTTGTGTGTGATAAAATATCACCACAACGCCAAGTGCAAAAACGCCGCAAAAACCACAGACTAAGCATATATTAATGAATATGCAGAGACACAGAAAAATTTAGTTGGGATTATGAATTAAATTGTTATTACTTTATTGGAAATCATTTTAAGTGTTATTGAATCTGATGTATAGCTGTTGGCCGGAAATAGAATTTAGTTCCATTCTTGACATATAAACAAAAGTCCTGGAATGGACACTATCATGTAGTGCAAGTTAAGATTGAAGTTCTAATATACAAAGCCATCTCTATATTCTACAAGGGACGAAAACGTTCATAAATAAATCTGATAAGATATAAATCCAAATCATATTATTTTTTTTAATTCTTGTGTTCACGCTTTCCTGATGACGCCGAGCCCCGAAGGGAAACGAGATTGTCTCAGTAGACTTTTTCATTTTTACAACACAAAATATATCGATTTTTCTTCATTTTTTTCTTGGAAATATTAACAAACGGAAGCTTAACTCATTGAAACAAAAATGGTTTCTCATATTTTCTTTTCCCTGTTGCCTTTGGTAAAATAAAGTCATTAGAATAGCAGTCGTTATAGTCATGTGATCACACTTCATCCCCTCATGTATGTAAAAAAGTTTTTATTTATAAAAAGTGAACTTTACGTGAAATAACTTTTAGGTATTACAACGTGAAAAAGCCAAACAGTGAGAGAAAAAATGCAATACACAAAGAAAGGTATAGACTGTTGATAACGACTAGTAAAAGACATTTTATTTTCTTTTTCAGAGAAAACAATCGGCCTTGAACCTGATAACGCAATCCGATGTCCGTCCTTCCCGAGAGGGAAGGTGTACATCCTGCCGGACCAGATCGAGGCTGCCGGGACGCTGAAGAAATTCACCGTCTTCTTCTGTAAAGCTAACATCGTCAAGCTGCAGGTATGGCGACCCACCGGAAGTGACGTAGATTTCAGCCTCGTTCACGAACAAGAACTTGACGTGGAATCAACAGGAACAGGACGTCATGAGGTATACGCTGTAGACTAGTCTATTCGCAATTTTGATATTTCTTCAGGCAAATTATTTATATTTATAGGGTAGTAAATATATGAGATTTCAGGGTTATTTGCGAGTTTGAAAAATAAACTAAGGCTTAATTAAAATAAACTAAATGACATTGTTATTTTGTAATTCCCCACAAATTCATTAATATTATGTTTATTTTCAATACCATAGGATTTAAATCACATGTTTTTTTTTCTCTCGACATATTGCATAAAATTCGTTTCAAGGTAAACGGAAACCTCTTTACAGAGTATATGGATTTATTGTGCTCTATACTTTGAGGGGCACAAAGCGTATTGATGATTTATTCCACCTGCAGGTGGCGGCACCTGACGTGTCCGTTCAGCCCGGAGACCGTCTGGGTATCACGGTTCAGGAGGGGACCATCTCCGTGGGGACCGTGCCGTCAGACAACAAGGTGTACCTGGTCAAACCTTACGGGGAGGAGGGCAGCTTTACAGAGGAAACCAGTCCCGTAACATTCGCGCTGGCAGCTACTTACTTCGTGTAGTGGAGGTTAATAATCAATATCTATTATATTGATTGACCACCTTTAGCTTAGGACTTTTACATGAGAAAAAGGTTGCTCCGCTGCAGAATGATATTCTTGTTACCTGTTGCAAACAGATGTCGCTACTTACATATACCAAGCCGTTACTGTCTTTCTTGTAAAACAATATAATTTAGTTTTGAAATAAAACATCGTGTGTTTGAGGTTGAAACATGATTTTTTTTACAATTGTTTATTCGTATTTGAAGAATCTGTCATATATAATGGGACATATGCAAAAAAATTATTATGCAATTACAAATCAGAGCAACTTGTTACATCAGTGTCCAGCAGAGGTCACCCCGCTACATGCATATACAAGCATTTACGTCACGTGAGTGCTTTTGAATTGTTTGTGGGGAATGTATATGCCAGGGTTTGATAAGAACACGGGATACAGACAATGCTCCGAGAACACAGAGCAATTCTGTCTGTGGACAGAGCTGGGCTGGGATTGGACCCATAGCCACAGAGAACAGATAGAATTGTGAAATGATCAGCGTAGGATCAGCGTAGCGGTAGTGACCTCTTGTGGAGATTGTTGTCACCGGGACATATTGAAACCCAGGCCCAATCTGAGAAACCTGGGCCGAATAAAACACCTGTTAAAAAACTCATTTTTGTAGATAACGTTATGTATTAGATTTAATCATAAAGACTGTGTCTATCCGATCCTAAATAATCAAAGTTAGACTAAAACTTGTATTTTGATGCAAAACTGCAACTCTTTTTGAGTGTCAGTTTGCCTATATTTGTGTTCGTCTGAAAAGCCGGGTACAGTTAAAAAGCCCTTATCAAACGTGTTTTATGAGAATTATTTAATCATTTGTATTATAAAGCGACCATTGTCATAAAGGTTTAGATGGATTACTTTTTGAATAAAAGTTAAAGGTCAGTCCCTTAAAAACAATGGAATTAGGCCTACGTTATCTCGCCGTACTAACGGGATATTGCATACTGTTTATAAAAGAGCTTATATGTTTATCATCTTTAGGTAATAAAAAAACCTGGTCACATTGACTGATGATTATAAAATAATACATCTTTTTTTCTTTCTAGGCCATAAAAGAAATTTTAGAAAAAAATACCATATATTTACAAATGTGGACAATGAGCAATAGTATTGATAAATGTTATGGAGGAAAACAATTCTTGCAGGTGAGAGCTGCCCGGTAACGTTTACTTCACTTTAACTCTGTCCGACTCATTTGAATATATTTTATCAAGGTATCAATTGACGACACCTGTGTACGTGTCATATAATTAACTAAAAAGGGAGTGTGCCGTTATAAGAATAACCTACGCCGACGATAACAAAATATATAATTTACGGACAAAACTTGTATGTCCTTCCAATATGCAATAATAACTTGATATATAGCAAGGCATTTACAACAGTACAAAAGTCTTCAACTAGGTGTCAGCACGAATGGACGTTTGTTCCTATCCAATAAGTTTCAAGACAAATATCCAGAATGAGATTTATTATGAAAAAAAGCAGGTCAGGTTTGTAGTGTGACGATGCTGCCATGTATCATACTACGTAGACTGGCCAAGTATATACATGTGCTTTAAAACAACAGTTAAAAACCTTTAACTTAGTTATATGGTTTGCTACGAGATGATAAAACATTATAAACCTTGTATTTAAACATACGGCATCAGGCATACCGACTGGGTAAATTAGATGAAGAAGTCGTAATAAGCGCCACCTGTCACCATCCAGCTGAACTGAGGGTGTTTTTAAGAAGCGGACCAAGGGGGTACCATTTTTAGGGCTTCAGTCCAATAATGATGGCCTGGACCCCCCCCCCCCCCTTTCCGGACCTGGGGGTCTCTTTTGTCATAATAGGCTATATAGTCCTTCTGGGTTTAAACCCCCCCCCCCCTTTTTCTTAATCCTGGATCAGCCCCTGTTTTTTTCCCTTAGACCAATGTAGGGGCTTCCAAGGGACTTCACCGCAAATAAAGCATGGGTCTTTCAGTCTTTGCCTTCCTTTATCTAAAGCGGGACGTCCTATTGTGCCAAAACAAAAAACAAAAATCCATAGCTCTTATAGTTAACGACCGCTCAGATATTAGTTTCTTGCGTTATTCAAAACGAGGCAAGTACATATTCGTTAGAATACAGTCAAGATTACGTAAATATTTCAAGAGGGCAATGTATAGGCTCGTCCAAATTACTTTGTAATGGCATGTCGTGGTTGCATTCAAAAAGTTTATGAATAATTACCTATTGGCGGGTGCCTTCTAATAGTATATAGTAAAACTAGATGTGTCAGAACGACACGAATGCCCCCGCCTGGGGCAAATTAGAAACATTTGTAAAATTTTGAAAAATTTTTCAAGTTCAGGAGGAGTCGTATGGTCAAAAGTAGGTCAACAAGGGCAAAACGCAAACTCGATCTGTAACGGGTCATGATCAAGCAACACACCAAAAATCTTGCCATTATATGCAGGCATTGTGAAAAAAAGTCCATACATGTGCATTTTCCATAAAAATTTCTGTCTTTCATGAAATTTTCTCTGTTTAGGAGCCGTAAAACAATTAAAAATAGGTCAACGGGGACAAAACGTGAACTCGATCTGTAACTGGTCTATATCTGCCTACACAGCAAAAATCAAGCCCGTATCTGCAGGCACTGCGAAAAAAAGTCCATACATGTGCACTTTTTTTATGAAATTTTCTATGTTAGAGCACCGTCAAACGGTCAAAAGTAGGTCAACTGGGAGAAAACGTGAACTCGATCTGTAACTGGTCATTATCTGCCCACACACCAAAAATCAGGCCAATATCTGCAGGCATTGCAAAAAAAAGTCCGTACATGTGTATTAGTCATGAAATTTCATATTTTTCATGAAATTTTCTATGTTCAGGAGCCGTAAAACGGTCAAAAGTATCTGTAACTGGCCTATATCTGCCTACACACCAAAAATCAGGCCAATATCTGCAGGCATTGCGAAAAAAAGTCCGTACATGTGTATTTGTCATGAAATTTCATATTTTTCATGAAATTTTCTAAGTTTAGGAGCCGTAAAACAGTCAAAAGTAAGTCAACCGGGACGAAACGCGAACTTGATCTGTAACTGGTCATTATCTGCCTACACACCAAAAATCAGACCAATATCTGCAGGCATTGCGAAAAAAGTCCGTAGAACTGTTTGATTTTGGAAGGACGGAATGACGGACATGGGTAAAACTATATGCCCCGGCCACTTTGTGGCGGGGGCATAAAAACATCCCGGCTCTCCCCCTTCACTTTTATCGGGATCGTTATCTCAAGGACCGATAGGAAACGGCAGTGGTACCCACGAGGGGATGGGATTCACCATTCCAGATCATCAGAAATAAGAAAGTCGAAAAAACAAATCCAACATGGCCGCCAGGCAGCAGTCTCAGTACAGGGACAGTCTCAGAGCCTAACAAAAGGAACAGTTTATGATTTGATAGTCCTGGTGTGATTGTAACCACAGGCGACAAATGATGATACCAAGGTGTCTCGTGATGAGATGAGCCATACATGAGATAAATGGGGAGTTAATATTAAACTTTTTGAAGTTACAAAAATCCCAGCAGTCACAACCATTTGATCTAAACTTACACCAAATTAAGGCAGAGACTGCTCTGCATTCCTATCAGGGACTGCCCTTTTCACAATTGCAAGCGCCTCCCCCCATCCCTTGTTACAGAATGTGTGCGCGCGTGTATAATTAATAAAATCGATTTGGCCTAATAGAAAAGAATAAGCAAATTTAATAAGAGGTATAACATTTTATTATATAATATCACATCCTGTAGAAAAAACTCTTCAGGATCCAATATTATTTTATACACAAGACTTCCGTAAAAACTATGTACATTTGATGATAAACCAGTTGTCAAAGCGGTTCAGTCAACTTCTGGATGCGTAAAATGACACGCGTTGCCATGAAAATTCGTATTTTGTATAATTTATGGACATATTTAAGCTTTCATGTGACCTGAGCACGGTCACTGTTCAATCAATAACCAATACATTTTCATTTCTCCCTCTCTGTTGTCAAAGTAAAGTCAACATTTCTCCAGTCTTAACGTTAACATATGACTCAGATAAAGTTGATGGCACCTTGGTAACAGATCGGTAATTAATTCAATAGAAATAAAAGTGATGTTCGCAAAAAAAGTATATCTTTGGCTGCAGCGAGTTCTGTCCAGTCGGTGTTAGCAAAGTTCTGAGGATGAATTAACTAAGTTCATTTATTCATTTTTTTTAATCTGTTGCATCCTTGGAGGCCTCAGCCTCGTTTGGAGGTTCGTCGTCCTTGACGGCTTCCTGTTGGTCCGTTGTGTCGTCTGCTGGGGCGGCCGGCGTCTCGTCTGCGTTTTCTGCTGGCGGGGCGTCCGTGTCTGCGGCTTGCTCGGCTTCCTGATCCGCTGTCTCTGTGTTTTCATCTGCTGGCTGCTCTGTTGCTGGTTGCTGCTCTGTCGCGGCTGCGTCGCCTTCTACGTTTTCAGCAGTGGCTGCACCGTCTCCTTCAGCTGGCTTCTCATCTGCATATAAGAATATTTATGTGAATAGTTCGTATATGAACATCCCATTATCGACCCTTGCATCTTGCTATATTTAGCATTCAGGTGATAGGTGCATGCGTGAATGTACTCTCAGACAAATTGCCACGGAAAGAGAAAGGATGATTTATTAATTATGCATATTTACATGTGATCACAAAAGCAAGTGTGAAAAATAGCTAATTGCAAAGCCTTTGTTTTAAATGTTATAGTGAGGACAGCTTTGGAGACTGCGAAATAGCACAAAGTGTTGCTTTGGAAGTATGTAAAAATTATTGTTAATTAACGCAGCACACAGTGAAAAACATAGTGACTTCATTACATATTTACATAATCATCAAATGGGAGACAAACCGTGTCATATATTGTTAGTATCAGTGTTAAAATGACCGAAAAGGAAAGAATAAAACACTTGAGAGAAACATTAAGTGTACATGGGATGTGTTTTGTTAATGTGCCTGTAATCTGATAACGAAACAGCATGCCAGTCTTCGTTAAAAAAGACATGAAACGGTATATGTTACACAATCCCAAATTACACATATAGCAGACGACATTACACAATTACACAACGAACCATTAAACAACAGATCCGTCGGCAAAGTTGGGGCAAACTGAGGCCAGGATAGGACTACTGCTCTTCGGTCAAAGTTTAATATTGGCCCGTTCAGCATTCCCACCATTGCCCACAGATGTAATGCCATAGAAGAAGGTGGTAGTCTTTAAAATATTAAGAGATGTAAAATTTTACATTAAAGTGTTTTATGAAAAGATTTGGAAATAAGGATATTGGGGGGGGGGGGGGGGGGGGATTGGAGAAGTGAAAAAAAAATCATACAAAGGAACTCGATTACCAAAAGACAATCTGGCTTCTTTGGAGAGTAATCGATAAAATCTTACGTGAAAATCCCATTATGAAAAAAGATTATGGATAATTCCAAAATTAAAATTATCATTCTTTGAAAATATATAAATTATTATATTACATTTGCTTCAAACTGTAACTTTCCTTCATGTTACTGTTACTAAACGGATAAGTTGACGTTCCTGATCTTGAACAAAACAATATATCTTACATGATTAAATAGTAAGGTTTATTGGCTGTCCAAACTGACCAGAATGATCACACTTGGACAAACTTGTTCGTGACATATGAAGTTTGATACAAATCTTGTGGGGCTAATATCCATGTACACGTACTGACTGTAGGATACAGCAGAGGCCAATGAAAAATGATTAAACATTTGGTATTTTAGTATAAATGAACTAAATTTACATAGGGTAACAGAGTGTTTTACGCGTACTAGGGGCAACTATCACACACGACATGTTGACACGTATTGCTTCTGGAGAACCATCTTGGATTTTATTTTTTTAGAACGGTGCCATATTTGGCATATCTAGGTTTGACAGGAGAGCGGATAATGGTGTTCTACAACGACACTGACGTGCGAACATCTGACCAAGCATCAACTCACTAGTGATGTGTGCTCATAAGAAGAACTCCAACTGGTTGTCTTTGTGCGTGAAAACAAGGAAAACATCAAATAAAGTCTGAACATCCATATGGTAAAATGTGAAAATATACACACAAAGTTCCTCGCTGTCCATTCAACCTCAAATTAAAGTAACAATCTTCAAAACAATACTCCTACCTGCTTAATAATGAGTGAAGATAGAAAAAAAGTCCCCTTAAGAATGCTTAACTTGACGAAATGATAAACCAAACATTTTATGAACAGACGAACAAGATAACATAATATAATTTAAGGAACTGAAAGGATAAAGTGAGGTTATGATAAATTATAGATAAAGTTATATGTTAAAGTAATTCTCTCTTTTTTCAACTTTAAACATGTATCAAAATCATGAAAAGAACAGAGTTGTCTGAAAAAGTATTAATGCGAAATTCCATAACTTAAGAAGTGCCAAGTTTCTAAACAAGGATTAGGTATGTTGTTTACAGTTGTGTGGTGGTTTAAAGCACGATATATATTAAAAGTGACAATGTCACAGCAAATCTTTGTTCAGTGAATACCACAATTATGAAACTAGCCCAGAGCAAACGTATTGGTCTCTGAAATTCCTGAAAATATGTGTGTATAAAGCCATAAGCCATTTTAGTAAAGAATTATTAAAATCTAATAAAATATGAAACAGTACAAAAAGCAGTATTTCCTGAAAAAGTATTATAATCCTTAAATGTCAATGAGTGAAACCACTGAATACATTATCAAAGGAAGGGTAGGATTGTCAGTGTTATGTGTACTGTTTCTTCAAGAAGATAAAAAAGTTATCTTCATTCCTACATATACTGTGCACCACCGACCAGCTATAACAGTATTAGGTTTCTGCTTTGGGTTTGTAAAAGCAGGTCTAATGTACTCTAGGCTTTGAGGGGAGTGAAATCCTACAAACTAAACTACCTGTAAATAAGGAAATATTATGCTAATCAATTAATAACAGCAGGGAATTATTGGATGGATACCAGAGACTTGTGGGGAATTAAATATACAAATATTAAGTTTCTTGTCCATCTCAATAACTGCAATATAAAACTTCCGTTATGCAGTTTTGGGAATGAAAAAGACATTTCAGATGGTTCGATACTTCAAAATTTGTGAATTTGACGCTGTATGCTTATCATTCATATACAATATTACCTTTATTCCGAAAATTCCTTTGACTCTTTTTTTTTTTTTATTCCTGCCGGAGACAGTACAAAATTGTGGACTATGTTCCTAGTACTGTCATTGGCCAGCCAACCCTGACATTTACAATGCAAAGTCATGGACTTGTTAAATGGTAACCCCTGACTCTGGACAAAGCCAGTAAGCAGTTAAATTTTCATGCTTTAAAGAATCCAAAAACAAATATCTTTATCTGAATAAAATCTTCAATTTCAATCTGCTATTCAATATTATGTTATGACTTTCTCTAATTTTTTCTTTTAATACTTTGGGCATATAAATGTGAAAATACTGTCTGCTTATGTTAGCTCAAACATGCATGCAATATAACTAAATTTCATTTCCTTAGACCCCAGTTCTTTTTGCCTATAATGCTCTGTGCACAGGCAAGATGAACTGCTATCCTTTAGAAGCGTTTTTACATGCATGGTTGATAAAGTAATTATGGGTTCTTAACCTATGTCAAAGTGATGTGCAGTATAGCATCATAAGACAGGCAGCTTGTACACACAGACCTTGTACACCAAAATGGTCTCCTCCTGTTTACCCATCTTTGTTTTGGTACAAGGTTACTGCTATTCTTGAAAGTTTTGAAGGGATCAATGAAGTTGACAGTGTTATATTGTGACGTGTGCTCTAAGTCACATGATCATAACTCATGTGACCTTGCAGAGGTACAATATCAATTAAACCGTGACCTTTAAAATCAGTGAAAATTACCAAAAGAAAAATATATATTCACAACAGAAAGCCGAATTTGTCAATGTCTTATCAAACCAAGCCATTAATTTTATCTTGAAAAAAAGTAATTTCAAGCAGGAATTTACGTTTCGTAGAAGAGATACAATATCTTTCAGATTCATTTATAAGATTCTACTATTACAAAGAGTAAATGCCAGATTAAACAAGCTTCATTTGATTATTCTATAGTTTTTTTCACTAACTGTAACAAATGGGGGAATTACACCTGATTAGATAAATTTTAAACAGATGGCACAGTATAGTAAACAAACATTAAAAGTAAAAAGGGATATTTTCAAAGTAACAGAAGTAAAATGTCATGACATATTTATGACATGGCTGTGGCTTATTCTGTATATGGTAAATTTCTAGAGTGAAAAGAAATTAAATTCAAGTTGAATCTATAATTTCCTTTAAACTGTGAAATAAAAGAATAACAACAGGATGTAATTAATACAGAGCTGCCTCTCAAAGATGCTACCGGTATGCTGTGAAACTTGCATATAATTAATAAACAATCAGAATGTGTTACATATTACCTTTTTGACTGCTCTTGTTTCAATATGATTATTAAAATGATCTCACAATGGTTAATGCAACCATAAACTTGTGTAAAAATAATACTATCAATTACTGCAAATAATTATATATTCACTTCCAATAACAAATCAATGAAGGTCAAAATCTGCTCCACTTGAACACATTATAACCGTGAGGAAAATCAGTTTAATGATTTATAGAGCACATATACATGCAGAAATTACTACAATTACAATAGCTTTACAATGGTTTTGGCTCTCAATGCAGATTAAGATCACAATAGTTAAATGTCACTGCAGCTCATAAAATCACTGCAGTTCAATATAAATGAAGCTTTAAAACACTGCAGGAAGACTTCAGAACACTGCAGTCCAGTTACAATCATAAGATCATAGACACCGAACATCAGATCACTGCAATTCAATATCACTATGCAACAGAGCACTGTGGCACAGTAATCATTTTAACTTAAGATCACTGTTCTATCTATTAAATTTAACTGTAATTTTGAGACACTGCTATCTGGCTGCATATAAACAATTACTATTGTTCACTGTAGCTTCAAACAGCACAAATATAAAACAATAATTAATTTATATTATTCCCAGCAAGTATATCATTTTGCATATTTGGCAAATAGACTTATACAAAACTGATATAGGCAATAGCAGTCAAAAAGTTAGTATGTAAACAACAACAGCAACAAACAGGGTTGAGGGTCAGAGGTCAACATGCAAAAACGAATGCGAGAAGCAGCTGTTACCATTCATCACCAATATTTAAGCTGCAATGGAAAGCATTGAGAAAATATAACGAAACACATCACACACTGTGCATATTCACAAACTAGGCAGATGTGAATGGTTATCATTTATGGATAATTGGGAGCACAACCTGTAGGTGGCGCTGTTCATGAAATGAAGATGTACAAGATTACAATATGTTGCAGTCAGTGGTGCCCACTGGTGTTTAGTGATAATTATGAAATTCTCATATAGTTTGTTAAAAAAAAGACAATGACAGGACAGTGTGAGCACTCCTGTAAGCAATGAAGTATTTGATTCAAACTAATTAATATTATTCTTAATGTTCAGGAGACAGCACATCTCATAAAGTGTCAGTGCCTGATCTTTTGTTATCTTTTGGCTAGAGACATTTTGTAGTATAGATGGTACCAATATTTAACCAAAGCCAGTCCC
The DNA here is from genome assembly GCA_026874595.1 of Sipunculus nudus. Taxonomy (NCBI): domain Eukaryota; kingdom Metazoa; phylum Annelida; class Sipuncula; order Golfingiida; family Sipunculidae; genus Sipunculus; species Sipunculus nudus. The sequence goes on along the minus strand of CM049322.1, from coordinate 58,629,299 downwards.
TATGTGTCATCACCTCCGTCAAAAAGTCATGACTAAGTAAGATTTTTTCTTAAAATAAAACTTTTTAAGTCCCATTCTTTGTGATTCTGAGTGTTGGGTTCCTTCTAAATAACTGCTGAAATTCTGGAGTCATCCACAGACAGACATTTTTTAAAGTTAAATCAGATTTAATAAGTAAACAATGTCCAAAGAAAACAGCCAATCCTTGATGGAACAAACTATATAAAATAAAAAAAAAAAAATATCGGTAGATGGTTTCATTTTATCAAGTTTAAAACTATGGCCAGTAGATGGAGCTATCAGCTTGAAACATGGAAACAATGACCAAAGGGTAAAGAACAATCTGATAATCAAGTCTTCTAATATTAAGATTTTCAGTAATTGTTGGTTGATTTCATTGACATTGATTCTTTTGCTTCAACTTGTGCTGAAAAAGCTGTAATACCATGGTAACCTGTAGAGAATACCATGTTTTCAAAATGCAAAGTCTTTCCGCTTTAATTGGGGAAAAAAGGATTCTCATCAATTAGTAAAATCAATCCCCACAGTTCTTGGAATTTAAGAAGACATGATTACAAATTTCCAAGGGAATTTCTAAAATGGTATTCCATCTATTTGAGGTTAAGTAAACCTATTCCATGTGCGTTTGTTGTGTGATGGGAGGATTTCATCCAGATCCCAGACTTTGTCCTGAATTAATTGGCTGGTACACATGTGACATCATGGACTGAATTTTATCAACAACTCAGATCTAGTAATGCATGTTGTTTTTATTCTCTGCTGAAAATTTGGGACTGACAGAGGCAGAAATACTGTGCTTTTACTGAGATCTAGAATTTTTAGTCACAGGGGATTTCCCAGTATGTGACGTCACTGCCGAGTTGACAGTGCTCATAGATGTGCCAATAGTTTTTGAACAAATCACACAACCTCATGTTTTTAGTGGAAAAATAGATAGAAAAAATGTTTTTCCTCATGGAATTGGGCTTATTATATGTAAAATCTATATTAATATTATTTTCATAGGCAATTATGTTATATGATAATATAATGAGATTTGCAATACGTTTGCTTGACCTGAAGATTAAGTAAACCTATTCCATGTGCGTTTGTTGTGTGATGGGAGGATTTCATCCAGATCCCAGACTTTGTCCTGAATTAATTGGCTGGTACACATGTGACATCATGGACTGAATTTTATCAACAACTCAGATCTAATAATGCATGTTGTTTTTATTCTCTGCTGAAAATTTGGGACTGACAGAGGCAGAAATACTGTGCTTTTACGGAGATCTAGAATTTTTAGTCACAGGGGATTTCCCAGTGTGTGATGTCACTGCCGAGTTGACAGTGCTCATAGATGTGCCAATAGTTTTTGAACAAATCACACAACCTCATGTTTTTAGTGGAAAAATAGATAGAAAAAATGTTTTTCCTCATGGAATTGGGCTTATTTTATGTAAAATCTATATTAATATTATTTTCATAGGCAATTATGTTATATGATAATATAATGAGATTTGCAATACGTTTGCTTGACCTTGAATACTGGGACAAATGTTAGAACCTGAACCTTGTTGATACAATGGTAATTGTACTTAATTTTGTTTGTTTATTCACAGTTTTACAATAAAACACTCAGGGTAACATTGACATGCATATTTATACTTACACAAACATACAATACAGATGTGCAAGAAAATACACATTAAAAATGAAACCATGAAATAGAAGTCATAACAATGTACAATGTGACCTATCAGTACACACAATATATCATACGTGTATGTAAAAATATGTATGGGAGCACGGAAGTAGGAATCAGACATAAAGGTTACAGTGAGTTTAAACAACAGTGTTTTAATGTGATTGAAATGACAAATTATGTACATGTATAGTATACAATTCATTACATTGCTTTTATAAAACCGTAAAATTGAGATCATATTAACATATATCAACAGATAACTAATAACTGATACAAATCAGAAATTTACCAATGAAGTATAATTCATCTGTTTCTGTAATAATCTTAACACTGAAATCTGTCTAGTGTGTCCTGGAGAGACAGGAATTTGTATTCCTAAATGTATTCCTCTCTAGTTCATTTTTACTTTTATCGAAACATACCATATTAATATAGACATCAATATTACAATGGTATTGCAACTAATGACATATTTGGGAAAACACTGCTGAAAAGGGGTTAAACGGTTGTGCTTGTTGGAAATTGGGGAATTTTTAGGGAGATTTAAATTTTCAATTTATATTCAACAAGCAACGTCTAGGATTTAAAGGGCCTGTATGCACCCAGTGCTTGCTGTTTAAATTTGAATCATAGCCTCAGTTTAAGGCATTATCCATCACAGATATGATATTCAGGGCCAAGCATTTAATGAATCTGAATAAATAATTATAAGAATGTTATACAAATGACACTACATGTTATTTAAATGTTCATAAGTCAGATGGATAATCTGCTTTAAAGCTGACAGAAGAGATAATCATATTGGTCATAATATCTACAATTATTCCCAGTACTAACTAATTAAATTTATCTCTTTTTTTTCTCATATTATTTTCAGAATTGTTATTAATATGTTCTCTCACAAGATCAATCAGAAAGTGAAAGGAAAAAAAGTAACATTTTCCTATCTATCCCATAATATCCAATAAATGATGTAGAGATTTTATTTGACTCTGACCTTCTTGTTCCTCAGTGGCGCCCTCTGCTGGAGCGTCTTCTTTAACCTCGTCTTCAGCCTCCAGCTCAGGCTCGAGTAAGATCTCTGTGATCTCGCCAGCCTTCCATTTTGGTACAATGTTCTGTGATGTTTCTTCCTCCTCGCCTCGGTCATCTCTCTCCTGAGCAACACAACAACAGCAGGTGTCTCTTTAATCTTCACAACAAATATATACTGGTTTGATGAGGGTAAGATATAAATATCAAGTTATAATGTTACCAAGTTTAACATTGGTAGAAAATTTTATGAGAGTTTTGACCATAACGTTTTTATTATACAATTGATTGATAGACAAATAGGGGGTACTTTTTAATAACTTTTTTGACTGTTGGTAAAACATGGACACAAAACGTAACTGGGCATTTTCTTTTGAGATTACACATAACACCTCAGGTCTGCTAAAAATATTTCAGAAATATTGTAATCAAATAGCAAATATTATACTTAATTATATTTGTACCTATTCACACCCAATCTTAAGGTAGGCCTTCAGCAAGCCATATAAAGGGGTTGACAGTTATTCACAAAATTAACATTCTAATGGTACCTGTTGACATTTATCTTTTACCACATGAGGTGTATGTATGTGTGTGTAGAGGGGGTTTAGTTGTATATTATCTTTTTTAAGGCTGTACTTTAAATAAAGATTTAATTTGGTCTGTCAGTTGCTTTAGGCAGAGATTTAATTCAGGTTAACACAACCATTCTTTTATTTTTAACAAGTTAAACAATAATAATTACCTGAATTCAATGAATTATACAGAATTAACTGTAAAAACACCTACACAGTGATATCAGAACAGACCATTTTGCAAGAGCATATAGTCTGAATAATAAGATTCCAAATAATATGGAAAAAAAAGCATTTCAAACCAAAAGCTAAGTAGCTATAGTATAATTATATAATGCATGCACAGGGTAATATTTTTACATATTGAGTGCAAAGTGAAAGAAGAACATAGTTTTGCTCAATAAATAACTAAGGATTATCCAAGTTCAGAATTACACATAAAATTTTGCCCGGGTTTTGTTCTGCCTGTATCTGTGACAGTGGGATGTGACATTGCGCAGACTTAGACTCTTAATAGTGAGCCTCTGCTGTTTAGGGTTTATGGGCATCACAGTCTGACCCCCATAATGCACTACTGCTTCTACATACACAGGTGGCGTAGGTAGAAATGTTGTGAAGAGGGTAATGTAGTCCGTTCAAATATGTTGGATTAGAATTTTTTCAAGGCAAATTACACAGACATGGGTGTCCTTGTGGCAAAGACTTCAATGAAATACCAAATATTTAATATGTGTACACATGTGAAACATAAATTGTTTCCTTGAAATGTAACAAATTTTGATTGTAAAATTTGAGAGATGAGACAAGTAATCCTGGCCCAGGTGATTTACAGATGTTGTCATGACAAAAAAAATAATATCCAGCAGGTGAATTTGTCTGTAATAATTTAAACTTTTGTTACCACAGAAACTATGACTGTGTGAAATATAAATAAGTATTCCTTGAAACGTAACAAGTTTTTATTTATAAATTCATGAGTTGAGACAAGTGTTCCTGGCAATACAACAGTGCCCATCAGGAAGAGGTTTATTTAGAGTTGGTGATAAACAGTCGTTGTCATGGAAGCAAAATAATTTCCACTGGTTGAAGTTGTCTGCAATAATTTTAAACTTTTGTTACCATGGAAACAATAAATATTTTAAGTTCTTCCAGGTGTTGTTTGATAAATCGCTGTTGCGACAGCAACAAAATTATACCCTTGCCCCATTATTGCTATCATGACGACTATCTATGGAACTGTTTGATTGGCTGAAGATTGGATGTTGCCATCTTAATATTGCCACAGCAGTCGATCACGGTCTAATTCTGATCTTAAGATAATCCTTCATTAAACCCTGCTACTTCAATGACAAGATTTTATTCTTTTGAGTGTAGAATTTGTCATGCCATGCAATCATGCGTGAACACTACACATAATAAAGATAATCTGTGCTATATGTGTATGTTTATTGATGGTCCCTACGCGAGTTATTTGCATAATCTCCTCATCAATGTCATCATCTTTCTGTTTCTTTCCACCACGTCGAGCATTCCTTGCAGACTATTAATATATGTATATATAAGAGATATTTACACAAATATACATTATATGTACAAAATGGATCATCAGTATTTTAAAAACTTGACTAAATTATCAACATCAACCTTTAAACTAAAAAACTCTTATTATAAATGATAATAATACATTGAAAAGGAAGCAGTATCACCACTTGATCCTGCTGAAGAAAATTGATATGGCTCACAGAGACGTGTGGTCTGTACTGACATATGTCACATAATGTTGCTTTATATTGCAGGTATTATATACTTCAGGAATTTCTATGTTGAAGGCCAACAGAGAGATGCCATGTTCTACTTCACCCTAACTTTTAAAACATTCATAAACAGTAGCAATCTGAATAATAAAATGGGTAAACTTTACACTCTGAAAAGTACTATATACACATATTAACATTGATGGTCTATCCTATAATTTCTGATACATAAATGCTAACACATACTTATGAGTTTTGGTATCAATAACTAAATGTTGTATATAAACATTGGTGTTATATGAATCAATATTTATATCTTTAATGGGGTGTCTGTATTAACTTATACAGCTATAAATACTAAATATTCCTTACCTGTTCGATGGCAACATACTCTCCATGTTGCTGGCAGCCAATGTCAAATACATATTTTCCTTTCCCATGAGGCTGAGGAGAGAAAAACCATTACAAATTAAATATTAAAATGTTTTTATTTATTTAAGTGTAAAAAAATATATCAAATTTATATATAGATGAATTAAGGTCTCATTCATATATGTTAAAATAACTTACTAAACTTATTATGAAAAAGAATTTCCACATACAATCTAAAGCTATTTCTTTAACTTGCAGTTTTTCATTCAAACAGTTTTTACCTATGGTAAATGTATAATTAATATTGGGTGTAGTTAATAAATTAAAATAGAAAAGCCTTCATACCCTATCTTCTGTGAATGATCCTACAAACTTGTGGTTGGTGTGTATCAATTCTCCTGCACCCTCTCGCTTGCCCTCTTTCCACATGCCGACGTATTTACTACCTGTGTCATTGTATGTGTATGTGCCCCGCCCATGCCGGACATGGTTCTGCCATTCTCCCTCATAAGTGTCCCCGTTTATGTAAAAGTATTTTCCCTCCCCACAACGCTGGTCATCTACCCAGCTCCCTGTAATACAAAATACAACAAATTAATCAAACTATGATATATCAACATATTTCCATCCAAATATTCTGTTATTGAATATTCTTATTTTTAACATGAATCATGATGCAAATATTGGTAGAAAACCAATCCAAATAAGAGTATAAGTGTATGTAAAAGTATATGTTTAATTATGTCAAATGACGTGACTTGGAAATTAATAGGTCCTTTTGTCAAATTTATATTCATACTAAGTTTTGAACCATATTATTTCAAAACATGTATGTATACACTCCTAAGATCCTCTACAATCCCAAATTAAACTAAGATTATTCCCTGAACACAACAAACTCATGAGCACCGCAAATGTGCATAATACTCCCACTGTATATCTGGTGACTTCTGACCTCATGAAATATGCGTGAATTTTGATGAGAAGGTTATTCAGGTGAGAAAATCTATTGGTAAATGTGTAAAATGAGTTTCATGGATATCCATACATTTTTTTGGCAAGTCATCAAGATGCCTCTCAGGTGCAGTGACCTCTGACCTCATAAAATATGCATGGATTTTGCTAAAAATCAAATTTAGGCGAGATATTTTATATAATCAAAATCCTTCATATTCTTCATTATATATAGCGGCGACACCATTAAGAAGCCTAGGGACCTGTGACCTTATTAAATATGTGTGGATGTTGCCCATATTCAAACTAGGGGGAGATAATCTGTTGGTAAGTAGTTAAAGTGTGTTTCGTTAAAATCCATCAAAGCATCAATAAACCATTGTTGTGACACTAAAAAATAACAGATAGACAGGCAGACGGACAGTATACCACAATACTCTCGTCATATGATAGGTGTATAAAGATTGGGGTCCTTGAATAAATCCATGGGCTGGTAAGGCATGCTAGTCTGTTTGATGTATAAAGTACATGTATTCCTTTAATCTGCTGAGACTGCTTCATAACTATGAAAAGTTTTCATGAAACAGATATAAATAAATACCTCTTTTTTATTGTTATGTATTTCTTACCTTCATATTTTGATCCATCTGGATATATAAATGTGCCCTGACCGTGTTTCTTGTTTTTTTGCCAGTCACCAATATAACGTGCCCCATTCTGGAATCTGGAAACAATAAATTCCACTTTTAAATCATAAATTAAATGGACCTGAATCACCTGATTACCTTACACATGATATTAGTAATAATTACAACAATTAAAATGATTTGTCAAAGATGAAGAAACAAAGTATTATCAAAGCATATAACAACCACATGCATTTACCGTTATAACACACTGTGACTGAATGTTTGGTTTCAACACAAATAAATATTAAAATTAAAAAAAAAAAACAAGGAGATAATGCTGTATTATTTTACATTGTCCTTCAGTTATTCCTTAAAGTTGCATAGATCTGCGTAATAGTAATCTACTGATAATACAGATGTAAAAGTAGATGGGGAAATATATATATACTAGAGATATCTATTGATCAAAAACAAAATACCAAAAACATCTAAATTTAAAAAGAATGAATGACTTGTAAAGTAGACAATATGGAAGCAACAGAAAAAAACATATTTCTATCATCTTATGATTGTACCTGTATGTGCCATGACCATTTCTTTTGCCATTTTCGTACATCCCCTCGTATGTGTCACCATTAGGTAGTGTAGCTTTACCATGGCCATGTCGCTCATCTCGTTCATTTCTTTCTCCTTCATAGCTCTGGAAATAAACAAGTGTAATTTCTGTATGACGTGATGATGAATCAATAGGAACTGTAGAGGACCATACACAATGGCAATTCAAATCAATTTAAATATGAAGAAAATACTTTATTGGATCTATTTTAGAACTGACAAAGTAAATTAATTTTGCTGAACAAAATAATAAAGTTGCAATGAAATTACTGTTCATATTTGAATGACTGGTCTATGACTACGTAGATCTACATGTTTACACAGATGACAACAGAACTCTGTTAAGGCTGTAAAACACAGGGCAGCATGTTTTGGGACAAGTCCAGTAACACACTGGCTGCATGACAAGATGCTTGAAGATGTATTCTAGACAGTCATACAAAGCCACAAGCTCAGCAGCATTACAATAAAACTGAGATTCACAATCTCCTGCACTCTATGCCAAGGCCACAGAAGCAGGTCTCTGATTTAGTAAAAATGTGGGAGGTCACTTGATCACACGTCTACTATGGCTATGACCAGGATAAAAACAAATCAGCAATCAGCAGAATTCTCCGATGAAATCTGATGGTCAGTCAAATGACCCAATAATAAAACAGTAATACCATGTTATCACTTGTAATATGACAAGGGAGGCAACTCGGCCAAAATTTTTTGTGCAATAATGAGGGAAGTTAGTACGTTCTTGACCCGCTTAAACTTGCTTCATCTTTCTTTAATGCGTAATCCATAATCAATTGTTCAATACTACGGGAGTTACAGAATCAAATCTATTCAATTTACATTGTTTTCAACTATCAATACAAGCTACCTGGATAACCTTTCGTGGTGATGTCTGAATTTTGACATCCTCCATTCCAAACGGTGGCAGAAGCTGCCTTCTTTAATATTTAAGTGATGTGCAGTGGCATGAGCATATGTGACCCATCTGGAATGGCCGCGGTCGAATGGTTTTGGCTGAGTAGCCTACCTTGTCATATTACAAAAGATAACATGGTATTACCATTTTATTACTGGGTTGCTTGACCTGATGTTGTCCTAGTATTTCTAAGAACATCCGAGGTATGAAGACTTCATTATAAACAGGGATTCAGGCCCCTGTGATAAATCACTAAAAACTTGTGTAAGCAATGTCAACTCATGACCATGACAACGATCTGTGGTTTGATTTTGAACCTGAGAAACTACTGGAAAATAGGGATTATGATTTACAAAACAGATGTGTCTAATTTACTAGTTTAGCTTAAGTGAATAAATGGGTATATTTACGTAAATCTGGATTAAACATAGCGGTCACACATACTGGATTCTCTAGACCTGAAGACAGCTGCTAGAATCTGGCCAGTGCATATGGAGGGCAACATGTTTTACTGCAGTGTTAACACCACTGTCACTAGCCTACTGAGTAAGCCTCCCAGTGAGGCTTATGAGCACTCTATTGAAAATATTAGTGTGCGAGCAAGGACACAGATAATTAGATAAATCAGATAATAAGCTCAAAATAAAAAAACGTGGGTCTTTACTGGGTGTGTGAACCATTTCTAATAAGTGAAAACAAGAAATTTTGCAGGTGGCTTCTAGCCTCGCTTGAAACAATAGTTTTACTTGCACCTTCTGATTTATTCACTAGATGGCACTATTTTAGGGACCATGCAGTAAATCTTATGCTTAAAATTGTTGGATTTCCATTATGAATGAGCCTGAAATCTAACAACCAATAAGAGGAAGGACTTTGAAAACTGGTTTCTCCCTGTGTCTTTGACCCTAAATTAACATGTCATGTATGGTTAGAAACCTGCGAGCATTGCTTCTTAACTCTGCACCTGGATTATATGTTTTATGTTCTAATTTGAGCAAGAAAACAAGTATGGAGTCGTAGTTAAGGGTATGTTGGCTAGATAATGTTTGGTAATTTAGCCAAAGGAGGGACATCTAGTAATATCAGACAGGGCACCACAAGAATGCATGCAGTGCTTTCCGTCTCTGTATTACAGAGACGGACACTCTGTCTACACTGTCACCAGTCTCAGTGTCAGACTCGAGGAGACTGGCATGTTTATCAACGATAATAAGCCACAGATCGTAACAATAATGTAAAAGGCAAGGTCTAGGAGCTTCCAACTTACCCCCAGGTTAGGTCCCTGTTCCTCTTCATACTCATCGGATCCGATATCAGACATTTTGGCAGAAATAAAGTGGTTAACACAGGCTTAAACACAACAAATTGACAGACGAACCGCTCCAACACACCAAGATATGCTCTGACAACAGCCGTTGCCAAGTAACTAACAACTCTCGCGAGATTATCGCTAACGAGAGTGTCGCATAGGAATAAATGCTCCTAATGTATCGACCATGGAATTTACGCGGTTCATGATCGAGTCTTGGCGTCAAATCGATTCAAGAGAACGTCATAAAGTGGCTGAACGCATATGAAAATAATTTTACTATATGAACAGTGAGACGCATATAGATCGAAATATTTAAATCGATAATTATCATTCTAAGGATTGTTTGAGTCCTCTTTCCTTGCTTATCAGTTATCACAAATCACAAATGAACACAAAATAATGATAACAGTGTAAATTGAAAAATAATTACATTATATAAATACACAAATATTTAATAATGAAAAAGAAATTAGAACTTAAAATATGAATAAATAAGTAATAAATATTTTATATTTATTTATTTATTAAAAATGAGCAATGAAACATCTAATTAACTTAACACCATCACATATTTATCTAAGTTATGTTTCCAGGGTTAAATGGCACTATAATTGTCACAATTTAGGTATGGCCAGGAGGTTTTGGTTGGAAATTTTATAATAAAAAAGAATATTCAAAAACTTAAAATAATATATTTTTTTTAACATTTTCTTGCAAATTGATTAAATGTTGATATGAAGGTAAAGCTTTAGGCCAATACATCACTGATATACAATTTTCTCTACACTTAACAGTAATATTCTTTTATGTTTGAGCAAACTTTACAACCAGGGGTGTATAAGACAATCATAGATTAAATTAGAATATAAAAATTATCCCATTTTCCTGCATTTCTTAGGACCTGACAATAAATAATCCATAATTGTGTTTGCTAAATGTAAAGTTTTAGGTCACAGCACTGCATGCTTTTATGTAGAATCAGCCTGTAGAATTTCAAAGCATAGCAAGAATTTAAAAAAAATGGTGTTTTGTATCAATTCTTTGTAGGCCTACTATTTCATATTAAAATTATATGACATCCCCAGAGGTCTCAAAATCACTGTTAACTTCTTTGAAGAAGACATTGAAAGCAACTCTAGCAGTCTATAACTATTTCTGAAGACATCCAATATCAAAATGTTCCATTTGAAGCAAAGCCATTGATTAATTACTATGACAATTTATGTGTACTGGTATTGATTTCCAATGGGTTTAATACAGTGATTTCATATTTTTCATTCACAAAGGTTTAAGTACTGAAGCTGCTTGGCACTATTCTTTTCAAATATTGACTGACGACCGAGAAATTGATAATTACCTCTGCCAAGGAAGTTGTTTATTTTTACGGCCTTGGTTTGTCTGCTTGTTTTTCTATTTGTTGGCAACATTAATCAAAAAGATATGAACAGAATTTGATTAACAGATTAAATCTTCAGGATAGCTTGGCAATGATACAAGGAACAATTAACTAAATTTTGGGGGTGATCTGGATCAATATCTGGATTCAGGACTTAAAGGAAAAATGCTGCATTTCTGAAAATGCTGTACGGGGGTAATGAGCTGCCTTGGTGGAGCTCTCTAAGTGCTTTTCTAGTTTATATATACTGATTTCACTTAATTTCTAGTGAACAGCTGCTGATGTTATAATGTGGTGATGTATCCAGTGTTGTCATGGAAACATATACCGGTACAAACCTCAGAGCTGTATGAAAATCTTGAGATTTCATTTATAAATAATTACAGGTCAGTTGTTGCTACCCTAAAAAAAAACATTGTTCTGGTTTATAATATCAGACCTATCACATTATCTATGAAGAAGGAAAGGGAGTATTAACTCATGCAATGCTCCCTTGGGTCCTTGTCATATTATTCAGAGTATATTAAATGACAATATAATTTATGGATAAGGTGTAGGCTGTAATTGTGTGGTCAAACAATGAAAGTGGATCCTCACAATACACTGACCAGTGGTTTTCAGAGTGGGCAGTTTTGAAATGTAACAATAGGTTTTTACTTAAAAACAAAGGTTTTCCTGAAATTATTCAAAGGAATGAAGTTGCAGTGACCCAGTTTTAGGTATGGTAGGAGCACTTGGGGACATCTATAACTGTATGTAGATTTTTGAATTTGTAGTTCCCAACAGTTTCAAAATGTGCCTTGTTAATGGATGGCCGGCTGGACAAAAATTACCATCACTATAGCTCAGATGACTTTTTATAGTGTGCCGAGCTCAACATTGCAACAATTTATTTTTTTTAATATTGAGCCGACAGCAGTACTGAAATTTAAAGATTGATATTTTACCTCAGAAAGAGCCAATTTCCATACAAGTGTAAGGGACCTGTTCACTTGTACATGTACTTCTATAAATTTGTCTTGCCTGGACAATATTCATTACCTTTAGATAAAGATAACCAGTTGATAAAATTGTTCTATCATTCACTCTTCACATTTATATACTATTTTCACAAAAAAATGTTTGAAATAAAGTAATAATGTTTTTATTAATATTTATCATGAGTTAAGCGATAGAGTTAACAATGTGTTATGGGAGACATCTCAGAGCTTGCACTCACACTAGTCACAGAGTAACACCACCACTGAATGTTTTTCTAAATCTTTATTTACCTCAATTATTTGACTCTTACACCACTGCAAAATTGTGACTTGTACACCATGTTACAATACATGTGCCAATGGAATGACATTTCACAGTCACAGACTCCAACATGACTGAGCATGACGACACAACATATAGCGGTGAATCTGTTTTAAATAAATCAACAAAACTTAAAAAAAAAAGAATAAAATACCAAAATACTTTGATGTAGAAACTTAAATATGCATGAAGTTATAACTATCTGAAGAGATCTTATCAATATTGATATCGCTCCATGACACAGATGCATGACTAAGGTGACCAGTGCTTCCACCTACTGGATTTCACATAAATTATGACTTCACATCTGCCACTTCATAGTCATAATATTTTGCATTTTTGCGAAAGGCCAGTCTATAAAACAGACAGGCCTACCTAGCAAGCATCTTTCATCATGCTTTTCATTAATCCTGATATACTTTTAAAGTTTTTTCTTTTCTCGACAATAAAGGTGTAGTTTTGATTGTTCATCTGACCTGAGGTACACTCAACTTCTTGCTGGCCTATGAATACTTGGTGTCAAAAGAGCAGTTAAGTGTCTTATCTACATATTCATCACAGCATCATAAATATCCCCAGCAGCACCATTGTGGCACAATAAATGATAACAAAAGAAGTGTCTTTCTGAGAAAAATTATACTAGAATAAACATCATATTTCACCAAAGATTAAATAAGCAACCACTGATTATATTTTATAGAAATTCTGGCCTTTGTCCATTCTGCTCTCTAGATTAAATGAGGAATTCCATTTTTCCATGTTTAGCAATAAATCACTTTCTGAGGAAAGAAATGCCAGTTAAGTTAAAAATATATGAATATTATCATTCAGACTCACAACAGGGACAGCAGTATCCAACTGGAAATTTGTGGCCATCCTCCCCATCAGAGACCGAGAGTTCTGTATTTATATTTACAGATTTAGTAAATACCATTCACAGCAAGCAATGAAAAAAAAAGATAAAAAATAAATTGTAGAAATGTGGGTAATCAAACTGAATGTGGTTACAATGTTGTAATGTTGTTGTAAGTAGCCATGCAAGATACCAGTTGATATATGTCAATTTTTAGCAGAGATCCACGAGAATAGTCTGTCTGTAACAGGAATGTGATGTCACAGGTCAAACCTGAATGAACCACAGTGAATGCTTGACAATCATAAATGTTAGATGCCTTATGTACAATACATTTTATACGACCTCATGACTTCAAAGTGAGCTCTCACGTTTGTTCTTGCCCGCCTTAATGCAGGCTGCTTCTATGTAATGAGTGACGTGTAAGTAAATCATGTGTTTAGTTTGGGCGAAAATGTATTTGCAAATTTGGAGAATGAAGGCCTGTGAGTGTATACCTCCCTATATACAACAGATGTTCAAGTGTGTAAATTTAATTTTACAACATTCAAGCAGTATTCACAGAAAATGACACAAGTTTTGAAGACACTGATAGGAAAAGGTATTATAAACACTGAAAATGTGCAAATACATACACACTCTAGCGGCCTATTGGATGTTAATGGTGGCTGCTTCTTACATGACAAATTTGGCACAGGCTTGAGCAAAATATGTAACATATCTGATTTGTTTCCACTTAGCTGTACACTTACCACAAATCTACGCTGAGTACGATTCTACAAGTAGTAGGGCATAGGGTAGTTAAGAATATTCAGAATTATGCAAAAAAATACACAAACTCTGCAAATGTGTTATATCATAGATTTTCCCAAGGTTAAGAAGGTTAACCACTATCTAAACCACAGATTTTCAGCAATGTACTATACTGTATCTACACACTAGGTGGCGTGGTTGGGAAACTTCAGATTGCATTTTACCTTACAGCAAATAAAACCTGACAATAAATCCCTTAAGGTGACATATAAATAAACTGTACATGAAGCTTCATAAATGTACAGTGGTGTCATACAGATGGACCAGTTTTTGCAGCTGTGTCACTGTAATATATTTTTTTTATTTTCACAGATTTCTTGGCAGTATTATATTATATACTGAATTACAAACATGTCTCTATACCTATTTGTATAAACAACTGCTGTGAAAGGATGTGGTTTATTGCTTTTACGCATGCACTAGAAAAGCACCAAGATAATGTGAGCTTTCACCAAAAATTATATACAGGCATAAATCAATATGTACATGCCCCAAAGTATATATATATATATATATATATATATATATATATATATATATATATATATATGTTATCTTAAATTTCAACCCTTGCTTTTTTATACCATATTTCAATACCTGCCTAGTGTACACTTACATTTCAACCTCTGCCTTATGTACATGCTTATATACTTAAATCTCTGCTTGTGTAAACATTTTCAAGTAAACCTCTGCCTTGCATACACCTTTATGTGACAACCTGTAACTGGTCTGCACCTCTATATTTCAATCCCTGCCATGTGTAAATATTTATACATGTATTTCAACCCCTGCATTTTGCACTGAGTATCATATGTGTGTACTTAAATATAAAAACTAATTAGTTGGTATGAACAAATAACTTCATGTGTACATATTGTGATATAGTTTGTTCAAGTTGCAAGGTCCAAAAAAAAAAGTATTTCCGCTCTCATCTTTGCCAATACAATTGCCGTGCCACCAGACTCTCTATACAGATTCTCATCTGGACAATGTCTTCTAATACTTTTGTGACACCCCAATGCCTGATGGAACCCCGACAGGTTTATTTCTCAAAGTTTCTTGAAACTGCTCATGGGGGCTGTCATTTTGTGTACCCACTTAAACCTGGATGTCAAAGGTCGCATAACGAAAGTATGGATGAACCCCTAGTATGGAGTACAAAAGAATCCTGCATTCACTGTATAGTTTGTACTGGCGGACCTTACCTATGTCATGTGTGATGATTACATAAATAAAGCAGTTAAAACAAATGATGGAGAAATATATTGGTGTGATATTGTGATTGTGGAAGATTGTAACTGCCAGTACTGCCATATCTCGGCAATGATAACTTTATGATATGGAAAGAAAGCATGCAATGTTAATATAAGAGAAATAAAAGCGAACCACATGTTTGTTGTCAATAATGAAGCAATGTACCATTCTACTGACATCTGGTTTGCATGACTAATGGCAGACCATGCAAAGTCAGAGGGGTAGGAGCTATTATGGAGAATCTGAGGGCAGCTGCATCCCTCATGCTTGATTTCAGTCTCTACATTTTGACCTTTCTTACCCTGCTTCCGACTCCCGGGTTTTAGTCTATATGGAAAATGGCAGCCCCCAGGAAATGTTTGGAAGAAAAAAACAGTCTGAGTTTGATGATTGGGTGGGTATGTGACATGAAAGTAGTCTGAGGACATCGTCCGTGCGGAGGGTTTTGGGGGTTAACTGACTAATATCAGCTAACTTAGGAACAGAATAAACCTTTTTTTATGACCACACCCAAATCCACAAATTATGTTAGGATTTTTAGGAGTCTGAATGTAACGGGATGTAGCGTTATCATGTATATCCCAGCATTAATCACATG
Source organism: Sipunculus nudus (assembly GCA_026874595.1). NCBI lineage: Eukaryota > Metazoa > Annelida > Sipuncula > Golfingiida > Sipunculidae > Sipunculus > Sipunculus nudus. The sequence goes on along the minus strand of CM049322.1, from coordinate 58,613,213 downwards.
ACTACCTTATGTAGTTGCCCTCTGTATAGTAAATACACACATTAATTATTAAATACATACCGATTGAATCACTAGCTACAACTTTGTGTTCATATACTGATGTTTTGACTCACTGAACCTTCCAACAAAGACATTTGTTGTTGTCTTGCTGTCATCAATAATCAAAGCATTTAAGTTGAATAAATTTGATAATTTATATCTATTTTATTTTGTGTTATACATTAACCACACATATAATCATATTATAGTGTCATGAAAAACTAACCCTTTAAAAAACAAGACTCCCTGACTAACAATTTTTCCAGGTTTGGGACCATAATACTTTTAAGGTCAAATAACAGCAGATTTTTTGTTAAATAAAGCCAGTCTTTGAGATTATGATGGCGTTCACAATGTCTTCTGAGACATCAGGAGATTTCTGGGATTCTAATGCCTCCTGGGAAATGATGACATCATTTTTGGTCTTTTATACAAAAGACCTGACCACAATAAACTGAATCACTCCTGTGTCAGCCACCAGGTGTCACTGTATTCACATCACTGGGTGTGGTTTTCGGCGACGCTGACGGCTTCACCTTGTTTGAGTGTAGGAACAGGTGCAGGATTCTTTAAAACAAAATATACAACACATTCTATATATGTTTATATTTATTGTGATTGGCTCACAGGTTCACAAGGGTTTCATATTCATAATATTTGTAAATTGGAAAGTATTTGTAAAATCTTGGCGACTGAGACACGACAAATCACATAAATGCAAGGACACAAAATATAATATACAGAGTGGACCTGGGCTGTTGAGATGCTCTGAAATAACAATTCTAGGTTAAGTAATCAGTAGTTTAGTCAGGGCTTTGAACAAACAACAAGTCTGTAGAGTCTGGGACATTCAGGCAAAAATCCAGGCAACAATTATGTGGAATATCTGAAAGAAATTAGGTCATAATGACCTATCTCAGGTTTGAGGAGTTCTTCAGAAAATCAATCTTAGTTAAAGTTTGTAGCATAAGGAAGCATTCTAGCGTATCATACAGAGCCAACAGAATGGAAGGATGCTGCATCTTATATATAATACACACACACACACATAATTAGTGACCAATGGTGACATCTCGGATGATTATAATTATCTACAATTTATACTGTGTTAGCTTACGCAGTGATGACCATTATTGTAGCTGTGCAACTGCTTGCATATTAAAACATTTAGTTATGATTGATGGTGTGATTGTCAGACCAGCTGGAAATCAAAACTCTAGGAAGAGTTCTTAAATCAAAATATGCCACCAGGTTTCATAGACAAAACTGAGCTTGAATTCACATTTGTATGGCCAGATGTAAATTTTCCATGTAAAACAAAAACAGGTCACAAGTCAAAACATGTCATACTTACCAACTGTTTTGCCCTCTTGCACAGCAGCTCATATGTCCAGTAGTGCGCCTGAAACATTAAAGATCACAGTCACCTCAACATCTGTAAAATAGTTATGCTGTGGTATATACAAAACAGGCAAGGGGATTTGATTATCTTCATGCATATAAATAAAAATCATGACAATTTTATTGGATGTAATGGCAAATGCATATATTGTGAACCAATTCTCTATTAGTGTTATTTGAGCAAATAATTTTACACATTTAGAATAAACTTTGAAATCAGATCTCATAAATAGAAGAATTTCAGCTTAAAATAAATTTCACTCATGTTTAAATTTTTCTATACAATACACAGCATGTTATTTGATGGACTTCATGTATCACCTGCCCAAGAAATGTAAATGTTTCACTGCAGTGGAACCTGTTTTAAAGACCACGTCTTTTGAGACCACCCTTGGGTGAACCTAAAGCGTTCACATTGGTAAAAATTGACTGTCTAATAAGACCACCTGTGAATTAAGACCACTTTGGAGCAGTCCCATGGGTGGTTTCATAAGACAGGTATCACTGTATATAAAATATACAATGTTTTAAATTTTGTTAATCTCACAAGAAAGATCACAACTTACCGGTAACTGTCTTGGTAAAGCCATTCCTTGGATTCTTTGTAGAGGACCCAAATCTGGACTTTCTATGTTGTGTATCTGATAAATAAATTAAGTCACTTTAATAACAGTCACTACAATAAAAACCACCTTAATCTACACTCACATAATTTTTTAATAACAAAATATACTGCAGCTGAATTCATATTTGTGGGGGGAAATTTTGTAATATTCACCTTTTTAGTGTTTCCCGAAGATTCCATTTTTTCAATCTTACCATACAAAAGACCTGCACAAACTATAATGTTTATTACAGGAATACATTATATCAAGATATATGTGCACAAAATCTTATCTATTGAATGAGAAGCAAAGGTAACGTTGAACATATGGAAATTATTGTTCATTAATGGTGGATAATTTGATATATAGATTGTCATATAAAATAGCAAATCTATGTACATGCAAGATCTATAATTATTCATAATATCAAGTTGTAACCTTTCCTCTTGCCTTCAAATGATGGAAACTCTTATCCGAGCTCCCACTCAATTTTGAAAAAAAAACTCCTTCCAAAAATATAGGACAGTGGCAAGGGATGTCATATAACAGAAAATTACTTCAACATTTATTGTCATACAAATTGACATAATTGCAATAAAACTTAATAGTGTCATGCCCATGTATAGTCATGTTTGTATGTTAAGTTTGTTGTTGGGCATTGAAGACTGATTTTCTTTGCAGAAATCTCAATGTATCCCTTATATAGTTACTAAATTATTTCAATATCTATCATGAAAAATAAAATATAAAATGTTACCGTTATGTCAAATGTAATAGTCTGGATATTAGTGACATATTTTCCATTAGTTTCAACGCTTAGGCTTTTAGGCTGAGGGCTTACTGTACAGCTAAAATCTGTCTTGCTCAAATTCTTCAGCAAGACTTGCCCTTTTTTAAGTTCCTGAGTGCCCTTCTCCAGTGTTTTGTCCCCAGTGTAGCCCAGCTTGCTGCCTTCCCAGCTCGGTGGATAAGTCCGCCCTACTAAGGCTTCAAGGGGTGCAGGCTTGGCCATTTACCCCTTAGGGATGGTTCATTAACCTCCTAGGGGGGAACTGGAATACACTGGGGTGCACAAAGGACTAGCATTTGCTCCTTTGTGACATTTGTAGAATGTCATACGGTGCAACTTAGTAAAAATATAGGAATTATAGGACAAATTACAAATATATAGGAATATATAGGACACTTTTCAAAAATATAGGAATTATATGGGGGGTGGGAGCCCTGTCTTATTCATGAATGTTTTATTTACCTGATAATTTCCATTTCACAAATTTTAAACCACCATGAACAAAAAGGCAACCACTGTAAACCACTAATTTATCATAAAAACAATCTGATCTTATCATGAGGACCTACTTAACTGCATGCTAATTTATCTATTCACAGGCATCATAAATATCATTCAAACACAGAACTGAACGTGGTAAACACTCACACAAGGTACACAACCATATTGTCTATCATTCCCAGTATAATTACTTAACATTTACAGATACTATATGACTTAACACAAAGACCTTCAAGAAACAATATTTTTTTAAAACTTTTCATTTTTTCCAAGAAAATATAATATCCGTGATACTTACTGTTGAGATTGCAAACCTTGATATTAAGCCAGTTGTTGACATGAGAGGACCACGGCTCATATCAACGTGGTCCCCGATTCTGTAAAGGGTTACTGTGTGACCGTGACGACCAGATGCTGCGATCAGCGGGACTTGTTGTGACTTGAATCTGGAAGATAAGGGAAGTCACTCAGTGTTACCCTTTCCTGTTTAAATTTATTTGAGATTTCAGACAAATACTGACACTTCTGAAATTTATATTACAGGTTATATCTTAGTTCAGCTTTTGTTGTATCTTTACCAGATTTTCAACATTTCCTACAGGGAGGGTTTGCTTTGAGACAAAGGAAATCTTTAGATCTGAATATAAATATACAACATGGTAGACCTCAGAGAATGTAAGCACAGGAGGGGGTTCTATGTGCCACTTTTAGTGCGCTATAGTGAGACTGTAAAAACATTGCATTACTAGAAGATTTAATGAATTAGCCAACAGTGTTACTTTTCAGGAACTAGTGCTAATGTCTGTTTTCAAATTATTATTAGCTTTGATAATGTTTATGATGATGTTAAATTATGGTTTTAAAAACATGTGGCGATGGTACTAGGATTGAATATTCAGTGAAAAATTGAGAGTGATTATCATCATCCTTGTTGGGGTGATCAATTATCATAAAATATGTGCTGGCTATTAAATATAAAGCAGAATGAGTTTGTTTTTGCCGTTACAAAACAAATACGTCTCATATCTCTACAGACCTCCCATCTCCAAAACTGAGGAAAAAAATATTGACCAATTCAAATGTTTTGGGTTTCTAAAAATCCTAAAATTCTAAAGATTTGACCTTGAAGATGAAGGTCAAGGTCACCAGGTTTTGAACTTATCTGAGATTTTTGCAGAAACTTATTCAAGATTTAAGGGCAAAGATTCATAACACGTCTAGAGCTACGGAAATAATTTGACAATTTATTTTGTCCTTACTTTGTAGGATAAAAATAAACATGTCAGAAATTGCTAAATTTTTCACAATGACAGTGCTTTATCTGTATATGGGGTAGTGGTGGGCCGATCATCGAGTTTTATCGAAAGTCAGTCAGTTTGCTGCCACTTTCAAGCGCTCGATTACCAAAGGCAACTATCGATTACATCATAATAATGATTGTTTCTTTACAGAATGCCTTTTAGTTATGGGCAAAAATGATTCTTTCATTTTTTACCACATTCCGCACTTCATATAATCAGTCTGTGTTCCCAAATAACTTCCGTATGTAACTGAGTATGACACGGTAGATGCGAGAAAGGAGGAGTTATTAAACTTATTATCTGTGAACTCGCAGGGAGCTGCAGAATTTGCGGGGAGTTTTCTAACGAAATGTACATTGCAAAATATGGGAGGGAAGGCATTAAAATACTCCATAAATTCTCCAGGTCTATGCCAATTTTGCGAGATTCTCTTAGAAATAATCTATTTAACCGATGCCAGGTGCCACTGTTTAGGCCGTCCTTAAAAAATTCTTCGTTGGGGCTAACCCGGCTGGTCGAGTATTTGGATTTCAGCTGGAATTTTTTTTGGACTAGTCTGCAATTTTTTTTTGTTTTGGTATGATCTGCCCTAAGCGCACCTTGGCCCATAAAATCTACCTTCATGTGCTAGAAAAACAGCCCCTCTATAGGCCTAACATTCTTAGCTGCTCTTAATTTTCATAATGAAAAATATTACCCGATGTTGCCGATCTTTTAATTTGATCCTTAAAATTAGTCTGATTTTGTCTATATATGTGGAAGATTGTTACTCTCATGCACGAGAGGAGAATATCTGCCGGGGAAACGCAGGTACAGTTTCACAGATAATTGCATTTTTCTTTGATAACTGCATATATTTGTCTGAACCGATTAATAATCAATCATCAGTCTGTTTGCTCAAACTGATGATTGATTATGATAAAGGAACTGACTCCCACCACTAATATGGGGCTAAGAAATTTGTGACCGCATAAAACATTTTTTTCAGCAGCCTTAAGCACTTTGAAAGACTGAATTAAGGTGATCTAATGCAAGTTTTTACAGTACAACTGATAGAATACAGGTCTATGTGACCTAATTTTGGGTTTCCTTAGAATGTTACTGGACCTTGGATTTTATGCAATGCATTTCTAAGTTTACTGGTTACGATCTGTGTCATGTTACTCAATGGCAATCCAGTCAGAGGGAAAAGGACAGACAAAAGACTCATTTCTAAAGCTCAGAATGACTCCAAGTCAGGCAAGCTCAAAACAGAAGCTCATTTTTTTAAATAACTTCCAAATTTAAATTTGTGTCACTGTTACAAACCTGTTATCTTCAAACATCGTCTGAGCAAGAGACGCGTCGACTTCCAGTCGCTCAAACTTCTGGTTAAGGTGGCCTAGCTGTCCTCCGATCCGACTCATAATGTTTAACTCCTCCTGGTGACAAAAAAAGAAACAATAATTTACGTCACTGTCAGACACCCTTACTGATACACAGTGAGGTGAGCTATTTCAAGCACTGCAACATAGTGAGACCAGCACACAGAGAATGAAGGTTTAAAAGATTTGATGTATATGTCTGGGTGTGGTTTTTAATAGTCATGCAGCCTATAATGATGAATTTATGGTGTCTGTCTGTGACATGGTAACTAATGTTTAAAATCTCCTTATTGACCTGATATAAGGTTAGAGATGGTATTTGACATGTCCGTTTCTTAGTTGACCAACTTGACAACGGGTGGAGCCAGACTTACGCTTGTTGGGTTCCAGTCTTCTACGTCAAGGAAAGCATCATACACAAAACTCCCGCTCTTTACTGGAAAAGATGAGCACATCAGTGTAAATCCATAACTGTTCTAAATCCCCTAAATGTTTATGGGAATTATTTTATAAATTATCTGAGAGGTAACATATTCTGTTGTAGTGTTAGAAGTTTGTATATATATTACAAACTCTATTCTCAGCAATGGATAAATTTTGCTGATTCTTTAAGCCATAACTGTTTTACCTTTGAGGAATCTACAAATAACTTAAATATAAAATGCAGTATTTGTTTCAAGTCAGTAAAAATCAAAATTGTAACCAAGTGGATTGTTGTATTTCATTTTTTATGTTTCACACAGCAATGCTGTCCAGACCCCACGTTTTATACACGTTTTTATATACCTTCTTTCACCTAAGATAATCTGCTACCCAGTGCCAGCACATAGAGTGCCATCAACCGAATAACAACAATTTTAAACAAGGTCAACAAAACAGGTGCCTCATACCCATCAGTCTCCATATTATTTATCACTTCTCTGGGGTTGTAAGCCATATCAAAGATATATTTGAAGTATTTAAAATTCAAAGCAATAAATAAGATAAAACTTTGTTATATATTTGAAAATTAAACCAAAACTGTTCATATACTAAAAAATCCTTTACTATCGCTCAACTCCAGCTGTCAATCAGCCTTCCTGACCATGTTCAATGCAGCAGGAAAATAGTTGGGAAATTCTGATTCTATATTTATTAAGCACCAAGATTTTTTATTTTCCATTTTATGAAGAGAATGTGGTAAAATACAGTAGTGCAAATCAGTCCACTTGGTAATATTACATGAAGGCTAGTTTCAATGGTAGGTAAAGGTTGGGGTTTATGGTCTGACTTCACTCATCTGACTTTAAAATTTGCCTTCCTGATCTAGGGCCTGTTCATTCTTGTAGCTTTTCTCATTTCCCTGGGGAGGATACAGCCAAACACACACCTTTGTATAGACACAATTGGATAATATATTCTACATTTTTCCTGTCACCCATGTATGACTAGTACCCAATAAGCCCTGGGTGGAGAGCACTCAACATTGTGGTAAAGACCTTCGCCAGGGGTCTTAGTGAGGAAGGCCTTCTGAATGGGACTTGAACCCACAACCTTGTGGTCTCACGTCCAGAACCATTACGGGTACATGACTGTCTTACCATTTGGAGCTGGGAAGCTGCAGAGCTCAACATAATGTTCATCTTTAAATGCCGTCTCCAGGACATGGCCCAGCATGAAGGAACAAGACCTCCAGAAAGTCTGAAATATCAAGTAAAGTTTTGTTCTGAAAATAAATTGTGTTAAAACACAACCAAACATATACTGTAGTGTTAGCAGCCCTGGGTTATTTATCCACAAGTCATCTGTCATCAAGCTGTAAGTTAACAGCGATACACATTTTCACATGAACTTCTACATGATAATATGGTCATTTCAACACAATACTGCACCAAGGGGGTTTATAAAGATTTTCTAGTACAGTAAAAAAGCATACACTGTACTCTGAGATTTACCTGAGTTTACCCAGTCAATGTTAACACTGATCACCAAACGCCCTTTGTCTGCATGTGGTTTAACCTTGGACCTTGACAACTGACCTGTGATTTATAACCTTAAACACCAACCTGTGGTTTAACCTTTGACCTTAACAACTGACCTGTGGTTTAACCTTTGACCTTAACAACTTACCTGGTTACTGAGGCTTGGATCTTCATCTTTAAAATGCAAGAATTTAACTTCACAGTCCTCCTCCAGGGGGCGGTGCATGTCCCATGGTTCTCCATTTACCAAAGCCACCACTGATCTGTCCATTAGTAATTCACTGATGTCTGAAACAACAAAGAGCAATATAGGAGGTTCCATTTTCAATTGGGGGGGGGGGGTGTCAAGGATTTTACATAATGGTGGGGTGCGGGGGGGTGCACCCCCATGCCAGTCCTTGTATCCGCGCCTGCGCATACATCTCATAACTTTACAAAGGCCCATCACTATTGATAGTCGGCTGAGCTTTATACCCATTGCTAGTACATGTGCTCCTAGTGTATTTTTAGTTTTCAAAAAATCTAAAAACTGAAGTTAAGTAAACTTAAATTTGAAATCTCTTTTTACTGTAGGGCTGGCATGATATGTCAAAATATAAATTGATGCTAGACCACAGAACTGATTGTAGATGGCTCTGAATTCAAAATGTGACTATACAAGGGTCTGACAAAGTTTGATATGATTATCAACTGCTCTGACTGTAAGACTGTTAAAAAAAACCATTCATGTTATAGATTATTGTTAATAATGCGAGGAACAGAAAATGACACAACAATGATTCTAAGTTGAGATTATCAAGATATTTGAATGGCAAATAAATGCAGTTGAAATGTAGCATTTTTGTCAGTTACTCAACACCATGTGGAAAGTCTTCTGGTTCTGTTTTATTGTGGCTGCACCGCCTCCATGGACTGTCAGATGATCTACTTTACCGTTAAAAAAATTATTGATATTTATCTTTTACCTTGGATCACTGATCAATAAAATTTACACATATCTTCATAATCAACTGTGATTTATCAATAATCAATCCAAACCTTGCCAATTATCAAGAGCCAACTACAACTGTCCTCCTATTATGGTCTAGGGATATGACACATCTGTTATACTTACGCATTGCACAGTTGAATGGCGTGGACAGGTTTTTGTTCATGAGCAGTGAGCATTCCTCCGGGGGCCCTCTGTGTTCAACTTTGATCTTCTCTATGCGAGAGACCAGGGACAGCTGCCTCGCCTTCTCCTGCCCAAATAAATCATTACGTTTCTTCCTGACCTGGGAGTTTGTCAGCTTCTTTGTGCTGTAACCTGTAATCAGAGTAGTTTCTAATATTTAGAACCATGGATTGTCAATCAACTGAGGGTGTCAATCAAAAATCAATAAATATACTATTTTAAGCTTCATATTTGCATTGTTGAATTTTTACTTTTCCAAGGTTTCACCCAGTTTCCATTTTTTGCTAACTTACCATAATAATAATTGATCTTTACACAGTACCTTATGTTTTAAATTTAGGTTACTTCTATTATTATTGCAACCAGACATCCAGGAATGAGAAAGAACTGTATCCACTGTGCATCTTGCGATGTCAGAAAAAGTTTAGAAAACTATCTACCATGCTCATTGAAATCACTAAAGTATGGGGGGGGGGGGGGGTTCCCATAGGGATTCTATTTATGTTTCCTACTTCAGTTACTCTCATTGTGTTTGATTGCTGTGAAGGGGGGGGGGGGGGGTGTCTCCCTCAAATCCCTCCCAGAACCTTTTGAGAAATATCTTGCAAAAGCTCTCATAGATGGCGCTGCAGCAGAATGACCTGCACTGAATATATATCAACATAAATACCCAATTTTCATCCTCATGAAGCAGCCTAGCCTCTGAAGGATAAAGGATGTACCTCTAGCCCCAGATCGGAAGGTCAGTGGTTTGGATTTCATCAATACCTGTTTACATTTATCTATTCATGTTACTTATTCATGTTCTCTTACAAATATCAAATTCATCAGGACACATGACCATGTAAGAAAGACATAACACATACAATAGATGTAACAAACAACTAAGTAACAAGAGTGACAGATAAGGAAAAGCAAGCCACACAAGTCATTTCAATTTTCCTCATTTTTGTGCAGGCACCAATTCTACAGTCGCTCCCTGATACAGATCTATCCAAATGATTAATTAATAAAACAAGGGACCTATGGGTCACGACGCTCAGCTGTTATATATGATAAAAAATATTATTTAGAAATGAGGCACATGCTGGTTTTGTGTGGTAATAAATATAAGCTGTATTATGAGTTGTTGTTGTTTAGCTTATGTATGATTTTGATAGTACCTTTGGAGACAGGGAAGAGGATTGATTTCATTTATTTTATCAACAAATGGAGTACTATTGTCACACAGATTTTGACTTGGCCATATAACTTATAAGCAGAACATATAATATAAGTTTAACTATTTATTAAAAAAAAATACAAATATTGTCCCAAATATAATTTTTATAAAAAATAATAAGAGAATCATATGATTTTTTTAAATGAAATATAACTGATATGATTATTAAAATAATATTAAAGAATATATTCATGAATGCATTCATGAATACATTTTGAAAGTATTTGCACCAGTATTCATATACTTTCATTTTTACCTGAATTCCTATTCTTTATGCAAGAAATTTTATAATGGAGTACATAATCATATTCGTATTTAAATACAATTACAAAGTATTCGCCCCATGTCTGGTATTTATTCAGTTTCACCAACCAATGATGTTGAGAATCCAGAATATACAAAATTCACACATTTAAATAATGATCATAAGTACCTGGTTTAATGGCTTTTATTTATATTAAAAAATAACTGTAAAAAATTCATTTTGGACTAATTTCACATCAATCTACACACTAGACACAGTAGGAATCTAGATTAATATTATCAACTGCATCTTTGTCTATCATTAATTTCCTTCATATGATCCCTAATGATTAGTAATGAATAATATGATTTACTTCTTTATCATTAAAATTGAACTGAAAAATGCCATAGGTGACTGCATGGTGTTATTTGGAATATGTGACATTCTACCCATCGATACAAGATTCTTATATCATCAGTAACTGCAAGTTAATTTCCTGTTATTATAAACTAACAAATTCCTTTTCTATTTTTCTTTAATTTGTTATAAAAAAAAACAATAAAAATTTATTAATTTATTGTTTATTGTTATGTTGTTGGTTAAAACTACTAGATGAGTTGGGTTGGACACCTGGATCAACTGTGGCTGGCCATAAGCTGCCTGGATTCCTGTATGCCTCGCCGCAAGCGTGCATAATTTGATGAAAGGTCAACAAGGTCAACATACAGGTGACTCAAGAGGGGCTGGAGAGAGCCAAAGTCTGACAGGGTCTCATAAAAAACATTAATAAAAGCTACAATTTTTGGCCAATTTCTTTCAGCTTTCTAAACTAAAAAGCTGAAATCCTAATGTGGTCATGATATGAAAATTATATCAACAGTGCTCACAGGACACAAACGTGCCATGGTCACAGTTGGGCAAAATTTAAGGTACTAATTTTATATTTATACTAATAACTTATAAAATTTGAAAAATTCAGAACTAATTTTGGGTATTCAATTGAATCTTGATTAAATAATGTTACATCCCTGACAAAAAAATCTCTAGCTTCAGCAATGCCCTTGTTAAGGGAGTAAATATATTTCTTGATTTTTTAAAAAGTGCATTATGTTTGGGCCCATAACTTAAAACAATTACGCAATACTGACATCATTCTGGCATGTGCATAAAGAATGAAAAATATGTATATTATTTATGATTAAAGTCAGATCAGTGATTTGATATTAGGCAGTCTTGAAGTGTAACAATGGGTTTTTAATGGAAAAATGAAGTTTTTCATTAATATCTCGAAGGTATTAAGTCCTAGTGACCAAATTCTTGGCATGGTAGGGGATTTTGGAGACATCTAACTGTATGCCGAATTTAAGGAACTAAGAGCTGAAGCTGGGGAGCTGAGCTCTTGCAAACTGCATAACACTAGCTTGATGTAAACAATATGTTACATGGTGCTTGAAAACTTGAATAAAATCTACAGTTTTTGATCAACTGGTTTCAAATTTTTGGTGTTAACAGTTGAAATGCTAACAAAAACATGCTGTGAAAATTAAATCCACAGTACTTACAGGAAAAAAACGTGCCATGGTCAAAGTTGGGCAAAATTTAAGGTACCAATTTTTTATTTTTATTAATATTTAAGAAAATTTAAAAGATTTTCATCTAATTTTGGGTATACAATTTTATTTTGATTAATTACAGTTATATTACTGGAAAAAAGGTCGATAGCTTTAACATTTTTTGTGTTAAGTGATCAAATATCTTTCCTGATTTTTTACAAAATGCATTATGTTTGGGCCCATAACTTTTTTAAATTAAATAATACAGACATAATTTCTGGCATGTACATAGGAACTATATAGAGGAATATTTATGGTAAATATGAGGAAAAACAGATGAGTGGTTTTGATATTAGGCAGTCCTGAAGTGTGAAAATAGGTTTTTAATAAAAAATTGAGGTTTTTTCTTAATTTCTCAAAGGAACGACTTTGCAAAGACCCAGTTTTCGGCTTGGTAGGAGATCTTGGGGACATCTAACATTATGCAGAATTTTGGATTCCTAGGTCTTACGGTTTCAAAACGTGCCACATCTACGGACGGACGGACGGACGGACGACGGACAATGGACCACAACTATAGCTCAGATGACTTATAGTCAGCTGAGCTAATAACTGCTGTTAAAACTGCCAGCCCTGGCCTGTGGTGTAAGTTGGGTGGGGGGGGGGGGGGTCAGTAACCTGTATGTCTGTCACTGTGACTGTGCAGCAGACTGTACATTGGCTGCACAGTCCCAGGCTTTCATACCAGTCAGTTTTAAAATTTTGTAAAATTTACATGGTTATGAAAAAAAAAAGAACAGTGACCTTTTATTTATTTGTTGTATCTATCTTGCCACAAAAACACATTTCTGACATTATAATGTATCAAATGGAAAAACAGCATTTCAATTGAGATGCCAATCCCACATGGCGTAAATATGGAACTTGGTGTCAGCTCAGAGAGAACCAAGAGTATTCAATTGCTGATTGGTTAACTATTCACTAGAGGTGCCAGGTACATCCTTGATTGACAGGTGTGCCTAGGCTGCACATAAGTCAGCCAGGGGAGTGCTTACCCTTATTACCGGCACTTGCTAATTGATTCTAATTAGTACATACATTTTCCCTGGTACCCTTACCCTGAATTTTACAATATATATAAATCCCCCTGTAGCAGAATTTTTGTTCACTGCGCTAAATTTTTGTCAATACCATGCTTTTCTGGTAAAGGTCGAGGTATCAAGTAAATGCCATGAAATATGAAATTACCTCATGTTATATCAGTAAGTTTTACCCAACTAAGCCATGTAACTTATTTAACCCATGCTCCATCATTACACTGCCAAAACCAATGCAAATTTTTTTCCGATTTCTCTTTCAATACAGCAGATATACACCATTTAAAATAACTTTAAATATGTAAAAAGACTATATAAATATAATAACAAGTTACCTGGAGATATTTGATTGAATTTATACTATTTTACATTAATAATCTTTGCCAAATGTGAGATATAGTGTGTTTAAATTTTTAAAGAAAAATTGATTTAAAATTTTAAAATCTTTAAAGCAAAAAACTGAGACACGGTGCATATATCTATAAAGAGAATATTCTAAGGATTCCAAATATGGATAAATCATAGTGGCTCAAATCCATTTTTATGTGGATTTTAAAAATAAATTAAAGAAAGGTAGTCTGACGATCATTAGATTTCAACTCAATGGAGTCACATGAACTTGTAGCGGTATCCATACCACACAAGCTAAACTGCTTGTAGTGGTATCTAGGTACATACACTCCGATATCGAAACAAAAAAGTTAGAACTAACTTTTAAACTGACAGCTTCTCACCTTTCATTGGGATGATGTCAGCATAAAAAATGCATTTAGTCTGTTTGATTGGTATATCTACAGCAGGTTTACATAATAATAAGTTGGCTCAAATGTATTATTTTTTGTATATGTGGGTCTTTATCCACATGAGTACTCAGAATCAGCCTGTCGTCTGTTCAAACATGGCTGCTTGATTTACATCTGCTACCACTGCTACTAGGGGGCGCCATTGTGCTATACAAATTAGACCCTTACTCTTCTTCTAGAATTCCAAACTTGAGACTTGGGATGGTTATTTTTTTGTTCCTGGTAGATCTATTATGGTATGCAAACTTTAAATGTAAATATGAACTAAACAGCCTTTAGGATATACCCGGAACAAAAAAAATAACCATCCCAAGTCTCAAGTTTGGATAGCCACCAAGGGTGACTATAAAATGTTGGATATATCTGAGAGTACATTTTATAGTCACCACCCCATGTATGCACTTGGATGGGATTCTAACCTCTGTATGATCTGTGTCTGTACATGGGAGAAAACTCCTCAGTAACTCGAGTATCTAATTTTTTTCAGACAAAATTTTGTCATGATAAGCTAATTTCATAAAGTCCCTGCTTAATTAAATCTATAACTTTTATAAAACGGGACAAGTACACAAAACATATTCGCCGCTACATATTCATTCTAACTGCTTCTGTCATGGCGGTTATGGGCAGAACGACCCGTGTCTTCTTAGACCAAAATTTACAATAACTGAAGGAAAATGTACTTACAGTTGCCACTATGTTGTAGTTGTATTGAAAATAAGATACTTTTGCCATGTTGAAGAAGTTTTAATGTCACCCCTTCAGTTAAATTGAAAATAAAACTGCCTTTTATGGAAAATACGATCGTATCGTGGTCAAATACCACTATATATACGGGGAGGCAACAAAACAGTCGTCCGGTAACCGTCCAAGACGTTTCGTCGCTGCAGGCAGCTAAAGTTTGGAAGTCTAGAAGAAGAGTAAGAGTCTAATTTGTATAGCACAATGGCCCCCCCTAGTAGCAGTGGTAGCAGATGTAAATCAAGCAGCCATGTTTGAACAGATGACAGGCTGTTTCTGAGTACTCATGTGGATAAAGACCTACATATACAAAAAATAATACATTTGAGCCAACTAATTATTATGTAAACCTGCTGTGGATATACCAATCAAACAGACTAAATGCATTTTTTATGCTGACATCATCCCAATGAAAGGTAAGAAGCTGTCAGTTTAAAAGTTAGTTCGGCAGAACTATAGAAACTGGGCTTCAGCCTACCGCATGGCCGCTGGTAAAACGTGTGTCGCATAATAAATTGTTGCCTGGAAAATGCCGATACATATCATTTTCCTCAGAATTCCCGTATTTTATTTTGCTCATAGCTGGAGTTTATAATATTAGAGGAGGAGGGGTCCAGGGAACCTGGGTTCCCCGTCTGAACGGGAGAGTGGGGGCGGAGCCCCCACCTAAAGCTTTATTTTCCTGTTAAAATAGTAAATGGTTTCCCATTTTAGATGGCGCTTCTACCGCAGATATAAATGAACAAAACTCGCTCCTCATGGTATCTCGTCTTCACGGCTCTCTTAGTAGCGTGTAGGGTTCCTAGTCTAGAGAACGTAGGTTCGATTCCCGTTTCAGGCTACTTGTGATGATTAGTAGTTGTTAATATTAGAGAGTTGAGTGTAGGGACATCTTCAGGGAAAGACAGGGAGTTAAAATAGGGAACGACAGGAGACAGTTTTATTTATATAAAATCAATAGAAGCAAAGCCCGCGTTCTATAGTGGCTCCGTTAGTTCTAACTTTTTTGTTTCGATATCGGAGTGTATGTACCTAGATACCACTACAAGCAGTTTAGCTTGTGTGGTATGGATACCGCTAATGAACTTGATGAAGGCAGACGTCACGACAGACACACTGGGCGATATTACAGGAAACACAAGGATAATATAAAGTTAACGATGCCGTCACAAATGGCATTGTGGGGTTTTATACATCAACAAAAACACAAATGGATACCTCGTTTTAAATGCATTTCATGTTGGCACACGGGCCGCATCAACACTCTGAGAGCCATCGTTATTTTTTTCTAGTGTTCTTCCAGGCCAAGATCCTGAAAGTCACCGACCGGATATCCTGAAAGGTCAGAGGTCAGCGGACTGATTTGTCCCTGATTAAAAATAAAGTTTTCGTACATGTAACAAGTCCATTAGTTTGATAGGAAAGAAATATGTCCAATGTTCCGAATTAGATCAACTCTGATTTATTTTTTATTTCCCATTTACGAATCGTTGTTTGAAATCATGAATGAAATATTCAATGCGTGTTGATCCAAAGCCATTCATTTCACAGTAAATTTAGCCGAGTGCTGTGAATAATGAAACATTCAATGTAAAAGACTCTAAAACTTGTCGTAAATAAAGGGAATTTAGCCGAGGGATGTGAATAATGAAACTCGTGTACCCGCTAGGCGGCGCAACAATCAGTGAACCTGCGCAGTAGCCAAGGAGACGTCGTGTAAATAAAACATTTGTGCGCATATGACAACCAGGCTAAACGTCAGGGCTCGTTGTTTATCATTGAAATCATTGAAATACTACCATTAATTTGAAGTCTGACACACTAAGAACACAACATCAACATGGTAAGTCTGTTCTCTATCATTTATTCTTCATATCGGCTGGTTTGTTCATGCTGTTACTAGTGTTAGATCTGTTTTGTTCTTAATATTTTATTGTGCTATATGTCCAAGGCGTTGAACATGCAGTCGCCATTTTCCCAAAAGACCATTTTGATAAAAGATCCAGTGTTGACATGCGTGTTTTATAAATTATATGACTTAAAGGGCAGGTCTGGCCAATATTTAATCAAATGTTCCCAGACGTCATTAGATGTGATGCTCTGTTAATCTTAATGATTTTTACTTATTAGGCTTTACCAATACCAGTTACCATTTCATAGAATAGAGTAGCCCAATTGAATCGGACTCAATATTATTAGCCCCTGCCATATATTGAGTCCATCAGCGGTACAGCGAGAGTTGCTACAATATAAGCCATGGAAGATGCAACAGATCCGTTGCATCTTCTTTGACTGCCTGTTTACTGCCAAACAACAAGACACAGGATTATACCATTTTAAAACCAATAAGCATGTGTTTCATGGATTTGATAGCAACTAAAATCAAACTTGGATTATCTTTTTTAAACATTTACTGACCTTTTAACCAGAGGCATGTCAGCGAGTTTAGTAGGGACAGAGAAGAACAGTCGAACAGGCACACTTGATAACCTCACTGATAGCCTCGCTGACTCCAGTGATTGACAGCTAAAATGTTGTACATTTTGTTTCAACGGGCCCTTCTCTGAAGAATGACCACAGGCATGGGTTAATAAACACCTGTTAACACTGGTTACAAGGGCATTGGGTGGCGTGTAGTCTGAGGCTTATATTGTAGAAACTCTCACTGTAATGCTATCAGACTCAATATATGGCAGGGACTAATAATATAGAGTCTGAATCAATGGGGCTAAGAATAAAGAAACCACAAAGCTCAGTGTTCACTGCATTATAGATCTATATTTATTTGTATTACACTGTCTACAGACAACATGATATCACTTTATCAGATTATATATACTCATATTGTATCGGTTATATATTCTTGTTTAAGGAAATTGTGAATATGTGTCTGAGATTTATCTAAGTAATAACATAATTCTGAGCGATTATTTAAAGGTGCTTACCAGAAAATTGAAATTTTATATGAAGGTTATAGTTTTTATACTGATATAGGGCAATATATTAATGACAGCAACACAGATTTATTGGTATATCATGGTGATATGTAAATCATAAAGTCACCATTTTTCGTCATATGGTCTTTTCAACATTATTCTTTAAATAAATCCAGTAGGCACCAATTCTATAATCATATCTATTAATGGCATTAGGGTTGCTTTTTTTTTAAAGTAAAAAATGTTTGCATTACGCTGTGAAAAACTGTAAATAACTGTAGCAAAATGTTATTAATATAAAAAACTGTAAATAAGTATATTTAAATTTAATTGAACTCCACAGTCATTTAGTCCTGTCATAGCATTCCATTCATATATGTAATTTCTATATATATGTAAGATCTATTCTTATATCTGAATGAGATATAAACAAACCAGTCATTACTGCATTTAACTGAATTTTGATGCACAGTGACCTAAGTTGCAACTTGCCCATGTCAGAGTTCATGCTTAGAGCCCTATGATAAAATACTTTATTCTTGAACACTTTCTGTTCAACGGTTGGTTTCTCACTAGTTTGGGCCAGTAATGTGATTTTTTGCTCCATTCAGCACTGGCAAGGAAGATTTGTATAAGTTGACACAGTGGGCTACCATTTGACAACCAACCATTCATTACAGCCTGACTGGAGAAGTCTCTCTTAGATCATAGTTATTCAGGCATTGTCCTTCATACCCTCCACTGTTACCCCATTAGTTATTGACAGTTAGGCTGCCAAAGTCACCCTGTAGCCTGCCTACATGAGTAAATACTAAATGGCTATTGATTATGCAATAAAGATGATACATCTTTAAAGATGATGGTTGAGAACAGTGACATAGATGACAGGGACTGCTGCTCATTCTAGGGTCTGCAGAGCACAAGGTAGTGGCTGCTGACAGTAGGAAAACTACGAAGGAACGTGCTAATTATCAAGCATGGTGTCCACTGATATTATTAGTGTCATATTAAGATACCCCACTGCTTAGGTTTTTAATATAAGAGTGTAAAAAGCCTTTTTTATAAATGATGTAAGTAAACGTTAATTACCAGTGTAAATAACATTGGTTTTAAAAAAAACTTGCCTTAAATATAGTTGATCTTTTTGTACTTAAATATAAATCTTCATTAATGGGGAAAATTTATTTTTGCTCCTGATATATATTGCTTTTATATATATTCAGTCATGCCATTACCTGTTGCAACATGGTTTTGCTGTTATCAAACCAATGAGAGCCGTTGTTGCATGTTTGAAATTAGTGCTGGCCGCATAATGTAATAACAGTGGTCTGTTACAATTCTTCACTCTGTGCAGCCCTGGTGTTCCTGGGTGGAGAACTGTGTCATGCCAAGCAGCAGTTACATGAAACAATATCTAGGATAAGTGTATAATCCCTGCGCGAGGGGCAGATATTACTGGCTAGATTGCACCTTTACCATAGAATATGACTGGTTTACAATTAATAAAATTATTTCTTGGGTTTACCAAAAAAGTGTCACGTCTCACTTGGGCAGCCTTTGTGGCTTTGCTTGGCAGGCTAAACAAAACATTACTTAAAAAATAAAATGGCACATCCTTTTTATCAACAACCTCTTGTATGTTTATCTGACCACGGCTCACATTCATGAAAAGATGGGACAAACCATTATCAACTTGCCTGCTTATTCTGTTATATATATATCAGCATCATGTTTGTTAATTTTTTTAAACAGCTGATAAAAAAAAATACACTTCCTCTTGAAGCTTCAGGGCAGTTAAAGCTGGTCAATATACAATAATAAAGAAGACCTGATGCAGAGCAGCTTGTGATTTTCTGATTACAGCCTGGCAGTGCCATCAGCGCAGGTTCAGGGAGTCACTCCTCAGCCAGCTCTCGCCGAGCACGAACAAGACAGTACAGGGCTGTAGCACCATGCTCACAAGTAGACGAGTCCCTGTTTGGCTCCAAACACAGCGCCACAAAAAGAGACGAGATGCTACAGGAAAGGTGGGCCACAGAGCCGAACACTCGGCTAGAGAAGGAGGCAGCGCAGAGGAGCGCCAAAAGAGGGAACCGAAACAACGGAAAGGAGACGGTGCAGGTCATCACTAAAGACCTTATCAGGAATCTCATGTAAGTTCATTGATTCTGATGTGGACAGGTGCACCTAAACTAATTTTAACAGCAGATTTGAAAAAAAGTTGTAATAAGGATTAAGTTATGAGTTATTGTTATAGCATGTCAGGAGACAGTATCAAATAATTGTATGAAAAATGCAACTTGCGCATACCTGAATCAAAAACACAATTGTTCATGTCTGTGCATTGGTTGTGAGAATTGCACAGTAAAAAATTCCTGAATTATAATTGCCAGGTCATCCAACTGTTAAACATAGTTTGTGCTTGTATTAATTTCTTTGTACAATGTTCTCTATTTAGTCATTTAACATCAATGCAGTAAATACAGTTTGTCCTATGATGCAGCTAATCACAGTTCTAACAAATTTCAATAACATTCAGCAGTAGGAAAGTATTTCATTTCCCAACAGATTTTTAGCTCAGCTGACTGAAAGTCATCTGAGCTATAGCGATCACTCTTTGTCCGTCGTCCGTCCGTTAACCAGGCACAAATCGTAACCGCTGGACCTAAAACCTTGTAACTTGGCATTCTGAGAGGTCCATGAAAAATCTCCTTGGAAACCAGAAATTAGGTCTCTGTTACCCATATCCTTTGAGCTATGGGGCCCAAAAGTACCCCCCAGAAAAGTCAAAAATTTCATACAAAAACATCAATATCTCATTAACTACATCACTGATGGTCATGATTTTTTGCATGCATATTGATCATGAGATGTTCCATCAGTTCCTGCAGACTGGTGGCGCCACCTGTATTTTTCGATTTTTACGAATTTTTTTCTCTATTTTTGAGACCTTTAAAAATGTGAACATCTCTTAACAAGGCACAAATTGTAAAGACTGGACCTAGAATCTTCATTCTTGAGACATTGAGAGGTCAATGAAAAAATGTCTATGGAAACCAGAAATTAGGTCTCTGTTACCGATATCCTTCGAGCTATGGGGCCCCGAAGTACCCCCCAGAATAGTAAAAAATTTCATACAAAAACTTCAATATCTCATTAACTACATTACTGATGGTCATGATTTTTTACATGGATATTGATCATGGAGTGGTTCATCAGTTCTGCAGACTGGTGGCGCCACCTGTATTTTTTTCAATTTTTACGAATTTTTTTCTCTATTTTTGAGACCTCTGAAGATGCAGTCATCTGTTAACAGGGCACAAATCGTAACGACTGGACCTAGAATCTTCTCTCTTGACATGCAGAGAGGCCCATGAAAAGTCTCCTTGGAAACCTGAAATAAGGTCTCTGTTACCCATTACCTCTGAGCTATGGGGCTCCGAACTACCCCCCAGAATAATGGAAAATTTGATACAAAAGTTCAAGTAACTGATCAACTATTGCATTGATCATCATGATTCTTTGCACTGATTTTGATCATGGGGTGTTTCATCAGTTTCTGCAGACTGGTGGTGCCACCTGTATTTTTTCGATTTTTACATGTTTTTTTCTCTATTTTTGAGACATTAAAAGATGCAGTCATCGGTTAACAGGGCACAAATCCTAATGACTGGACCTAGAATCGTCTCTCTTGACATGCAGGGAGGCCCATGAAAGGTCTCCTTGGAAACCTGAAACTAGGTCTCTGTTACCCATAACCTCTGAGCTATGGGGCTCAGAAGTACCCCCCAGAATAATGGAAAATTTGATACAAAAGCTCAAATATCTGAACAACTATTGCATTGATCACCAGGATTCTTTGTATGGATATTGATCATGGGATGTTTCATCAGTTTCTGCAGTCTGGTGGCGCCACCTGTATTTTTTCGATTTTTACGAATTATTTTCTCTATTTGTGAGACCTTAAGATTGGGTCATCTGTTAACAGGGCACAAATCGTAACGCCTGGACCTAGAATCTTCTCTCTTGACATGCAGGGAGGCCCATTAAAAGTCATCTTAGAAACTTAGAAAAAGGTCTCTGTTACCCAAATAGTTAAATATTTCACCCAACTTAGCTTAAAGCACTGCACACTAGCTGTACCATAATATTCTGAAATTATTAGCAAACTACAACCATTCTTTTCAACTGGTTTTATAAGAACCTGAACTTGTTATTTTCCTGTATCTTATTATGACCACCTTGTGTCTGCAAAATCTAAATTTGATTCATATTACTCAAGAATGATCTCCAAAATAATAATTCTTTTAATTAAGTTTAATCAGTCCATTTGAATCATTTTGCAGTGAATTATCGGATGTTAACCTTAGTCATGCAACCTTGTAGCCTATTTGTCTAAACATATAACATCTGACCTGAAATATTCTATGAATATTTATTATGCTGTACAAAGTCAACTAATGTTTATGTATACATAAGATTATTCCAAAAATAAGATTTCTGTATCTGATTTTTCATTCACTAGCCATCTATTAATATTCAGAATATATTGATACAAAAAAGTTAATATATTAGCATGAAAAACACTTTGTTCAACAAAATAACTATTTGCTAACTGATAAAAGTATCTATAAATCTCTTTGACATAGTAACAACACCAGATCTCATCAATACCTTTAGTCTCTATAAATAGCCTTCACACAATCCCAACATCAGTTCACATCAAGATTCTAGACATCCATAAATAACTTTGGCATGATGGCAAGATTACAAGTGGAACACATGTTTTAACCTTCAACTGTTCCTACACCTTGGCATGCCTTTTCATGGTAAGTTAAGTGTTTTTTTTAAAACAGTCAATACAAATTTAAATGTAAAATGTCGCTTTATCAGCAGGAATCCTGAAACCCCATAAAACTGATTTCATGCCAATCTGTCCTCCAGTGTGACATAACTCCTCTACACACATATCACCCAAGCACTAAACCTGCTGTTTATTCCATTACACATGTTTCCATGAGGCCTTGTTGTTTTACACTAGAAAAAATATAGTTGTTCCATTTTCTCAACACCAGGTTATGTGCTCAAGTTTGGTATGTTGATTTATCATTTATTCATTGTCTGTGCATTCCAGAACAAAAAAAACCTTGCAGTTCCACTTTATTTCTAGTCTGTATGCGCAACATGCTGTTACCAGCAAAATTTAATTCTTGCAATACCAGTTAAAACTAATGTCTGATGACTACATATTCATTAGATTTTGCATGCAAAACATGCTTGTAATTCAAGTTCAGCTGAGCGTCATGGCCCATGGGCCTCTTGTTCATTTATATTCTTATCTTGTCATTACTGAATCATGTCTCCAAGCTGAATTACAGAATGCATAAAATTTAGTGCAGTGACTCTTAATCCCTTTCTTATGGTGAATTTTAAGGCCCAGTATTTAGTATTTCATGTTGAGAGCAGGCTACAACATCAGGGTTTGTTTTGTATTTTATTCCAGAGTACCACAAGATGATCCATCAGGTCAGAGCATCGTCATGACGCGAGCTGAGTTTGAAAGAATCCAGCGCATGTCTCGTGTCCTCACCAAACAGGAAAAGGATGCAGTTATGGAGAGACAGAAGCGTGAAAAAGAAGAGATACTGGTATGTATGCTACAATCATGTATTCTTGAAGTATATACCTGAGAAATAAGTAAACTTATTATTAATCTACAGGCACTAGGACTGTAACAGTACAATGTTACATCAATGTGTTTTGGTTTAAAGTCAGTATAACATCACTGTCTTATGTCCTGGGTTAATAAGTTAATGCTGTTTATTATCCAATAGAGATATAATGTCCAACATCAAATAACAAACTGTGTCAGCACCATGTAAGAAAAAATGTTTTTTGTTGGATGTTATTTGAATGATGATTTGTCAGTTAATTACTGCATGACAAGGAGAAAGGCTAACCAATCTAAGGGTCTGTTTCAGATAATTTTTCCCTGAACCATGTGACAAAATTGAATATTTATATAGTTTAGAAATAAATTTTGCACAAGAAGTTTGGAATCTGTCTTTGATCTTTTATTATTGCCATTTAAAGCGCAATTTTACAACCAACTCTTTCCAGCAGTTGGTCAATCCTAGTTTGCAAACTTGTTAGTTTGCATTTTTCTCTGCTTAACATGTTTCCTGCAGTATCAGTTTGACAGGCCAAGTCTGGTGGTCTTCATTGTTAAACCCTACATCAATTTAAAAATTGATTTTAATTAAAAATATTTTAAACATTTCCCAGGATGCAGTTCAAGAACGTAAGAACTATATGAAAATGAAGGACCTTCAGCGTCGTCAGAACGAGAAGCTGAACGACCTTGAGGAGGAGGAGAAGATGAAGGGAGAGCATCTCCGACAGAAAGCGATCGAGCAGCTACAAGAGCAGGAGGATGAGATCAAACATCTGAATGAGGTGATATATACTTGTAGAATGTGGATAAATGGCCCTTAATCAGGTGCTCTTATATTTGTATTATATATCTGAGGTGATATATACTTGTAGACTGTGGATTAATGGCACAGGTGCTCTTATCTCTGTATTACCTTAAAAAGCTGAATATATGGCGGGAAATTCGTTCCAAAAAATAATCTTGATTAGGGGCTGTTGACTTATGTGCAGGTCTAAGCCTGTCAGAGACCAAATTTTACAATAAGCAGAAATGGTCTCCTTTTGATTGTCAATTTCCCCTGCTATCACGCAACTGGTGGCTTCTTCAGGAAAATCTATGACTCTTTTCAGGGCCTTCAGGACGTAAGTGCGGGGGTAAGTGTACCTGACACTTGAAATCTCTAAAATATGCTCACTTCTGATGAGACGTGCAAATTTCTGGCTTTAGTACCTTAAGTACTGTGTTGACCAGTCAATGACCATAACCCAGGGGATGCTTCTAACAATCCGTCAGTTGTTTAAATGCTGCTCTGATATCTCAGGCCTATATTTTGCTATAGGCAAATATTCATCTAACTACACATTTTCTAAACATATAATGATATGATATTTATATAAAATATGAAAATATTCAGTTTTTACAAAATCCTTCAGAATTTGACACATATCATTTTTGCACGCTCCAAATTCAGATGGGACTCCCCAAAGCGTCCCAGCCTCTTCAAATTTTATTCTTATTGAAAGCCCTGTATTTTTTTTCCATTGGCATAAAGTAATTTGGGTTCTCAAAGTCAATATATGGTATACTTATATAGACTAATGAGCACTTATTAGCAAATACTTTACTAAAGTAGATACTTAACATTTGTTCATTTGGAAGCGGCAAAGTGACCATGAACCCATGTTAATATTGTCACTTACATGGACCTGGGAATGATGTCACACAATTGGCCTGCCCGGACTTTACTTTCAGCTATAAATCATGGCTACCAGCGGGTATTACTTTCATTGAAAGGGGATGTTACCTGCACCGCCAGCTGAGTTAGTGGGTGTTTGTAGTGAGATAGCTATGCACGCAAGTATATTTGTGCCACATGCGGCCTATTTTCCTTTGTTCTAACTGTACTTTCAAATCTGCTTGCAGGGACATGAAAAGAGACCATGCAAGTGAAGTTGCATGGTGACTTTCCAAATATTGCGTGACCTTCGACCAAGGAGGCAGAGCATGTGGGACAAATCAGTTATAGCCCAATGAAATGTAAAGCAAGCCATGAGATTTGCTTGGCTTGTGTCAATCATGGCAGGATCGCCTAATCGGCTTGCTAGCCGTTTGACACAAGCCTCGCAAACCTCACGGCTTGCATAACATTTCCATTGGGCTGTAACCCATACTTGTTGATGCAACTTCTATCTGACACTTTACATTGGATATTGTTTGTTCACCTGCCATGAACTGGGGCCTATCCAGATTCAGTAGGCTCAAAAAAATTTCCCATGATTTCCCCCTTCAAAAATCCACCCCAACATATATATGACATGAACGTATAAGCAGCTTTTCCCAATAGATACAGAAATGCCTCGACAAGCACCACCATTTTTATAGCATTTTTAGTGATCCAAAATAACCCCCAAACAGGCTTCTTCCCTGTGGATAAAGAGGAAATTTAAACATATATTAATTTATATTTTGCAGTACCCTCTAGTACAGTCTTTTGAAAATAAAAATTAAAGAAATTCTTGTATAAAATAAAGTCAGCTCCCAAACTACCTTATAATACTACTTAATACTTATACTAGATGTCAGAACCCATGGCATACCTATATGACATGACAGGCACACAAAACAAATAATAACAGCCTGAAAATAAAGCCTTCCTGTCAGCACAGTTTGTGTGTAAAATAGGTTTGAATAGTAAGAAAGCAGAAAGAATTGGGATGTTGTAAATTCAATATCAGTTTAGGTTTTTTTTTAATCTGGATATTTATATTTCATTAGTCTTCAATTGAGACAATTCCTCAAGTTATAAAAAAACCAACCAATCATTGATATAATGGATTAACTGGCACAACACTAGTAAATCAATAGCACAGTATAACACAGTATTATGTTTGTTTTCTGCAGCTTATTTTGAACGACTAATGCCACCCAATCCACAGTCAGAGAAATAGCGCTGTAACAGCATTGTTATTTGGTATTAGGCAGCCTATTTTCAAAACCAAATGCTATACGATCAGTGACAAGAGAAATAGCACTGTAACAGGATTGTTTAATATTGTTTTCTGCAGCTTATTTTGAACGCCAAATGCCACGCGATCCGTGACGCTCAGATCCTGGAGAGGGATCAGATCATTAAGGAGATGCAGGAAGAGGAGCGTCGCCTTGACAACATGATGGAGATCGATCGTCAGAACTCTATCCAGGTCGAGGAGGAAATCGAGAAGAAACGTAAGCAGGAGAGACTGCTGGGATGTTACAAAGTCATGGAACAGATCCAAGAAAACGAACAGGTGAGAGAGCCCAGAGAGAGCGTACCCCTCCCAGTAATAGTGTATTATTTATACTCTTAACTCAGGGATCACTTAAATAACGATGGCACCACACCAGTACTTTCTAGGATTTAAATTACAGAGAAAATAACAAAATAGCAGATTTAGTAACTTTCCGATGTAAAAAAATTGTCTCCAATAATTTACTATACTTTCCTGCTTTTAGACTGCGTAATTTTTCTCATATTTTATCATTGCACAGTCATGTTCCAGTTATAACAGTTAATGTTATATAGACCTGTTACTGTTGAAAGCCTTCAGCTCTTTTGTAGAATGTACAAGTACAGCTATCCAAACCAATTAAGCAGATAATCTTGATACTACTAATACTGCTGTACGTTTTACAGGAACGTTTATTAGACCTTGAACGTAAAGACCAGGATAGCAGGAGCTGTAAGTCTTGATAATATACTGCTGTATTTTTTACAGGAACGTTTACTAGAACTTGAACGTAAGGACCAGGAGAACAGGATGATGCAGAAATACCTGGACAAGCTGTGTGAGGAGGAAGCAGAGAAGCTGGAGAAGAGGAGGGAGGAACAGAAGAAACTCAGGGTCAGTAATCATGTACAGAAACCACTCAGGGTCAGTAATCATGTACAGAAACCACTCAGGGCCAGTAATCATGTACAGAAACCACTCAGGGCCAGTAATCATGTACAGAAACCACTCAGGGCCAGTAATCATGTACAGAAACCACTCAGGGTCAGTAATCATGTACAGAAACCACTCAGGGCCAGTAATCATGTACAGAAACCACTCAGGGTCAGTAATCATGTACAGAAACCACTCAGGGCCAGTAATCATGTACAGAAACCACTCAGGGCCAGTAATCATGTACAGAAACCACTCAGGGTCAGTAATCATGTACAGAAACCACTCAGGGCCAGTAATCATGTACAGAAACCACTCAGGGCCAGTAATCATGTACAGAAACCACTCAGGGTCAGTAATCATGTACAGAAACCACTCAGGGTCAGTAATCATGTACAGAAACCACTCAGGGTCAGTAATCATGTACAGAAACCACTCAGGGCCAGTAATCATGTACAGAAACCACTCAGGGTCAGTAATCATGTACAGAAACCACTCAGGGCCAGTAATCATGTACAGAAACCACTCAGGGCCAGTAATCATGTACAGAAACCACTCAGGGCCAGTAATCATGTACAGAAACCACTCAGGGTCAGTAATCATGTACAGAAACCACTCAGGGTCAGTAATCATGTACAGAAACCACTCAGGGTCAGTAATCATGTACAGAAACCACTCAGGGCCAGTAATCATGTACAGAAACCACTCCGGGTCAGTAATCATGTACAGAAACCACTCAGGGCCAGTAATCATGTACAGAAACCACTCAGGGCCAGTAATCATGTACAGAAACCACTCAGGGCCAGTAATCATGTACAGAAACCACTCAGGGCCAGTAATCATGTACAGAAACCACTCAGGGTCAGTAATCATGTACAGAAACCACTCAGGGCCAGTAATCATGTACAGAAACCACTCAGGGTCAGTAATCATGTACAGAAACCACTCAGGGCCAGTAATCATGTACAGAAACCACTCAGGGCCAGTAATCATGTACAGAAACCACTCAGGGCCAGTAATCATGTACAGAAACCACTCAGGGCCAGTAATCATGTACAGAAACCACTCAGGGCCAGTAATCATGTACAGAAACCACTCAGGGCCAGTAATCATGTACAGAAACCACTCAGGGCCAGTAATCATGTACAGAAACCACTCAGGGCCAGTAATCATGTACAGAAACCACTCAGGGCCAGTAATCATGTACAGAAACCACTCAGGGCCAGTAATCATGTACAGAAACCACTCAGGGTCAGTAATCATGTACAGAAACCACTCAGGGCCAGTAATCATGTACAGAAACCACTCAGGGCCAGTAATCATGTACAGAAACCACTCAGGGCCAGTAATCATGTACAGAAACCACTCAGGGTCAGTAATCATGTACAGAAACCACTCAGGGCCAGTAATCATGTACAGAAACCACTCAGGGCCAGTAATCATGTACAGAAACCACTCAGGGCCAGTAATCATGTACAGAAACCACTCAGGGTCAGTAATCATGTACAGAAACCACTCAGGGTCAGTAATCATGTACAGAAACCACTCAGGGCCAGTAATCATGTACAGAAACCACTCAGGGTCAGTAATCATGTACAGAAACCACTCAGGGCCAGTAATCATGTACAGAAACCACTCAGGGCCAGTAATCATGTACAGAAACCACTCAGGGCCAGTAATCATGTACAGAAACCACTCAGGGCCAGTAATCATGTACAGAAACCACTCAGGGCCAGTAATCATGTACAGAAACCACTCAGGGCCAGTAATCATGTACAGAAACCACTCAGGGCCAGTAATCATGTACAGAAACCACTCAGGGCCAGTAATCATGTACAGAAACCACTCAGGGCCAGTAATCATGTACAGAAACCACTCAGGGCCAGTAATCATGTACAGAAACCACTCAGGGCCAGTAATCATGTACAGAAACCACTCAGGGCCAGTAATCATGTACAGAAACCACTCAGGGCCAGTAATCATGTACAGAAACCACTCAGGGCCAGTAATCATGTACAGAAACCACTCAGGGTCAGTAATCATGTACAGAAACCACTCAGGGCCAGTAATCATGTACAGAAACCACACAGGGCCAGTAATCATGTACAGAAACCACTCAGGGCCAGTAATCATGTACAGAAACCACTCAGGGTCAGTAATCATGTACAGAAACCACTCAGGGCCAGTAATCATGTACAGAAACCACACAGGGTCAGTAATCATGTACAGAAACCACACAGGGTCAGTAATCATGTACAGAAACCACACAGGGTCAGTAATCATGTACAGAAACCACTCAGGGTCAGTAATCATCAATGTTCAGAAACCACTTAGGGTAAGTAATCATTTGTGTACAGAAACCACTCAGGGTCAGTAACCATGTACAGTATCTTGAATCCAGTGGAAAAACACGTGCCAACTATAACTTCTGATCTGATCATGTAAATTTTTCTCTGACAAGAACAGGACACCACCTATAATACCACTGGAAGATGCATGTCTTGTTACCAGTTCCTGCATTTCTTTTCATTAATTTCCATCAGTTGTTTATTAACTCTGGATCAGTGTTACCAGCATATTTACATTAACTCTAATATTTTATATCATTATCACAAGTATATAGATTTCTGTGAGCATTTCTTTAAAATGACCTATAGTTTTTCCCATTTTGTCTTGCTTGCTTATATAATAATCGGTGTACTCTTTTGCATTACTGTATTATCTGCTTTCCGATATTGCACTTAAAATTTCACTGTCACTGTTTCAAGCTGACAGTATGTTACCCTAAAAATTCAAAGCATACAAAAAAGCTGAGTGTATCTGTGTATATTTGTGTGGAATGGTTTCATTGTTAATATTTTGACTTTATTTTTCCATTTTTCTTTCACAGGAAGACCTGAACCAGTGCAACGCAGAGATTTTAAC
The DNA here is from genome assembly GCA_026874595.1 of Sipunculus nudus. NCBI lineage: Eukaryota > Metazoa > Annelida > Sipuncula > Golfingiida > Sipunculidae > Sipunculus > Sipunculus nudus. Next base: position 58,582,983 of record CM049322.1, on the reverse strand, counting down.
AAGAAAAGAACTTGCCAAAGATCAAGAACGCCTGGCAGAGGCCAAGGTCCTCGAATACCAGAAACAAAAGGCTGTAAGTCACCTGTTGTATTTTTTTGTCTACTTTTTTACACAAATATTCATGGATACAAAAGAAACCTGTACCTGGCAGGGCTTGAGAATGATTTTTAACCATTTTCCTTTTGGTCAAGTAACCAAAAACATTTTACTGTAGTCGTTGTACATATACTCGTCAGCATAAAATCACTTTGTCGTTTCTGGTTTCATTTTAACTTATATAATAAATATCTATTTATGGAAATATTAAAAAGCAGAAAAAGGAATTTCAGCTTTCAGCTGAATACACAGATATTTTGCTGATGAATAAATAACATGACTTCTGGATCACTTCCATACTCTTGCATAGAGAAATTTTAATTTGTTGAATTGCCTGAATAACATTATTTCTAATTATAATTATTACTAAACTATGCATAGAAATATTATTCATTCTAGCACCTGAAAAGCTGTAATGACATCCTTGTTCCGTGACCATACAGTTATTTTCATTTCCATTTTAAGAGGTGGAACCATCTGCAGGTCATGACCAAAACTTTAAAAATTAGCAAGAAAAGAAAATTAGAAATTCTCATGTGAAATTAGCCCTCTTGATATTTTTGTTTATTCATCTTCAGGAGAGAGAAATGGCATTTGAGAAGGAACAAGAAAGAATCAGAATTGAGAAAGAAAAAGAGGTTGCTAGGTTACGGGCGCTGCAGGAGAGAGCACGTGATGAGCAGTCCGAGAGGGATGCACTGAGGTATAGTTTATTTGGTTTTCTTATTAATTAGTTATAAATGAACATCATTGAAAAATGGCTTTTGGGAAGAAATTAAATTAATTTCAGAATTTTTTGTAATAAACTTCAACTGTGTATAAGAATAAAATATTATAAAGTCACATTTGAACTTCTTATGAAATTCTTAAATCATTTTATAACAAGTTTAGATATTTTATTTCTTCTGCTTTAGAATGTGTATGAGTGATTTTTAATGACAAGCAGCTTGAATATATTTTGGAAATTTGAAGTTTGGAGGTTAATGTGGCCTTTCTTGTTCATTTGTAAGTGTAAAGATTGACTGGACATACACATGTAAAGCTAGATTAAATGTTTTCTGAATAATCCAAATCTGCCTCTGTTTATTTTCAATTAAATAGCAACATGTTTTAGTGGTCATAGAAATTTAAATATTGTTCTTTTCCTCTAGACTGCAAGGTCTGTTTACACTGGGTGCTGTATTCACCTGCTCAGTTTGATCCTGTATTTGTTGATTGTTGGTCAAATTGTGTTAATTAATGTATATCTCTTAATAGGGCTAAGCGTGCACAAGAGCAGGCACAGCGAGAGTGGCGCCAGAAAGAGGCTGAGGAAGCACGTAAGAAGGCAGAGACGGAAGCCATGTTGAAAATGGCTCGTTCTCACCAGATGGAACAGAAGGAACACTTCCTGGCCGTCCAGGCTCAGAGAGAGCGAGCAGACTTTGAGCGGGTTCTAGTGTAAGAGCTTCACTTCATTGCCTGTTATGATACATTATGTAACCATACAGTCCCCATCACACTATATGATAAGTGATACATCAGTGTAGGGTTAGGTGTCATTTTGATTTCAAACTGATATACTTTCTTGTTCAAACGTGTTCCTGAAAACTGCTTTAAAATTAAAACTTTAACAAAAATATCCAGGTCAAAGAACAGCTGTTGGATAAATTTGCAGAAATGCAAGTGCTGTTGCCTAGAAAATCAAATGTTTACAAGCTCTGGTCTCTCCCCTGACAATTCCCAGCCCAACTATGAGAGTTGGTCGTAGTGGCCCATTCAGTGTTTGTGGGTGTTCTCCATGTCCTCCAGTTTCCTCCTACCCATGAAACTTCTCAAATCAACATGTGCCTAGCAATGGAGACTGCCTGGCATTATGTATCAGCTTTTTGTACAGTTCTTATAAAATATATCCATTTATATTTAAGTAAAGACCAAATAATGTTTATTTCTCCTCTTCAGTTTGCATGGAACATAACTTTTATATTTAGTCCATTATTATGGGTAGTTATTAGTAATATATTTAGAGGGATTCTTGTTACTGTTTCTGGCTGCATGAATTCTTTTGTATGTCAAAAAAAATTTCTTTTTACAGAGCACAGCAAGAACTGGCAGAAAAAGAGAAGCGAGAAATTGAGTCCAAGATGGGAAAACGCCGGGAATATGCTGACGATGTGCGTAACCAGATCCGTGAAAAGGAACAACAACGGGTATCAGAACGTAACGCTTTCTTCACCGAGGGCGTCAAGTTGAATGAAGAGGCGCGACTCCGTCGTCAGCGACTCGAGGAGGTGAAGAGGAAGAAACTTGCAGAGCTCAGGTGAGATGCCTTAACTTTTTTAGTTTTTTCGCCAACGCATAGAAAATGTAAGCGTAACGTTTAAGGCAGTATATTTAAATGTATCCTAATGCCAGCTTTAATGCTGGCTTGAGGTAATTGGTCAGAGGTCAATACTTATTTGACTCTGGTTGAAACCTTAGGGCAGACCTTGTCATGTTCACCTTTGTCATGTGTCTGAGTGAAAAATAACATTTTGAAAGGAAAACATGAAATCACTGCAGGTGGGCAAATAATTTTTACTTGTTTTTTATATAGTTCTTTTAGTAGAAATTACATATGACCAGGGGACATTAAGATGTCCAGAAATAAAACAGAATTTTTGCTATACAGGTAAAAGTGAAAAAGAAAAAGTCTGTTATTTTCTTATCTTGAAAGAGATGCCTAAGCAGCTGGAGCTCAAAATGGGTAAACTTTACTGAATATCAAATTTTTAATGGGGTTGGGTTCATTGAAATTGTTGTGTTGCTCTGATGCTGTCTGTCAGGAACCAAACTTTGTTTTTTTTTTTTGCATTATGAATGGTGACTTCCTAAATTTAGCTTATTCTTCAATCCAGTCTCAGTGGTTATTCACAACTTGGAAAAAAAAGTTAGCCTCCTTCTGGTTAAGACCTTGAAAAAAGGATTTTTTACGTGAAAGACATGGCCATGATAATGAATTTAAATGTTGCTTTCAGTCATTATGCATTCACCACCAACTAACAGATTTGTGTAGAGGAAATATTTTGTGTTAAAACCCCATGATAGGGTGTGCTAGTGTAGAGGAACAGCTTATCAGACAAACCTGCAACCCTGAGGTGATGAGTGAGAACACCATCAAAGTTTCTTAAGGTAGAAGCTTAACATGAAGAAATTTGTTTAAATTACTTAAATTTATTCTGGTTTCACCAGAAACAGACTGAAATGTGTACCCTCTGTTGGTGAAGTTCAGCCATATTACATGGCCCTTTTGGTAGCATGTAGCCAGTACAGGTAAGATATTTACACACTGTGGCACAATATGCAGCCATTCTATCATTGCAGAGCATTTTCATGACATTCCAGGAAATATAGTTTTGGCAAGAATTTTGCCATTGAAAATGTATCCTCCAGCTGGGTATTACCTGGGTGTTTTCAGTTCTGTAATAACACCTTGGCTGCAGTGATACACCAGTACATTGTGCTTGGGCTTTTACACCTGAACCTACTGGCTGATCAGGCCAGAGCTTGTCCAGGTTTCTGCAGCATGAAGCAACTTTTGAGTCAAACTCCTCATGGTTGGGATGCTTGTCCATTGCAGGTGACCTTCCCAGTACTTACTTTTATACATTTCTACTGCTGGGTGGACAGAGGCACACTTGCAGTTGGGACCTTGCCCCAGGGTCTTTGTACGGTGGGGGTCTGACCAGGATTCGAACTCAAAACCTCTCGATCATATGCCAGGCACCTTGACCATTACACCAGCTCTCCCACCTCAATACATTCCAAAACATGGTCAAATATTATATTGGCATTGTCAGTTGTCCCTGTGTTGAAACTTGACAACAATTAATCATCCATTGAAAAAAGCAGTCTAGCATCACCCAGGGTCAGTATAAGTAATGAATGGTGAGAAATTGTTACATTACAGCCTTTGATAACACTGAGCATACAACTTTGATGTTTTCAGAGGGCTTGGCTTGCCACAGAAATACGTGTCTGAGATCCAGAGAAAAGTCAGACACACTTCCACTGACAATCTGCCAATAGATGTGGCATAAATTGTTAAAAATATGGTAAAGATTTGTCTTGACTCTGCATGGATAATGTCTATGTTTTACACTGCATGATATAGTAACAGGTCACTCACACTGGTAATGGGTTTTATGTGTGTGTGTGTGTGTGTTTAAGAGAGAGAGAGAGAGAGAGAGAAAGCATGTAAATTGATGGGTCACTAACAATGGTTCCAGGGTAACTTGTTTGTTATAGCAAATTTCTATTCCAAGATGAAACCTCCAAAAATGTGTGATTCTGTTACAACTGGTTAGAAAATAAGTTTTCTTGATTTACCTTGTTGATTTAGTGCAATTTAAATTATACATTGTTCTTGGCCAGGTTCAGGAGTGTACTATAACAGACTATAATTAGTGTTTCCTTGGATTCTTTCATTTGTATTCATATTATTTGCCATGAAAGTGTTGGTGGTTGAATGATTAGAGGGATCAAATATTTAGAATAAATACGGTAATATATTGTTGATTTAAATGTAGGTAATGTGGGTTGCAAGATGGTGGATAAGTTGTATACAATACTTAATATGGTTATATATTTATTTGTCTGTCTCTGTTACTGTTAACTACCCAACTAATTTTCCCTGTACCCAATTTTTTACCCAGTTCTCCTTATTGGTGATGGTAAATGCTTACACTAGTGACCCCAAATGCCCTTTAATCCATGAATATTTATAATTATGAACATATTGCATGTAAATTAAGATGTTACACCAGGTGTTGTAATTCCAGTTAATGGTGTCATCTAAGTGCTAGAAATATATTTATATATATATATAGAGAGAGAGAGAGAGAGAGAGAGAGAGAGAGAGAGAGAGAGAGAGAGTGTATCAGTGACCTTTACTCCCCGAGGGTCACAATAACACAGAAGATGAGCACCTAATAGGCCAGGCCTTCCTTATGTTTACCTTCAGAACCTAGAGATAAAGTATCAGTGATATACCACATATTCATTTGCTTCCCTTTTTTAATATGTTTTTGTTGGTAATATTTGTAGGTTTTCTTATGATAAATCACCACACATCACTAATCTTCATTTTAATTGAGTTTATTTTCACTTTGTCAGACTGTTCACTACCGTCTGCTTGTTGTGTGCTTCAGTACAATAATATTGCTATAATTTTGAAACTATATCAAGTTAATTTGATATTATATGCTGGACTGTTAAAGGCAAAAGTTTTATATATTTTTAAGTTACAGAAAAAGGAAGAGAAAAATGGGGGTTTGGAAAATGTTAATTTTGTCCAGAAACAGTTGTTATTTCAGAGATCAACATCATCAAATTAACTCAATGTGATATAGAGTTAGGAGGAATGAATAGTTGAGCATAATGTTTGTTTATGAGCTCAATGCAAAATAGGAAATTTAATTTGTAGTACTGGTAAATGATTCATCACATATATCCCAGCCCTCCCCAAATATAGTCCACTGTTTATTAATTTATGATAGTTGTTTACAGTACAACAGACTGTAACAAAGGTGAGTTGTGCCAACAGTAATCAGGGGCAGATCCAGGATTTAGGAAAGGAGGGGTCCAACCCAGGGGAACTAATGACAAACCTAAAAACGTCCCTAATTCCAGAAAAGGGGTCCAGGCTGCAAAATTGGTCTGAAATTCTTAAAAAGAAACCCCCCACCCCCTTGATTAATGTGTCATTATATTGTTTATTACAAATGTCATAGTCATTATAGTCACATGTATGTTATTACAAAGGCATTTGAAAGTTAAACTAAAGCTTGCATATAGAAGCCATAGTCAAGAGATATGATAAATTTATTATATATATATATATATATATATATATATATATATATATATATATATATTGTTACGGGATGACATAAAAGCGGACCAAACTGTCTTGCTAGTGAAGTTTGCTTTTCTAGCGAAGCAGTTGGTACGCCGGACTTGTGCGACACCAACCTGGGTTCGACTCCCAGATCAGCCCTCATTTATTTGTCTTCGTAACAATATATATATATATATATATATATATATATATATATATATATAATATATATAAACTACCACACTCATGAAGACCTGTGACTGTGGACCCTACCATTAATCAGAGACCTCTGGTCATTAGTAGCAAAGCTCATAAATACAATGGTCTTTTGAGTCCCTGGCTATAATATTAATAGTCACACATAATTCAGTCATTAATTCAATTTGTCATAATGGTTTCTATTTGCAAGTCATACAAGCTGTGTCCCTGGTAAGTGTTTGTATCATGACCATAACACTGATGTGTTGTATTTCAATTCACATTGTGGTAATGTATTCCTAAAAACATTCTAATGTACATTGGCCACAATAATAGAAGCCATAGTGCAAACTGTAGGTGCAGTAGATATACATGTAATTGAAATAACTTTTCTTCAACAGGCATCATCATTCGTTAACATGAACATTTTAAGAGAAGGCATTAACAGCTGTTGTATGTGTGCCGTTTTCATATTCCGTTGTGTTTTAGGAATTTCTCTTAAAGTTAAAATGTTTGTTTTGTGTTTTCCAGGGCTGCTGGCATTCATGAGAAATACCTGGCGCAGGTGGAAAGAAAGATCAACCAGCCACAGCATATATCTGCATAGTGCTGCACACACACACACACACACACACACACATTGACAACTACATTATCACAGTTTGTATGTACACACGGAAACCTAGTTCATCATTACCACAGTCACAACAAGAGACTCGCAAGGTTAATATTAATTAGGCTACAATTTATAATATAATAATACTGAGATATATATGTGACTGTATAAATTGTATAATTACACTTGGTATAGTACCATGTAGATCTAAAGTCGATTTGTAATCACTTTGGTCTTATAATTACGACCAATACAAGGACAACAAGGAATATTAATAACACATGGCACTACACGTTAGGACCTTCTAATACCAGTTTTGTCACACTTAAAGATACAGGTTAACATATCTCTATGACACTGTTATGCAAAGCTTTAGATGTTGATTTTATCATACTTTTATAAGTCCACTGTTACACAAATGCGTTTATACATTAAGAAAAGACTACTCCTTTAAAAGTATGGTACTCGTGTCACATTTCGTGCATACAGTAGTGCTAGCTACACTAAAACCCATATCTGGTTTTACATTAGCATATAGTAGTATAAATTATTCATATTTACTTACCATTGAAACTGCTTGAAGAAATCTTTTAACTTCATATGTTTTGACAATATCAAATGATATTAAAAGCAGCCCTTTTATAACGTGTATTTTTTTATCCCATATTATATGTAATTATCTGTTTGTTGAACTGTTATGTAGGTTTGATTTTTAATTCTGTGCTGGCAATAAGGTTCTTTAAAGATTAGAATTTCATGTCATAAAGGGTGACATGGCGCACAGGGGTTCACACAATGATGCGTGGACGAGGCATATCGAGTGTACTGGTATGTATGCATGTATGTGAGGATACTTATAAATATGAGTGTAAATATTACAGATAGGGATATCACAGACCACTAATAGGTTACTAATAACAGGTTGTATTCCACTGGAAAGTATTCATGAAATCAAGCACAATGGACAGGACTGTCTGTTATCTGTCTGTAATCACTACACACCATGATACGCATTTTTTTACCATCCTTAAACAGTGTTTTACTCATTTGAACACCACATCATAAATGTAAAAAATCCGGTAATTTATCTGTTGCACAACACCATGAACAATAATGTACGGTATCTTTCAAAAGTTACACTTACACCCGCCACACGTAGTATTATCACATTGTAACACTATTTTATCTTTACTTGTGCATTTCCTTGGTCTTTTAATACACCTCATTTGTTTATAATTTGGTGAAATTCACATGGAAAATGAGCTCAAGGATATAAGTATTACTATTATTTATATATAAATATATATTACTATATGTATATATATATATATTTATATAACTTCTTATTTGCTATGATCTTCTGCCAAAGATGTCCGGTCAATTTTTTTACTTTTCTTGCGGAGGTCATTTGCCAAAAAGTGATGTCCATCATCCACCATGCTTTCTACTGTCCGACCTCAATGACAAGTCATACTCCAAGCCAAGATGCATACATGTATCTAAAAACTAAGATTTAGTTATTTAATGCTGAATGATTCATTAAAACATGGTATGATTTGTTTTTAGTTGATCTTTGGCGATTTAATGTGGTATAATATATATATATATATATTTATATAAATGTCTTTTGTTAGCTTATGGATGTAAATATGTAGAACACATAGATCTTGCATGCATATGTGTGTGACATTCATTAGTATAATATAATGTGGACCATGTATGCAAAGAGTTGGAATAAAGTTTTGTGAAGGACATAATCCGTACCTTTTTGTAACTCCCGTCTTTATGAACCGTAGGGCTTTATCTCCTCATTCGTCTGAAAGGTGTCTCATGAATCTAAACTGAATCGCTGGGAAATGTGTAGTGTTTGAAATAGAAGCTTAGAAGAGTTCATATCAGTGGAAACTTTTCCCAGCATGGTCTGAATTTTTTGTGTGTATAGCCCCAGATTATCTGCAAGATATGAACTCTTAAAAACTTGAAATTTGACAAAGACTGAATGAACCTTTGTTCAGTTATTTAATTTACATAATTTTTGCCTTTACTGGAGTATCCACTCCTCTCGGAGTTCTCTCTTCACAATAATGAGGCAGACTTGTAATCAAGTTTTATTCTACTATTTTCTTGTTCTGTTTCTTTTATACCTTCTCTATTGGACCGTTGTGTCAGTGGAAGACGCCAGTTATTCCACTATTATACTCTGACCTTAAGCAGAAATTAGTTCTGAACTCAGCCGAAGAGGACAGACCGCCTTTTTTCGGTGGCTTTTGGGAGGCCAAACGGCCCAGTAAATTAATCTGCAAGTGGGAATTTTATTTCGCTGTAGTTGCCGATCTATCCAGAGCTGGATTCACAAACACAATATTAAGCAAGCCAAATCTTTTTTACAAAGATTTTTTCCTTGGTAGAAGTAATCTGTTTATCATTGAGCACCTTAAATTTTAGGATACATCAGTACCATTCATATACATGTATTGAAAAAAGCTAGGGGCCTGTGAGATGTTCTGGCTGGAAGAAAATTAGTCCTTTCGTGACTAAGTCACTTTACTCAAATGAAGCAATATGAAATATTTTTCCATTAAGATATTACACAACTTCCCTAATATGCTGCATGCATATATTTGCAAAATTGTTGGTTTTATAAATTATACTTTTTTGGCAAAAAAATATAAAATTCAACCACCGTTAAGAATATTTTAAGACTTCCTTTGGCTTGTAATGTAATGCATAATTAATTATTTTGCGCATAGCGAAATATAAAATTAAATTCAACTAGTAGTGTCATACATAATAATAAAGTAGCATCTTTATTTTTCAGTTATTGTTTTGCCAAATTTTATCAGGTTGCGCGGGAAACCATCAATCATTGTAAATATTTTCGAGATTCACCCTTCATTACATCTCGAAACTGGAAAGACTGCATGCCAGAAATTGACACGATCTGCTTCAGCACTTTGAAGTAGTTTCCAGAATTCTACCTGGTCTATTATACTCGAACATATACCGACAAGTCTACTATGTATAATGCGAAATCGGTTTCGTTGTGCCTAATTACACACACACACACAGACACACACACAATATATAAGTAAATCATATACTATTATTCTTTTATATATCATCATGGTAAAAAAGATTTTTATGTAATACTGTTTTTATTAATTTCATTGATAATATAATGTGATTTAGGCCTGTCACTTACACATGCAGCTTATCTGTCTGGGGAGGTATTTCTATGTTAAGCTGTTATTCATCTATTATAGATTAACCTTTTCAACAAAAAGCGCTACATCCATGTTTACATACGAAGTGTTTCTAGTTTTCTCCCATTACCTTTATCAGGAACTATTATAATTGGAAAATGCTCCATCAGTAAGGGAGAATTTATAAACTCATTTGTTGCATGCACACAGTTACGTCTTATTGGGGAATAAAAACAAAACACAATGGTATAACACGACATTAGAAACATATTACAGGAGAGTTAATCTTACACATACGGTAGTTCCACAATATCATATAAACCGGACGTACCGGTCTCAGCATTAGATACAGACCTATACTGAATTTATATTTAACCATGTAGTTCATATTAAGTCCTTTAATTTACATACTGATGAGCAACCTTTCCAGGGGATGAAAACTGATAGCCGAGAGACCCTGGCTACAAGCAACTTAATCTAAATTCTTGTTCCTTCTTGGTGTTCCTGGAAACTGTCTCTGATTGTCAGGATATCCGCTAGGTGTCGCTGGTCACACTCCTCCAGGGCTGATCTAAAGCCTTCAAAGTTAGCCCGCGGATACTGCAGCAGTCTGATTATTAACTGCTGTACCCTGGTGGCTCTGGGGATCAACTCGTTCTGCAACGGTATCAATTCGGACATCTGTTAGTATCTAAGGAATATATTCTCAACAGCTATTAGTTGAATATATCATTGATAGAACCTTGTTAAAGCTATGATTTTTATTCCTTTTTCGGTCTATAAATCTAGAAAAAAAGAATAATATGCTTGACACCGAAGACTCGGCATGTCACACGGTTTTCTACACTATACTACTTAATGCGAGAGTTACATATACAGCCTACGGGCACTCTCGGCATACTTGCTTATCTCATAATTATAAAATCTCAATGACTATAAAAATTTAATTGGTTTCCAGTGAATAGGAATACAGCTGTGAATATGTTGTAACGCAAATGTAACGAGTTTTGTGTGGAAAGTACAGCGGTAGGCAGATGCCATGACCGTTAAAAGGTATACATACCCAGTCCCCTGAGTATACATCACCCGACAGAAATCATAGTTTGAACCAACCTTAATATATATATATATATATATGTGTGTGTGTGTGTGTGTGTGTGTGTGTATGTGTGTCTGTGTGTATTTGATCAGTCGTTGGGAGACAAAATAATAATAAAGATAAGATATGTTGATGCTAAAGCGTACTCCACCATCAGTTGAATTAAAAACGCCAGCTAAAATTATCTGTTCATGCAATATTAAAACATGAAAAATAGTCTGAGATGACATGAATGCCTCCGTCAGGACACTAATCAAAATTTGCTGCCTGCTGCTCAGATAACAATGTTTATCACGGTTCATAAACTCTATGCGTTGACCATGGATTAGCTATGCTTGCTGAAAAAAGCAGCGAGTGACTTCAGCTTCGACCAGGCAAAGGAAATTACCCTGTCTCACACTGGTGATGAATCCTTGAAACAATACGGTGTTCTGCTGGCCCACATTTAACGATTTGTTCTTAAGGTGTTACCCTAAATGTTACAAAAGTTTCTATCAATATATCTTCATATATTTTCAGTAAAGTTGTTGACAGGGACCCACTAACCAAGCAAGGCACCGACCCAGAAAAAATCGTAATTTACCTCCCAGCGGAATTAAAAAAAAACAGGATTGTGAAACAATGGAATGTGTACCTTACCTTGAGGTATTCAGAGAAGAGCAGACTGATGACTCCCTTGTTTACCAGGGAGACAACGAACAATGGATCTAGTTTCAGACTCTGTATTAAGACGACAGAAGACTTTCTTATCATTAACAAATGTTCCTCTCCCTGAACTCCCAGCTCTTCAGAACTTGCCGTCTATAAATAAAAGAGATTGTTCATTAGTCACTGGGAGAGGGCCTAAATTTAGCAATGTAATCGTCCTGAATATGATCAAGACTTGATCAAAACCTGAAGTCTCCCATCTCCAATAAATTTCATTAAAATCCCATTTATTATTTTTTATTTAATTAAGGATGACATATTTGTTCGTCTGGTAAAGTGAAAAGTATGTGTGCATTATCTACTATACCGTGCCAATGTAGTTATAAAGTCCTGTTATTATTTCATTCAGATAACAGGAAAGATACGACTATATGTAATCCAGGATCTGCTTGTAGTTCTGCCTGCATACTGTTAAGGCCCAACATGAAGCAGCCAAATCACGTCCCTAAATTTCTGGTAGACAGATGGTGCCACTCGGCTGTTGCCAAGGAACAACCTGGGAGGTTCTGGCCATGTCATCGCAACGTATAAAGAGTTGGGAAATAACGTGACTCATGCCTGTACATTAACATCCAATGAAAGGAATGTCCCACTTTAATGGTATGATCTCTAAGTGCCACGTGACATATTAGGTGGGATATCATTGGTCAAACTAAAGGTGAATGGCATCTGATTGGCTGTTTCGAAATCAATTTGTTTTGGAGATTTGTAACTAGAAACCCGTGTTTCAAGGAATGTAAGCCATGTGGGGGTCTCTATTGTTGGATACTCTCAAAACCATGTTTGTATTCGTTTATTCGGCCCATATTCCCTGGTACACTTACACATAACTGTCAGTATTCTAATGTTGTGAATATCCCTTGATGGCGTCTATTAAATCGGATCTGGATTCTTGATAGGCCTATTCACGAAATGCCGTGAATATTTTACGAGATTGCGTTCGTGACTGCGTGCATTATGTCGTGAATAAACACACAAACAGACAAACACACACGTGCAGGAGAGAGGGTGAGCGCATACTCTCCAGTTGGAGGCAGTTAACATAATATCAATAGTATATTGTGTCTCAGTATTCTGCATTCCCTGAACGAAAAGTAGCAAAACGTGTATCGTAGGCCTATAGTACGATAATGTGCCGTTACAGTCCCGTTAATAACCAACATTATCTAATCGAATTTATGTCGATGTAGATCATACTATTTCGCCTTTCTCGTTCTCTAAAAATCATAAACCTTTTGGAACACAGACTTACAAAGACCAGTTTGCGCTCATTCAGCTCTGTATAAAATTCTTCAATCTTGTGAGACGCGGCCTCGATCTCTCCCAGATACGGCCCAGGCTTTCTTCCACAGCCTGACGTTTCCCTTAGGAACCACTCCAAGGCAGTCACACGCCACCGGGCGAGTTCAGTTTTTAAGGTACTTGGTGTCACATAAAAGGCAGCCCTGCAAGCCTGAATGAAAAATCACATGCTTATTTTAAAGTTAAGATAATTGACCATGCAAGGCTGAGGTCACTCTATTAAATGATATAAAATATAATCTATGTTAAATATTTAAAATGAAGCATTGTAGAATAGCAAAACAGTTCGTAGAACACCATTAAGCAGTTTTAAATATTAACTCGTTAAAACGAGGGCTAAGGACGTGTCAGAAGAACAAATGACTGACACTTCGCGATACACAAACCATTAGACCGAGCTCCAAACTAGGTTTAATATTCTATAGTTACGAGATTAAGATAACACTACTTGCATGCATGGACTTAAAACAGGAAGAGTCTGAGACGGGATGCTTCTTTAAATCTTCTTTGAATTTGAATAAAATCCTATAGATTTCAAGTATTGTTATATCATGAAACTATTGTGACTGCGCGTGGCTGTATGCTTCTTGAGGAATTTATATAAACGATTGTACCCGTTTATGTTTGTCTTTTTACGAGCTATCACACGTATAACGTATCAGTGCAAGTCTTTTGCGACATTGTGACTTGTGGTTTGTACGACCCATTTACGGCAACAAAACGATATTGTAAAAACTACGCAGCTGTGTCGACTTTACGATGCGTGTACCTTATCCGTCTGTTGCTCTATGTATTTGATGGCTTCATTTGTCTTCTGACGATAAAATCGATGTCTGTTCCTCTGTAAAATACAAACAGAGCTGTAAATTATTGAAACATTCCTTCATATCATACAAAAAAAAATACATTAGTCAGATCTCAGGGAATATTATAATATAATGTATAAAATCGGATATATCCTTAACCACATCTTTCGGAGTTTTTGGTGGAATCTAGATGAATTTTCGGTTGAAATTGGATGTTGATTTAATTAAAAGAATATTTGAATTCAATAATATATTACTTTTGGTGTGTAACTGTGACGCATACAGTTTTGAGAGCTTGAATTAAACAGAAGTATATTCTTTTTCTATTTTACAATTAATAGGTCAACAAAGTCAAAATGTTTACTATAAACCGCCGTGGTGTTTATGACTAAAATCAGTAAGCATATGTCTTTTTGTAAAAGTTAGTTCTCGTCAGTTGATTTGTTCCACATTATGGTATACCGAGGGGTAAACACGGAGTGAATATATAGAATTACACATATCTCACACTGAACTATTATTTCTGAGAAAGAATAGTGGTATAACTGTAACTAAATAACTTTTTGTTGCATATATAATAACTTGTTGTATTACTACAACTATATAGAGAATTATATATGAAAAAATATAGATAACTATATAAAAATATATATAGTTTTATTTATACAAGTTATACACTGACAGTAATAGAAATTTCTTTCCACACTTCTTCAATAACTGTTGTTACAAAGTCTTATATAATTATACAACAAGTTATATTGTTATAGTTAAACAACTATTCTTTCTGCGATGTAAAGGGACATATAATGTTACTTTCCAAGTGTTCAAAGTAACTCCCATGACGACGGTACTATGTACGTCCTGATGTATCATAGTCTGTATCTATAGTTTACTCTTTACACAAAGCTCTATGAGAGCGTTCTATAAAAACGGTCATCCCACGAAAAGTATCCTATAAAATGCCAAATGCGACCTTGCCTCTTTGACCAAGGGCGGAAAGTTTCCAAACTCTTCTCCCATGGGAAAATACCTTTGATCTAAAATATAGGAAAATAAGGGAAGGGTGCGCCCTGAGAGGTCATTCCATATTTCTTCCACAATTGTCTCATGGTGTAGGTCTAGCTCCGCTACCGATGGTTCCTGCATGTCTATAAAAGACATCTACAAAACATAACAACATCATGGTGAGATGGACTGTGTGTGTCAGGCTGATGTGAGGAAAACGGTCTTCCTGTAAGAGGCGATCATAAGATTTCTCTGATAATTACTTTTAACCATTTGTCTTGGTAAAGGTGACCCAAGTTTAACACTATATATATAAATATATATATATATATATATATATATATATATATATATATATATGTTAAGCACGTTCGAGCATCGTGTTATTGCTCCGAGTTCTAGGCCGTTGCCGGTATAGGGCACGGGTGATAATCAGATAACTGACGCTCGTAGGGGACCCGGCTGTTACTGCAGCATGTTACTTAACTTTTGCATGCTTCGGTGGTTTCAGGCATCTAGGCTATATATTAATAGCTCAATGCGATTTGTGTGATTTTTCTGTATCTCTCCTGATACCACCGTACGGATTGCTGTGATTTTCGACATACACATGCTCCGGGTTTGTCCGAAGACATTCCACCTTTTTTTATTGTCCCAAAGGACAGACTCGCCATCTGTCGTTTTTCAACGTTCCCAAAAAGTGCCTAGGTCATACAGTAATGCCATCTTCACGATAGATCAGACTCGCTTGCAGACACAAGGTCAACTCAAAGACGGAAAACTTACACCAAATGTCGTCTTTGAAGAGATCGTATGATGGTAACATTGTACAACTAAGACATTCAACTATGATAATAAACATCAGAACTAACTCCTCGCCATAAACTTTGCGTAGCACGGATAATAGCTAGTTTTGAATATAATTTACTACGCTTGTTCAAGATTGACTTGTCGTGGGTGATGCAATATCCTGTATTTCTCCTCCATACAGAGGTTATATTGTAAAACCTACTTAGGACTATAACTATAATATATATACGTGGCAGCAGAACGGGTATTTTAAATTTCTTATTTCATGGTTCCTAATTACCTTCATATTTTATTAATATGATTTACAGATGGATCGTTGTATTCTACAGTACTTCTCTATTAAATATATGTGACCCGTATATAACTCTACCACATTTTCAGAAATTTAGCTGTGATAAACCGAAACCTGTTATCTTCGTATATTCCCGTTTATCTCGTGGAAACAGATTACCTGTGCTGTGAAGGTATTGGCAATCGATCATTCAAACTTTCCAATAGACGATTATATATATATAAATATATATATATATATATATATATATATATATATATTCTCTATAAAGTCCTAACTATAGTTATATACATACCACCATTCGTCTTATATATACAGTTCGGCAATAGGTCCGCGTCAATATAAGATGATACTGAAATCGGATACGTGTAATGAAAAAAAATGAATATAGAAAACATATATATATATATATATATATATATATATATATATATATATATATATTCTAGTCATTAGTGAGACTCATCTTTAAGATTAGGGGGACCATATTTGTTATTGTTTAGTGAAAAACATTGTCATTAACAACCATAGGGTCTAGTTTAGAATAACATTTTGTTATTGGCTAATGCCTAAAATAAAGGAAGGTCCCTTTAATGCCATCAGTAGGTTGTTTATATATATATATATATATATATATATATATATATATATATATTTACAGTGTGCTCTCATCTAACGATCAACCGGCTTTGTTTGAAGCCATGTCTTTGTAGTCTTAAAAGAAGAACAAAAAGGTTTACATATGGTTTATGTCTGAGCGTGATTGAATGATAAAAATCTCCATTACCAACCATAGATTAATGTGCCTATAAACTAAATTAAGAAAGGTACTTACCAGTAAATGAAACATGCAATAACACACCAAATTCCCGAACAATTCACCAACTGAAAACATCTTTGGAAAAATGAAGACCACGACAGTGTTAAAACACACGTTCTGAAAAATAAGCATAGTAAAGTTGAAGGTTATAAGATAAGTACCGTTTCTGAATATTGTACATGGACTATAAGAAAGTGAATAATTCTAATACATTTGGAATGTGTTTATTTATATATTATTACCATATTGTGTATACTCCTGCTATTTGCAGGGTCGGATCATGAACGAGGATGCAAATGTGGTTATATCATTTTCAATCTGTGTCATAAGGTATATGATATTACGCGTAATTAAATGTATGTATACAGTGAGTAATATTAAGACTGAACAACCAAAAAGATTATAGAAAATAAATAATAGATTTGTAGTGTATCTATATATTTTGTTCTGCAGTATAATCTATAAATTATAGTTCTGTAGTATACATATAAAATATAAAGCACTGTAGCTGGACCTATACATATTGCATTATAGCTCTTTAGTGTATATATACATATATATAACATATATAATTCTGCAGTATACGTATAACATATAGAGATTTGTAGTGGACATACACAATTATAGTTATGAAGTATTCATATAACAAAAATTTCTGTATTATACATATAAAATATATAGTTCTATAGTATACAAATAACACATATGTATGTCTGTAGCGTACAAATAGCATTATTGTTTTGCACCATACCTATATAGTTCTGTAGGATACTGTAATACATAAAACATATAGTTTTGTAGTATACATATAAATTTAAATTTCTGTGGTATACTGTTATAAATATTACATAAATAGCTCTGTAGTAATTGTACTACAACGATAGGCAATCCAGTGGCCCAGCTTCACAATTATCGATTGGTTTTCCTCTCTCAACATATCTCCAATATCTTCAGTTGTGGTATCACGGGCAGGCATTATAAACAGAGAGATCTGAAGAAGATATGATAAAATATGGCTACTTTTTGGTATTATGAATCTACGCAAAGCCATTTAGATTCATAAATTTGTTTGCAAATATACACAAAACGTGAGATAGAGGGAGACGGACATACATGTTCATATTTGTATATTGACAATGAATCTTTGCAAAAAATATGTGTAGCCTGTTGTCTCTTCCCCGATGATACATTTTTAAAACGTGTGTAAATAATGTAAATAAAATCAATCGATTATTCCTGCCATCATCAGCCTGTATACACATTTACTAACATCACTCATTTAATGCTGATACAGAGGTTATAAATATTATTTAAAAAATGTGACAGAATCAACATACCACGAAATATATCTTCTTAAAACACAAATCGACAAGTCTGTAACAGTCCCTGGCAGATTTAAAACAGCTGTATGCCGTGAGTCGCACTGTTTAGAGAAAGTCAGGCTCTGGTCTTCGTTCATTGGTGGATGGCTGACTGCTGCCCACAGGGGTGTTCATATTAGCTATACATGGCCGATCACCCGGAGTCCGTCTTCTCAGCCCACTCATTGCTCTGGTATTTTCTGTTTTTCTGCTAAAGGCACGTAAATAACTGGTTTCAAAATACATTTACGGAATATTTATATAGCTATTGATATAGTATACAGTATCATGATTTATCGAAATATTTAGGATTTCATATTAAACATTTAAACAGAGAGAGAATTAACTGACGCTATCGAACTCCTTTAATATCGGTATAAATTAATTATGCATACATTTACATTAATAAAATGTAAATTTGATGTACATGAGAGTATATATATATATATATATATATATATAACTATGTAGCTGTACCGCATAGCAATACCCTTCACATTGGTATTTCAAGAAAATGAAACATCTTAGAGATAATCATACATTCAAGTCCGCCATGAATGTCGTATATTTCAATCCGTTGCACGTACCTGCACTTTGCTCCACTCGGTTTAAGTAGCAATAACTATGAAGGCAGTATTCCTCACACCTGGTCAAAGGTAAGTGCTCGTCTGTTATCATTGAGTGGTATTTCCAAAATGGATTTCCCAGAAGAAGTGGCTTCACTCCTGTTGCCACTCCGTGTACATACAGGTTACACAGGGTCATATTAATATTCATGAGAAAGGTCAATGAGCAAAGACACAGTAAAGCAGCCTCTTCTTCACTGTAATCATAACTCAGTTGATCTAAACATGACCAGATACAAAAATTTGATCAAGTATAACGTAATCTTATCTGAAATGTACATTTTTTTTATTTAATGCGTCCACCAAGTCAAAGGCTTGATTTCCAAATGTCAGTTTGTGGTGCAATGTTTAGAAAAGTTAACTTATCACGTAACCATATTTATGCTCCTGTTCCATATATAGTACACTTGCAAAGCTCCAGCACAAGCCGGCTATTTTATGCCCTCGTCTAGTCTTATACGGGACTGATTTTAGTGGCCTAGTGGTCTGTAAGTGTGTGTGTGTGGGGGGGGGGGGCGGTAGGTTAGTCGAATTTTGTTAAAAACACCCATAAATATCTTTTCCCGTGTAGAGTATATATAAATATATATATATATATGTAAATATATATATATATATATATATATATATATATATATATATATATATTTATGCATATATATGTGCGTGTGTGTGTGTGTGTCCAGCTAGCAAAAAGGCAGACATGGAATCAGTCTGTCATACTAATTATTAATACTAATTCATTTATAATATATAAATCTCATTCTCTGAATAGCTGGATGGTCTTAGGGTTAATCAGTGTTATCACGTTCTGAAAACTGGGGATATATAGGCCTAACCCCTATATATATATAAATATACGACGGGAGGTGTCGCAGTATTCCCACAGTCCGTCCGTCATGCCGCCCGTTAATTTTTAGTGTCTCCACGAAAACTCACAAGGGTTTTGATGCAATTTCCTGAATATCATCGTAACCACTTAAGCTTAACAATAGATTATCTCGCACAAATTCAATAAAAGGCAAAATCCACAAATTTAATAAGGTCAGTGGTGGGTCCTACTAAATACCGAAATACCCCGGAATACCCCAAAATACCCCGGAATATCGCTTTATTTCCCTTCTTAATGTTAAAATATTCTGTAAAATATATGTTGCTTGTTTTTGTATTTAAAATGAATAAATTATTTTTCATAATTTATATATTTGTTATGTTAAAGTGAGGCCCAACTCAAGAGGTTTGCAAGGGTGCAAGTTTATGTGACATTTTATTTCCGTGACACCGCCGCTCCTTTCAGCCCCATGGAATATTCGGCCTACCTGATTACCGTCTGTTCTATTTGCCACACTAACTGGAATAAAGCTGGAAAACTTTCCTATGTCACAAAACCCTAAGAATATGGTCAGAATGTCATATCTTATCATGTTGTTTGTGAAATATTAGAAGAATTTACACATTTATTCTGTTATTCCGGGGTATTTTGGGGTATTCCGGTATTTAGTAGGACCGGTCAGTGGTCGCCTGGCTACTCTGTGGCGTCGCGGTAACAACTTACTAGGAATATGATGGATCTTCATGAAAGTCAAGTTTACTAATTTAGAGTTTCTCAGCAGAATTAAATTCTCTGGAATCCACTCATATTTAATAATTTCAGAGGTCCCCAAACTACTTTGTGAATTTTTGAAGAACCTATTTGCCAATAGACCATTTCAGCATTACAGGCGCGCATGTGCGATGACCGACCTTGAGCCCAAGGTGAAAGGTCACCATTACCAAAACAAACTACATGCGGTCCTGCCAACTTCTGCCGCTTCCTTTGTAAGACGCAGCAGATACACTGTGTTACTTGTTTCTCCGGGTTTAACATGCCTCGTCCCAAACGATGTCGTGAAACATTGTATCAATGGTACACATGGTTTGTGAAAACAGAGCCAGCTAGTCTGTGAAAAAACACAGGAAACAACACGTGCGTTGTGCGAGTTCTGACCAGTGAACGAAGGCACCAAGGCCGAGTCACGCGCATGTGGGTGCAAGTTGCCAGCAGAACGGTGCGGACATAAACAATTTCACACAGGGATTTCTGTCCAAATAAGTTGTGTGGCTACGTTTAGTTTAATAGTTAATATTAATGAAGTCTTATAACAGCATTACGATTAGTATTAGTAATACTTTGAGCCTGCCTCTCTTTCGTAACATAGAAAAGAAATATATAATCAGATATATATTATAATAATTATTATATATGCATATATATATAAATATTTTAATATATATATATATACACACACACACCTAGCCGTTAGTATATATTCTTGTTACATGTACTTCTTGACAATTTTTTACTCGCTATAATCTATTATTTTACAGCTACTAATACTATTAATTAAATATATATATATATATATATATTTATTTATTCTTGTTACATGAACCTATTGGCAATTAATTTAGCTTTAGCTAATTAATTCATTATTTTTATTAATTTAAAATAAACATATTACTATAAACTATATTAGGATATTTTTTATATAATTAATATTGAACTATATTATTAATATTATAAAAAGTGCAGTAGATTGGAGTTTTATAGCAATATATATATATATATATATATATATATATATCTATATATATAGAGAGATATCAATATGTATTTCCCATCTTTTATGTATGTTTTATTTTGTTTCTTAAAGGTGTGGACACTGCCCTTTAGCTCCTCGTTATGATTAATAAAACTATCACACTCAGCAATAACAACTGTTAGTTAAATGGTAATAGTTGATATTTAACAAAAACAAATATGTCACTTGCAACAATAAAAGTATCTCACCTAAAAACATTAAATATTACAAAACAGATGTACAGTTGATGAAAAGCAAGAAACAGGAGTGCCTGTCTGATTATGCAAGATATTTGATGAAAAATGGACCCTAGGAAACATCAAAAATTTTTACCATTAGTTTTAAACAGTTTGTCTCATAGGCATTCAAACGCAAATGGGAATACTACGGGGGGGGGGGGGGGGGGGGGTCAGACAAGTCTTATTAAGTTATGCCTGATGCCAAGTTTTGGTAAAGTTAGCTATTTGATACCTATGGGGAAGGGCGGGGGGGGGGGGGGGGGTGATGAGAAAAAAGCTTCATTGCAACATCCTCTAAATAACAATTATGTGCCATGCATCAAAATTACAATGTATAAAAAGCTATATTTTTTTCTGGCCTGTGCCATTGATTCGAATTAATTAGATTTAAATGGCATACTCTTGACATTTTTACTAATCTGCCAAATTTCTGTAGGTAGTGGATCAGTAGAAGTACAAATGATTAAGTAACACTTGAGAGAAATATATTGCACCTTTTACACCCATATCTATTATGATATAATATTTCAGCTCTATTTTTAATAATGTAGAACCAGTACTTGACACATACCTCTGTAAAGAGAAGCGGCAGCAAGTGCCCCCCTACTTTTGTTTATGATAGAATTATTTTAATGAATTTTAAAGCTGAAAGATATAAACTTCAATGTATATGTCTATATTAACATATTATAATAAATGGCTTTGTATATATATATATATATATATATATATATACACACACACACACACATATATATATATATACATATATATATACATACATACATATATATACATGTATATATATATATATATAAATGGTATTTTTGTGTGATTTATGCAGACAATATTTAATATGTTCCAAGGAAACTGCCCTTATATGCTTCATACAGACCTTTTTGTAATTTTGAAATAACAATAATCTTGTCCAGCAGTTTTGCATGCTGAACTGTGAACATTTACGTGAAACATTAAATGAAACATTTCCGTTTGTCCATGACAGGGTCATTGAGTTATAATTATTAATTATTTCTTCAGTGATTTAGTGTGGATTATTATTAGGAAATATAAAAATATAAAAGCATTATCTGGACTAAAGGGAATTATGTCTTGAAACACAGGCCTTCAACATAACACATTAACAGTGTTATAATAAACTGTAGTGTTATTGACACAGGAATCAGGACAATGAAATTTGAGAAAGTTATAAAGATGCATTTCGAGAAAAAAAAAAAAGGACATCTAATTTAAATACTCATGATTTGTAAATGGTTACTAACCTTCATATCAAAGTGTTGACAAAGACATTTCTACATATAAATAAGTTAAATGTGAAGCACCGTCAATGGTCCACTTGAATATTTCACAAGTGTGATTCTGTGAGCCACATGGAGTGAGCGACTGCACAAGTGCCGTATTTGTTACATTTTGTTGAAAAAGGCCAGCAGAAAAGCTCTAACCTGCTTAGGGGCAATGTGTAACACTTATTAAGGATGCAATTGTCTATGGGAGGCGTCGACTGAAAATATTAATAGATATATAGAAAGGGTTGGAACGTGACGTTCCGCCATTTCTGCCTTGCACGTGTCTGCTCTAGGAACGTGTTTTGGTAATGGTGACCTTTGACCCTGACTAGCATGCATTGCGAGTCGTGAGATGCTGAAATGGTCTATTTGTTGAAACTTTCTACGATGACAGAAATATATATCACATGTCTGGTTGCATGATGGTCTGAGGCAATTTGTATGGTTGTTGAGCTTACAGGAACTAATCCCATAGCTTGCTTGATGGGATTCAATGAAATCCATGCAAGAATTTTTGAGAAACGGGTACCTCTGTATGAATTTGTATTCAATACAAACCAACTGCACTGAACTTTCATAATTGATGGTCATATTTTAAAAGAAATCTTTGACCCGATCCTTTGCAAGATTACATCATTATACTAACCACTGCATTCACTTTAAAAGTTCTTGATAAATATGTTCAAAAGGAATTTAAAGCTGGCTACCTGATGGCTATATTGGATTCCTGACAGGTCTGGAATCCGACAATAAACTTCTCCTAAAGGGACTAATCATTAAAAAAATCAGAGAACTACACTGACAAGAGGATTTCTAAGATGGCTACCTGGCAGACATAATAGATTTCTGACAAGTCTGACACTTGATATCACACAGTCTCCAATAAGAGACAAAACTTGTGGCAATTGCTCTATATAATGTTACAGTAATGAATGTCATAAGCAATTCGAAAGGCACGATCAGGGCAGAAAACTCTCATATCCGATTTATGGACATGCAAAAAATTTAAAAAAATATAAGTCCAATATGTTTTAATTGAAAGAAAAGAAATGCAGAAAGCATCACTTAAAGTCTTGTCAAACAAACAAAGCAATCCAAATCCAGTACAGATCGACAAATTATCAGAACACACACTTGATGTTATATCTTAAAATTTGTATACAAAATATTAGATATCTAGAAAACTAAGTTTATTGCTACGATTCCATAAAATAAACTGCAAAATGTTCCGTTCATCTTTTAAATCTGTAGCTGAAGAATTAAGTAATACTTCGGGCAACAGAGTGTTTTAGTTATGCACTTATCATGTTCATATCATACAAAGGGATTCAGCCTGGACAGCTGAGTGGTAAAACGCTTGGCTATCTCCGCTGGCGACCCGGGTTCGATCCCCGGCGTGGCTATGAGAGTGTGTTGTAGTTGCCCGTCCAAGGCCGGTGGTTTTCTCCGGGTACTCCGGTTTCCTCCACCTCTGCAGACTACCGAACGCCATCACCGGAGCCATGGAGAGTGCCTCGATTAGTTATAATAACTATTTGAACAATCCATGTAAAATAAATAAGTTTATAATTTTTTTTTATATCACAAGTGTCCCTCACAATTACGGCCACACAGTGAGATGTACCAGTTGGAGTGCAATGGTATAAACAAGAAAAACAGAGATGGTCTACAATGTCAGTTTATGTTCTGAAGATCCCTGACCTATGACTTTTTGCCGGCATATCAATTTGATTCTTTCTAGAGTGATGGGTACCTACTAATCACTTAAACTACTAACCACTTAAAACTGGAGTAAAAACTTGGTAACCAATGTGTGAATAACTTTGACCCGCAACCTTTAACCTCCTGACCAGCTTGCCCCGAAATCAGTGTCATTTCTTCAAGCAAAGAGACCAATAAATATGAAGTTTGAATCAAAATGAGTGATGCAAAGATGGGGCATATTTGCAATACTGAAGGTTCGGGATGAACATTTTAACTTGAAATATGTTCACAAGCCTTTGGAACAATTAAGTACTGTGACCTTGACCTCTGACCTTTTCAACTCAACATCAATAGGGTTCTTCCCCTATTGGTAGGTAAGCCATATATGATAGATCGAAGGTATAGGTTGAAACGTTTGTCTTAAAATGACTCCACGCAGGAAGTGGGTGCTGTGAACCTGACCTTTGACCTCAAAATCAACAGGTCTGTTCCCCTTTTGGCAGAGAAGTGATATGTTAATGCTGGAAGTTTTGGAATGTAAAGTCTAGCTTGAAATGTGTCCACAACCTTTTTAAAGAAGTGGATCCTGTGACCCTGACCTTTGACCTTGTGACATCAAAATCTGTAGGATTCTTCTCCTACTTGGTAGTTGAGTCATATCCGAAAGATAAAGGTTTGGGAGAAAGGTGTGGCTTAAATAGCTGTGATAACAGTGACGGTCATGTGTCCGACCCACTTGACATAACATGAACATTTAACGTCGCGCACAGAACAAAGTCAGAGAAATTTATGCGTATGTATCCCTGTTAAAGTGGCCCAATCCCCTATCTGACCTTTGTTATCCCTTGGAGCTATTTTAAATATAGGCAGGAAAACGTGGGTATCACCGCATACAGGCTGCTTGTTTTGTTTATATCAACGTATTAATAATATGTGGTTCCCGCAAACACAATCAAAACAATTCAACAAACGCATCTGGCGGCAAGCCAGATAAGCTAGAGCTTTGCAGATGACGTTTTGCAACAAGCGACCTTGCTACATTCGCATACATGTGTTCCCGTTTGTCAACAAAGCTGTGTTTACAAACAAGTTTTTGATAAATAAGTTCATACAACCTTGATGGAGACGTTACAAGAACTTTCATAGCCAGAATTACCCTTAGCTCATTAATACATATAGGGAGGAAGCCAGAAATAACAAAAAATTGTTTTCATAAGGTATGTGAAAGTGCAATTTTTAAGCACAGGCCCGGTGAGTGCATAACAAGGAGAAGGGAGTTAATTGATCGGTTCACAGTGACGGTTCACAGTGACGTCTTTATTTGTCACTGTTGCTTTATTATTATTATTATTATTATTACGAAATTAAAACAAGTTTTCGGTCAGATAACATGGTTATGGTTACCTATCACCTTAAGTAAAGTGTATATGCATCTATTTGCAGTAGAATACTTTTATTTGGCGTATCTAAATATGTGACTTGGGAGGAAAACAAAAACGTTTAAGATTACTCCTGATTTTCACTGAGCTGATCAATGTGTTACCATACTTTAGATTACATTAAACTATTAACAGTGATATGGATTTTCCTTAAGTAAATATTCCACAGAGATTGGTAACACACAGATTAATCAGATCACAGTTGGTATAGTACTGTGTAAATACATGTACTGCATGCCCTAACTGCAATGAAAATATATGTGACAACGCACAAACATGCATTAGGTACAAACAAGAAGTCTTTTACTTTTTATGTGGATAAAATTTTATTCTACAAGCAAATTAAACTGTTACATTTTAATTTTTTTTCATTATTATTTTTTAAATATTAGACTTTTTCGGGAAGTGGTCCAGATTTTGGTAAGGAAAAGTGATAAAATCGCTCGAAGCCCTCCCCTAGCGACCAGGGTCCGATCCCCGGCGTAGTTAAAAGAGTGCATCTTGTTTATTATGCGCAGGATTTTATATAGCTTAACATGTGCTTTACATTCTTATTCGTTTTAGGCGCAGGCCCTGTGCGTTGTTATGGGAACCGCTCATGTTGAAGGTTCCGGGCTGGAAGTTTCTGGGCTTCGGATGAAAAAGCAATAAATAGGGTCTGTGTTTATAGCCGAGAGAGAGAGAGAGAGAGAGAGAGAGAAAAAAAAAACAAAAAAAAAAAAAAAAACAGCGGGCATGAAAGGATGCGACTTTCTCATCAGTTTTGGGACCTTCTCCGATAATTGCAAAGTTACAGATATTCTACGGACTTTATACAGACTTTATATATGTTTTATACAGATTGTCATCAGTTTGCCTTTGGGATTTTACCTGAACTTCACTTCTGAATTACAACAGATTGTCTTCGAGATTTATTTGGACTATTCACCGGGAAGATTTACTTGAACTGTTCACGTGGATTATTGTTGGACTGTAGCAGTTGTAGGATCCAGAAATCACAGCCTAGGATCCGGACTCTGGTGATGTACATTTTTATTATTGTTATGTCTTAAATACTGTGTAATTGTATTGATTTAGTGTATTGTAATGTTAGGATTGGTCCAAAAATAAATAATAATTATTAAAAAAAAAATTATTTCTTTATTCATTCCCCTAGACATTTCAAGCTGCCCAGTGTTGTGGAATCTGACTTTTTTATCTCCGTAAGAAAATGTTATGCTCTTCATGATTCATGATCTGTTATTATTAGGTTCCGTAATAATAATAATAATAATAATAATAATATATATATATATATATATATATATATATATATGGTTATACGCATATACGATTGTGCACCAGTTTATATAAAATGTACAATATGCATACAGCACTGAACCAACACACACACATTTAAACTTATTCTGTTAAAGGTAATATGTGATTGACGCTATGAATAGTTTGAATATACGTTTATTAATCAAATATATTTATCGACAGATAAAATAATTCATAAAAGTCATAATTTGTAAAGATAAAGGGTCATTAATTTTCTCATGAGATCTGTTGCAGATAAAATTATACGAAGCGCTTTGTCAAAATAGTTTGAATAACATGCAGACCAAGTACATTTCTTCTCATCACCTAGCGACCCCTATCGGCTAAGAATGACACTTGTTGTTCGAGTCTATCAAAGTTACAAAAAAAAAAAAAAAACATTACTTTCAATGCAAAAGTAAAAATAAACCTTTCTCTACCCATGATATTCATGTTTCATTCACTTGATTCACCAACCCTAACCCCCAGAGCACAAACAGCAATTACACAATTGACATGCTCAGAGAAAATGTGTAATCTCTGTGTTCATGGAAAATATAATGATGACTGTAATGCATGTAGTGTTGCGTACTTTATGGTTGTATGTATACAATATTCATTTTATTCATATCGGTGTAGATTATTGACATTTATCTATCTATGTTTAGTTTCATGTTAAAAAATCAGACGAGTGGAAAGTCCCAATGTATCCGGGCCATTGAAGGTTTAACTGCGGTGAATTTTAATAAACTTGCTTAAAGAATCTTGTGGTAAAAGCTGGGTATTTAAGTCTTGTAGTCACAAACATTAATCAAAAGACTAATTACCTTTATTAATTATTATGTCTGATTTATATCATTCAACATATAGAGCATGGCTTCCTAATTACGAAATATGGTATGTAGTTAGATTATAAAGGCCAGATTACAATCATTGCAAAATTATACCGGTTTAATGTATTTATCATATATTCATCAAATATTTATTATGTATGCCATACATATGTGTCAGTAGTATATTCGTATAATGATAAATTACACCATATATGATAATCAATTGTGAATTTACCGATTATTATTGGACACGATACGCCACCTTCGGTGGACAATGATCACTCGCCCCGGGCAACATCAAAGACCACCTGTACCGTTGTTGTGTCTGGGACGGGAACACAATTAAAGGATTATGCAATCCCCAGTTGTTACCTTAATGTGTGTATGTGCTCATATCACGAAGGAATGTGCTCCTAAACTAAACACAGCAAATATTAAGCACTAAACATCATGTGACTTTATTTCACGGTTGATCATTCACACGTTGCGAAGCTGCATATTTTCGCTCGACCGCGGGGTCATTAGCCATGCGTCCCTGATCTCACCACGCAGTATCTAACTGTAAAATTAGCCTCTTTGTTATAGCAGGCTGTTTGATATTAATTTATTGGTTTTGCTCAGAATGTCTCAAACTGATTTGCTCAGTGTCAAACATCTGCTCGCTCTGTAGCTGTTTGTACCATGCCGCAGAAGCTTCTTGGGGTTCGTTTAATCTCAGGTGCCTCCAATTTTAGGCTAAGGCAACATTCACCTATAAAAACGACTGTTTCCAGGTACGTAGCCATTACAATCTTCGAATTATCAACACCGTCATTATCTTTCAGATTATCGCATTTGGACAGCTGAACAAAGACAGTTTTAGGCAACGCCGCCCGCCAGGTGGCACCACACGTACTCCTGGGCCGGAGCTTATATTATCCGAGAAAGTCAAGCTTAATCGACTCAGTGAATCAGCGAGAAAGAGCGTACGCGAGCATATGAACATTGTTTTTACGGATGTCTTCATAGACTTTACTTCTTATATTGTTCACTACTTGAGATAAGTAAAAATAATCACAGTTTGTATATGAATATTGAATGCAGGATGTGTGCATGAATATGTATTACATATACATGAAATCTGATATAATACAATAATCTCGTCCTTGCAGTTGTTCCTTGTCTTTATTCATAATCCCTCACTTATCAAGCAAGGTCAGCCTGCCTAATAAGGACACCTCACTATTAAGGACAAAATGATTGAGTCCCTTGACTGTCCACATTAGACAGGTTTCACTGTATATATATATATATATATATATATATATATATATATATATATATATATATATAGAGAGAGAGAGAGAGAGAGAGAGATAGAGTCCTATATCCAATATACTTCATATACGAATGCATCATATGTCCGTATCTGAACAAAGAAGGTATTAATTCCATCTGCGCTTTTTTTCCGAACGGTATAATTGTATATGTCGACGAGTGCTCGAGAGTCCCATTTGATTGGCTATATTGCTAGCTCGTTCCAGGATTTTATATAGATATTCAAACCCTCATAGGACACTATTACATTCCTTTACTTAGCAAGACAGTGTCCAATGTTTAAATTTTACATTGGTCTGAATCACTGTTTGGAGTAAGCGAATAATAATATTAATAATCATAATTTGAATATTAGAATACTGTATTTTTGCAATCACGGATGGTTCTTAAACTATTCCTTTAAAATTTCCTTAAGAAAAGTTTAAGCTAAAACAAACTTTTATGTAGTTAGGGTTATGTCACGTGTGTATAAGGATGCCGGCTATTATACCGGGGTATGTACGTTTACCTATAGATTATACCTATAGACATATATATGTATGCAACTACACAGGTTTATCAATGATCTCTTGATACTAGATATGGCTTGTGACCATGGCTTGTGCCGTATACGTTATAGTATATATACGCTAAATAGAGCCATAATTCAGGAAACCAATAATATATGCAGATATATACAAATAACTGTGAATGAATCATATATCTTTTCTGTATCAAATGTCGATCATGACCGTCACTTTTAATTGACTCTTTGTTCTATCATTTCCGCCAGGTGTCCCTGATTAGACTCTCGAAGGGCTTCAAGTAATCCATCAAAATTTGCTTTCGGACTTTGCATGAGTTTTCCGACGAGGTCCCTGACCCTTACTGTCCGCGGGATCCTTTTATTCTGTACAACAGCAAAGGATTGTTCTTTGTTTGCAGCTAGATTCATCAACTCACCCACAATTCCGCGTTTACGTCACATGTCAAGATTATAAGAGACAAGTTTAGTCAAACTCAACACTGGTTTTATTTTTGAAAAAAAACTTAGTTTGGCTCACGCTGAGATTTTCAGAGAAGATCAGGTCGACGACACCCTTGCTGATCAGAGAGGAAACGAAAAATGGTTCTAAATTCAGCCTCAGTACCAGACCTGCCGAGGACGTCCTCAGCATCTTCACGTGTATCTCTTCTTGACTTCCAACATCTGAATCTGCCGATTTTGGTTTCTTTAAAAACACAACAAATTCTAGTTTGAATTTATGTTTGTAACCGAGTAGAATTCTTAGAAGCACATGAATATGTATTTGCTTTGCGATATTGCAAACCCTTGCTGCCCGCGGGATCATTTCATTTTGTAAAACAAGAATGGATTGCCTCCTTATTTGTAGCTAGATATATCAATTCACATATTAAAAAAATTTATCTTTTTGTGAATTTTATGTCTGAAAACAATATATTATGGTGTCTGTGAAAACATAAATCGTTGTATGAATTTTATGTTTGGAATCAAGTAGCAATCGTGTAAGTGTATAAATTCATGTATGTATATGTATGTGAATGTGGAGTATTTAATCAAATAACCATTGGACAACATGAGCTTTGTTTTACCTCAAAGTGTTCACTTCCTTAAAATCTGTAAAACGCAAGATCTGTGGTATGGGTACATTTGTATAACATATCATTATTCATTTGAGACAGATTTAAGTGGAAACGTAACTGTATACAGGTTAAAGTATACCTACATATAGCTTTACAATGGTTTTTCTGTTATAAACTTACAAAAAGGACTTTGTTTTCATTTATCTCTTTGTACAGGTCCCCGATCTTCCCAGCCGCAATCCTGATATCTTCCAAGTAGGGCTCTTGGTTCTTTCTGCAGTTTTCTGTTTCTCTTTTGAAGCAGTCCTGAAATATCTCACAAGACTAATCCATTTCCGTTTGTATGGTATTTGGTCCAACATAAAAAGCATTTTCTCGACAGACCTGAAATTAGGAAAACATGTATCATGAAATGGATAATAATATTGCAGATACAAAACATTGAGATTAACATGTTTAAGTAATATAAAATTTTGCCGTTCTCAAATTTCATGCATGACTTGCACTAGTTTAGAATTTATTTTCCTTTATAGCAACTTGATTCCATTTATGAAACCTTGTACTAATATGTATATATACGTTTAGTTCGTATAGAATTATAAATGCACATTTGTAATTTCTTTGGAAATACAATGCCTCATTCTTCCGTCAAACATGTTGAAAATAAATTTCATCACTGCATTGCACTCGCGTAATACTTATTCATATACTTTTTCTTCATTCTATTTCAAACACGTTAATATACGTGCCTTGTCCATGTGTTTTCCTATGTTTGAAATAGCTTCATCTGCCTTCTGACGATAGTAACTGTCCTTGTTCCTCTGTCATATATAAATAACAAATTCACAATTAAATGTTATATGAAATAATTGTTTTCTTCAGAAATAGAAAGGTGGATATAATATTTCTGTGCATGTGCCTTATTAAATCACCTGGAGATAATGTCAGCAGCACTTATTATATATATATATATATATATATATATATATATATGTATATATATATATATAATTCATAAGGGAACATATGAGGGGTAAAATAAAACATGAACACCGCAAATGGTGCATAATACGCTCGTGGCATATATTGTGACCTCTGACCTCAAAGAATATGCGTAACCTTTGCTCAGAATGTAATTCAGAAACTGAATTCATACTGAATATGAAATATCCATCAGTTTCTGGTAATTCATCAAAGCGCCACCAGTCTTGTGACCTCTGACCTTATGAAATATGCATGGATGGGTTTTCCTGGAAATTAAACTTAGGCGAGATATTATAAAGATTAATATTTCTGTTGAGTTTTACCAAAATATATCATATTCCTGGTAATTTATTGCGGCGACTAAGTAGCGTAGTTACCTCTGACCTTATTAAATAAGGGTGTATCTTGCTCATATTCAAACTCGGGCGAGATGATCTATTGGTAAGTAGTTATGATGAGTTTTGTTAAATTCATCAAAGCCCTAGAAAGAGTTCGAGGCGACACTGATGTTAATGGACGGAGGGACGGACGAATAAAAAATATGCTCCATTTATTTGAATGGGTTTTTATATATACTTAAAACTATCACAGAATTATATGTGTACAGATGTGAGCGACCGACTATAATATTATTTTTCCACTGAACTCACAAAGAAAAATTACACAATATATATGGGCGCATGGCACAATTATATGCAACACTGCTGGATGAATTTTTCTATAAATATTTGTGCTCTAAAAGTATTAAAATTTTGAAAGTATATGCGGCGGATGGAGATTAAACGGATCCCCGTGAAACTTACTTATCTTGCCAGCTTCTTCAGGCTTCGAAGTTCGTTCACCCAGAGCATTGTTTTTGCTTCTTTTTCTCCTTGATATGAAAACAGGGGTAAGGTCTGCGATGACAGGTATTCCACCGTCTCTCTTACGACATTTTTATGATGTATGTCTAGTTCATCTTCCGTCGGTTCCTCCGTGTCAATGATATATAACTGAAACATGTTACTATCATAAATTATATACTCAATAATCTGTGTCTCTTCACATATTGTATACCATTGTATACCTGCAAATTATTAAATAAATGCATATATATATATATATATATATATATATATATATATATATATATATATATATATATTACTGCTTGTGAACCAGGTCGATAGTCTATTTCGTAACAAGAAAGAAACGTATTACCTACGCAAATAAGCATTTGGGTATGACAAATTAAAACTAGGGACCCATGGACCTGGATGCTCAGCTGAATTTGTCTGTAAGGATATTTTTTAAAAGAAATTTTTCAACATTAGGTCCTGTGACTTTAACCAATGACCTTGTAACCAAACCAAAACCTAGAACTTAGTATCCCTGAAATTGGAGCATTTAGATTATTGTAAAAAAAATGGGGTCCAGTGACCTTGACCTCTGACCAGGTAACCTCATAATTTACTAATTTCCTCACTTTGAGCAAGTAAGCCATGTATGAAAGATGGAAAGTTTGGGATAAAAAGTTTGATTTACAGTGCATCCAAAATCTTTTTTAAGATGTGACTCCTGTGACCTTAACTTTTGACCTCTGGACCCTGAAAATCAAAATGTTTCTTACTTAAGAGGTGAGTCATATACAAATCAAGTTTGAAGTCAATCTGTCTATCCAAAGCAGAATTATCATCCATAAAATTTGTGAATGGACAGACCTTGACCTTTGACCCTATGAACCAAAAATCGAAAAGAATCTTCCCCTTTTGGCAGGTGAACAATATCTTGAAGATGGAAGGTTTGTGATGAAAAGTTGGCTTGGAATGCATACACTTTCTTTTTTTTACCCTTGGACCCCAAAATTGACAGGGTGGGCATAACTTTGACCTGCAGCCTTTAACCTCCTGACCAGCTGACCCCAAAATCAATGTTATTTCTTCAATCAGAAAGATCCATAGTTATAAAGTTTGAAACAAACTGAGTGATGCATTGAAGAGGCATACGTGAAAGACTGTAGGTTTGGGATAAACAGTTTAGCTTGAAATATGTTCACGCGCAATTTAGAATTGTGACCTTAACCTCTGACCTTTTGAACTCATCCCCAATAGAGTTCTTCCTGGTAGGTAAACCATATACGACAGATGGCAGGTATAGATTGAAAAGTTTGCCTTATAATGACTCTACGTAAAAAGTGGGTGCTTTGTACTTGACCTTTGACCTCAAAATCAACTGGTCTTTTCCCCTGTTGGCAGAGAAGCGATATGTCAATGCTGGAAGGTTTGGGATGAAAGGTTTGGCTTAAAATGCATGCACAAGCTTTTCAAAGAAGTGAGTCCTGTGACCTTGTGACTTCAAAATAATTATGGTTCGTTCCCTGTTGGTAGGTGAGCCGTATGTGAAAGATGGAAGGTTTGGGATGAAAATTTTGGATATAAGAAATAATGCTTGGGGGTGCAAAAACACCCCGTAACTCGTAGGTCGCAGTGACCTAATTTCAGGTTTGCAAGGAGATCTTTTCAGAACCTCCAAGACTGCATAGGGTTCATGATCCTAGCCCTTACTGTTACGATTCGTGCCCTACTAACAAATGGATGCTCGGCCGGCCTGACGGAGAGACGGAAGGACGAAGGACAAATCGCCAACGCTATAACACAGCATGACTGAAAGTCACCTGAGCTAAAAAGTAATACTTACCATTCGTCTTTCATACGTGTTTCGGCCATATGTCTCCACCAGCATGCAGTAATACTGCAATTAACAATCATTGGAATATATTTACAAAGTTCTATCCTATTGATACAGTATGGTCATCCCCTAATTTGAATATCTCAATGATATGTTATTGGCTCCGCCAGCCGCGTATGCGCTCATTTACGTTCGTGTGTTTGCGTCTGGGTGTGTGTTTGTACACAATATATTTTCGGGCAATCATGACAGAAATCTCATGAAATGTTCAGGTCATTTCTGAAATGGCTAATGAATAATCGATTGATGTTGGGGTCAAGGAATATTTGCTTTTGTAGGGGGTCATATATAAGTCAGATTTTCAATCCATATGTCAATCCAAACTGGATCCAATCCTTAATCATCCGTAAACAAATCTGTGGACAGATGGACTCTGTGACCTTGACTTTGACCTTGTGACCCGAAATTCAATTAGGTTCTTCTAAAAAAGCATGTCAGATATATGCACAAGATGAAAGGTTTGGGATGACATGTTTCGCTTAAAATGCATTCACAATTTTTTAGAATTAGTGTGTCCTGTGAACTTGACCTTTGACTCCAAAATCAAAGCAATTCTTATTTTATTGGTGGGTCCTATATAAGTAAAGTTTGAAATCCAGATAACAATCCAAACTGGACATATGATCTGGAAACAAATTTGTGGACGGACTGACGCTAAGACAAATAGACGGAAGGACAGGGTGATTACTATAGGGCACCCACTTATGATCAATAAACACACCATGTTTCTGCATACTATATAAACAGACAGCTGAGAAACTGACATCATTGCTGATATTCGACGGTCTCATAAATAACAAGTGGCCCATGAGTCATGACGCTCAGCCGCCTGACATGTTGACATGTCCTCGCACAGGCAACTGATTAAGAAATATTGAAGAGGTACCACCATGCATGCTCAGTAATTCAGGTTCATTATGACCCATAAGCACACAAAATTTGATGAAAATCCAGGCAGCTGTTCCTGAGGAATCTGGCAATTTGTGTGTATTTTGCATTATTTCTGGAAGTTATGCCCTGTAACTCAGAGGATATTTAGGTCACAGTGAACAATTTTCAGGTTTCTGAGGAGAAATCTCAGGATGCAGAGGTACATGATTCTAGCCTTTACCGCTACGATTTGTGCCTTGTTAACAAACCGAGTTTTCATAAAAAATCCAGGTAAAAATTCGATAAAATTAAAATATTGCAGGTGGCGCCATCATTAATGCCTAGTAGATAAGGTTTATTGAGAACAATAAACAGGTTTAAGATAGGTTTTGGAGCTTTTATATTTTGTATCAAATATATAATTATTTTGGAAGGTAATTTTAAGCCCAATGGCTCAGAGGATATGGGTAACCTTATTTCTTGATTTCAAGGAGATTTTTCATAGGCCTCCTTGGATGTCAAGTTAGAAGATTCCACATCCAGTGGTTACGATTTGTGCCCTGTTAACGAACGACCGCATCTTTGAAGGTCTAAAAAATGGAGAAAAAATGTGAAAAAATCGAAAGAAACCAGGTGGCGCTAGTAGTCTTCGGGAAATGATAAAACACTCTATAATCAATATGCATGCAAAGAATCTTGGTGTTCAATGCATTAGTTATTCAGATACTGGAGCTTTTATATCAAATTCTCAATTATTCTAGGGATACTTACGAGCCAGTTAGCTCAGAGGATATATGTAACAGAGACCTAATTTCAGGTTTCTAAAGAGAACCTCTCAGGGACTCTCAGGAATTTAAGTTTAAAGATTCTAGGTCCAATGGTTATGATTTGTGCCCTGCTTTGGGATCAAATTTTCAATTATTCTTGGGGGGGGGGGGGGGATGGTACTCCTGAGCCCCATAGTTGGAGGATATGGGGAACAGAGACCTAATTTCAGGCTGACAAGGC
Organism: Sipunculus nudus; assembly: GCA_026874595.1. NCBI lineage: Eukaryota > Metazoa > Annelida > Sipuncula > Golfingiida > Sipunculidae > Sipunculus > Sipunculus nudus. The sequence continues at coordinate 58,546,255 of CM049322.1, read as the reverse complement.
GGCTTTTCATGGACCTCCCAGGATGTCAAGTTAGGAGATTCTAGGTCAAGTGGTTACGATTTGTGTCCTGTTAACGACCCCATCTTTAAAGGTCTCAAAAATAGAGAACAAAAATGCTTAAAAAAATAAAAAAAAAACTAGCGCCACCAGTCTGCAGGAACTGATGAAACTGATGAAACTGGGTCATCTGAGTTTAAACTGTGTGAAATATAGAAAAAAAATGCGCCAGCAGTCTTATGAAAATGATAAAACCAAATAGTGATCAATAAATAAACAAGGCTTCATGACACTAGATGAAACCACAGATGAGAATCTGACACCTTTTTTTTGCCGTTATTTCTCACTCTTAAACGATGGGGTCGCGAAGCATTGAAAAATACAGGTGGCGCTATCACCATTCCAGAAATGATAAAACTAGCCATGAACAATATTCAAGGCAAGATTCATGGCAATCCATGCATAATTATTGAGATACAAACTATTTTGTATCAAATTTTAAATTATTCTGGGGTGCTGAAACACGCCCCATAATTAGTAGAATATAGGTCACAATGACCTTATTTCAGGTTTCCAAGGAAAAACTTTAAGCAGATTCCTAGATGTTAAGTGTGAGGATTCATGTTTGGTTAGTCTTATTTATGTTTCTATTGCATTTCCTTGAATCATTTCTACAGTAAGACTGTATAAAACGAGTACCCGAGTTATCAGGTAATGCTAACGATCCACCGGCTTCGACGTAATCGATTGGCATTTGATGAATAATGATTAATTAATTAATTATCGAAAGCATTTAGTAACGTTTGAAAGGGGAATCTTCAACTTACCAAGAAATGGATCCCGAAGTAGATACAAGTAGACACAATCAAGAAGAGCGGGACAGGGAGGGAATCTCTTGTAAACTGGAGAGAGTGACTGCATAAATACACAGGGTCTGAAAATTAAGAAGTGCAATATGCTCATGAATATATTCTCGAGCCAGCATTACCACCCGTTGTGAAAGTCATGTGACATCCCTTGCTGTTTATGAACTGTAAAATAAATGATGCATATTATCTGCCCTATTAATTTTTACTGCCATGTGAATACAGTGTGTTTAAAATAAATTTAAAAATCAGCTTTATTCCTGGTTACTGATTGGCACAAATTATTATAAAAAAACATGTAGTATATTGTTTTCAATAACCATTATAAAAACAACTAACACAGGAAATCAATTATGTAGTACAATGGAATAATTAAACAAATATTAATAGGTTACAATCTGTTTTGTTATACCAAGCTTGTGGGTTTGATGGAAGTTTCGTATAAGAATAAATTGAATTAATTTAAATTGTTGCTCCAGTGGCCTTAACGCTAAGGAATAACACCTTCTTACTGACTCCTTGGTCATATCTTCCGAATATTAATTACCCAAGGTTAGGCAGATGGTGGATTATACCATGACTACAACGGAACAACCACTTTTTTATCCGGAGATCTGTGGGGCCTCTGTTTACACAATTGTAACATTATAACGAAGCCTCCCTGGACAACACATATAATATATGTCCGGCTTTAAGCATAATGGGCAAAACCAATTTATATTGATCTTATCACCCAATAACAAGAAGTCAATGGGAGGTATACGGTATAATCCATCTTAAAACATAACAGTCATAAATGTTTCTAGTAAGTACTGTTAATACCGTTATAAAAGTGATCAGCAGCGAATGATACATGATCTTCTCAATTACGGTGAAAATTTTCCATTGGTTTGCCTTTCTCAGTGTGTTTCCAAGTTCTTCTTTGGTGGGGTCATATTCTGGCATTTTACACAACGACAACTGAAAAAATTACACTAGTTAATATTGATGGATCATAATTTTATAATCTTAAACATAAAAATCATGTCATATCACTGATTCATTTTTTTTTTCAAATCTAAATGTGACATTTAATAGAATTAGGGCTTATTTTAATTTGGTTTGACTACGTTATGGAAATAATGATACTAAATTGCAAATGAAATTGACAATGAAGTCAAATGATTTCTTTGCTGAATAAATTATATCATATCTATCTTTTTTATCTGGAATATGATTAGTTCTTCAAATTAAAAACATACAATATTAACGTATACAATATTAAAATGTAATGAAGATTAAGATCACAGCCTATTTTTATTTCCTGTATGAAGCTACAAGATTTGTGTTTATAGTTTAAGAAAATTCCTCGGCAAAATTTATTTAAATAGTATAATATAGCACATTTTTACATTGTGCGTGTGTGCTGGTGTTAGTATGTACACAGAATTTACCCCGAAGTGGATCTTCTTCAGAGACTCTTCAATACAGAGTAACCATATGTAGATCCTGTACGGAATCGATTGTTTGTCTTCTCCTGTAGAGTCAGGCCTAATTTTTCCCTCATCACGGGATGGCTCTGTATCTTCCCTTTGCTCTGTACGCTTCTTCGGAGCTGTCATTGTCGACACTCTGTAATATACAAAAAAAATCTCAATAACATACCAGAATTATATATTTTGTGTGTGCGTGTATGAATAAATTTCATTTATCTTACATGTCTTGTGCAAATGGTTACTATACTAATCAAGGCACTCTCCATGGCTCAGTTGGTGGTATGCCGCAGTGTCCAAAAGTGAAGGAAGCCGTAGAACCCGGAGAAAACCACAGGCCTGAGACAGGCCATGGCACGACAACCCACTGCCGGGGATCGAACCCGGGTGGGTAACGGAGACAGCGTTTTACCCCTCGACCCCATAGGGCTATGTAATATAAAACATACACAATAATATCTATCAAAAGCATACATATTTTACATATATATTAGATCGTTTAGTCATGGTTTCAAATAATAAATTTTAGTGTTCATGATTACGTTTCTTGAATAGAGTATAAAGCTGTTTTTAGAATTTTAGTACTCCAACGTACTTAAAAAAAGTAAGCTCAGTCTGTTTAACTGAGGGTGAGAAAATTTTTTAAAAAGTATAAGAAACAAATATTTTCCCACCTGATGAAAAAAACAGCATTGCACCTGTACCATATTTAAAATAAACGATATAATTCATTAATTTAATAATAATAATAAAAAAAAATCGCGAATGGTGTCAATCGTGAGCTTTATGGTGTCATACGACTGTCTGTACTGCTGTCTTGACTTTTATTGTTTAAATGTATATATATTAGTGGTAGGAATCGGTTGTAAAACCATATCCGAAAAGATAAAAAACGACCAATGACCAAAGAAGTCAGGAGATGCAGTGAAGAAAAATTACGTAAAGCAATGAATGATGATGTCAGAGCCAGGCTCAAATATGACACACTTATCATTGAGAACAAAGGGTATACTTGGAATGCTGAAAATAATGAGATTAAATGCATCTAAACAAATAGTGTGAACTGTGATTCTAACTGAACTACAAGACGTGACTCTCAGCCAATAGCAGTAAATAATAAGGGTGATGTCCAGATCAAGACTCTCTCGAATTTCATTCTGGAAATCAAACGCAAAACTTCTTGTAATCCTCCATGTATGTTATTAGATCACATTTCTTGTATTGAAGAATAAAATATAAAGACAAATCAAGGGACTTCGCACAATGACCACACTTCTTTACGCATTACCTGTGATCATGCTTATGCATCGATTAATAACAATGGTACATATACTAAGAGAAATGATAATTATGTATGTGTAATGTAGGGGCCTGGACAGCTGAGTGGTAAAACGCTCGGCCCTCTCCGCTTCTGAGAATGGGTTGTAGTTGCTCGTCCAAGGTCGGTGGTTAATCTCCGTTCGTGTCCTCCGGTTTTCTCCACCCAAATCGATCATGAGCGCCAACATCCGAGCCATGGAGAGTGCCTCGCATTAGTGATTATAACTAGTTGTACAATCCATGTAAAACTAATAGTTAATCTGTTAAATTAATGTGAATATCATGCATAAATGATCATGATGATATAATAAAATTGGGTAAATATGAAAGAATGATGATAAGCAATATTTGTAAAACATGTAATCGACAATTATGTTATAGTTTAACAACATAGACATTAACTAAATTAAGGTAAATCACTTAGATATATCCTACATTTTAAATGTGAAAATTTAAGTTATGAAAATATCACAGAAATAATATTTTTCAATATCTAATTTAGGTTCATCACCCTTGCACTTAGATGCACTAAGGTTAAACAATGCTTCGCACAGCACAACAACTCACATTTGGGAGGATTCAGGTGAGTGTCGGATACTTAACAAATCTGCTGCAGATTTTAATGATGTTTTAAAGGTTCTCTCTTGGAATATTAATGGTTCCAAAAGAGACATTAACTTTAAGAACCTGTTACTCAATATAACCTTATTGCCCTGACTGAAACGCGGGCAAAGCTTACAGATGGACATACAGAAGATGATTTCTGGATATTCTAGTGCACATTCAAACATGAAAGGGGAAGGGTTCCTGTTTACAAGAAGAAGGTGTTACAAACATTTATCAAGAAAGTTATTATTAAGTGTGTGGATAATATCATTGTTATATTAAATGGCCCTAGTTTAGGATTTGATTTATAGTTCTGCTATATTTTATTGTGTTTGTTCCTTTGAAGTTTTAAATATTGCTTTTCAGACCATTTTCTAGGAGTACTTAATATTGATACAGGCAAAATAACAGTTTACCATTTAAACACAATGTAGTAAAATAAAGCAATGCATTAATTACGATCCCTCGGAAGATCTAGAAGTTTTAACGAGAGCCCATAGGATAGAGAGGATTAAACATAGTAATGTAAAAACGAAAAACACAAAAGAACTGAAAAAATTGGAGCCAAAATAAGCAGATGAAACATACATAAAAATGTAAATCCTAGATTTGAGATTCAGGTATTTTTGTGATTTAGGTACATTTTCATCCAATTTACTTATTTATTCATTTACAAATTATAATAGTGACATACATTTCTATTGGGGGAAGTATGAATGTTTGTCTATTTATATATCTATTTATCATATTATTACTATTGCTATTATTATTGTTATTATAATTATAATTATAATTATAATTATAATAATAATAATTATTATTATTACCTTCTTGTGGCAAAGGTAATGTTTTTATGGTGACGTTGGTTTGTCTGTGTATGAGTTTGCCTGTTGGTTAAATTACTCACAATGTTATTGACAGATTTTGACGAAATGTTCAAGATCGCTCGGCAATAATACAAGAAGCAATTGATTAAATTTTTGGTGTGATATCTGCATATATTATCCCGGAATGAGCTGTAGTGTTTTATGTGGTTTTATGATACATTTGTTTACACGGGGACGTAGCAGTTCACGATATGGCCATCTTTGAAAAATAACCCTCAAAACTTGTTAATATTTAAGTTTTTCAATGATTAATTGAGTCACACAGATCTCTCATTCCTGAAGATATCTCATATCTACCTCACACACAGTGTACACCCGGAATCGGATAAAACTGGATGAAACCTGGTATATCTAATCCAATTTTTTCTGGATAAATTAAACCGATTAAACCACCTTTGGAAAATCTGCCTACTGGTTTTTAAGAAATTGCTGTAAGTAAAAAAATGCAATCAGACAAATGAGAGCATTATTCACATAGGGTATTCAGCTCAAAAGTTTTAACCGCAACCCCCTGCTCTCATTGGTCCGTTTCTTGGCCCTTTGAAATAAAAGGTGTAATTAGTTAAAATGGTCAGAACAAAGGTGATTTAGAAGAAGTGCTGTAAAGTTATAACAGCTGCATAAGTAGTGTAAGATCATATTAAAATATGATTTTGTATGTGTATTTTCAAACAATTTTATTTTAAATATATGATATTTAAGAGATAATATATAGTTTATTGCTATATATGGAATAAAATCATCACATACTTTAGTATTTGGCTTGACTGGCTTGCTTAAACAAATACAGTAAACAAAAAATAATAAAATAAAATTGTGTATGAAAAAAAGACGTAAAAAATATTTGACTAGGTTATTGTGCTGCAAATGATATATTTAATTGTCGAACGGCCGACGCGTATGTACTAATTGAGTTCTTTTGGAGTTGCCTGAGAGCAACCTATAGCGAACTCCCGATTTCATTTTTGACTATGGTCCTCTATAATATCGTTTGCTTTCTGAAACAATCGTGTTTGAGAAATGGAGTCAACAGTGAAAAAAAGAACCCCAATGACCCTCTAACTTCCCTCGAGAGACGGTTTCTTTCCTCGACAGTGATACTACTTTCCCAAACATTTACTGACAACGTTATGACACCCTCAATTCCCGCCTGATAAAACTTCGGTTGGCTAAGCACGAAATCTTTTAGGTTCCTCAGAAAGAATAAACGTTGTGGTTCCTTCTTTACGCAGTAATTAAAATTTTCGGCCAACTTCAAATCAGAAGAAATATGAATTCCTAAAAATTTCTAAGGTTAATATTTCACTAGAATATATTTTTGACCACCCCTCCCCCCCCCCCACCAAAAAAAAAAAGAATTTTCAGTGGCTGGGCATATGCAGTGGTGTCAAGTTATCGTCAAAAGTGGGGGAATTACTCTCGGGCGTAGGTTAAGGCACCTTTTTTTAATAAACCCACAAATATTGAAATTTACACATATATAAATTATATATATATATTATACATGAATTATTTTCTTAATACATTCTTCAAGCCCCCCCTCCCCTTGCTAAAAGGTTGGGGACATATCCCCCTGAGAATTCCCTATATTGACCTCCCTGGCAGCGAAGGGGCCTACGGGCTTCATCACCATTAAATCCAATAATCAAATTCAATTAATCACTTATATACCTGATGCTGCAAGCTAATGCTCCGCTTGGACGGAATTATCATCGCAACACTTTTCTTTTTGTTGTTGGCCAGCTGGGTTTGACTTGCTTCAGCCAGTTAAACCAACGGTGAAACACGGCACGTACAATTCAGGTACAATTATTCTAATTTAAGAAGATTTACATAGCTACTTTTACTCAAATGCATACCAAGCCAGTTCCATGACTGTATTCTATCATGTAACATATGGGCATGTTAACGTGTGGGTTTCCATATTTTCATTGCAGGTCCCTGTAGATTGTGTCCCTAAGCCTCATTATTAATGATTATGTCAGTTGAATGAGTAAATAATTTTATTTCATCATAAATGTGGTCTTTTGGAACAGATGCATTGATTATCCTGAGATTTGTGGCCTCATTGATCTTAGATATTATTTTAAAAGACGGTAGACAGATTTTCCAAAGGTGGTTTTATCGGTTTAGTTTATCAAGAACAATTTGGATTAGATAAACCAGGTTTCATCCAGTTTTATCCGAATTTAGGGTGTACACTGTGTGTAAGGTAGATATCAGATGTCTTCAGTAATGAGAGATCTGTATGACTTAATAAATCATTGTTATACCTAAATTTATTAATTAATAAAGCCCATTATATTAATAAATTTTCTTTAATTTCTTATCATGTTAAACGGGGAGAAGGCCTCATTATATTTTCTTATAACAGAATTATAAATAATATAAATAATTATAAATAGACTTCATCTCAAACCTATAAGCAATGAGGATATATGAGGACTGACAAACCAATTATACCCCAAAATGAACCTTAGCCCAAAAAATAAAAACCTTGCAGAGAATATACAAAATATAGAGCAAGCTGATAGGAAAACAAGTCCGGTTGAAACACAGCCGCGATTAGATAATATCGAGGTCGATTACGACTCAAAAAGTGAACCTCCGTCCAAAAAAAAACAGTTCAAAATCGTAAACCCATACGTGAACAACGGAAAATACTGACTCCTGGAATCTGGTTTTCAGATAAGCATATTGGTGCTGCTCAAACATTATGAGAAATAAATTCCATATAAACGGTCTACATAGCCTACTTTTCACACAGTCACGGGCCTTTAAACCCGTAATGAATAATATGATACAGATACTACATTGTGGTAGGTTTAATCACTGGTTGACAGCCACAACTATTGGCGGTCCAAACTGTGGATGAAACAGTACCTGAAGATGTCATTGAAAAAAAATTGTGCTTAGTTCCAGCATTCTCTCAATCTTTGAAAAAAATATCATGCCCTTTCCAAATTCATAACGGTGGAAATGACTGTAGTTTGTTTGCTGTTGCTGCAGTGGTAAGTTTAGCAAACGGTAAAGATCCAAGTTCAATTCATTATCACTAAGAAATATTCCGCAGGCATTTCTTTGATTGTCTGCAAAACAATGAAACGAAAGAATTACCGGAATAACCGATACAAAGGATAAAGTCTGAAAATAAGTGTGCCACTGTAGATGTATATTACACATGTAGACAGCAATATAGTGAAAAAAAACCACTTCGGTTATGGCAATGGCCCCATGGCACAATGTGATGCTCGCTTAGAATGGTTTCATAAATCTTGCAAACGCATCCATAGTAAATATTTTAAAGCAGGAAATACAGACAAATTCTTTTGTTCTCGGGAATGCCAACAAAATGCTCTCCAATGTTGATAAACAAGTAAAAATTGATATATATATATATATATATATATATATATATATATATATATATATATATATATATATATACATAATATCGGCAGTTCATATCTAGGACTTCTCACATGGCAAGCCTAGATACACTATATTGACACACAGAGAAAGAATAAAACAAATAATTCATATATAGGACAGTTCATGTCTAGGACTTTGGACCTCGCACATGGCAAGCCCGAAATTAAATAATATTTAGTATATTCGGGTTAGAATTTACGTATTACCTCTCTCTTTCATTCTCTCTCTCGATATAAAATATTATTTAGTATCTTTGTATTTGAATTCATGTACCTCTCTCTTTCATTCTGTCTCTCCCTCTCTCATGCAAATTTACAGATTTCCTTCAATCCCTCTTTCCTTCTCTCTCTCTCTCTCTCCAATTATCACTTATCTTTCTTACATTTCTCACTCTCTCTCTCTCTCTCGCTCTCTCTCACCTTCAATCAAACTATCGCTCATGCATATTTACATATCTCGTTAGTAATAAATTATACACAAACACCGAATGCAGTATATACACAACCATCTTTATTCTATACAACTCAAATCAAACAAACACATACAAATTTTCTGAGAGTAATACATGTATTCAATTCATTTTCCTTTTAAATATTAGTAATAATGTAATTTTTCAAAATTTGTCAGGTGGTCAGAATGTCAACTGCTTCCTCGTGGCTCTGACCATGGCTCTTGTTCATTGCATGTCTGGAAATGTCTAGCTGAAGGTGACACATTTCACATAGGTTTATAATACTCTTACTCTTAATATAAATAAAACATATTAATCAAATGGAAATGTTATAATATATATTTCACAAATCAAATATATCGATAAAATAATGATTCTATCCTTCATATTTAATATGTAATAACTTCATATGGCTCCCCAGAGTTAAAAGGGTACAGTTCGTAGTCGTCCTCGAGCGCCCTCTGTTGTGACCATCAGTCACTATTCCATGTGTTATGGCTAGATCACGCTCATGCGCACTCATTTCCGGTGAGTGTTGACATTCGTGCCATACTGGGATGGCAGGAAGGTCGGCCATATCATAATCGGTCAAACCTGGCAGCGGGAATATCTTTCCGCTGCCTCGGGAGTGTACATATGGTGGGAGACAGGAGACGTTCCAAGCGGTAGTCATAATTTTTGGTGCTGTTTGAGGAGATTGAATGTGTCAGTGCTGATGGTGTGTGCGAATAGGCGAAGGTCAGCAAATTAATCCTCCATATAAAAAAACTCTGTAAATGACGGTTTGACCTCCAGTTCAACAACAAATTTTGGATAGTAATAAAATTTATACACTTTCCCGCTGGGATCGGTTACTCTGGCCGGAGGGATAAATTTTGGATCACTCATTTGATTTAATGCACTGGAAGCCTGACGCATTATGTAATCAATTGTAGTTGACGGTTTGAACTCCAGGTCAAAAACAAAGATTGAATGGTCAAATATTTTCCACTCTTTCCCGATGGGATCGGTAAATGTGGGCACAGGGATTACTTTTGGATGATTCTTTTGTCTGAATGCACTGAAAGGCCAACACATTATGTAATCAATTGGATCATCTCTAGCGTTTTCTGCCCCCTTGAAATTCCCACCCTTCATTTCCATTAATTTTGGACTTTTCTCTGCGACACTTGCCTTGATATTAAAATCACCACCAATAATAACCGCATCGCAATTTTGGTCCTGTCGAATCTGTTCAATAAGCACTACAGCATCAGACAATAAAGCTTTCTTGTTTGGTGTTTTGAATTTTCCATGGCATGCGGCCATCAGTATGTTCCCGCGAAAGACACAAGCTTCAAAACGGGAATAGCTAAAGTCGGAAGATACCAATTTATCCTTGCATCTCTCATATGCTCTCTGCAGGTGTGCGGCGTCTAGGAACTGTATGTTTTCCTCTATCGTCCCATGAGGTATGATAGCTGCCTCTCTCTTGCCCTTTCTCTTTATGCCCGGAGACTTCTTCCCCGCGATCAATTCACCTACTTTTCCAGATGGCAATTCAGAAGCTAAAATAACTGCCGAAAATAGATTATTATTAGCAATCAAAGCGATGGCCTTGTTGCGATCCTTTGCTTTTACAGGGCTGTCCGAGGCTTTTTCCAGGTTCCATGTCACCACAGAACCAAGCTTGATAGTTTCGGGTCTGTAAAATTAACATTAATACATTTTATATTTAAATCCAACATCAATATTAATACTTAAGGTCTTCTCGTTCATGTCTTTATTCATACATTAATACATCGAAAATGATATTCAAGGTGCTTGTCATTAAAGAAGACTATTGATTAGTTGTTTGTTGGCGTGTAGACTGTAATTATTGAATATTAATGTACATCTGAAACATACATATAACCAATTTTATAGGCTTAAATGTTTTGTATGACTGTTCATTAAGTTAATTTTCACAAGACAGAGATGTTGGTATAAGCTTATGCTTACCCTTTCTCGTCCGAGGCACCAGCTGTAAAATCTGCACACATTTTGACGGTCACAGGGAAGATTCAACCTTTAAAAAGAAACCTAAAATAGTATTTAATACATATTAGTGCATTTTACGGTCACGAAATATGACACTAAAGGACTTTGTTCAGGGGAAATTATTGTATATCCTAAGATCACATTATAAAATAACAGTCGTCAGATGCTGAACAAATTTATGATCTCGGATTCAAGTGAAATACTCAACCATCTGAAATATACCCATGTGACCCTTAGGTCATGACGCTCATCTGCTAAGCATGACCTGTGACATCATGGGCTGGGATTCACAACTTCCAGTCGAATTTTTTAAAAACCTTTTTTCCAATTTTGTTTAAACTTTCTACGATGTCAGAAATATATATCACATGTCTGGTTAAAACACAGTGACTTCATGGCCAGAGACAAAATGTATGGTTGTTGAGCTAACAGGAACTAATCCAATAGCTTGCTTGATACCTGTAAGTTTCAAAAGGCACACCACACAGGCCAAATATAAGATCAATATATATAGCAAAAAATCAAGGTAATCCATGCAAGAATTATTGTGAAAAGGGTGCTTCTGTATGTATTTTTATTCAGTACAAACCAGCTGTACTGAACTTTCGTTAATGATGGTCATATTTTAAAAAAATATTTGATCAAATCCTTTGCAAGATTGCATTAATGTACGTCCAATTGCATTCACTTTAACAGTCTTGATAAATATGTTTTAAAGGAATTTAAAGAGGGATACCTGGTGGCCATATTGGATTTCTGAAAATCTGACAACAAACATCCTCTAAAAGGGACCGTACATTAAAAAATAAATCACAGAAACTACACTGACAAAAGGATTTCTAAGGTGGCTACCTAACAAACATAATGGATTTCTGACAAGTCTGATATTTGATATCACACATCCTCCAATAAGAGACCACTTGCGGCAATTTCTCCAAAGAATGTTATGATAATGAATGTCCAAATCAGTTCAAAAGGCATGATCAGTTTGGAGAGCTGTCAAATCAGATTTATGGACATGCAAATGTAAAAAGTGTCAGTCCAATATTTTGAATTATCACCTTGCCTTTTTGTGGGGTCAGCAGGGTAGGTAAACTGCAAAACTTGAAAGAAAAGAAATGCAAAAAGAATCACTAAGAGTCTTGTAAAACAAATAAAGCTATCCTAAATCCAGGTACAGACCCACATATTATCAGGAAAAAAAACACTTGCTGGTATATCTGATGATTTGTATAAGCATATTTAGATATCAAGGAAACTAAGGTCATTGCTATGATAATTCTATAAAATAAACTACAAAATGTTCCCATCATCTTATAAATTAGTAGCTAAACCTTAATACAATACTCTCATGGTCTTAATGCCTGACCGAAGCATGAAGTAATACCTCGGGCAACAGTGTTTTTGTTATGAACTTATGATGTTCTTAGCTTTCAATGGGTTTATACGAAAGGGAGTCATATATCACCAGTGTCGCTCACAATAAAGGCCACTCAGTTAGATGTACAAGGTAAGTTTTTATTGTGAACATGACTGACCTATGACCTTGGCCCACATATCAATTGGATTCTTTCTAGAGTAATGGGTAAATACTAACCACTTAAACTACTAATCACTCAAAACTGGAGTAATCACTTGGTTACCAATTTGTGAATAACTTGGACCTGCAACCTTTAACCTCTTGACCAGCTGACCCCAAAATCAATTAGTTATTTCTTCAAGCAAAAAGACCCATAAATATGAAGTTTGAATCAAATTGAGTTATACATAGATTGGGCGTATGTGAAAGACTGAAGGTTTGGGATGAACAGTTTAGCTTGTAATATGTTCACAAGCATTTGGAACAATTTAGTACTGTGACCTTGACCTCTGATCTTTACAACTCAACATCAATAGGGGTTTTCCCCTATAGTAGGTAAGCCAAATATGACAGTTGGAAGGTATCGGTTGATACGTTTGCCTTAAAATGACTTACGCAAGAAGTGGGTGCTGTGAACTTGACATTTGACCTCAAAATCAAAAGGTCTTTTCCCCTATTGGCAGAGATGCTATATGTTAATGCTGGAAGGTTTGGACTGAAAAGTTTAGACTGAAATGTGTCCACAACCTTTATAAAGAAGTGAATCCTGTGGCCTTGACCTTTGAACGTATGCCATCAAAATCTGTTGGCTTCTTCCCACACTTAGTATAGGTGAGCCATATGTGAAAGATCAAAGGTTTTGGAAGAAAGATTTTGCTTCAAATGCTTCCACAAGCTTTTCAAAGAAGTGGGTCCTGTGACCTTGACCGTTGACTTTGTGACCTCTAAATAATTATGTATCTTCCCGTGTTGATAAGTGAGCTGTATGTTAAAGATGGAAGGTTTGGGATAAAAAAATTTGGATATAAGATTTAATTATGGATGGTGCAAACACAGCCCGTAACTCGGAGAATATAGGTTGCAGTGATCTAATTTCAGGATTGCAAGGAGAACCTCTAAGACTCTATAGGGTTCATGATCCTAGCCCTTACTGTTACGATTTGTGCCCTGCTAACGGCCGGACGGCAGGACGGACAGAGGACGACGGACAAAGACCCGTCGTTATAGCACAGCGTGACTGAAAGTCAGCAGAGCTAAAAACCGACAGATTCATATCTACTCTAGAATCACTGCAATATATGATATACTTGTAACAGAGTCGCATGAATCGTTATTGGTGGGCGTTATTCTGGCCCAGAACTGGCTAAAACCGCTAACATAGTTGATGCTCTGTTTACATCTGAATTGACCTTGTTTAGGCCAAATATCAGCCACAAATGACGATCCAAGCGAATGTGCTTGTAAAATCACAATAAACCTACCTACTACGCATATATCAAATAACAGTAGGCACATGCAAATTTGAAGTTTGACGACAAACGTGGCAATGTTACGACTGCACTGCCTCCCCATCTATGCATAAAGCAAAGGGTACAGAAAGAGGATGAAAAATGTGGGTGATAACTGGAACACCAGCCCACGCAGTCGTTGCTATGATTTCATTAAAGGTCGCTTTACCCTACCGGTAATAGCTTACATCCTGTAGCATAAAAATACACATTTTAAAGGCTATTTTTTTTCTCTGTGAGAAAAGTGATAAACGTTACAATTATAATATATGAGTACTTGCCCTCGCCGTTTATACCAACCCTCAGACATTTAGTAGTTTAGTACCAGCAACCTGGCAATGTTAGGCTTACCAGCAAAATGTTAATGCATACTAAGTCGTCTATAGACGGACTATGTCCAACCCTGACAAATACATGTTATTTCTCGGAAAACTGTAATTAAATATCCTGAATCAATATTTTCCATGCTCATCACGGAAAGAGACTATAGTATTGTTATTAAAAAAAAGAAAGGGCAAAGCATTTTTTTTCAGCCCTATATAGGCCTGCCTGTTTAAGGCGGGTTAATTTTGTATCGAAGGGGTAATGAAAACTGTTGATTCTTTTTTTCTATAAGCTGTAACCGCAGATATCAAAACATGTTTTAAGCAATATGTGACCACCAGGTGACGCACCATTACGATGATGGTATTCATCACGCATATTATTCCTCCTACCTGTGCCCATCACGCCCATCAGGAAATCTACCCAATTAAAATAACCAGCATATAACAATTTAAACCAATGAGAGTATATAATTTTTGAGCACCCTTATTTAAAAAATCATCAAACCAAACTGACAAACGAAAAAAGAAAGAAAAAAGAGTCATTAAGAGTCATCTTAATAAGTTCTGACATTTAAAAGTGTCCAACAACTTAGTATACAACTTATATAGACATATTAGGCTGGTAAGCCTATCTTGAAACCAGTACGGTCGTCGCTGGTCGTAAACTAATATCATGGCGCTAGGCTTTGCATAAGTATATTTATATGCACCAGGATGTAAGAAACAGATTGTATCTATACTGAGCTGAAACTGGTAGGTCTACTGTAGGGCGACCTAACCTGAAATCACGTGACCTCAGTCAATAAATTATTGATTTATTTAATGATTTACGAGCCCGAGGTCAGTTCTTGTATGTCAGATTTACTATGTGTTGAATTTAGACATTTATCAGTAATTCTGAAAAAAAAATACAATGAAAAAAAAATACCACTTCATATTTAAAGGTGAGAAATAATGAAACTATGTACTGGTGAATATCGTCGTTTTAGAATGGTAGCTCTACAATCTAATTTAACAGTTTAAATATTGTTGATTGTCCAGCAGGTCGAGGTCAGACTCATGGTAAGCTCGACCTCGGAGAGGTTTTGTTCCCTGACCTCGGGCAACTAGGTAGGAGTTAATGTTGAGCCCTAGTGAAGGAATCCCTGCATGCTGTGTTAGAACGTATGTAATTCAGTTATATATAAAGCTCATAAGCCGATGTTATATCATGCCGTTTTTTACACTTGGACTTTGACATCCAAAATCAATCTACTCACGTGATCCTTATCGGGTCTGTGTGGCGGTTGTGTAGCGGTTTTTAAACTGGACACCTGGTCGGTGGTGGTTTAATCGAGTCTTACGATAAGTATTATGAAATGGAATTTCCATGGCAAAGATGGATTCAAAATCGCTCGGCAAAATAAGCATGTGTACATTCGATAAATAATGCATAAATTTATGTTTGTACTATTTAATAGTTTACATGCCCGTTCAACATAATATAGTTCATGACAAGTGGTCAATGAAGTTATACATCCAGTTTAGTGTCACATTATTCTTGTGTGTCGGGCCCATAAAATCGGCCTATCATAATTGAATATTTCACGCAGACGTGAAAATTTCTTCGTCAGCAAACGTGGTTATATATTAACCACATACTACGCCGCCTGGAGGCCATACAATGTGCTTGGTTTCGCAAGATAATTTTTTTTGTAGCAACATTTTTTTATTGCAGTGCTTAACATAAGTTTCAAACTTCATTCGCATTGTTCGCTGAGAAACAGGGGCGGATCCACGATTTAGGAAAAGAGGGGAGAGGGTCCAACTAAGGATGACTAAGGATAAAGATCCGGAAAAAGGGGCGGGGGTACAGGGGGCTAATTAAATTGGTCTGAAACCCTTTAAAAAGGGGGAGGGAGGAGTCGGAAAGCTTCTGAAAAATATTCTGACTGGGTCAATTCAGAGGAGTACACACACACAACGCTCTCCCAAACCCGAGGTAAGAACACCCGAATTTTGACAAGCGGGACCCCCACCTCCTTAGAAATATCCTGATTTTCTTCACTACAATACATATTCCGAAATATATATTTTTTTCATTACACAAAAAAAAAAGTTTGCTATATTTCAGCAGTATATAATACACAATTTACATCTGATTTAAACATTCAAAAACATAAGCTAACATTTATGATAAGGGAAGCTGTATCCTAAATGTTCACAATATGACATGCATAAAGATTACTGAGGAAATATGGGGAAACTATGATAAACTACTTGCCTGCATTATCACAAAATTCTGTGTTTAGTCGGTTCCCTTAAAGGTGGTGGGGACAGAAGGTACTTTGTCCTCCATCCCTAAAAAATGAGGGGACCTGTTTTGTTCCCTACCCCCCTCCAATGTCTCCTACGTCATGCCATTTGTTATTAGATATATTAGTTATATATCATGCCTTTTTCACACTTGGACTTTGACATCACAAATCAATCTACTCACGTGATCTGTGTCGGGTCTGGGTAGTGGTTGTCGTATTAAAAAAGAGACACTAGGGCGGGGGTGGGTTTATCGAGTCTTAGCATTGGAAAGTTTTTTTAAATGTATTTTCGAAAGAAAGACGACTCCCAGCAGAGAGATCGACCTCAAAGTCGATCGGCAATAAACATGTGTACACCGATGGAGGGTTGTAACTATGTATAATACTTTATATACATGAAGAGTATAATACATTTCATGCAGAGTTGGGTCTGGGTACTTTTAAAGTACTCGAGTACAAGTGCTGAGTACTCTAAAAGTACTGGAGTACAAGTATGAGTACTTTTGCACTTTTTTCAAAAGTACTCGAGTACGAGTACCGAGTACTCAAAATGTACTCATGAGTACTTTAATGAGTACTTTTTGTAACCAAACTTTTTTTTTATTACAAACAAACAAATACAAAACATACAAAATAAACAGTGAAAGTTTCCAAAACAATTCCATATCCTTTCAATATATATGTATATAAAGAACCACTGTCTCACCAATATAAATTGTATTATCCAATTCCATATGGTGTCTTATATATTCCCAAAACAAAATATCTGATAATAATGCAGTAAATATGTATATAATACCTGTATTCTCAAAGTAAATCCTCTAATTATCTGTATACCTATAATTTATGATTCTCCCATAACTAAACTCTCCCCATCTACTATATGAAATTTAATTACCAAGTTATTTTTGTGGCATCATAAATTCTATTCTGGCACATTTCCAGATTTCCTGGCATGCTTTATCAAAAGATAGACCTTCTTGACAATTTCTAGCTCTATTTATATATTGTTTCCCCACAAACAAAATTAAATTCCCTATTACAGGTGCCCTTGGAGCACCATACATGACTGGTGTAACCAAACTTTTTGTAACCAAACTTGTTTAATGATGTTATTAAATTTAATATATACTCACAAAGTTTAAAATATTTTTATTAATGAAAACCCCAGTCAAAATAAAAATATATACAATGTTGTGTTACGCTTAATCAAAATACTGAGGCGAAATGCAAACTCTAGGGCATATAAACAGGCCACATACAGTTGAAATATATAAAAGCATTAACTTATTATAGTAGAGGGTTTGCATTGAAGAAACATCTGGTCTCGTAGGTTCTCAAAAATATATCTCTTAGCCAGGACAAGATATACAGTTTACTTAATGTTGTATTATGCAAATTAAAAATAGTGTTAGGAATGTTCAGAAACTACAACATCAAAAGTTATAAAAAAGTTATATTGTTAAAGGAAATCTCACTGACATTGTATAAAGCATATAACCATATGTTAACCATATGTAATCATATAATAATAACTATTATAACAATAATAATAACAATAATAATAACAACCATATTTTATTATTTATATAATATCAACTTATGAATATTATGTGGCTGTAGCCTAATGAAGATATTTAAAGACAACTGGTATATGTGCAAATAGTATAAAACAACATATCTGACAGACTTACCATGTCATTTATCATGTGTAATAATTTTTGAGCATTAACAACAGTTACATCAGTGGCATATTACAACAAGGAATGAGGCGATATTAATACGTAATATTAATAGAATATTACAGGTTTCCAAAGTTAGTAAGAGTTACTATTGATAGAAAAGAAATTTGAACTAGTAATGGTAATAGTACCCCAACTAATAGAATAAAAGCTATTAGTAATAGAATAAATGCTATTATTTTCTATCAAAATCGTAAGGTAACACATCTGATGAATTGAGTGTTTGTTTGAATAGGTTGATAGAGCACAGTAAAGGGCCAAGTGTAGTGCGATTAGTTAATGCTGGGTGCTTTCATTGTCCAGTGGGCACTGGACAGAAGGGTTTGGCTTGAGGTTAATCCCAGTTCTTTTTGTCGATTCATTAAATAGGCTTGTTGTCAGCTGATGGCAGAATAAGATGCTGCAGCCTATGTTGTTGTAGCTACATGGTGTATGGTCTGATAGTCACAGCATTTCATGGATTAATCAGCTGACAGTCAACAGTTGAGTTAAGCTTAGTTGTGCCACAGACTTTGTACAGAGCTCACCAAAGACTGCAATTCCCACTGAAAATCTGCTAAACCTACAATCACATTTAGTTTCATATATAAATCAATTCAAGCTTGATTAGCCCATGCCCTAGAGCACTGATGAATTTATGTTATGATGAATAGGTTCTGAGTGTATTTAATTGTATTGAATTGTGGCAAACCTTAGTTTTTTTATTTTGGGATCTTTCAAAAATTATAATTTTCCTCTTAAAATATTACTCAATATAAATTTGCTGATTTAATGTTTCATTGAACACTATGTTGTACTTATCTTGCTGGAAATGTATAATGCTATATACATGTACACATGAACTACGTGAATGAATTAATAATAAAATAGTTCAATTTATTTGCATTATATTAAATAAAAGAAATAGTATAAGTAATACTATAACTACTACTAGTAATAGTAGTAGTTATCGATGCTAAATTGCTAAAATAGTTTCAGTTATAGTAACAGATGGATTACTTTAAGTACTATAATATATGATATTATACATGTTATATATTATATACAATTACTCTGCCCCAAGCAGATAATAATTTTATGCTCGCCACACCATCAGTGTTTTGTGTGTTGGGCGCCATTAAAAGGAAATGATACTGGGGGGGGGGGTACAATACTAGTATATACACAAATATTTAAAGCCCAAGACCAGCCTGGTTGAAAAGAAGGTAATGATAACCAAAATCAGAGTTAAAAACTGTACCGAAAATCGTGAGAATACTTGGAGGGCCGACATCGTTATTAGTACAGGGGCGCTGGGCGATAATTAAGGTAATTAACACTGTGTTCTGGGAAATCTGGTACTCTTAACGTATGGAAATCCATAGCCGGCAGCGTAAGGACCTTGCTTAACAAGCAGATTCATTTGAAACAAGTAGTTTAATTTTATCTGCAGTATAACCAGCTCATGAAGACGCGAAAGTAACTAGGAGAGGGCGAATATCCAATATGGCGGCACTGCTTACAAGAGGGCGGAAGTTCAAGGTCGCTAGATTTTGAATAATGATTACAGAGGACCTCACTTTGACAAGAAGGGTCACAGTTAGTAAATATATGTTACATACATCCCCACCCGTATTCTAACTAGACTAAAAACTCCATTAAATATTATATTAAGAAAGATTTGGGCGACCATAATGCACTGCACATCGGAACAAAGTACCGGCCAATAGCAGTCCAGGTCATTGTTTGAGAAGACAAGCCCGCGCGGGGACAAGATCACTCGTCAACTAGCACTCGGCAACCATCTACCACTAGTACCAGGAGAAACGACGACCAGTGAATTCATCTGTCAGGAAAAACGACACCCAGCAACGTACTATCTGGAAGAAAAACCCACCACCACCCCCTTCGCCGCCGACTCAAGCATCTGTGTTCTACTTGTTAATGTTAAAATTTTAAAGTTTATTGTTTCTAAACAGTATATTTGTCGAGGAGTAAACTGTTTACTTTTACTCTGCTACTTTTATTTTTAGTATGACCTATACGATATATATGGCGTGTTGTACCCCGCCTTCCCGTCAGTGGGAAAAAAAAGGATAATTGCTGAATATATTGAATATGAAAATTTTAATGTTATTTTTAATAAACCTCGGCCAATTTTTCCCACAATTCCATGTCTTGTGCACTTCTTTCAGCACTTCCGAGAACAGAGCAAGTGACTGGATGGGTATGAATGATATATATGAAGTTTTGAATAATTATTTATGGTATAACTGTGAGCAGGTTCAAGCGTGTGGATGTTGGTGTGACAGAGCATAAATATAATATCTTACTATAATATACTATAATAAACTATTACTAATATAATAAATCAAGATTAAAGTTTATTTAGAAATATGAAATACTCATGAAATATAAAAGTACTCATGAAATACTCATTTGAGTACCGAGTACTTTCAAAGTACTTGAGTACAAGTACGAGTACTTTTGTGATTTTTAAAAAGTACTCGAGTATGAGTACTGAGTACTCAAAAAAGTACTCATGAGTACGAGTACTATGAGTACAAGTACTTTTGGACCCAACTCTGATTTCATGACACGTTTTCAATGAAGTTATACATACATTTTTGTTTATGTGCCGCATTATTCTGCCTAATCAATTTGGCTGTATTGCACACATGAAATTGGCCCATCCCATGCATTTGAACATTTCGTGCTGACATCCATAAAAATATATCGACTGTCCTACTACATAAAATGTCCGCCACATATGGCCTTATTTTATTGATCTCTGAATTTTCAAATTGAAAATTTAATTGGTGTTTTAATACCAATTGTTTCTTACCATATGATCTTTACCAAACATTTTACTTCTGACTATTCTATGAGCAATTTAACTGTGGAAATCCCCCTCGTCAGCTGACGTGGTTATATATGTGGACACCAGATGGCGTAATATAACGTTGTTCAAACACTGGACTCTGCACAGAAAATGTTTCTACAGAACTTGCATTTGCATGTTCTAGGACGACATCGGACTTCTACAATAAATATTATTTGTGTCAATAAGTTCCTTTTGTTGTGTTTGGCACCTTTTTTCAGTTGAAACACCAAACGTAGTCAAGTCACAAGCGAAAATGTAAAAATAAAAACAAACAATTCATGCAGTTAACCATTAAAGTAACTGAAAAATATCACCGAGTCCGTCAGATTGTAAATGTTGACAAGCACTCCTGCAATGATACTTAAAACTGATCCAAGAGGTTTGACCTGAAAACGTGTATCAGGGATGAGCATTTGAGGAAAAAAAATTAGCACAAACTACTTTGGTATTATTGAAATTAAATGCTTCGTTGATTTTCTAAATTTAACTTAATAAATATTACTTAATAAATTTTATTAAGTATATTCCGCACTTGTTTGTAAAATGTGAACCATATATACCCCTAGATTAACATTTTGTAAAAGAGTGCTGAACCTTAACTGGAAAGGTTTTGATGCCTAATTCCTTCTAGAACCTGAATAAATACCACACAAAACCCTGTAAAACCCCAGCTGCACAGGTAATATGGATTTCATTAATCTGACATCGCTGTACCTGCTTGATGACCCCAAATGTCATCTGTGGTCAGCCGCCATATTACACAGACACCCCCGCTTGCCGCTGATTATAGATTTTATCTTTTGCACCAGATGGGGTCCAGTGTGTTATTGCGCATACGGAACATGCCGTAACAAAAATGTCATTGCTCTCTTAATCTCGCTGAAATACGATCTACTGTAAGATTTTTATTTAACATCATCTTGTCCGTATAAAAATTATTTTATTTATTCCTTAATATAGCTGAACCTATGTTATAAGTTATTGATATAAGTTATTTTAATTGTCATTGGTTGTTCATTTGGTTGGTTGTTTATTTAGTTTCTATGTTAGTCACTTTAATGCATACAGTTATAAAATGATTCTCATGAAATTCATTTAAGGGTTAGGGAACAACCAGACGGCAAATTAATAAAATTGTGGAAATATTCTGCATGACTAAAATAAGTTTATAAAGAAGTTTTATCATTGTGAGATAGAGTAATTTATTTATCCAGATCAAGGCCAGAGTCCTTCATTGTTGTTAGAGATCGCCTTTGTTCTAGTGACCAGAACTAACCTGTTATCCATTCACGGAGTTTTGTTTACCCTGACATATATTTTTTTTCTATATGTAGCACACATTAAAGTTTGGCTTGTTTCCGGTGCAGGTATGCATATCCATTGTCTGTAATTGTCAAGAACTGGACTCGCGGACCTCGATCCCCCCCCCCGGACAACACGCCTATATATATATATATATATATATATATATATATATATATATATATCTGAACACGCCCTGGCCCGTCAGCTTTCAGCACGAAAGTAACACATTCTGTTCTCCAGCCGTCAAATCAGGTCAAAAGGTTTATTACGGCTAAATGCTCAAAACCCAGTCCCAGGTCACAGACATATTTCGCCTCAGAATTTCGAAATGTAACATGCGTTACTTTCCTGCCTCTCCCTCAACGAAATACCTAATAATCTCGGGATTGTTTAATATGTATAACGTATCGTGACATTTAAAAGATTTGCAGCGATGTAAGCGTGGTTTTCGAGGACAATTTTAAGGATTATTGTATATTTTCCGAGGGAAAGACATAATATCGCTGCCAGAAGGTGACTGACGGGCCGCCGAGTGGGGGATGTTTATGAGGCTCGTCAGTGTGTCCAGTTATAAGATGCTTTATTCCATCCTCATTATTTCATTAAATTTATAATGTCAATTTTGTGATTCTTAAAACTGGTCACCGCCGGGTGTCCCCATGCATGCAAAGAGCTGGAGCTGTAATAGATACAGGTGTAATAATTATCTCGGATTATGACATTTCCTTTGTTTAGCAACAGAATTATAAAAGTCTATGATTCATATATAATAAGCATTTGACTGGTAATTTGAGGCTGAATCGAACCAGAAATTTAATGAAAAGAGGGTATATGATTAGTGTTTATCATAGCGGTCACCAGGAGGCAGCACGGGTCCGTCTAAAATTTGATCGCCAGGGCGAATATCAACCCCCCCCCCCCCCCCCCAACACACACACACATGCATACTCACACAGCCACATGCACTTATTTGTTTAGTCACATTTTTAATACAAACTGTATATATTCAAAAGAGTAACCCTAACACACTGTGGAATACAAATACATTCTTGTTGTATCCTAATTATGAATTATGGCCTAACCCTCAGCCATTTATAATCTAGGGAGATATCAGCTGTTTCTCTCGTAGCAGTAGGCATTACATTTATCCCCGATAGAACCTTCGGGGAATCTAAGGGCCCTTCTGATTATTTGTATAATAATCTACACAACCCCAGATTGCTGAATTTGGTACTCCATATCTGACGGTAATTTTCAACAGCAGATCAAACCTTTTTAATACTATAGGACTGATCCTTCTCA
The DNA here is from genome assembly GCA_026874595.1 of Sipunculus nudus. Classification (NCBI taxonomy): domain Eukaryota; kingdom Metazoa; phylum Annelida; class Sipuncula; order Golfingiida; family Sipunculidae; genus Sipunculus; species Sipunculus nudus. The sequence continues at coordinate 58,522,502 of CM049322.1, read as the reverse complement.
GGGGCGCATCCAGGAATTTGAAAAGGTGAGGGTCCAAGACAAGAAAACTAATAAGAGAAAATGTACAAAAAGGTCCTCTGGTTCTGAAAAGAGGGGCACCGGGTCGCAAAATTTTATTTGAACCCCAAAAAAGTATCGCTTCCAGGAGCCCTGGATCCCCATTCCCTATCTCTCTCTGCCACTACTCCGGTAGATATGCAGTCTGTTAGGTCAGAGAACACTTTGCTTTTGATTCCTCCTCATTCTCCTCACGCGAGATCTCGTCTATGAAGGGCATAATAACACACATTCACCAACCTCCCTTCCACACACATACACTATGAATTTTTCGTTAATACTTGAATACAATTTACGCATGGATGGATGACGAATAATATGTAATAATAATAATAATAATAATTATTATAATAAATTATTAAATATGATATATTATGATATAAACACTTTTGACTTTACTCGAATCTGTGAATCATTTATTTATTACAAATATTTGATATTCAGTTGCGTCAATATAGGGGGATGAAGGGTATCGTTTTGGCTAGAATCAAAGTAGAGCATTTTGCAGGAAAAAAAACCCATTATAATGAGAGATGATTGAAATCGGGGAAAGATCGAGAAACATCGGGAAACATCTGGAAACATCATCACAACAATGGGAAGCGTGATAAAAAGATAAAAACTATTTTCACGTTTTTAAGATCGGGCTAACATCGGGCAACATCTACACACATCTGAATAAATCGGGAGACATTTGCAGTTCATCGGGGCGCAAAGTGTCCAAGATGTTACCCCGATGTATTCGTGATGTTAACACGATGTAGGGCCCGGTCACACATTCCCGGTCTTGAGTTCCAGTTTGTTCTGGCGCATCCCGGTGCCCCTCTACTTAGGTTGACCACGGTTTTGACTCTAAAACCGGGATGAATGCTGTAATGACGGTCCTTCTAAAGTATCAGTAGGGTTCTCAGTAGGGTCTTATGCCGATTAACCCCGTTTAACTATGGGTCGCCAGTACGGTCATTCCGGCTCTGCCAGGGCGCCAGTGCCGCTTGAGCAGGTTAAACTACGATTTACTAGGGTGCACTACGGAGATTACCTGCGCCCGGACGGCTTTCCACGAGGCCCGCACGGCGCCTATGAGAAATCACGCATGTTTCATTTCTATGGAATTTTAAGTTTGCACCGTTACCAGTTGATAAAGAGGTTGCATATAATTCTTATTTAGATAATATATGAATATAATAAATGGAGTATGAAAGTATATGTAGAAAATAAATAGTATTAATAATGATAACAGAAATATAACAGAATGTTACCAAACTTGCACCAGAGTCCGTAATTATATAGCCTTGATATGAACGAGTGATGGAATTAAATTATCACTCATGGACATGGAGGGGGTTTCCATTCTGTGACAAGAAGACAAACATTTTAGAACGGCACACATCCAGAATTACAGCTGCCCTTTCCCGTTTAAAACTCCACAAATAAAGGTCAACTGCGCGTTGTAATATACTCTGGAAAAAAAAGAGACAATGTAAAAAGGGGCCCCATGATCTCATCAACAAGGACAAATGAATGATATCGTTTAATCAAGAATTGAAGAGAACGGTGCTGAGACTGGTATTTATATAATTTCGATTTTTTGCGTCACCAGACTTTCTTACAGTAGCCTACCCACCTGGCATCCTACTTAACCCTGCTGAACCCTATTAATACGTCGCAAAACGTAGCTACCCGTAGTTTAGCGTGGCGTAACCATAATAAGCCCTAGTAGGGCCGAGGCGTAGTCGTACCTGAACAAAGTAGATCGGATTAACACCGTGGCCAAACCGTGAAACCCCGAGGAGCTGCCCTCGTGAGCCGTACGTGAACTGTACCCGGATGGATCTTTTGGAAGTGTCACCGTTCGCGCAAGGTAGCACTGGGGGCTCGCTACGGGGCACTACGGCCATGGCGGTTGCACTAGGGTTCTACTCGGGCTCTGGTAGGATGCCACTACGATTGCATTTTCATCCCGATCGACCACGGCAAAGTATTGCACGCAAAACTCCATCGGAACACATTGCCGATTGAAGACGGTTGATCAGGATTTACTACGGATCACTAGGCTCGAGTACGGTCCGACTAGGATTGGCTAAGATTAACTACGAAGTGCTATCGTCGTGCCACCTTCACGCCAAAACCGAGAATGTGTGACTATAGCGTTAATAAGATGTTTCCCCAGGTTACCCAGATCTTTACCGATCTCTTCGGATGTTACGCCGATGTTTCCAGATGTGTGCTTGTTTATCCTGATGTTGCCAAATCTTTCCCGATGTTGCCCTGATTTATCCCGTTGTTGTCCCGATGTCTCATGTGTGTCTCAGATGTTGGGATGTTTGCTTCCTGTTCTTCGTGCTTACATGATCGGGGTAACACCGGGGAGACATCGGGGTGAGATCGGGGCGACATCGGGGAGACAGTGTGACAGCACCGGCGATGTGTGAACAGGCTTTTAGCCGTGTATCTATTAAAGTGACTTTCAGAAATAGCATTGAAAACTAGGCATTAAGAGATTTGTAATAATTCTTCAATGTCGTATTCTATGTTTGTCTAATTGAGGAATATGTATCAGTAAATGTGCAAAAACCAATTCCTGGAAAACTCGTTTATATCTCTTTCATACAATAATATAACGATGACTTACTGTACATACAATGGTATCTCCGTTATTAAAAATTCGCATTTTAAATATATTTTTTTTAATACTGACAACTGAGTAAGAATTGCATAAAAATTAAAATATCTGATCTTTTCACATTTCTAAGAATACACAGGATACAAAGTATGTAAACGAAATAATGTTTAACGATACAGTTACTCTTTGTCATTTCACCCTTTCATTTAAGATGGGCGTTAAATTGAGATCTCCTTAAGAGCAGCAAACTGATTAAGAGAGTATCTGCTCCGGAGGTCAACACGTCAGAAACTGAAGGCCGTAGCTAATTTGCATAGGTCGACCTCTGGTTCATAAGATCATGTGAACTCTTTGGTGGGCCCACGACGCACACGTTTACATGTTATCATCATTATGTATCCAAACAGCGCAATGGGGGATTAAGTATGATGGAAGACGTACGGTTTATATCAGTGACCTACACAGGTCTCTCTCCAGTTTACACAATTAACCTTGTATATTCTTACATCCTATTCATCAGAAAATAAGTCTGTCTTGGAATCAATAATTACAAAAGAACTGAACATGCCTTCGACTGAGACACGAGCACTTCGTCAATGCACACAATGATGCTTCCAGGCTTTAATAGTTATGCTTAAATGTTATGATTAAATATAGAGCTATGAAGATATAAATAAAAACTATATATATGAAAGAAGTTAAGGCTCCTTCAATGAATAAATTTAATTCAGCTTCCTCGCATAATATACATATACGTATGTTTATAACGATTTCAAATATTAGAAGAGAAAAATTTCATCTTTATCAGAATGAAGAAGACACGGCTGTACAAAAGCCTTTAGTTATCATTAAGTTTGCATAATTTTGGACTTCGGACATCGGACTTTCACATTAAGTTTTTATTTGTGTCAAGTCACTGGAAAGTATCACGCTGAGTCCGTTAGATTGTTAATGTTGACAAAAACTCATACAAAATACTTAAAACTGATCAAAGAAGTTCGACCTGAACACTTGTAGTAGGGATGTGCATTTGTGGAAATAAATTAGAACAAAATGCATTTGTTTTAGCGAAATTAAATGTTGATTTTGAGAGATTAATATCAGAGTATGAGTTTGATACGCATTTGACCAGAGATGTTTAAACTTGGACTCGAGTTGGAATCGAGTCGATTTTTTTAATGACTCGGACTTGGACTCGAGGGTCCTGGGCTCGGACTTGTACACGAGATCGGAGGTAGGGACTCAAGAAATCAAGTAGACTCCATCTTGAGTCCAATAGAAAAAAAACTCATATGTTTTAATATGTCATATATTTATGTGCATGTGCAAACTCCTAATAGAATAATACACAAAAATAACATTCAATGTACCAAGCTTCATAAGCAACGGAAGTTATAAATGTAAGTAACCATATACATGTATCTAAATATGTAAATGTACATGATCATCTGAATTTTTTTTACATTTAAGGATATTTGTATTGGACTCGCATTTGGACTCGGGTTCTAGATGACTCGAACTCGAAGAAGGTTGACTTGGACTCGAACTCTAAAGATTTAGACTTGGACTCGAGTGGCTTGGACTCGGACTTAAGCAGCGTTTCCATGTGCGAGTATATGCGTATATGCGTGAAAAATCGCTCATATGATTTTGTAACTGGGGTGTTTCCATGTGTCAGTCAACGTTTATGCGTATGTGCGTATATGCGTGAACTCAGGGATTCAGGGTAAAATGACTTCATTACACCATCTTTTTTGTGGAAGGCCTACTTGATCCACTGTACAAATATAAATATACGTCTGCCAGTTCACGCATATACGCATATACGCGCACATGGAAACACTTTAACACCCAGATTCGGATACAATCTAGATTCGAGTATCATGTTGCAAAAAAAAAGTTTTTGGTAACTTGTAATACATAAAGGACACCAGGTGGCAGCACTAGTCAGCCTTAGCGAATGTCATCCTCCCTCAGGGGCGGATGCAGGATTTATGATCCAACCCAGGGATCCAACTCGGAAGGACTAATGACAGAACCTAAAAAAAGGCCCTCAGGTCGGAAAAAAGGAGGGGGGGGGGGGGGAGGTGGGAGGGGTGGGGGGGTGGGGGTTTGGGGGTGAGGTTGAGGCTGCAAAAATGGGTCTGAAACAATTAGAAAAGGTCGCGGAGGCTGGACCGGTTAAAGTGTGTGAAGTTTGTAACTGTAAGGTCAAGGTACAGGGTACTTTTTTTATTCCTTCTGTGCAAGTAGTTCAACTGTTGATCACGAGATGTCGTCAAATGTGTTATTAAAGTACGTGCATTCGTACAACATTCGCGCAACATTTCCTATGTAGGTTCTACTTATCAATTTTTTTAGCATATTATCATGTGAACTGTAGCTGACTCAAAACTGCATTTGAGAGAGAGAGAGAGAGAAAGAAAGAGAGAGAGAGACAGACAGACAGGCAGATAGATAGACAGCCAGTCAGACAGAAAGGGATCAAGTGATTCCAACACATGATTTTCAAAAATGCTAGTTATAAATGTTACAAGAGAATATTTAGCTATAGGAAGAATTGCAGAGGACGTGACCGACCTTATTGTCATTGAAACATGGTGTACCACAAACAAACGACACCGTGTCCTACAAAACACCTGACTGTTGTCACGAAAGACTCTTAAAACCTTTCACGGCATGTTTTATCTCGGTACAATGACCATTAATTTATAGAGACCCACGCGGAGTGTCAATATTGGGCTACCTGTGACTTGGCACTTGCTTATACAAGCACTTGTTTAATGCCCCGATCCGATATACGCCCCACTCAATATCTTTTTTTTATTTTGATCATTGTATATTTATCATGATAAATATAACTGGCGGTGAAGTCAGGATACAATGACACATGCCTATCTTCAAAATAGATATATTGCGTGGTCGGTTGCAGAGAAGGACTGCTACTTTATTGATACGAGTAATATGTGATGCAATTTATTCGAGGCACTGCTTTCATGATATTAGTTGTGTGTCATCCTATTGCATACAAGTAACCTCTCCGAAATCCCTTTTCAGTGCTTTCATGGAAAGAAGTTATTGCCTCTGAAACTTTTAAAATAAAATAACCTTTATATTGTTTGAGAAAACGAGGCCTGTCGGCCCTGCTAGCGTCCGTAATCTAGAGTCTCTATTTTTCACTTTCTCATTTTTCTCTCCCTGTTTCTCTCTCTCTCTCTGTGTCTGCGACATGCCGTTCTCCCAGGGCCTGTTAAATGATTAACATACGCAATATAACACGCCAAAACATTTTTCTTTTTTTTCAGTTAAAGAGTGACATGGGTTTTGTTTCGAGGAGGGGGGGGGGCAAGGGGGAAATGTCAACATTACATTTTTGGTGTGGGGTCAAAGTACTTTTCACCATGAACAGTTTTAAGGAAATAAAACGCATCCTTTTCAACATTCAACTAGTTTTTCATATTTTCCTCCGTTATCTTTCAATTATACATCCCATACATTACTAGCAGCATCCTGCTACCCAAACGGCGATTTTAAATAAACTGAAGACGTCGAGTCGCCACTTTTAGTGCCTGAATGTAATGTCGTCATAGCTAATATTTTCCATATATTGTTTATAAACCACCCTTCAATTTAATGAGCTGATCATTCATATATATATATTTATATATATATATATATATATATATATATATATATATATATATAAGTATATATACTAATTCCGATTATATATTAAGGTTTAATCATTTTTAGACTCAATCTTTTGAAAAGCCTGACCTCGATTAACAGTATTATGAAAACTCCGTGCATTAGAAGATATAGAATAATTCTTCAAGGTTTGTGTTTGTTGGATTCAGTCACACGCATTAGTAAATGCGTAAAAAGTAAAAGCTGTAAAACCCAATTAGTACCTTCCTATCTAACAATAATATGTTTTATTGTGCATACAGTGGGATCTGTGTATAATAAGTAAATATGAATATAATAGTTTATTAATATATTATTTGTATACTATATGCAAATATTAATATTTGGTGTAAGAATTCTCTGCTAACCTCACCCGTGCATGGGTTTTATCTGAGAACTTAAACTAGCCTAAGTATCCTCACATCATAGATATAAGTATTTTTTTTCTCAGATTTCAAAAAGGAAAAATCTCATTTTGTATCAGATTGAAAAAGACCCCTTTGTTCATGGACATTTAATTAGAATGTTAATGTTGTTTTAGAATGTTAATTCCCATAAGCATTATCATAGGAACTTATAATATAGAAGATTATAGAAACACAAAAAATATTTAGAAATAAGACAAAACTTTTATAAAAGGTGTTGTTTTATAAAAGATATTGCATTGAACAATTCCTCTGAAGCTTAATTTCAACTTCGTGTTACCAAGAAAATAAATTCTACCAATTTGACAAGAGGGAGAATGTGTGTGTGCGTGTGCCCAGAATGGATGCCTAAGTTTGTGAAATGGCCAATTTAACACGATTTTTACACGAATTAGTAAAATCACAGTTTCTTTACAAGTACAAGTAAATGACTAAGCAGTAAAAACTCTATTTGTGCAAAGAATGACCGAGTACGTGATCCTTGAACTTTTAACATTGAAACATGAAGTACCACAAACATACAACACTGCGTCCCGGAAAACACATGGCTTTTGTCACGTTGATCTATAAAAAAACAGAGGCGAGGACACTGTGTTATCGCGGTTCATTCGATTATTTATTCATTCTTTATAACCCATGCGGAGCGTCTTGTCTGTTATGCCCCTTGATATGGCACTTGTGTTGAAAAAAAAAAACGCTGTTCATACATACGCGCCTTGTAATGCCTTTCATATTGATTAATGCGTCATTAACTCGTTACATGTTTATTGCTAAAGTCACTTTTGATCTTGACATTGGTGTATCTTTAGATCTATCAAAGTAATGAATGCTGAGTCAAGAGTGGTCCTGTCGTATCTAATCATGTAAACTTATACCAGAAGCTTTCTTCATTGGCACATCTCTCTCCCTCATACAAACGCCCTTCTTTTTTGAAAGAAACGAATACTTAGACCGACGGGCATAACATGATTACTTGCCCTTAACCCTCATTAACTCGCATTTATACCTAATGAATATTAAAGGCCCTGCCATACATATGGTACCGTGTTTTGAATACATTTATAGTAATTTCCCAAACCAACAGTCACTTGTTATACACAGTTTGTGTGCACCTGTTTGACACCAATTCTTCATAATCAAACTAATCTGTCTGTCAAAACTGAAATAAAATCTATTCTGGCGTTGTTATTTAAATGCCTCCACCAGAAGGGTAGCGGTTCATCCCCGTTTGTTTGTTTGTTTGTGTGTGTGTGTGTTGTTCACAATATAACTCATGTAATCATGAAACGAATCTCATGAAATACTCAGGGTATTTCGGGCATTGACCAATGGAAAATCGATTGAATTTTGGTTTTTTATCCGGACATGGTTAGGATTCAGGGATATTCACAAATACAGAGTCACTTATGCATGAATGAACCGGGGAATTTAGACCGAATAATAAATGTAAACAGAGTTTTTGCAGCATTCTACAATAGGACCCCCCTCTCACATTGCGGAGGCCTGTATTCCCTTGAATGTATATATCTTGTTTTTTTTTTTATTTTGGGATTTTCGTTCTTTTAAAGATGATTTTTTATGTCATCTTTCGTCCTTTTTGTTGACGTTAATATTACACATTGTTTATATATATATATATATATATATATATATATATATATAAAGCGAGAGAGTCGATAAGTAAATTCACTATGCATTATTTACTATTAAATAAGACTGAATATTAACAATGTAGTTAAGGTAACCATTTCCCAACGTCATGGCATACCGACAAAAATATAATGTAAAGAATTATTAATTGAATGACGGTGTCAGACAAGATTATCATGCGTGTATGGAGCTATATGCAGCTTCAGAAATTTGAATAGGTCGCCCTATGGTCATAAGATCTTGTTCATATCCTGTACTCTGCAAGTAATCTATTTGGAAGGTCGGGTCATTATGTCTGAGAACAATTTTTTTAATATTTTTGTTTTAGTGAAGGTAATCGCCTTCATTTTTAAATGCTCACTTAACTACGTATGTGTACATCTGAAGAATTCCATTCCGCTTTCGGACTTCGTCACATGGCAGTATCACATGCGCTTCCTCTCATTTTATATGCTGGCTGGTGACTACTGCACCTGCGGGCCCTGGGTGCGTAGTCGTCCCCGTTGGTGGGTCATACCATCCAGGAATCCCCGAAAGGCACACTCATTTGTAAGGGAAACCCGACCATTGGGCGGGACTTCTCATTAAGCTTGCAGAGCGCTAACCCTGAGTTTGGCTGACAGTGAAAAATTTTACCGACTGGGCTCCCGACTTTGAGTCCTGTGCTCTACCCCTGAGCCACAGAAGCCGTGTGTCTGAGAAACTTCAGCAAGAAACAAATTTTCCTTAAATGAATTGTTAAAATTGAAACTTTTTACCAGAAACATGACCACAAAAATTTCTTCATGTGTCATAGAACCCAACCTGAGCTAAAAGAAAGTGACTGCAAACGTCTTATAGTTTTTGTTTGCATAAGAGTCCTCTACCTTATATAGTTAAATATTCACGGGAGCATTTTTAACGATTTAGGATCAATATATGTGGGAAAGATGAAAGATGACCGAGGATACTCCGTCGAAGGTGTATCACTGCCAGAGCATACCACCCCCTGTCTCTTATTTTCTTATTCTCTCTACATTCTCTCTACATATACAATATATATATATATATATATATATATATATATATATATATATATATATATATATATATACAACGAACTAGACTAACACATTGCCAGGTGCATAGCCTTTTTTCAGGAACCACACAAAAAAACTTGGTTTAATTTGGCCCTTGTTCCACACATTTTAGAATTTGTCTTAGAATGCTAACAGGTAAATCAACGCAATGACCTGCGGGATGCGATAATTACCTCAGACTTGATAATTGGTTGTGTTCCAGCTTTCAAAAGCCGTGGCCAGGTGTTACAGATGTCTTTTTTATCGTGTGACACGGGCGTAACTCGTGTTGTAGCGGCCTCGCACTCTCAGTTTAATCCGTACTGGTTGAACTCTCGCTGTCATGCTACTCTGGGGCTTTCTCGACTGGCTGAGCCGAGCCGACTCACGTGTGAACCCTGATATGTAGAGACACGGCATTTGTTGTTCTGGATGTTTCATGTAACGCGTGTGTACTGTGTATTATGTTAGATTATTTAGATTGTCCGAGAAATGGAAAGTTCTCGGCTTGAGATGAGAAGCTATAAATAGGGGCTGTGTTTTAGAGCCAGGAGAGAGGTGAGAGAATATTCCAGCGGACACAGAAGAGTGGGACCTTTTATGATACATGCAGCAGTAAGAGATTTTCTTCAGATTTATGACGGATTTTATGTAGTCTTCAATTTGCCTTTCGGATCACTACCAGGATTTCAGTTTTGGATAACAGTGGATTGATTTTGTAATTACATTGGACTGTTAATTTCGTGAAGATTTATGTGAACTGTTCATCCGGCTTATACATTTTAAAGGACTTATTGCTGCGACAGTGGTAGTTCACTGTGACAGTGCATTTTGTTTAGTTTACTGTGTGATTGTATTGATTTGCTGTTGTACTGTGTAATTGTATTGATTTAGTGTATTGTAATGTTAGGGTTGTTTTAGGAATAAATTATGGTTATTTTATAACAAAATAAACCCTGACTTCTTAATTAATTCCCCTGGACGTTTCACGCTGCCTAGTGTTACATAATCTGAATTTTTTCCATTACAAAATTTATGTTCATCATGTATACGTGATCTGTGGATATTGGGTTCCGTAACACCAGGCACCTTTGTATTGCAGCCATAATTTGCTATTTTGCTAATTGCTATATAGTTATTAAATTTCAAGGGGAGTCTTCGGTGTTAAATAAATAATAATAATAAAAATATAAAATCCATCAATACTAGAAAGCCCCTGATATGTGTGATATATATTGCGCTGAGTAATAAAGTAATACTAATCATGATTATGATCATTAACTCAGTTTATAAAATGATTTATTATATTTTTAAATAACATGACAATTTGTCATGAAAGTACTGTTACCCTCGTGCCTAGAACTTCATTGTTTTAGGACCATCAATCGATCCAGTCGAGTTGATAGTATAGATTTTACAGATTATAAGTGGCAACACATATTACTGAAAGATAAATGTTCATATTAAAACTTATTCGTGGCACGCTTTAGTAAAAATATAATCGGGACAGACCCCCTATAAACAAAACTGTGATTTTACATCATTTTGAAAAAATGTTAGAAATTGTTTTAGAAATATTTTTATCAGTTGATTTCTTTCCTTTCCCTTGTTTCATTACACATGTTAACTCGAGTTATAAATCTGTGCTTTCCCTTGTTTCGTTACACATGTTCACTCGAGTTATAAATCTGTGCTTTCCCTTGTTTCATTACACATGTTCACTCGAGTTATAAATCTGTGCTTTCCCTTGTTTCGTTACACGTGTGAACTCTTGAGGTATAATCTGTGATCTGTTGCTAAGGGAAAGAGCACAGGGCTGAAAGCCGGTAGATCGTGAGTTCGAATCTAAGCCGAGGCGGTGAGATTTTTTACGGTCGGCCTCACCCAGGGTGAGCTCTCTGCAGGCTTAATGGGGAGATTAATGGGCCCAAACAGTCGTGTTTCACTCACAAACGAGTGCGCCTTTCGGGGGTTCCTCGATGGTATGACCCAGCAATGGATACGATTACGCACCCAGGGCACGCAGGAACGTCGGAATATAAAATAATTGGAAGCGATGATTCGACCCAGCAATGGGGATGACACACAACCAACACCCGAGGGAGTGATACACCGAGCCTGGTGAACGCCAGAATTATCGCGTGTAAGCATCTGTCACGTAGTCCAGAAACCGGAATGGAATTCTGCAGATGTACATAATATTAAGTAAAGCAAGCAAAAAAAAAAAAAATTAAATAAAAAAAAATCTTGAGGTAATAATTCAAGCGGTGTGTGTGAAAAAAATGAAAAAAAAATTATGATGTTTTAATGATTATATTTTTACACATATTTGTGTAGGTGGTTCAAGTTGGGCTCGTGTGCCACTAACACCTAGCCCTTTAATTCGAGAAAGGAGTTATAAGATATACATTTCGTATCTCCCCGGGGAGATTATTATTACATAAAATGAAAATACATTGAGATGTATGATGGTATAGTAATCATCATAATATAAATGGACATATTCCGATAATGAAGCATGTGTTATTACTTACAAATACCCAAAACTCATTTCTTTAGAAGATATTTTACCGTAGCATTGTTTATTGTATCTCCACAAATCTTAGAATAGTTCAGAACACCATTAGCAGGGTACAAAACACAACTCTATTCCGTCAAATAAAGAGATGTTACTCTCAAAACATATAGCCGTTTGATACATTTTATTAAGTCAAAACAATGAATCTTAATGTTTGTAAAATTCTTATAACCATTATAATATAGAATATCGCACATAATCTTTAATTGCATACACATTAATATTATTATTATTATTATTATTATTATTATTAATACTATTTGAATTATTGTTATACTATATATTATGCTATATATTATTACTATATAATTTTGTGATGTATGATCTCATTAAGCTTCACTTTGCTTCCTCTGTGTCAGATTATTTATACAGCTAACAATGCTGGGCCCGTCAACACATTAAACAGAATTATCTATGTAACTGTGGAAAATTAACGTCGAATACATATGAATATATCTGCCCCATTTTAGCTTAACTTCCTTAATCCTTATGCACAAATGACAGGCCTACATAAGTGCTTGTTGAACATAAAGGACAAAATGTTGCTTAAGTCGTCTACATGTACTATTGTAATTCTTGTACTGGGATGTTGTGCAGGTAGCAAACATTTCTTTGTATTTACATCGTTCTCATTTTATCTTATAATGTTGATTTTATCTGTAACGTTTCCGCCGATGTAAATTATGATAAGGTCTTCCTATGTGCGCAGACAATTGTATATATTAAGTTCAAAATTGCTTTATAAAGGATAAGGATCAGGTAAACATCGACGAATCAAATTTTCCTTGAAGTTTACACGAATATCATCATTTTCCCTTTCTCGTAATTTGTTGTTTGCATTAGGAACACATATTATTGTCAAGTTACAATGTATGAGGCATTTTGTCAAATAGATGAGGGCATCTTTTGGGGCACCAGAGGAACCGCAGCTAAATGGTTATTGTCTAATCATAGAGAAACGCGGAGAAGACTATGTCTGGCGTGCTGTGCATTGTAACTCGCTTTTTAGTGACCTGTGCACACCGAAAGACAAGTATACAAACAAAGTGCACAACACAACATGTGTTTATATAAAGTCAGACCAAGTTAATTGAACCTTACCCTTAGCTCTCACGTTTTTGGAATAAACTTAATTTTTGTACTGATGATATCTTATAATTATTTATTAATTCATTCACGAATGCAGATATAAGATTGCATAAGAAGTGACGGTCAGTCATGGATACAACAATCAACAATACGAAAGGTAACATCATTTCAAAGATGCCAAGGTGGGAATAAACAGCATTTTATTTAACCAGACCTGCTGCCCGTGTTTTTAAACATAATGTATATAATTATTTATAGTTTTGTAGGATATTTATTATATCTTCAGAGCTAATAGGTTTATCCTTCTTTATAATAAAGACATTTTATGCTAGGGTTATGTTTAATTAGGCTAAATTCATAGAATTCTAGAAATCTTAGCTCATTTACTGATTGTTAATTTTGCTTAAATACACAGGTGTTTTGTTTATTACTCTGCGACCTACATAAGACGGGTTCATTAATTTGCTTATGCCATTTGCATGTTTTGCAAAAGGTAATCCTACAAATTCGGGTTTTTTCCTGCCTGTTCTGTTTAATTATTTGGCATATTTATGTGTGCATGCACCTAGGACGTTTGACCGCAGCGCATTATTGTGTGCGATATTCAGCAATCATACACCAACTACAAAACCAACGAGTTACTCACGGTATTTATTTCGGAAAAATAGTATTTTACCCATTAAATCCAAATCACGTACCAGTAGATCGTAATATTAATAGGTTTTTACATACAAGAAAACAAAATACCCACACAGATCATTTGTAATCTCCTAAAACTCTGAAGTCTTACTATTATCAGGCAGGAATGCCAGTTTATTTTAGGAGTCCTGAATACTGTTCTATATGTTTGTTATTGAAATAATTACGAAACTGTTCAACATAAGATGGTTTGCTTGACATCTCGGATTAAGATGTTTGACATATAAATTACCTGTCGATAGGCTTCAGCCACATAAGCTACAAACAGGCACGCTGTGGATCATAAATACACCAAACATTAATCCAAGTTCAGGTATTCTTTTTTTATTTCAACCTGTTTACATTTGACAGTTTTTGTGTATCGAATACATTAACTAACTATTACTCAGTGTATATTTAGTATAACGGATACAATAACTGTTTTGAAATTATTGTAAGGAAGCTCTGTGTCTTCATGTAGTTTTAGAAAGCACATTTAATATATAAAGATAATCCATATTAATTTTTTTCAAGACAGGTTTTGGCAGAAAGGAAAAACATGTTACCTTTGTCTACGGAGAGCTCGACCAAAATACACTGTTTGTAGGCCAAGAAACACAATCAAGGCGCCGATGACAACTGTTTGCGTTACAATAACGCCCATCATGGTTCCTTCAACACATAATATTTGCTAAGTTTATTTTTGCTGTCCATTAGTAGTTTGATTTTACTCTTATATTCGGCCCTAGAGGATCCATGTTAAAAGTTGAACTTTTCTGGTTCTATAAATAATTATTTTCGATATATTGAGAGTCCATTTAGTGAGATAAGGAAACGATTACCCCTGTTTGACTCTTCAGTCCTAGCATACTCGCATGGGGGACAGGTAGATCGTATATTCGATAAAGAAGGAACTGTTGACTTGAATGAGGGAAACCCATTTCTTGTAAATGACACAGGGGTTGGAAGCGTCTCGTACTGCCAAGAAGTTGACCTTGCTGATTCCTCTGAATGAGGTGTATTGTTCAACAGGACAATGGTTATAATGGTTGTAAATATAATATAATCGTCGTGTTGAAAGCAAATAAAAGTATATCTCTAACCTGATTTCAGACAAAGTGCGGGGTATTTTGACGAACAAAGGACTGATCGCCATAGATAACCTTGCGAAGACCTTATCATAACCGAGCAGTTACCTCTTCGCCTTGGTTCACCAATAGACCAATAGGCGTTTTGAGGATAACCTGTTGAATAAAAAAAAAAAAAAAAAAAAATAGACACATGCATGGTTTATTACATGTGTGAACCGTGGATTCATAAGTATGATACTGCTAAATCTAAAAGTCGTGCGAATCACCTGTCACTAAGCAGAACCTAAAAAAACTACACCTGAGAAAATGACTCATTAAATGGATTACTTTATAGGCGGCTTCCATTTCTTTTGTATTCAATCGTACCTTTCTAATCTACCATGGTAGATAATATATATTCATCCCATACTCATATACAAAAACTAGACTTAACATGTAATACATTTCTCACATTTCTTTGTGTAAGATCGGAATTGCGTGCTAGTTTGCATGTATGAGTTCAAAGTTATTAGATGATACCTATGTTTACAACAGCTAGTTTAAATGTCCTGTCCTCATAGAGGGATGCATAGATTTTCGCCTGAGGAAGGGGATTGTACATCAAAAAGGTTAAGGACAGGAGATGTAAAACCCTCTGGTTTAAACATAGGTATCACCTTATAACTTTAAACTCACTCACATTTCATTGGCTATATAATTAAAGCTTAAATGTTAGGTGGACAAACGATTTCATGAAAAAAAATATCAGATGGCATTTCAAAATGGAAGCTGGTTTGTTGTATCTTACCAGAGTCAATAAATGTCCATTCTTCACGACGAAGGCCTATCCAGTAAACCTTCTGGTCAACATCCAGAGACCCTCCGATGAATGTCTTTGAAATATTACTTATTATACCTTTCTCATTATTCTGTGGAAAGACGGCCATTTCCCAACCGTTAAAGGCGCAGAAAGCTTTTGCTGTCTCCCAGTTCAAATCATGATATTTTCGAATATAACATACGTCTCCGATATTGATGCAGTCTAGATTATGTACGCCAATGGCACTACATCGTTTGCAACCTGTATGTGAGGGTAAGAAGAAAAGGGCCCCATTCAAAATATCAATTAAGCTCATTTACACCTGTTGTTTGAACACAGTTCCTTGAAAAGATAAGACAGGTAATAACAGAATATATACGTATTAAACATATTGAAACCAGGATATTAGAAATCACGAAAATATATCGTTTAGCTATGCTTATAACAAGTATAATAGAATTGCGTTGAATGTTGCAAATGAGGCTAGACAAACTTGACAATATGGCCTGATATTCGCATCTGTTTAAGCATTTTAAGAACTTTTATTCAAATGTTATAGAAAATTAGGAATACAGGTCTTAATATTTGATTGCACCGACAATACTTTTGCATGACTGACAATCTTACTTTACTTGTTAAGCCAGCAAACAATTAATATATATATATATATATATATATATATATAGTAGAAGGTAGTGTTACCCTCCGATGTAAAGTGCTCTATGGCCTACAAGCTAGGCCAGAGCGGTATAACTCTGAAGAAAAACAACACTGTTAATTCACAACAGACTGTTTCACGGGATGCGACCCGATCATCAGGTGAATGTGGTTAACCACATTCACCTGATGATCGGGTCGCATCCCGTGAAACAGTCTGTTGTGAATTAACAGTGTTGTTTTTCTTCAGAGTTATATATATATATATATATATAGGTGTGTATATAAAAAATGATGGAACGAAAATGCAAAAATGCTTAGCTGTTACCAAAAGTACACCAGATAACATTCTTTAAAAGATAAATGCGTACAAGGTGGCCTTCATGGACCAATTACTAAATTAATTTCCAGGAAAATGGCCCCAGTGGTCCCTGGGATATTGTTCACGAAAGAAATCTAATAACACTGCCTAGTTACCGTATCGTCCAAATTTCTGAAAATCTCTTATTTACATTCTAGTATAAGTGCCGATCACCATCTAACTTTATTTACAATAGCGGGGACAAGTACTGAGAAAATGCCCACTTTTGAGCGTGTCATGCCGACAGAGAGTCTCATGGATGTACCAAGGGCTAAACAGACAGAGAACTGATCAATATAATTTCTCACATAAGCAGGGCTTGATATGAACAAGGCATCGAAGCTGGTCTGACGATGCTTACTGGCCTGAGACAATCAAATTGCATGAAGAAGGTTGACACATGAGGGCCACAAATGTCTTATTTTTATTGGCCGAATGATCAATCCTTCAAATAACAAACTTTTTAAGGCAGCTCTTTCCCAGTCATGCCCCTCTTTGACAGGGGTGCTCTGAAGTGCACATTTTCTCACAGATAAACAGTCATAATTTAATAGTTGTTAAAACATGAGCAAGAATTGAGTCTAATTCTGTTCACACCTTGCACGTCGACAGTTTGGAAGGTGTAATCAATCATATAACCAAACAGAAAATATTTGTTTATTTGGTTATTCAAAAGGATTTGAATTTCAGGTCGCTTGTTGTCATGTTTTGCACCGTGGTCCCCAGAATGTAGGTCATGATCACTTAATTTTGGGTTTCCCAGGATACTGTGCAATCCACTTTGATTGCACGTTTGATTTTTGAAGGCTAACGTTTTACGAATTATTCCCTGTTAAAAGAGCTACGGTAGGACGTCCTTTCAAACAGGACAGACAAGGGACAAAAGTTGTTTCATGACTCATAGAAATTGCTACATTTATGGCGTAGTCTGCAAAGTTTAGAAGCATATATGACATTTTGTTACTCGCTTAAAAAATTCACCATGGAACGTATGGACATAGATTTGTAACACCAGGACGTGAATTTTAAAACCTGTTATAATATAAGAACTGACCTTTTTTTTGACATATTACCCCTTTGTCATTTTCATGGCACATCGCTGCATTCAGAACCTCCAGTTTTGTATGCAGGATGCCACAGTTAAGGTTTTTGCTCCATTTAACAGCTTGAAATGTCTTGGCTGTAAAAAGATAACTATTTTTACTGGGAAACCTGCTATTTCTGACACCTAATTTAATTCAAAGGCATGATACAGAAATACAGAAATCAGTTTTATCGACATGTTATTCAATACTTCTGAATACGGGATGGCCTTTTGAGCAGATGTGCAGATCTACTCACGGGGTTTTGAGCAATCGAGCCAAAGAAATTCCCCGAGCCATTTTCTTTGAAGGCCAAGCCATGCTGCATCAAGGTCCTTGCTCCTCATAAAGGTGATTACCCGCTTATAATCATCATCATTTCTAATGATGGGTAGTTTGCATCTCCGCTCACAGGCCACGCACTGACTCCTGGCTTCCTGCCATGATCTACATTCGGCTACTTCATACCTGCTGCCTAAACTAATTACGTGTATTCGATCTAAGAACAAATAAAATAATAAATATATGTGTTTTCCGTATTTTTTGTTTCATTGGAATTTCTTCATTTATTTACCTGACGGTAAAGCTGTTTTCCTTTAAATTAAATTATTTCAAATACTGAGTTGGAAAATGAGTTTGCTTGATCCATTATTCATAATTCATACCGTATTACAAATGGACTTACTTTTGTCAAGCGAGAATATAGTAACTGTCAATAGGAAACGGATTAAAGTTTCCATCATCATTCAGATATGAACACTGAAAAAGCAAATGCATTAAAATGAAGTTTCTAGATGAGAAAACATGAACTGCTTTATCCGTTTTGATATATCGGACATAAAATTGTTCGGATGTTTTATTGTTGGCAATAATTGATTAGACTAGCAATATACAGTTAATAATACAGGCAATCGGCAAGTGTGATCGTCTAACTTGATAGCTCAAATGCGGGGTATTAGGTTCAATCAAAAAGATAACCTTTGTAAGAAAACCTTAGTGACTCGATTAGCTATCAGACAAAATAATTCAAGGATATGTGTCGTAATTGTGCAATGATGTCTAGTTCAGATTTAACATTTAAAATGAAGGACCAAAGTTAAATCCAAAAAGAAAACATCATAATTACGGCCAGTTATCCCCGGAACAACAGCCCCTGGCCAATTACCCCTCAGATCATTTTCCCAGGGTATTTATACATATTTAAGTACACAACATGCAAATTTTAAAACTATGAAATATATATTGTATAGATTCTGCAGTGTACATGACTGCAAAAAAAGGGAGATTTGTCAAAATGTAAAAACCAAAAAATTATGCAAAAGGGGAATAGCAATGTGAACCGGGACTGTGATAGAGGAGAGGATGCTGTAGATTATGCAAGACTATAAACAAAATGACATAGAAATTATCTTGGAATAGTTACAGCTTGTCCTTTAAATGGACACTTACTGCAGTTGGCTGTATTTTGACTGTCTGTAATTATGAATCGTTTGGAAAATATTTATCAACTTTTAATTTCTTATTATCATAATATCTAGCCAAGGGCTCAAATAATGCCTATTCTTTACCTTAAAAAAATACCAGGATTATATATATATATATATATATATATATATACATATTGTTATATATAATTATATATACACTTTACGTGTGTATATCTATTTGTTGTGTATGATAATTAATATGTATCTTTAGACGTTCATCGCACAATATTAACTTCCTAAAGAGAACCAGGATGTATTTTTGCATAAGATATTATTTAAAATTTAGATTATATAACTTATTAACCTGGGAGTAACGAGGCATCTTCCCGAGGGATCATTGCCAAGGAGCTTATTGTTGTGAGGGGGGGGGGATGTTACGCCGGATGGTTAATGGCTGAGGGTAATCGGGCGCAGAGGCTTGTGGTTCTAGATCCGTCCCAAGTATATGTTAGGTTAAAGCAGTATTCTCTGCGGTAAAACCTTTGCACAAAGGACACAGGATCATAATATTTCCATTGCATAGTACGTTATATTCAACAAATATATCTTACAAATAATGACAGAAAAATTACTTGCCTTATTTGTCCAGATCGTTGTTTATGAATTCGACATCTCACAAATCACCGACGGGATATAAAATGATGCTATAGGTACTGGTGTTCTAAACTCACGTAATCCCGAGCGCCTTGTGTTTACATGACAAAGTAATATCACCGATAAGCTCACATACAGAAGCAAGTTGTGTGTTTATACACGCCTCCATGCCTCAGGTTGTGAGAGTAATGAGAACGGCTAGTATTGGTCACAACTACATGTATATCAGAAATTCGATTTAAAACTACGTTGTTGGTATGATGTGTATTATAAACAGTTATATTTATAATTATTTGGTAACTGATGTTCCTAATGATTGGATTGATCGTGAGTTCATTTAAAAATTATGGCCAGCCTTCATTGATATGGTCTCCGACATTCGACGAGAAGAGACTTTTTTCGTTTCTCTTTCTCTCTTTGTCTCTCTCTCTCTCTCTCTCTCTCTTCTGAATGCAAAAATTATTTGACGGAACAGCTTTACATAATGCGGGATGTTTACATTTTATGTAAATTGCATTATGCATGTTTTATACCATTTTTAATTTATGATAGTACATCAGCCAGAGGGATCACCAGTACCAAACAGGTGACCATTGCTAGAATATAAAAGTAATAATTTATTTTTTCGAAAGGTGTATGTATGTAAATAATAGACATACCTGATAGCAGTGTAAATGTGGTTGCTTTCTGTAAAAATATCAGCCTGTGTGTAAGGGACAATATAGTTACTGGCAGTGGGAAACGGATTAAAGTTTCGGCACTCATTCAGATATGAAGACTGAATATCAAATCATTCAAATGAAGATTCTAAATGATAAAACATGAACTGCTATGTCCGTTTTGATATATCGGACATAAGGTTGTTTTGTTTTACCTGGAAATACCAATTGCATGTAGCCACTAACCGGAAAACTAATTAATCTTAAAATTATTTTGTAATGTCTTGATGAGTTGCGTAATCGTTAATGATATTTTTTATTTCAACACTTTGACAGATTTAGAACAATGATTAAATATAAAAAAATACAGTATTTATAGAAATACTTAACTTGAGCCTCCCTCTGGTTTATTGCAGAATATAAGAATCCCTGTAATATAAGATCCAATTATTCTGTGACCAAATGGTTTTAGATTATAAATGTTGAAGAAATACAAATATATCAAATAAACACGTTTCTTGATTTCCTTCCCTATTATTTTATATATAACATATGGAAAGCTTGGCCTTTTGGTAAAATTAAATCCGTAATTTGTCAACTGCTTCATGTTTGTTGTTGAACCATGACATGCTTTATTTCTTTTATTCATAATGAAACACAAACACACAAAACACACACACACATGTATATATATATATATATATATATATATATATATATATATATATATATATATAGAGAGAGAGAGAGAGAGAGAGAGAGAGAGAGAGAGTCAAAAGGTAAATTCACCATTAACCATATACCATTAAATTATACTCAAAATTAACAAAAGAATTTTAGGTTACCATTTCTCAACGTCATGGCGTAGCGACACAAATATAATGCCAAAACTCTCGGCGGTAAATTGAATGTATGATAACAGGAGGTACTTAGATTCAGTGCCAGATTAGTTGATCATGCATGCCTAGAAGCTATATGCAGCTTAAGGGAATATGCATAGTTCGCCCTTCTGATCATAAGATCTAGTTCTTCTTTGTGTAAGGTCAGGCTGTATTTGACCGTTCACCTGTTATCACCGATGCTTGATTATACACCTTACTGGATCTTTATCACACAGTGACCGAAGGCGGGATATATCCTGCACTCAGCATAATAATCTATTTGGACGCTTGGCTCATATGTCTGAGAAATGTCCCATAAGATACTCAAATTTTCCTTAAATTAATTGCTGAACTGAAACCGTTTCTCTTTAATAACACAATCGCACACATTTTATTCACGTGCCAGGACTCAACCTGAGCTCAACAAAATTGTACTTGTAGACTCCGATAGTTTCTTTTATATAAATGAGTCTTCTGCCTAGTATTGTAAAATATTTTCTGAAGTATTTCAGTCAATGTAGTCTCACTCTGTATTCTATAGGATGGACTCACCAAAACGGCCTTTAAAGCATGGGCCAGCACTTCCCCCACCTCTTCAAAGGGTTCATGTATGATCGCCGTTCCACAGATTTATATGTTTATACATTAAGAAGACAACACATGAATAAAACACTTTTAGAGTGTCAATTAACCAGGAATAACAAGGATTGAAAGAGCTGTATTTTGAAAATAACCTCTGAACACTCAAAAGTTATGAATTATACAAATAAGTATTAACATCTACTGTCTTTCACAGAAAGCATCCCTTGTATGCAGTTAAGATCATAATCAGTTTTTGCGTTTTTGCTTCACTATATGCACAATGAAGAGAGATAAGGAATCATAGTCCCCTATACCGTATATCTGTCACACGCACATATACTAGAAAGCCTTCGATGTTTATACTTTTAGTTTTACCTTTAATATTCATGGAAACACATATACTTCTGCGCTTAGTTATGAATAAATGATAATGTTGATAATATTAAAAAAGAAATATATTTGATAAAATATTTCATTTTATTTATATATAACATGACATTTGTCATGCACCTACTGTTTTCCTCGTGCCCAAAACATCATTGTATTAGGACTAGTAGTCGATTCGGTCGGTCTGAAGATATACGTTATACAGATAATAAGTAGCAAAACATATATTTATGATAGACAAATACAAATTTAAAACATATTCGTGGCACGCTTTAGTAAAACTATAATCGGGACAGACCCATATGGACAAAACTGATAGTATACACTGTTTTAAACAACGTTAGAAAAATGCTTTAGATATATTTTTATCAAATGATTTCTTTTCTGTCCTTTGATTCATTACACGTGTAAAGTCTCGAGGAACTAATTAAAGCAGCAGCAAACCATAATTTAGATTTTTATAAATATTAACTTGTCAATACTACTGTTAACGGACAATTAGGTTAACCAACTCTGAATTTGTTCAAATAAAATTATCCTTATTTAAAATCATTTCAGGACTGCAGAAAGAATCTGTTAACTCTCTTACATGTCAATAATGACAGAATGTGTGTGAGAAATAATATTTAATGCAATAAATTACATTGTGTAATGAATATATTTCAAAATATATTCTGTATGTGGTTCAGGTTGGGATTTAGTAACACAAACACCCAGCCGTTTAATTCGAGGGAGGCGTTGTTAGAGATATTTTCTCATGTCCTATCACCCGGAGAGAGAGTGGTGGTCTTTTGCATAAGGCGCCCTATAGGTCTAAGGGTTTTTGCAAATGTTTTCAGTAGTTGTTAGCTTGATAACACAAACCCGTACAATAGCGTAAAAAATAATAGAGTGTTTACACACCTATCAACAAAGATGTGTATATATGTACACATCTGTTTATAACAAGTATTGATTTTTTCTTACCCTGTCTCACTTATTATCTCACTCTATTTGTGTTATAACTTTTAAAATGGAATACATGTCCATTATCCCTACTTTTCCCTTTATTTCTTAAACAGTTATTAAATGATGGATGCTGAGTTTACAATGGAGCCTGGTTTCCTGTGCGTGACAAAGTAATTGTAATTATATTAATAACTGGAAGCAATTACATAAAATGAACGCAATAAAATGCACTTAGATTAGTTATATTAAGCATTCAAATATATATTGATGATATCCGATAATGAAGCACACCATATAACTGACAAAAAATACTGTTTTCCGTAAAGGTTTTAGTCCCCTCGCATCGTTAATAATATGTTAACAGTTCCAAAAATAATTCAGTACACCATTAACAGCGTCAAAAATAATAGAGTGTTTACACACTTCCAGTCCGTCATATAAAGATATGTTATTCTCAAATATATAAGCGTTTGTAGATTCTAATAACAATTAAAAAAGAGGGAGCACATATGGTGTTTTAAACACACACATATGTATTTTATTATTATTTTTATTATTGTTATTATTTGTTATCTTAAATATCATAATAGTTGACCACATTACACCGAATTATCCAGTAAAATACATGGTGCACAAATGACGTCGAATACATATGAATATATCCGCTCCGTATTTCCTCAACTTCCTCAATTCCTATGCACCAGTTTGAGGCGTACCGAAGTACATGTTGAACGTAAAAACAACATGTTTCTTAAGTCGTCCATATGTATTCTTGTAATCCTTTTAGTGGGATCTTGTGCAGGTAGCAAACTTTTTCTCTCATTTTTACCGTGCTAATTTTTTATTATCTTAATTTTATCTGTAACGTGCCTATTAATGTAAACAATGCTGAGCTCTTTCGATGTTCGTACAGATTTGGTTGTACGAAATGCCACTTCGCACTGAGGCACAGTCAATCTAGCACTCATAAGATCACACATATTGTATTAGTATTATAAGTTCTTGATTGAACAAAATAGTAAAATTTGCGCTTGATTCGTTAAATCGCCTGTAATGTTAGGAATATATAACATAGTTTATTGGTATACGATAATATTAAAGCCGATTTGCTTTCGCTTCTTTTTGAGCAGGAACTGTCATTTACGGAGAAGGAAGTTCTTGGATCACAGCCAAACAAAGATGCAATGAGTGCGGGAAGACTTGTTCACTGCCCAGAATCTTTACTCGAGATGATTATGACAAAATAAAATCACAAATGGTTTCATTTAACTTATTTTCTGCATGGCTGAGCCTAAGGAAACAAAGATTCAGGGAATTCCAGTGGCTAAATGGCTCACCTCCATGTATGTAATATGAAATGTGATTTTGTATTGATTTTGAAAAAAAAAAGATCGAATTCCTTTATTTTCATTTGATTAAATTCTTAAATGACGTTGAGGAAACAATATCTAATCATGGCATATCCTCCAAATGATATTCAACACAGCTCTGAAATTCCGGGCAAAGTACGCAGATGCTTTGGACGTGTGTGGTACACTGAGTTTGACAACTGGAGCGCTGCTAGTTGCTTTTTGCGAAAGTGACAAGTTTGGTGTGTTGTGTCAACAGCGAGGTATTGAAGAGTTTCTGCCAGGTTTTATTTAAAAAAAATGTAGTGATTATATATATATATATATATACATATATATATCAATGTATAAAAATGTGTGCATGTGTGTGTATGTGTATGTGTGTTGTCTCAGCGCATTGATTATTTACATTTCTTGGTTAAAAAATACCTTTATTGTCACGACTTTTATATATGAAAATATTTGCTGTTTAGAAAAGTACTTATATAATATTTTTTTTTCAGATTGCAGAAGCTGCAGCTCCATAGCATCATCGTCAGGACAGTGTATTTTTCTACAGAACGTGTGCTACATTTTAGGTTTATCTAGAATGACCTGGCAAACAGGAAAAGGGTATTGCATTTCCAAAGACATGAACATGGCTGTGTTCACAGGGAATGAGGAAATGGCTGTTCCGAAGAAACTTTTGAAAAGGATCTCGCGCCTGAAAATTAATATTACAGTTAACTCATTATGGATTGGACTAAGGCATGCAGATTGGTTATATGAGGAAACAGAATACAGTGAGTACAACTATTTTCCTCCATAAAGCCTTCGCCTGAAAGTTAGGAACATATATTACCATATAGTGTAAGTGTTTATAAATATATATGTTTATGAATAGAAGGAAAAGTATTGAATACTTCAAAGGTGCTAAAATATTAACGTAAGTTTATTATATATTTTTCTCTAAGGCGCTGGAAAATATACATTTTGGGATATAAATGAGCCAAGACAGAGAGGGGAGTGTGTTGTGATGGAGAAAGGCCAACGTGGTTACACGTGGAGAACAGCTGACTGTGATGAAAAACACAATTCAGTATGTCTTAGTCAAGGTAAGAGTCAAACACAAAGTTTCCTGACATGTTATGTATAGATATGAATGTAATTTTATTTAGCATTAAAAGACCTTCCTTTATAAGCAGAAGAAAGGACGGAACTTTCAATCAGATGCATCCAATGTAGTCTCTCGTGTACACTCCCAGTCATATTAAACCTGGAGGATTATGTAATGACAAAGAAACTCATTGAAAAGAGAAATCTAAGTACAGTGTGGTTTGGATTAAAAAGAAAATTGCTGCACAGGTATACTTGGGTTAACGGGGAATATTACGGTAAATATGCTTGCATTATAAAATCCTTATTTTTAGTTGGCTGAAACGGTGCATTTTTTTCTTTGTGTTGCTTTATCGTGCTTAATTTCAATGATGATCCTGATTATTTAGAAGCGTTCGGAAAGTTTTTCTTATTCTTGAACTAAAAATAAAGACATTTAGTTAAAAACGTTTATGACAATTAAATATATTCACTCTAATGTCAGATGGACCAAGTATAAATGAGGACCGCAACAGGCATTGTGGAACAATAATCATGAAGAGTGGAACGATAGGTGCTTACGAGTGTTATAAGATTTTACCAGGAGTGATATGTCAGGTTAAAGGTATTTGGCATAAATAAATTATAATCTAGAAGATAACATTGACGATAACATAACACAATAAAATATCAGATATTTTAATAAGATGATGAACATGGAAGAATCATTAATATCCAACTTTTTTTAGGATGTTCCCGTTGCAGCGATTTGGCACTGCATTCCATGTACTGTTTAAATATAAAGGAAACATGTTATATTCGAAAATATCAGGAGCTGAACTGGGAAGCAGCTAAAATCTTATGTTCGGTGAACAATTGGACAACTGCCATTTTCTCTGGTGAAAGCAAAGACAATCTAAAGGCTATGGTTTCGAGTGCATTTTCCAAATGGAATGGGGATGTTAAGTACTGGGTTGGCCTCCGCCGTGAAGAATGGCTTTATAAAGGATACAGATCAGGTAAACACATGGACGAATCAAACTTTCTTGAAGATTAAACAAATATCATCTTCATCCCTTTCTCGTTATTTGTATTTGCAGTAGGAGCATATTTTATTATCAAGTAACAGTTTACTATGCATTTTGTCAAAAGTGGAGATGAGGGCATCTTTTTGGGCACCAGGGGAACCGCAGCTAAAGGGTGACTGTTCTATTATGGAGAAACACGGAGAAGATTTCATCTGGCGTGCTGTGCATTGTGACTCACTTTACAGTGACCTATGCACCGGAACAGGTAAGTATACTAAAGCAGCATTCGCACTCACATAAACACATGTATAAAGTCACACGACATTAAAGGTACCCTACTTTTACCTCTCACGTATTTTGGGAGATACTAATTTTTGTATTAATAAAAATTAATATAAACTCCTCATTTATATATTTATTTACAAATGGCAGACGGAAGATTACGCAAGAAGGATAGGTCGATCCTGAATATAGCAATCAACAATACGAAAGGTATATAAGTTCAAAGATTCTGAGTTGGTATAAACAGTAGTTTTGTTTCAACCAGAACTGCTTGTCCATGTTTTGAACATAATGGATAAAATTATGTTTAGTTTTAAAGGATATTGATTTTATCTCCCGGTACTTGTTTACAAGTATGGCTATTAAATGCTAGGTATCCTTCTTTCTAATTTAGAAATCGGATGCTGGGGTTATGCACTGTCTCATTAGGCGAAAGTCAGAGCATTTCGGAAATTGAAGCTCACTTACTCCTTGATAAATACATAGCTGTAGGATTTATTACTTTCCCACGTCCATAAGACGGATTCATTCATTTGCTTATGTGTTTTGCATGTAATACAAATGTGAACCCTACCATAACAGGATCTGCTTGCCTTTTGTTTTAATAATTTGGTATATTTACATATGTGCATGCACCTATGGCACAGCGCATTATTGGATGCAACATTTAGCAATCATACACAAACTAGCAACCAAACAAGTTATTCAAGGTATTCATATGTTTAGGGAAAATAATATTTCATCTTTTTTTTATATCAAAACATTGCTCATTAAAACGTAATGTTAAAAGGTCATGATGTACAAAAAATAAGAACACAGATCATTTGTAATCTCCGAACACCATGAAGCCTTACTTTTACAAGGGCAGGTAACTCAGTGTTAGTTGAAAGACCTGATTACTTTTCTATATGCTTGTCAGTTAAACAAGCATGAACTTTTTTTTTTCAACAAAATGATTTGTTCTTGACATCTCGGTTTAAGATGTTTGACAGGTAAATAACCTGTCGACAGGTTCCAGCCACATAAGTTACAAACAGTCAAGCTGTGGACTTAAAATATGCCAAACAACAATCCAAGTTCAGGTATTCTATTTTATTTCAGCCTGTTTACCTTAGTCAGTCAAGTGACACACGTTTGAAACAGCAAGATACAGAGGTTATCGATCGAGTATCGAATACATTAACTGTGACAAAATGGATATTCTGTAGAACGGAGATAATTACTGTTACGAAATTATTGTAAACACGCTTTGTGCCGTCATGTCAGGTGAAGATAACCCTGCAAAAAGATGATGAAGTTTGCATCTTGGCAATTATAAACATATACAGTGACTCCTCTATTTTCATGTCATATTATTTATGTATGCTTGGTTTAACCCCCGTGATTCAAATTTTATTCGCAGCAAAATAAATCAAAATTTATTCCAGACATCACCCTATTACCATTACCTCAGTATTTGGACAAACACGTTTAAGAGAGTACATTCAATATTTTAAGATAATTTATATTCAGCCTTTCTATACAGGTTTTTGCTGAGAATGAATAAAGGTTGCCTTGGTCTACGGAGAGTTCTCTCGAAAAACACTGTCTGTAGGCCAACAAGTACAATCAAGGCGCCGATAACTAATGTTTGCGTTACCATAACGGCGATCAACATTCCTTCAACACGTAATATTTGCATTTATATAGTTATTATTGTCCATTTCTAGTTCGGTTTCACTCTTAATCGTCATTGACCAAAGATGAACCATGTTAAAATTGAACCTTTCTTGTTCGATAATATTGTGTTTTACTTTTTTATATACAGTGAGTTCATGAAACGATTACCGGGGATTGTGGATTCAGTTCTAACTCACTCGCATGGTGAACAGGTACGTTTTGTGTTCGATATGGAAGGAACTGTTGATTTGGCTGAAGGAACCCATTCCGTGTAAATGACACCGGGGTTGGAAGTGCCTCGCACTGCCAGGAAGTATCGAACAACAGGATACTGGTTATAATGATTCTTGTCACAAGTTCATTTATAACATAATCGTCGTGTTGAAAGCAAATAGATGTTAATGTCTCACCTGATTTCAGACAAAGTGCAGGGTATTTTTAAGAACAAAGGACTGATCGCCAGAGTTAATCTCGTGTTGACTTTATCAAAACCGAGTAGTTACCTCTTCGCCTCGGGTCAGCAACAGACCAGTACGCGTTTTTAGAATATCCGGTTGTAAAATAATTAAGAAACGTGCAGTGTATATTTCATATGTGAGTTGTTGATGCATAATTCTGTTACTGCAAAAATCTTATGTCGTACTGGTATGTTATCACCTATGAAGCAGAATCTGAAAAGAATGCTCGGTAGAAAATGACTCAAGGAATGGATTGTTCATAGAAGGCATGCGTTTCGTTTGCATTCAATCGTACGTTTTAATCTTTCAACGTACATAATCTATATTCATCCCATACTAGTGCACGACCAATAGACCTAGGTTATACATATGACACATTTCATTGTTTAAAATCGGAAATGCCGTGTTAGTATGAATATGTGAGTTTAAATTTATAAGGTGACACCTGTGAAAGACTTTTTGAATGTCCTATCCTACAGATTGTGGGTGCATAGATTTCCACCTTAGGAAGGTGTAAATCCAAAGCTTGAGGATAAGAGATGTAAAACCATCTGGATTAAACATAGGTATCACCTTATAACTTAAACTTACTCTTATTTGATAGGCTATATCATTGAGGCTTAAACGTTAGGTGGACAAACGATTTTCTGAAAAAAAATATCAGATTGCATTCCAAAACGGAAGCTGGTCTGTTGGATCTTACCAGAGTCAATAAATGTCCATTCTTCACGACGAAGGCCTATCCAGTAAACTTTCTGATCAACATCCAGAGACCCTCCGATGAATGTCTTTGAAATATTACTTATTATACCTTTTCATTGTTCTTTTGAAAGACGGCCATTTCCCAACCATTCAAAAAGCAAAATGTTTTTGCTGTCTCCTAGTTAAATCATGATATTTTCAAATATTACATATATCTTAGATATTTATACAGTCTACCTTATGTGAGACAATAGCACTACATCGTTTGCAACCTGTATGTAATCATTAGAAGAAAAGAGCACCGTTCAAAAGTGTCAATTAAGCCCTTTCACACCTGTTGTTTGAACAAAAGCGTCCTTAAAATTAATTAGCCAGGTAATAACTAGTAATATACTTTTTAAAGGTTTAAGTAGGATATTAGAAATCACAAAAATATATCGCATAGTTTGCTCATAACAAAGGTAACTAACTTAGGAATAGAGCCTTTGCAATCAAGAATTAATGGCCTGACATTCTCATTTGATTTAAAATTCTCAAAACTTGCCTAACGAACATAACGAGTTGTGTTCAGACTTTGTCGAAGTAAGGAATAATATCGGTTTTAGGGACAAATATATACCCAGGGGAAATATATGATTGCGCCTACAATACTTTTGCATGACTGACATTTGTCAATCTTATTATAACCATAGAGCTAGCTAAAATATTAAAAAAGGTATGAAAATGCCAAGGTACAAAGTAAAGGTCATAGCTACCTGACTAGAAATTGACCTTCTATAACTACTATGTTTACTTTCAGGAGAAATGGCTCAAATTGTTTCTTAGATAAAGATTACTAAAGGAATTCTTCAAACGCTCTCTGACTACCATATTGGTTTTATGTTTAAAAATTGCATATTAGTAATTAAAAAAAAAACTGATCACCATTTGTTATTGCATTATAATAGCGTAAACATGTACTTAGAAAATGTCCACAATTGAGGATGTGAAATGGACATATCCTTAAGGCTAAACGGACAGACAAAAAAATATCAATATAGGGTCCCATGCAAGCACGATTTATGTCACCAATCATTATAGATTGCAGAAACAAATTTGACATTAGAGGACGCACCAGTGCCATATTGTTTTTTTTGGTCGCGTGATTAAAATATCAGCAAAATGTTGTGATAGCAGCTACAACCGGTCTTCAGATAACTGCCCTTTAGTGCAAATTTTTACGAACAAGAACCGTATTGTTAGAACCACTTAAACGTGGTTTTGCGTCGTAACTGAAAGAATAAAGGTCAAATTCTTCTAATGATGCTCGCTGCAAGTTGGAAGGTCTATTGAATAATATGATCCAACACAAAATAATTGTTCAGCAATTTTGGCCATTCAAAAGAACATTACTTTATGAGCGTTTATATTAATTTTTTTCTGCATCATGGCTCCCAGAATAGGCTACCGTCACTTTTTTTGTTTTCCGAGGAGATTTGAAGTTGAAAAAGCTGACAATTGCAAATCTATCATACATACACCATTATGTTAGTTACTTAAAACTTTTAACACCTATATTTACTCTTTTGTTCAGAAGTAACATTTTACAACTAAGGATAATATACTGTACATAAGACCCCTTGGTCATTTTCATGGCATATCGCTGCATTAAGAGGTTCCGATTTTGTATTACCACAATTTTGGTTCTTGTTTCGTTTAAAATCTTGAAATGTCGTAGCTGTAAAGGATGACTCTATATGACATCAGATAACCTGATTATTCTAATACCCAGATTAAGTCGAAGGACTTTTCCGATTCAGTTTTATCCGAGTCTTCATTAAGATTCTTTTCCCCTTAGGGACAGTTAAGTGATTCATTTAAGAGATAGTCAAATGCGCAGTGTATATGATAATAAATAAAAGTGAATACAGAATGGTTATTTAAAAGATTTCTCTTTTGCGACGTTTCAGTGTCAAGTAGATCTACTTACAAGGTTTTGAGCAATCAAGCCAAAGGAATTCCCCGAGCCATTTTCTTTGAAGGCCAAGCCATGGTGCAACAAGGTTGTTGCTTATCCTAAAGGTGATTACTCGCTTTTAGTGCTCATAATTTCAATTATAGGTAGTTTGCATCTCCGCTCTCAAAGCAAGCACTGACTCCTGACTTCCTTCCATGATTATATTCGGCAATTTCATGCCTGCTCCCTCAACTAACTATGTCTGTTCGATCTACTAACAAATAAAACAAAATTAACCATCCGCCCATTAATATAACTAGGCGCATTCCGTATTTGTAGTTTTATTGGAATATCTTAATTCAGTTTACAGACAGCAAAGCTGTATTATTTTTAATTAAATTATTTCGAATACTGACCTTGAAAAAAAGCCACAAGACCATTTTTTGCAGATTGCTTGCCTGTAATTAAAACCGTAATGCAAATAAACTTACTTTTTTTTCAAGCAAAATATTCTAGTAGTTCGTGGCAGTAAGAAAAGAAAAAAAAAGGTTCCGTCGTCATTCAGATACAAAAAACTTAATTATTAATTGGATAAAAATGAAAAACATTAGAAAAACATTAACCACTCTCTTCGCTTGATATATCACACAACTAATCGAGGTATATGTGTCGTAAATTCCAAAGATTGCTAGTTCAGATATGAAATTTATAATGAAAAAACTACAGTTTATCCCAAATGAAAATGTGACAATTAGCCTCCAAACAAATACTCTTACAAACTCACAACAATTATTTTGGTTAGTTAAACCGGAGACAATAATTTCCCTCGATTACTCCTTAGACTATTTTCCCGATGGTATTTATACATTTTAAAGTACAAAAAATGCAAAATAGAGCACCATGATTTTTTTAAAATATAAAAAAAAAATCAAATTGCAAAGAGAAGAGACCGGGACTAGGAACGCAGGGACATTAAACGAATTATATGAGAATAGTTACACCTTGCCTTATTAATGACATTTACTGTAATTGACGTTATCTTTTACTGTCTTAAATATTATCTGTTTGAAAAACATTTAACAACTTTTTAGTTTCTCATTATCAATATATTTAGCCAAGGGCAAAAATAAAAAGGCCAGATACATTATTTCTTATTTTTAGAATATTTAGCCAAGGGCTGAAATAAAAAAAATTAAAGCAAGCAGCTTACATGTCAAAAGATTGCAGAGTTATATAAATATATGTGTATATATACATATATACAAATATATAATATATATATACATATATATAAATATATACAAATATATTTATATATATACACTTCACGTGTGTATGTATATATTATTTGTTTATGTTAATTTATATGTATCTATACATGGGCATCATCTTTACATGTTCATATATATGTTTATATTTTTATATACATGTACTTTACGTGTGTATATATATTATTTGTATATGTTAATCTATATTTGTATCTTTACATGTTAATGAGGTAAATTATTGCTGACCCCACAATATAAATTTTCTCAACAAGAGCCAGAATGTATTTTATTTTTCATAGGACATACTTTGAAATTTATATGATATAACGTGGGAAAACATGAGAAAACCGAACGAATTGTTGTGAAGGGGGAGGGGGGGGGGGGTAATATCCAGGCAATAATGGTTTGGCGGTAACAGGCGGGAGATACTTGTTATTCTACAACCATTCAAAACAAAGTATATGTTAAGATATAGCAAACCAACAGACATGCAGCATTTTCTGCGGTATAACTTTTTTTAGAGAAATATCGGGCCTTATTTTCCCAGAGCGTTGTTCATGAATTCGACATACGCAAATACAAATGATAAAGTGATATTTTATGTACTGCTGATCTTAAGTTCACTTAATCCCGAAAGGTTCGTGTTAACATAACAAAGTAATATCACCGATAAGCTCACATAGAAACGCAAGTTGTGTGTTTATGCACGCCTCGAAGCTCCAGGCGATAAGAGTAATAAGAACGACTAGTACCGGTCACAGCTATATGTACGTATGAACTATAATTTAATATTTCATTAATGATATGAATTTTGAAAATACGTATATTTACGGTTGTTTATTCAGGAACAGTACCATGCCAACCATCCAAGGCTTCAACAGATTTTTATTTTGGATTTTCCAAACCTATGTGGGTATGTGATTTCCTTTTTACTGCTGTCTATATAATAATGCCATAAAGTTATTTATCTTCTTTACACAAACTCTCAAGGGGATATTTGTAAAAATGATTAATGAAAAAGTCCTCAGGACAAAAACCATAGCTATTTCATTTCAACAGATGCATGTACACTCTATCCAGTTTTAGGGTGCGCTTTGATTGAACACATCCACGGGCTAAAATGTGAGAATAATACAACATGGGTAGAGGCAGTTAAATGTTGCACCTCCCGAGTCAACAATGAATCTGGCCTTCCTACAATACCCGATAGGAATTCCTTCCACAGTCTTATTGATAATATGGAAGAACGTCAATACACATCTAGCTGGCTTGGTTTTCAAAGACAAAGATTTAGTGATTGGCGATGGATAAATTCGATTGGACGTAAACAATGTTTTTATATTTTCGTTAAATATTCGTACGAGCGCAATAATCTTCACACTTCAATAAAAAATTACTCCGACGGATTTTTTTTATTTATTCAGTTTTTCTGCAGCATCCATGTCGCTGTCTAAATTTGGCACATGTGCATATCTAAATCGAAGTAATGGGCGTATTATTCCTGATAAGTGTGCCAGCTTTGGCCATGGATACATATGTCAATTGGAAGGTAATTCATGAAGTTTTGCACCATTTTGACTTTTGACTTAATAAATCGTAAGTAGTATCTTTATTTACATGTTATACCAACAATATAACTAATTGTTCCTTTTCCGAACTATTTTTATACAGAGTGTGAGACGTGTGGTTCCCTTGGGATACATGGAAAAATCTGCAAGAAAACACACGGGCGATGTTTCTTATCATTCTGTGAAAAGAAAAGTTGGTATAATGCTCGTGCCGAATGTC
Source organism: Sipunculus nudus (assembly GCA_026874595.1). NCBI lineage: Eukaryota > Metazoa > Annelida > Sipuncula > Golfingiida > Sipunculidae > Sipunculus > Sipunculus nudus. The sequence goes on along the minus strand of CM049322.1, from coordinate 58,487,585 downwards.
TGACACTCCGAGGAGACTTAGCAGTTTTAAGGGAACAGGAAATTACAGTTTCAGCATCAACATGTCATTCATTCTGGATTGGTGTAAGGCGGGAAGTATGGGGTTATGAAGGTAATATGTAGTGAAAAAAGTTTTTTTTTAATTCTAAGGAGCGAAATAACACACTACTAATTATAGTTTTTATACATTATCATGTTATATAATTATTTTTTTACGTAACACAAAGTGGATAAGAACAATTATATCGCTCAGTTGAGAAAATTGTTCATTTCTTGTATAAAATTAGGTTCTGATTTGACACCTATTGGTATGTGGGGAATTGGAGAACCATCAGATCAAGGAAACTGCGCAGTTCTAATCCAGGATGAGATATATGATAAGGAATATGAGATACAAGTTACATCGTGTCTGAATAAACATCCTTACATATGTGCCCATTTGACAGGTTCACCTTTACTTTTCGATAAACGTTTCGCGCACATCGCCTTTATTTTACATAACTTGCGCCTTTCTTAAATTATTTATGTTTTCATAATTTAAATCGTTTTTTTTTTATTTACACAGACACCACAACAATAGGTGAAGAATATCCTCAGTCGAGTGTTGTTTTCTCAAATGATCTCACAACATCAACTGAAGAAAAAGAAGGTGCTAAAGAAAACAAAGACAACGCTGTCATAGATTAACTTAATGAAACCACGAGTGCCCCATGGTCGTAAATATATAACAATTTATTCTATCAACTAGAGATTTATCTTGACAATTGGCTACTATCCAAATAAAAAAAAATATACTCTTTTCACAGAAACATCGGCTCAGTCTGGCTTACAAGTGGGAGGTGTCATTGGAATATCCCTTTCAGTGGCAATTGTTGGACTAGTATTCATCGCGATTACAGTCGTTGTAAAGGTTTGATCATATTTTACATTTTGTTAAAACATTACGCATTAAATTTAGAAAAGATGATCGCTAAAGTGTACTGTTTGTACCTTTGGGACGTTACATTCCAGAGATATAAGGCCAATGGGGGGAGTTTGCAAGCAGCACCATCCACTGAAACTGCCACACGGCAAGTTGAAAATGTGGACGCCAAGGAACCTTTGATATACTTGCCAAAACATGAACCGAATGAAACCGGAAATGAGGCAGATGACGAATCGGAAGATATCGATGGTATTTATTCATTTGTCTTAGCGAAACTCAGAGAAGGGTCAATCACAATAATTATTGATAGCTGATCAGAGATTGGTTTGTTTATATCGATAATTTCTTCATTGCTACAGATTTATATGGTGAGGATCCGACATTTTTCAGTCGTTTAAAGAAAACGGTATCATCGAAGATCAAGCATATCCATGGTAACCTTGAAATTTGGTCTTGGTCAGACCAAACTGCAGCGGTACCCCTTGATGATATCTATACAGAGCTTTTAACTCAAAGAGTTATTTCAAAAGCAATGAAGCCGGAGGAGACCGAAGTGGATTCTTACAATGCATTTCTCCGTAAGGTAGACTCTAAAGCCTATTTGTAAGAAATATCAACCTCCATGAAGCTTACACAGCTGTGCGCAATAAAACTTACTGCACATACTGTGTATATAAAGTTGATATAATTTTTTAAATATATATATATATATACTTAGTCTACAAATGCATATTTGTTCTCAGGTTGATGACGATGAAAATGAACCAGTTCGAGTTATTCTGATTGGTGATGCCGGAACTGGAAAAACTACTTTATGCAAAAAGATACTTCGCGACTGGATGAAGGCGGCTGAGCAAGACACACAAGGAACTACAAATCTTGTGATAGATCAATTTGTATTTGTATTACCCATCATTTTGCGGCATGTTATTGAAGGAGAAACTGCAATCGAATCTATCGCACGTCAACTACAATTAGAAGAACATGACGCTATTGCTTTAAGGAAATATATAAAAAATCATTTAGATCGAGTCTTACTCATATTTGATGGCTACGATGAGTTCAATGAATCAACATCCACAGACATCACAAACATAGCAAATGGAGAAAAACCTAGTGCTAATGTGTTTGTTACGGCAAGAGCTGTGTCTTTCGGGCAATTTCTGAGGAACAGAAAAGGAAACTATACAAAAGCTGTGTTGAAAGGATTCTCGGAAAAAGGAGTCGATGAATATATTGACAAATATTACGGAGATAACTGTGAGTTGAAATCGAGTTTAAAGAGAAAAATTAAATCCTCCCCTGATCTAGTAAGCCTTAGCAAATACCCCGCCATACTTTTGTTGATGGCTGTATTGTGGAAGGATGGCATGACGCTATCCCTCACAGTAACAGGGTTCTATCAGGACTTTGTTAATTACATATGTGCTAGAAAAGAGAGGAAGGAGCAAAGCAATGAATTAGTTCCCAAAAAGGACCTAGTTACAAAATATGGTGAATTGTTGATGACCATTGGCGAAATAGCCGTCAATGGGCTTTTGGGAGAAAAAATCCAACTGAACTTTCTTTATGAGGTTGTAAGAGCGAAAATAGGCAGCGTTGGCTGGGATCTAGGAGTTTTTCGCAAAGACGAGGTCATTAACACAGAGCAGTACGTTTCATTCTACCATAAAACGGTACAAGAATATTTCGCCTCGTATTTCATTGTTAACTGTTCAAAGCCTGAGAGGGACAACTTGCTGTCTTCATTTTATGCCCAGTCCGAGCCACTAAAAGATACTACCATGATGAGCAGATTTGTGTCAGGCCTTGGAGGTATAGACGTATTGGTAAAAATCTCCGAAATAATAGAAGAATCTCAGAAGGACACTGCGGAAGTTGCAACCAAGTTCCATATTGATTTTTTGAAAGAAAATCCCTATAAAAATCTGAAACTACCGCCGGTTGTTCACCTTAGCAAATATTTTAGCCAGTCTTCAAATATCATTAAAAAGTATCTGTCAATGGACGCAAGCAATTTAAACTCCCTTACCTTGGAAATATGTCAGAAAGAAGAAATTGGGATTTTAAGATATCTTAAAGCACCTAAACTTGAATATTTAAAACTTGTGTATGTTCAAGATGTCTCTACCTGGGATGAGTTTGAAACGCATCCAAATTCGTTATTACTCATCAAAGGCAAATTTAGATTGCAAACATTGAGCATCAATGCTTTCCAAGGTCCTATTTCCAAGACAATTCAATGTATTTGCACTTTCCTTCTCACACGTAAATCAATTACCCACCTTGACTTCTCTCAGACTGAAATATCAGATGAATTTATTGTATGGCTCGCAGGATGTACTCAGTCTTTGCCAAATTTGAGAAAGCTTACTTTACCAGGAATGGATGGCAATTACGGTGTGATACAGATACATTCTCTTCTCTGCATACTACATAAATTACGGAATTTAACGGTTTTTGATATATCTGAAAGATTGGTTGAACCATTGCCTGATTCATTAAAGATGGAGAGATTCCCTAGTTTGACTGAACTGCGGATAGGACATTATTTGCCAGAACATAATGGAGGTGGGATATGTTTCATGGAGCAATTGAACAATCTCACTGAATTAACGATTCTGCAAGCTGGAAGACATAGTCTTGGTAACAAGGGGATCCAAATACTTGCTTCAAACCTGCATTACATCAAACGTATAGTTCATATTGATTTAACATCATGTGGATGCGAGGACACAAATGAATGGTTGAATTTTGTAACTCAGCTGAAACTTGCGTCTGAAATACAGACGTTAGTATTAGCTTGTAATCCTGTAGGTAATGATGCAGTGCTTGCGCTAGAGGCAGCTTTGCAGAGTTTGCAAGACATTGAGCATGTGGATCTAACAAATTGTGGCTTCAGTCAGGAGGAATGCGCCCGTGCTATGCTGCGGGTGATAAAACGCGAAACACGAAAGCTACATCTAGCTCTGTCGGGAAATAATATGTCGTTTGTTGAGGAAGAATTGATCTCCATTACAAATGAACAAACTTGTGTTTACCTGGAGTTGGAAAACACAAGCCTGCCATCGGAGACCGTGGATTATATTGAGCAGCAACAACAAATAAATTTTATTTGAGTCGATAAATATATGAAAACACTTTGGTCACCTGGTCTTGTATGTGTCGAGGTTTCTGAAATATTTACTGAAATAATTGCCAGATACACTGGTGTGTCTGTGGAACGTCGGATATAATTTTTTGTTTTGTTTTATGTCGGCCAGCTTGATTTCGACATAATGAAAGTCCACCGTATGTGAATTACACAGAAGTATTTATTCAGGATAATATTGATGATTTCTTGATATGTGCTGTTTCAAAAATTTTTAGAAACTCTAGTGCAGAACATAAATAAACAGATTGTCTTCAATACAATAACACTGGTAAAAACCTAAAATGTTCCCTGACAGCTAACACATGCTACATTGGCAATACAGACGAAGCCGCTTAATTGCAAGAGGCTTTTGTCAAACAACTTTGTTGCAATTAACCGAAGTTGCATTTAGGCGAAGTTCACCGTCTACCATGTGTAAGGGGAAGCCGAATGACCGATTGGACCGCCGAATATCTAATTAATTTGATATTTGTTTTAAAAATATATATATATATATATATATATAACTTTTACCACGTTCAGGTTGCAATAAAGTATTAACCTTACTATTCTAATAAAGGTATAATAAAACAAAAGACATTTGTTACTTTATGCTACTTTAATTTATCCAGTTTTCCCTGTAATATCAACCGAGTAAAGTACAGGGATAAGTGCTATCCATTATATTACACTCTAACTTTCCTCAATTTAATCAGCCTTATTCGACAAATAAGCGCGTTCGGGACACTTGGTCAGGCTTTTCAAAGCACTCGGTGTTATCTGGGGCAAGTCAGGACACAACACCAATATACCTTTGGAATGTTTACATGACGTGTGGCGGATAAAGTAATCCCAAGGTTATCCTCGTTCACCATTTGCACACAGAGGTCGCACACATAGTCGCAACTTTGCCGAGACCACATATTTGCGACAGAGAATATGGAACCAACACTCTCAAAAATGTCATGGAAACACTGCCTGATAATTGATCGCAACATGGAGAAACTTTGCAGTATGATTACACTGAGTGCCACACTACGTCGAATGCTTGTTTCAAGAGGCATTTTCCGGACATTAGAGATAAACGAGATATGCGTAAGTAGCAATTCACTCTACATATCGAATTTCAGTTTTGTGCTTTAATACATACCCAAAGCTAATATAGGATGAAAGCATCAATTGAATAATATTCACAAACTTAAACTGTTGTAAAGTGTTTACATTTAAAGAATCCAACAAGAAATGCCTTGAAAGAAGATATAGTGTTTGAACTTCTGGGAGCACTTCAGAGGAAATCAGACGACTTCTTTGATGATTTTATTTATTGTTTGCGATCAAGTCAACATGATTCTGCTGCCGATTTACTCACTGGTATGGCTTTCATTCAATATCTTTATTAATGTTAAATCGTTGGTAAAATAATATTGAAATCCTATGCATTCTATCACACGTACAAAATAGTATAAGTAAGCTTTAGTTGGTGAGTGCTTTATACACACACAACAACAAGGACACACACAGGCATATATGTATATTTATTTGCAGACAGGAATGTTCGGATAGTCGACCCCTCGGTGACAGCAAGCCCAACCATGAGCCTCAGTTCATGGTTTGAGAAGTCATTAACAGTGAATTATGGTCTCCTCGTGGATAGACTGAGCAAAGCCCCACTCTCGTTATACGACAAATTTATTGAGAAAGGAATACTCGACAAGAATTTCCATAGAAAATATGTAATTTTTCCTAGATATAAGGTTAAATCCTTTGAGAGTATTTAAATATGCCTCTCCGTAAATTAGGCAATTGATACTAACCGATATCACTATTAAACACACACAGTTATGCGTATAAAATAAAATTTAGTTTCGATATTAACATATTATGTCCCATTGATACACTGTTACCAATAAATTATACTGACAATTATCGTCAGTGGTGGAAAAGGTATAGTTTCAATGGAAAAATTGTTGATAATATGTGTTTTGTTGAGGTGCATTCATCATCGTTGCAGAAGTCATCATCTCAAGAAATTAGAGCACGAAGGATGATTGAATTTATTCACAATAGCAATGACCGCTACATTTCAAAATTCATATCTGCTCTGGAGGTCTCAGGCGAAACATTTCTAGCAAGAAAACTAAAATCATCAGGTGTGTTCTCTTGTTTATTTGTTAATGTAATTCAAAAGTAGGGGCTGATTAACCTTAGTTTTCTATCTCAGTGATACGTCGTGATAAGCCTATATGGGTGTATTAATGCGACAATGAACCTATGTGTACTTTATGTTTTTCTTATATATGATAATAGTGAGCACCTCGAACTAATTATTCAAACAAATGTAAATATATTTACAGCTGATGATTTCAAGAATGAAATGAATGTTTCTGATGCCATAATGGATTACATAGACAAGCATTACGGTTACCTCAGCAGGATAGGTGTTCCCAGGTTGATAAAATGTCAGACCATCTACACTCAACCAAAAATTAGGAATGTACAAGACGGACGAACCTTGAGGAATTGTACAGATATACTTGTGATGGTAAGGATATATTGATTTGTATTTCAAATGTTTATTTGTATATACAATTCATCACAACATTGATTGTGCATTTTTATGAATTACATATAAAATACCGCTCTACCGCTCCTTAAAAACTGCTTGTGTTTCCAGGAAGGACATCCCAAAAGAATCCTGCTATTAGGCAAGGCAGGCTCGGGAAAAACGGCACTAATATTCAACATTTTGAATCAATGGAAAATGGTGAAGGAATGTCCGACACTATATAATAATCATATGCTAGACGGATTTAAATTTATATTTCCCTTTTTCTTCAACAACACAATAAAGAATAAAACATTACATGAAATGTTGGTTTTGCAATTAAAATTTAATAAAGCACTTATTGAGATAGTAACGACCTATCTAAAGACTGATCCGGATGATGTCCTTTTTATCTTTGATGATTTTGATATTCATACTCAGGAAGAAATATCAATATTTGAACAGGGCCTATTTGATAAACTTTCTAACGTTTCATTTCTGTATGTATTTACCAATACAGCTCAAACTGATAATTATACAGTTTCTAGTAATATATATGAAATATACGGGTTTTCTGAGGAAGCCATATCAGAATTTGTACATCGGTTATCCAAGGAGGCCACCTACATTCCAGACATTGAAAATTTTCTCACAGAATTACGGGTAATTCCATATTTGATGAAACTTACGGAAAACCCGGTTTATCTTCAAATCCTGTGTATGATTTGGACAAAAACAAATATGATAGATATGTTACATGTATTTCTAAATTTACTTAACAGAATAGCGGTGAGGCCGTTCCAACTCATAAATCGAAATATTAATAGTGATGTTTTCATTAAAGGCGTTGACAACATCAGAACGGAAGTCGCCTTAATCGGTAAAGCTGCTATTAGCCAGGCGCCCAGGAGTTCGGAAGTGGTAGAATTAGGTGTGAAAGATATAGAAAATAATAGAAAGTTTTTTAGTTACCTACCAGTAGTTATAACGGGTGTCTCAGTTGTATTTTCAGTGCAAGAATTGTTGCATTTCTTTGCAGCTGTCTATATCCTTCTCTACAGGGATGACCAGATTTTGCAGCTGTTTTTCGATAACATTTTTCTCAACCATTGTCAAAATTCTTTACGTATATTGCAGCAGGTATACATGGTAGGTAAAACTATAGAACAAAGGCAGTTGACACAGATTCATCTTGTGATGACACGATATATTGCAAAGGAGAACAACTTTCAGGACCATATTAAATTGGCAGTCGATTCTGGCATTCATTTTCCTTCTTTAACAGAGGAAAATTTTGAAGGATCCGTCATTTCAGCCCTAGATAAGCGATTACAAGAGCTCGAAAATGAAGCTCGTTTTTCCAAAATATCTCTTAAATACGTCAAATATTGTCTAGTTAACACACTATTACATTTCAGCAAATCTTTCCATAATGCCCCTCTTCAGCAAACATGTCTCAATGACGTTTCACATATAACTTGTCAATTTTGGCTGTTTGGTATTCGGAACTTTCCTAGCCTTGAAATTTTAGAGGTAAACTGCTCAAATATATTAAATGATACTCTTATAATTCTTGGCGACACACTCCGATGTCTGCCAGCTTTGAAGGTTTTAACACTCGGGGGAGTGTCTTTTAACATTGAAACACTCAAACTTGGGGAAAAACTCCAGTTTCTCACTAATGTTCAAACGCTAAAGATGACTGATATATTAGCAGTCACTGAAAACGTCGATGAATTGGGTAGGCTTATAGTTGGTCTTCCAAAGTTGAAAATAGTATATATCGGCTTTTTTAACCATTTATACAAAGACCTGAATAAACTGCTATTTCAGACTTTTCTTAAACTGAAAGGTTCGATTATTTCTGAGATGACCTTGGAAAATATAGACATTGACCATAGCGTAATGTCATTTATTGCTCGATCATATGAGTGTGTTCCATGTCTGAAATCATTGTCATTCAGGAGATGCAGAATTCAAGATTTGTTAGATATAGTCTCTACAGATTTGCAACGTGGAGCTCCTTCACTTACATCATTAACATTACACGAAATTGAGTTGGGTGATGCAGAAATTGATTCGTGCATTAGAATACTCACGGGATTCCCATTCCTCCGACATTTGAATATTACTAACAGCATTTATTTCTCAGAGGCTTCATGTAAAGAGTTGTCCAAAGCTTTGCTTGTCTTGGCACACCTAAAAAGTTTTACATTGCTGAATAGGAATAAAGGCCACTCGGGACATTGCGGAAGTGAGTCCTTCGGAAGTTACCCCGAAAGTCTTCAGGATCTTACGGTCAGTAACAGCATATGCGCCGAAAAAGATGACACCTCAAACTTTTTAAACTGTTTATCCGCTCTCCCGGCTTTACGTCACTTGTCTCTCGCTTACTGTTCAATAGCCAAACGGGGCTTCCGAAAGTTGAAAGAACACTTGTTTAACCTTAGATCACTAACATCACTGAATATACGTTACTGTGGTAGCGATAATATAGTGCTAACAGAGGATTTCGTGGAATGTCTTCGAAATAAAAATATTATGGTCTTTGATGTAACCGGTAATTTAGCAGATAAACAGGGCTTTATAAAACTGTCAAATATATTGCCACAATGGAAACAATTAAGCGTTCTTTGCCTGGCACATTGTAACTGTTTTGAACCATCTATTATGAGTTGTTTGATTGAACAATGTCGGAATCTAAAACATCTAGAAATTTTGGATCTATCTGGAAATAGCATAGATGCTGAGGGGTTTGAAAAGTTATCTTCTGTATTAAGAAACACACCAAAGTTACGTTTCCTTTCTCTGAATGAATGTCATTGTGACAATTGTTTTGCTTTCGCATATCTCTCATCTGCATTAGCATTTACACCAAATCTTGAACGATTATTTCTGGCACATAATTCAGCAGGGACTTTGGGTGTCTCCATGCTTTCTGGTTCTTTGCATAGGTTAGAACATTTGAAAGTATTAGATCTGTCATATTTGGTAGGAATGGATGATGAAGGCCAAAAAACTTTAATTCGAACCTTGGTAGAGTTATCCGACCTAGAAACCCTTATACTTGATGGGATAAACCTTATAAATGACTCCATCCTTGACCTTGCCATAAGGTTACCCATGCAGCTGTTAAAGCAATTTAGTATACATAGTTGTGGATGCAAAAATGAAGCCCTGTTGAAAGAGGTTATTAAAGCTTTGCAGCACGCAAAAAAACTAGAACTCCTAGATTTGGCCAATAACCCAGCGACTCAGGTAAGCATAAGAGATCTTAGTGAAATTGTTTTACATTGGAAGAACCTCAGAGAACTAAATCTTGAAAATTCTGGCTGTCAAGATCCTGAAATAATGGCAGCACTGTGCCTCAACTTGAGGCAAACATCGATGGAGGCATTACAGCTGTCAAATAATGTTCTTGGTTCCATTGGATTTATTGCATTGGCAAAAGTACTGCCACAATTCAAAAATATGTGGTTCCTGTACCTAAATGCATGTGGTTGCAAAGAACCCTCGGCCTTTGCGAAACTGGTATATAGTCTGAAACACCTTAAGAATTTGAAATATTTAAACTTATCGTCAAATAAAGCCGAGGAGGAAGGTACATGCAGTTTGATAGAAATTGTCCCTTGTCTTTCAAATTTAATCCTGATAAATCTCCGCCGTACATCTCTAGTCTTCTCTGTACAAGTTATAGAGTTTATTGAAACATGCAAATGCATGGAATTCTTAGATCTATCTGAAAATAATTTGGGAATAAATGGTTTCAATTTGCTATTTGAAAGCTTACCAAGACTGGTGCGCCTATCGCACTTATATCTTGAGAAATGCCACTGCGAAGATACCCATACGCTCGAGATGTTTATACGAAAATGTCATAAACTAGGAAAGTTTAAAGTTCTTGATTTATTTGGAAAAGAAATACAAATCGGCGCAGAAAGCTTAATGGATATTTTATCTTCTATTCGTCAGGACCTTGAACTGAACAACGGTAACAAAAATGGAAACGAGGCTAAAACAGAAGTTAAACTTTCAGTAAACTCTACTATGCGGAAAGGTCCAAAAAGATCAAGTTCTATCAGTTTAAGTTTAAAATATAAGCACAATGATATTTGTGCATAGCAGGAAAACACGTGCAAGATTATGGAAAAATTCGCTTAAGGATCAATGTCACCATAGTTCATTGATGTATACATTAATATATGTTTTAAAGGTGAATTTAATTGCTAATCATGTAAATACTTTGTATGCAAATAAATGTATTATTCATTCATTCTGTCTGTTTTGTTTCTATATTTATCTCACTCAATGTTCTGCTTCTAGCTAAACCAATAATCACATTTTAATATCATCGACATCATTCTCAAGGGTAAAGTGATTTTTTTTTTAATAGCTGTGATATAATATAAGTATGAGACTATCCCAAATGTGGACAGTTTTTCGTTGTTTTACGACAATAAATGAAAATTTACAGGTACGTGGTTGGTTCCCCCGTTGGTTCCCCCGTTGATAAGCTTATGAAAACACTTTTTATATATTTATTAATAGTTCCAAGCCTGTTATGCCTCACTAAGGACACTGGTATACACAAAATAAAACTGTAGTAAAACACTAAATAGTCTCCAGATATTCTGGACTAGCGATACTGGACCCGGGTTAGCAGCACCTCACCCGTCATCCTCTGGCGAAACCTCATTGGACACCAACTGGCGGCACCTCACTCAACATCTGCTGGCGGTACCACACAGGACAACGGCTGCCAGCACCTCACTGTACACCGGCTGGCAGCATCCCACTGGACCTCTCTGAACAGCACCTCAGTGGCAGCATCTCGGTGGACGGAAGCTCACTTGGCAGCACCTTGCTGGCATCACCTCACCGTCAACACCTCTCCGGGTAGCACCTCAGTAGCAGCACCTCGCTGGATAAAACCTTGCGGGGCAGCATCTCGCTGGACAGATGCTCACTTTTTCTACTATTGCTCTTCTATATTCAAATACTAAATTGGCTGTTAATAAAACACGACAATTCCAAAACGGTCGTTTTTAACCTAGACCTGTTGGGCACTCGCGAACCCTCACAATGAATGCCGTCGTTGTTTGAGAAAACAATAATCTAATCGGAGCGTCAATTCATGCTAAACAAATGCAAATGTGCAGCTAACCCTGTAAAGTTGACCTGTGAAATAAAAATAAATAAAGTGACAGGATCCATTTCGTGACACATTTCGTTGCTCTTCTAGTTTAACGCAGTTACTCTTGCGGCGATCGTTAAACATCTCAATGTCGTTGGATACAGATGACAAGTTAAGTGTCTACGGCCACGTTTGAATGAGTTTGTTCTGTGGTCTTAGTATTTACAGTCTGTTAATGAGCACAATATATATGTTTCCCGCACGTCCATAATGTTTTAGCAAATATTTTGGCATGAGATCTGGGTCTGCTTCATGCTTCACTGCAACATGTCTATTACGTTATTGATTCCTTTGTTTTCACATTTCACCAATTTATCCGCGATTCTCTTGTGTATAGTCCGTTCCTGTACCCCTGTCCACCTGATTTTTCGCGATTATCTCTACATAAGACAAACTTGGCAAACAAAATTTGCACCATAGGCATAAAGAGGCAAAAGCGTATTTTTTTGTACCTTACCTACTCACGATATAAATATTATTTACTTTACGGCCTGGTTGACATGTCTCAAATATATCCATGGTTCATAGCGTCCCTAATATGCGGCCATTGTTTATCCTCCTTGGATATGGATATAAAGTAATGTGACATAACAGTGAAGCGCGTGCACGCGGAGAATACAAGTCTCGCTGTAAGCAGAGGTCGGCAGCTCTTGATTATTGGTTCAGTGAATGTTGGGGCCTCTTTAGTACGTCACGTCTATTATGACGTCATCACTATCCCCTGATATGCCCATTTAACAGATTAGTGGAAAGATGTCGCTAAAGAATAGACTAGTTACTCATAAAATGGTTTTAAATTGTTTACAAGAAAATTACATAAGGTAGGCTATTATTTCCATATTAGTTAGCTACGCTTTTTCCTCTTTCTTCCCCAAGGTCAACCAGGTTTGGCGTTCTTGGATTCACAGATAAATAACCCCGAAAAAAAGTGGACAGGGGTATTGGAACGGACTATAGTTACCATACAGGATAGACTTTGCATCCCCTACCTCTTCATTAACCCAATGAAAAGTTTAAGCAGGTGGTCATGAGGGACTATGTACAGTTTATTTGCAATATAGCAGAACATTTTACGGTTTCAACACTGCTATATTACTTTTATTGCAGTCATTGCATTTATGCATATTTTAGCGTGCTCGACCTGAATGAACCGACCCAGTTGCATTGTCATAAATTTGACAACGTGTGACTCTTGATCCCTTGGTACTCACTGATAACTGCCATTGTGATCGACAGTTAACAAGATAGTATCTTAAAATTAGTAATCTTTAATCCAAGGTCAATACGTTACACATAGGATCTAATAAATTATCTTTTTCTCGAGGTTAAAAGCTACCGCATGGCTGTGTTCTCCAAGGAGCTATATAATTATCAATGTTTATGCTCCCAACTATACGACAAATCAAATTTCTTTCTTTAGAAATCTTGATAAAATTTTGCAAGAATATGTTTCCCCTAATGTCAAACTTTGATCAAAGGCGATTTCAATGTAGCTCTTAATATTTATCTGGATAAAAGCGGTGGTGCTCCATGCCCAAAAGAATGTGTAAGGAAAGCAATAAATGATGTAATGGATTATCATCATATATAGGATATATGGCATACAAGGAATCCGTTTAAAAGGGAATATACTTTGATAACTAAAATTGAAAATATGTAATTCATTATAGACTGGATTTTTGGCTCATTACAAAAAAAATAAAATTATGTAGTAAAAGCTGATTTATTTTCATATAATAAGTCAGACCATTCCTTTATTAAATTAGTCATATGCACGGAGACCTTTCATTCTAAAAAAGGGGCAAAGGTTATTGGGCGCTAAATAAAATTCTACTTGAGGATGACCAAATAAATGAACATTTGGATGAAGCTATACATACGTATTCAAACTAATATTATGAAAACACAAATTATATTAAAATATGGGAATATGTTAAGTATTAGGTAAGCGACCTCCACATAAAAAAGGTAAAGGAGCAAGCAAATGTGCAAAAGCAAAAGAAGATGACATTCTTGATAAATTAAAAATCTTCCCCACTACATTTGTAACATTAGATGTTGAGAGAGAAAAAGAAAATAAGAAAAGATAAATGAAGAACTGGAAGAGATAGATAATCATAAAACAGAAGGACTGATATTGAGCTCAAAAGTCAGGTTGTTTAAAAAGGGCGAAAAAAGTAGTAAATGTTTTATAATTTAGAAAAATATAATGCAGTCAGAAAATGGGTAAGAAAACTAAGAAAGGATAATGAAGAATACACTATAATTTAAAATGACACACTTTTCTGGAAAAAAAGACTTTATTGTAAATTATATTTATTAAATTACAGCAAGTCACTTATTTAATGTTTAATAGAAATGAATGCTCCGTTTCTATCACAAGATGAAAAATAACTTTTTGTGTAAACCATTAACAATACATTATTGTATAATACAGTTATATCATTTCAAAATAATAAGAGTCCAGGAAATGATTGTTTACCTGTTGCACGTTATTTGAAATTATAGCAAAAAGCTTGCCCCTATTAGTCAAATCATTTAAAAATCATTTGAGGATAAAGACTGTCAACATCCGAGAGGCAAGCAATAACTTTATTATTTGAATAATAACTTTAGCAAGCAATAATTTTATTATATAAAAACAAAGTACGATCTTTGTTTAAAAAAAAAACTGGCGACCGATATCAATTTTAAATAAAGACTATAACATTTTGGCTAAAACACTTTCTATTAGACTTTAAACGCTCTTACCAAAAAAATTTACACTCTAATCAGACTAGTTATGTTAAAAAATATACTTATTGGTGAAAATATTAGGTTTGTTCAAAATTTGCTGGATTATATCAAAGATAAACGAATTCCTGGTATGATAACTGACTGCTTAAAATATGGAAAAGGATTTTTGTTCTTTAGAATGGTCTATCATGTTGGCCACATTAGGGAAAAAATTAAAATTCAGGAAACCTTTATATGTTGGATAAAGCTTTTATAGAATGACATAAGCAGCTGTGTATTTAATAATAGTGCAAAATCTGGGTATTTGAGTCAGACAAGGGGACCATTTGTAACCCAACCTTTTTATCAGCCTGGAAATTTTTGCGATAAAAATAAGGAACGATCCAGCTATTAAAGGAATTATAATAGGAGAGGAGCAAGTTATACTCTTGCAATATGCTGATGATACAATTGCAATTCTTTCAGATAAAACATCAGGCAGTAATTTTTTAAAATAGTTAAATCATTTTGGAAATTCGTTTAACTGAAATTAAAATTAGAAAATCACAAGGTTTTTGGATAGGTAAGTCTAAAAATACTATATTAAACCATTTGGAATTCTCTGGCCCGATAAACAAATCAAACTTTTTGAAATCTTTATATCATTTTAAAACAACAATGTGAAGAGCCCAATTTGAAAAAAAAAGACTACAGACTTGGAAATCAAGAAATCTGCATTGCAAGGAAAAAATCAAATAATAAAAATTATATAATATCTAAATTAATTATTATATTAGTAATTATAATATATCAGATATATATGTTCAGAGATTAAATGAAATTATATATTTTTTTCTATGGAATAGTGGAAAAGAGAGAATAAAAAGGTCTGTTCTAGTGCAAGAAATAGAAATTGGTGGTTCCACTCCTGCAGTCACTCTTTTTGGCATCAAGAGTAGGATGAATTTAAAGATTTTTTTATTGTAAAAATAGACCCTGGAAATCTTTGTAAATTTGCAATTTAAAGAAAATATTTAGTAATATAGACTTAATATTTAATTGCAACTATAAACCAAATTTATCAATTTCAAGTATGAATTTTACAGAGAGATGTTGTAAAGCTCGTATTTTTTAAGCTAGATTAGTATGTAGAGGTGAATTTTAAAGAGTAATATTTGTCGCATAATAAGCATTTTTTAAATAAGAAAACATTCTATTGGGAACATTTCTATAATGTAGGAATGTAAAAGGTAAAGACATCTGATGTAAAGAACCATGTTTTATCTTTGAATATCGGATAAATTAGAATATAGTATATATTATTACTATAAATTTTACTGACTGGTACAATTCAATATAATTAGTAATGAAACCATGTAAGGCAGTTACTTATCAAACCAATATTAGTGAGTTAGAAGATAATATGGAATTTGAAGATCAAATATCAAACAATTTACTTAAAATTCAGGAGATTTTTGTGTCATTAAACATGTTGAATTCTTATTTAGCAGGAATTAAGAAATAAGAAACGTTCTGTACAACCAACTAAGCTGAATATATCAAAATATATAACAAACACTCCAGATGACTTTACAAGTATTTGTATGATATAAGATCTAGGATATTTCAGTATAAATTTCTTACAAATAATTTAGTAAACAACTATTGGCTTATGAAATTGAAATTCAGGATTTTAATTCTTGCACGTTTTGTGAGGCAAAGGTGGAAACAATTGTAAATTTATTAAGACATTTAGGATGGATTTGAAGACTATGTGCACTGTCCAGTTAATAGAACTTAGACTTGAATAGTTAGGGGTATTTTAAGGCTCAAAAGATGTAAGTGGTATGTGTAATATATAACAGAGGCTAAAAGATATATTGGCCAGTGCAGAAGTGCCAGTCAAAAGCCAAATATGGATTAAATTTCTCTTTATATGAATATGTTAGAACAAAATATAAAATAGCAGAAAAGAAAAAGAAACTAGATTTTTTTGGAAACGATAGTTACAGTATCTGTCAAATCATGAAATAACAAGGGGGGGGGGTAGGTTATTGTTGTTATTTTCTTTCATATGTTTTGGTATCTAAACAACGATCTGAACTTAGAATTGCCCATAAATGAATTGTCTTAATATTTATTATTTCTGTTTGTACTACAATATGTTTTGTTTATTTGATGTTTATTTTTGTGGAGTAAATAAAAAATTAAATAATAAATTGTGGGGGAAAAATACGACGGTCAATCGAATTTTTATGTACATGTATAATGAAAAAGTTTGACACTTAATGTTAATAAACACAGAAAAGATGGTACACTCAAAACCTGCTCACATTTGCGGACATGTGATAATAAAAAAACATCTGGTGCCTTTCTTCAAGGTATATCATCTGTCTGCCTCTGCCAAGATAATAGTTTGTCTGTTCGTCTGAGGGGAAAGTGTGGCATACATTATATCAATATATATATATATATATATATATATATATATATATATATATATATATATATATATGCATATATACAAATCAATCACGGCCTAAACAACGCGTGTACAGACCACAGGCTCAGAAAGACAGACGTGGCACCCATGTGGGTTGCGTGGCCAGTTAGCTCTCAGTCGAAACGAAATAAAACATTTGCTTTGTGCACTCTTCGCTGGGCTAGTATCCGTTTCTCTGATTCCGATAAAATAGTCTTAATGCCATAGAAGTAAAACGAGCGGGAACAAAGTGGGAGCAAAACTAACCTTTCATTTAATAAGTGTAATTTAAGACTGATTGGAGGGACAACTTCGGCTTCAGTCCATTCACAACCAAGGTTGTAAAATAATGAGATACTTAAGCCTGTTTTTCTGAACCTATTTGAATGTAGAATAAACAAATGTGTCGGTTAACCAAGTTATATTTATCTTTAGACACTGTGTCTCGTGTTTTGTATCTTTGTTAATTTAGGTTGGTAAAATGATTACATATGCAGAACACATAGTGACCCAAGGACTCAATTCTAATGACCATGAATTGCCTTATAGCCAAGATATATTGTATATGACTGAATGCTGTGTCCATCATTATCATCTTTTAAATTATATAAAAAAGAAGTTTTATTCAAGTTTAGGTAAAGATTAAATGAAGTATTTAAGTGTGTATCAACAATGTTGGATTTATGATTGTTAATAATTATAAGTGCCTCGTTACAATCATTCAGGATGATCTCAAATGGTCTGATATTATTTATATATATATATATATATATATATATATATATATATATATATATATATCCATGCTGATTCATTATTTTTTTATAGATGGAAAGGGTGTACACGAAAAGTGGTTCACTGGCAGTGGGATTCGAACCCACGATCTTTCGATTTCCGGTGCGGCTGCCTTAGTCCTCTTGGCCATAGTAGTGACGTCATAGTCTCACTCACTACACGTGTCGGCAGGGCGACTTTTGCATGCAGCAGGATGAACTGATGGCTTTTTATGGTGTACGGCATATTATATATATATATATATATATATATATATATATATTTATGAATAGCCATGCTGGCTCATTGTTTTTTTTATAGATGGAAAGGGTAAACACAGAAAAGTGGTTCACTGCTTGTGGGATTCGAACCCACGATCTACCGATTTCCGGTGCGGCTGCCTTGGTCTTCTTGGCCATAACAGATCCCCAACCCCTCTGTGTATTTGTACACTTTGATAGGAACCAGCGAAGTGACGTAATGGTAGTGCCGACACGTGTAGTGGTTGAGACTATGACGTCACTACCATGCCGTCACTTCGCTGGTTCCTATCAAAGTGTACATTGCGTGCGATTCATTGGGACCACTCTGGTAGCCCGCTCTGATCTCCACTACTCCTGGCGGCAGCCTTGACACTTTTTATGGTAGCAAGTTGCTGCTATATCTGCTTGCCAGTTAAGGGGGCACATTCAGGCAGGCCTCTGAGATCTCCACTCCCCCTGGTGGCAGTCTTGAGACTTTTAATGGTAGCAAATATCTGCTTTTTGCGCGTGCGATTCATTGGGACCCCTTTGTCAGTCAGCTCTGATATCCACTCCCCCTGGCGGCAGTCTTGAGGCTTTTTATGGTAGCAAATAGCTGCTATTTGCGCTTGCGATTCATGGGGGGGGGGGGGGGCATTCTGGCAGGTGTCTATAATCTCCAATCCCCCTGGTGGCAGTCTTGACAATTTTATCGTAGCAAATAGCTGCTATTTGCGCGTGCTATTCATGTGGGGCCCTTCTGGCAGGTCTCTGAGATCTCCACTCCCCCTTGCGGCAGTTTTGACTTTTTATGGTAGCGAATAGCTGTCATTTGCGCGTGCGACTCATAGGGACCCCTCTGTCAGTCCGCTCTGATATCCACTCCCCCGGCGGCAGTCTTGACACTTTTTTGTGGTAGAAAAAACTGCTATTTTCCGTGCGATTCAAGGGGGGCCTTCAGCAGGCTGCTTAAGCTTCCACTCCCTCCGGGGGAACTAATGAGAAACTGCCTGCGAAAATCCGAAAAGTTCCATAAGCTTAACTACAGGCCGCTACCAAAAACCGACAGTTCCCCGCCGATCCCCGACCTTTGACCGATGTTGGCTAATAACAATAAGGTATCAGGAATTCGGGTTGTCAATCAACCCTGTAAGTTACAAGTCGATTGCGGCAAGTTTGCGGCCAGGAGAGTTGGGACAACCAGACAGACAGACTGACAAATGGACATACGAAACTGGGAGATAGGTCCATTTTACCCATATATGGTTAAACATAAAAAAGGAAATTTCACATCAATGCTAATAAATCGTCGACTTTAACAGCTACACAGGTCTGATTTTCGGTATCTCATAACTTATCACCGGTTTGATATATCAGAATTGGCAATCACGCCTAATCTTGCACCATATCTCGCGAAACGAGAAAAGAACCAGACTTCCGATAAACCCTTATTACTAGTCCACTTTTACAGCTACACAGGGCTAGTTGTCGGCATATCTTTTCATATGGCCTCTTGACATGACAGAATTGCAAGTCACGCCAAACCTTACACCGTATCTAGTCAAACGAGATAAAAGTGAGATTTCACATAAATGTTTATAACTCAGAGACGCTTTAACCTACACAGGTCTACTTGTCGGCAAATCGTAATATATGATCAGCTGGACAAGATAACACTGTAGGTCACACCAAATCTCGCACCATATCTCGTTAAACTGTAAAGAACGAGGTTTCACGAAATTCTTATAACTCGGTGACTTTTATAGTTACAGAGGTCTACTTGTCGGGCAAATCGTAGCATATGGCCGCTTGACATGACAGAATTACAAATCACGCTTATCACCGTATCCCGTCAAACGGGGAAGAAAAACGAGCTTTCACAGAAATCCTTATAACTGGGCGACGATTACAGCTACAAGAGGTCTAGTTTTTTGCATTTCGTAATATATTGCCAGTTTGACATGACAGAATAAAGAACCACACCAAATATCGCACCATACCTGCTTTATATAGGAAAAACAAGATTTAATGCAAATACTTATACCTCGGCGACTTTTACAGCTGCACAGTTCTAGTTTTCGGCATTTCGTTACATATGACCCGCTTGACAAGATAACAAGTTTTGCCATAAGATGCAAGTTTTGCCATATCTCGCATCATATATCGTCAAACAAAATAAAAACAAGATTTCACAGAAATGCTTATAATTCGGCGACTTTTACACTAGAAAGGTCTGCACCTATTCAATGTCAGCATGCTCATATAAACGTATTAATGTTCTGCTCCCCCATGGCATTGCTCATTCATATGACTGTTTCTACATCCCCTCTCTGTCTCTCTCTGTCTGTATTATTTCCATTTCCAGCAAGCGCGTGACCTCTGGTCATCTTGTTTGTGTGTTTGTTTGTCCCCACTCTTCTGGCCACAATATTGTTCTATTCGTCTGAAATATGGCATTACACAGGCCAGATTATCTTAACAATCCTTCTGCATGTTATAGTTTTGATATAATACCTGAAGTTCTCAAGGTCTGATGTTTTCTAGAGTTAAAAGGCCAGAGGTCAAGTTCATGGAAAAAATGGTCAAAATCGTTTTTTCTTCATATCTTCGTTAAAAAACAGGCCCATCTATATAACCTATAGCTGATTGCTTTTCGTCTATACTTGCTCCATTAGATGGTCTAGTCATATGTCATTTTAGATGTGTCAGTGTGTCAGTGTGTCCATCTATTTGTCAAATTTGCCTCCCTATCTGCTCTTTCGTCTGACTGACTGACATATGGCATTCAACAAGCTAGGAATTTTAACAATCCCTCTGAATATTTTACTGTGGATAGAACTCCTAAATTTCTAGAGGTCTGATGTCTTCTAGTGTTAATAGTTCAGGGGTCAATGTAAAGGTCATAAAAAATTCACAAAATTAATTTTTTTCTTCATATGTTCGTCAAAAGCCGGCTATCAACATAAAATATAGCACATTTATTTTTCGTCAATGCTTTGTCTATTAGATGATTTAGTCACCTGTCATCTCAGATGTGTCAGTGTGTCAGTATGTCCGTCTGTTTGTCAGTTGTCAAAAATTTCGCCTCCCTGCTTGTATTTTCGTCTGAAAATTGGCATTCAACAAGACAGAAATGTGTAGTAATCCCCCTGAATAGTTTACTGTAAATAGGACTCTTAATGTTCTAGAGGTCTTTTTGTGTCAATAGGTTAAGGGTCAAGGTCACAAAATAAACACAAAATCTTCATATCTTCGTCGAGATTATCACGGCTTTGTGAACTCTAGCTCATGTTTCTCGGCAATCCATGGTTGTTCTTCTGATGTCTAGCTGTTACAATCTGCTGTTACCATGGTCACTCATTTTTTAAAGAAAATTCATGATATTTCAAACTTTTAGATCTAATTTATCTAACTTTGTCACTATTAAAGCTAGAGATGTCTGTCTAGTACCGTTTCTCGTCAAACGAGATAATACAGTATTTCACTTTTTCTCTCTATAGGCCACAGTTCTCGAACATTCGCTCTAAAATTATACAATTGATAGACAAATAAATCCAATACGAGTGTTTTGTCTTGAAACGAGACATGCCACAGGTAAAAGTCAACGGAAAACCAAAAAAATTTTTTTTCATAACTTCGTAAAATATTGTCCTTTCCAAACCAACTATAGCTCATTTTATTTGTCTATACATTCCCCATGATGAGGTCTGGTTATCTGTTATCCAGAATGTGCCAGTCTGTCAGTATATCTGTCTGTTCGTCTGTTGTTGTCAACTTCTGCCTGCTTGGTCTTTGGTCTGCCATAGGTCATTCTAGAGTCCACATTGTTTTAGCAATTGCTACCATACAAATTGTCAAGACTGCCGCAAGGGGAAGTGGATATCAGAGCGGACTGACAGATGAGTCCCTATGAGTCGCACGCGCAAATAGCAGCTATTTCCTACCATAAAATTGTCAAGACTGCCACCAGGGCGAGTGGATATTAGAGACCTGCCAGAAGGGCCTAGCATGAATCGCAAGGGCAAATAGCAGCTATTTGCTACCATAAGAAGTGTCAAGACTGCCGCCAGAGGGAGTGGAGATAAGAGCGGGCTACCAGAGGGATCCCTATGAATCTCAAGCGCAATAGCAGCTATGTGCTACCATCACAAATTTCAAAGCTGCCGCCAGGGGGAATGGATATCAGAGCTGACTGACAGAGGGGCCCCTATGAGTCGCACGCGCAAATAGCAGCTATTTTCTACCATAAAATTGTCAAGACTGCCACCGGGGGGGGGGGGGGGGGAATGGATATTACAGCGGGCTGCTACAGGGGTTCCAATGAATCGCACGCGCAAAAAAGGAGCTATTTGCTACCATTTAAAATCTCAAGACTGCCGCCAGGGTTAGTGGAGATCACAGCCGGCTACCAGTGTAGTAGCTCAGTAAGACTGACGCCCGGGGGGGGGGGGGGGGGTATTACAGCGGCAAACGACAAGGGTCCAAATGAATCGCACGCGCAAAAGGCAGCTGTTTGCTACCATAAAAGGATGACACTCCGCCAGAGGGAGTGAATATCAGAGCGAACTAATAGAAGGGTCCCCATGAATCTCAAGCGCAATAGCTGCCACTTGTTACCGTAAAAAAGTGTCAACACGGCCGCTAGGGGGAGTGGATATTAGAGCGGACCGCCACAGGGGTCACAACGAATCGCACGCGGATATAGCAGTAATTTGGTAGCATTAAAGTCTCAAGACTGCCACCAGAGGGAGTGGAGACCTCAGAGACCTGCCAGAAGGACCCCGCATGAATAGCACTCGCAAATAGCAGCTATTTGCTACCATAAAATTGTCAAAACTGCCACCAGGGGGAGTGGATGTTAAAGCGGCTGTCACAGGGGTCCCAATGAATCGCGCGTGCAAATAGCAGTAATTTGGTACCATTAAAATTCTCAAGACTGCCGCCAGGTGGAGTGGAGATCGCAGAGACCTGCCTGAAGGATCCTCTATGACTCGCAAGCGAAAATAGCAGCACTTAGCTTCGATAAAAAATTTCAAGACTGCCGCCATGCTGAATGGAGATCTCCGAGTCGAACGCGCAAATATCAGCTATTTGCTACCATAAAATGTGTCATGACTACCGCCAGGGGAGAAGGAGAACTCAGCGGCCTGCCAGAAGGGCGTCTCATGTATCGCACGCGCAATAGCAGCTATTTGCTACCAAAAAAAAGTTTCAAGACTGCTGCCAGTGGGATCTCAGTGACCTGCCAGACGAGCCTTGACGGGTTACCCTAAAACTGCGGACATTACAAAACTGCGATATGTTTGTCTCTTTTAATATATGCCATATCCGGGATACGGGTTACCCTAAACTTTCGAGCATGAAATACTCCAGTAAATGTATGTCACTATTAATATATCGTATATGCTGAAAAAGAGTTACCCATAGCCTTCTGACGTGATCTTTTCTGTAAGTGTTTGTTACTAATAATATATGCTTTATCGGGGATACGAGTTACCTTAAGCCTTCGGACATAAAATACTCCGGTAAGTGTTGTACACTATTAATACATGCTATATCCGAGATACAGGTTACCCTTACCCTTAGGTCATGAAATACTCCAGGAAGTGCTTGTCACTATTAATATATGCTATATCCGATATATGGGTTACCCTTACCCATTGGGCACGAAATACCCAAGTGTCTGTCACTATTAGTATATGCTATATCCGGGATAGGGTTAACCTAACCCTTCGACCCTGAAAGACACCGGTAAGTGTTTACTCCAGTAAGTGTTTGTCACTATTAATATATAATGTTTGTCCTTTTAATATATGGTAAATCCTGGATACGAGTATCCTTAGCCTTCGGACATGGAATACTCCAGTAAGTGTTAACTCCTTTAAGTGTTTGTCACTACTGCAAATCTTGGACTTTTCATATTAAAATAAAAACAATCTAGACTCTGTCAAATGTAAACTAGAAAAACTGATGGAAGAAAAAACAAAGGGAGCAATATTAAGAAGTAAAATTAGATGGTATGAAGAAGGAGAAAAGCCAACTAAATATTTTCTTAATTTAGAGAAACGTAATAATAATAGAAAAAATTATAAATAAGTTGATTATAAATGGTAAAATAGTATGTGACCCAAAAGGAATATTGTTAGGTATGGAAAATTTCTACAAGCAACTCTATACTTCAACAAATATCAGTAGTATAAGTTTCAATTCCTTTGTTGTAAAGTTTATTGATAAAATACCTAAGATCAACAAAGATTGGGCAGATGAATTAGGAGAGGAAGAATTATTAAACAGCTTAAAGGAGATGAAAAACAATAAATCCCCAGGTAGTGATGGTCTCACTGCTGAATTTTACAAATTCTTAAGAATGATGTTAAATAATATTTTCTTAAAGCAATTAAGTATTCTTTCGAAGTAGGTTAATTTTATCAGACACAGAGACAAGGGATCATTAGTTTGTCGCCAAAAAAAAAAAAAAAAAAGGAAAAGACTTGTTATATGTTAAAAACTGGAGACCATTAACACTTATAAAATACAGATTATAAAATTATTACTAAAACTATAGCAAGCAGAATCAAAAGTGTTTTACCAGACTTAATTCATGAAGATCAGACAGGTTTTATGAAAAATAGATACATAGGGGAAAATATAAGTAAAATTACAAGTTTCATAAGATATGCTGTTCATAATGAATTAGACACAATGTTAATGGCAATAGACTTTGAAAAAGCTTTTGATTTTTTAGAATGGGATTACTTGTATAAAATTTTAAATTTAATGGATTTCAATGCTAACTTTATATCCATGATAAAAACTGTAAACAAAAATATCTCAAGTTGTGTGATAAATAATGGATACAGTTCACCTTTTTTCTCGGTTACAAGAGGGGTAAGACAAGGCTGCCCATTATCACCATATTTGTTTATACTAAGTATAGAATTATTAGCAATTACAATAAGGTCAGAAGAAAGTATAAAGGGTATAACTGTGGATAATAAAGAAAGTAAAATAATAAAATATGCAGACGATACAACAGTTTTGGTAAATGATCATCAGAGTATAAAGGAAACACTACAGTTGTTCGAAAATTTCAAACAAATTTCTGGCCTTAAGATTAATAAAGATAAAACAGTTTTAATGCCGTTGAGAAAGGATAATCATTTGAACAAAAATCTATTTAAAAAAAATTAGGTGTGACATACTCTGAGGTCAGTGTGACGTTATTGGGAGTGAATGTTTCTCCTTCTTTGGAGAATGTATCACATGCAAATTTCAAACCTGTTAATGAAAAAATAAATAACATTTTATCCATTTGGAATGGTAGAAAACTGACACCGCTCGGCAAAATTAATTTACTTAAAACTTGTGTACTTTCACGATTAATATATCATTTATCAGTGTTACCTACCCCTTCTAGAGCCTTTATGAAACAAATAGAAACTCGTCTTTATAAATTTGTATGGGGTAAAGGAGCAGATTTAATAAAAGGACAAACATTAATTGCAACTGTGGAGAAAGGGGTTTAAGTATGTTTCATATTTCTTCCAAAAATGCCGCACTAAAATTAGCATGGATTAAAAGATTTCTAAATAAAAACCCACAGAATTCTTGGAGAAAAACATTCTTCGGATTTTTAAACTTAGAGAGGCATCATTCAACTGTAACTTAGCATGTGAAGATGTTAAAGACATAATGACTTGTAATGCACCTTAGGAAACTATGTAATAGGAAACTATGAATTATTGGTGTGACTATAATTATTATAACCCAGATTCATATGAAGATATCTTGTCGCAATTTATTTGGTTTAATTCTCATATAAAAATACAAAACAAAACGTTACTATATAAAAATCTGTATAATAGTGGAATTTTATATATTAAAGATCTGTTAAAACAAACAAACATACAGTTCATGAGTTATAAAGAAATATGTAATAAATACAGATTTTCTCAGCCAGGCTAGTTTAATAAAAGCAATACCAAACAAGTGGAAACTAATTATCCAAGGGTATGATAAAGCCAGCTAGCACCAATAGAATTAGACATTAATTTAAAAAAATTCTAAACAAAGAAAATACAAAACAGATATACAATAGTATTGTTAACAAGCATATAGTTAAACCTGAAAAAGCATTAAAAAAATGGTCAGACGAATTCAACATCTTGGAAGACAATGTCTACCAGGGTTTCTCCAAACTTTATAAAACCACAATATCATCAAAATTACGAATGTTCCAATATTATATATTACATAGAAAACTTACATTAAACCCTTTTCTACATAAAATACGTATTATTCATACAAGCAAATGCACCTTCTGTAAAGAAGAAGATGAAACTCTTGAAAACATTTTTTGCGAATGCCCATTTACAGTAATACTGTGGACGGACATTTGGAGGACCTTAAATGCGAAATCTTCAAACACAGTGACCACTAAACCATCAAATGGCAATGTGCTACTTGGTAACAGTAAATATGTTTGGCTGAATATGCTTTCTCTTGTTGTAAAGAAATATATATATAATTGCAGATGTTACAATAAGAAACCAGACCTGAAGGTTTTTTTTTTTTGCAATTCATAAATTAAATATATTTAATAAAAAGAATGATAGCTATCAAAAGAGGTAAACTCAACCAACATAATAATAAATGGTCCAACCTTGTTTGCATCTTAAAGACATAACAGTATTTTGTTATTTTTTATGTATGTATCACCTTTTTTCTATTAACAAACATGGACAAAAAAAGTAAACTGCAACCTGGCAGATGAAAAACTTTTAAGATAATAATATTATACTTTGTTATTATCATTTTTTTTCCATCTCATTTACATAATGTAATTTGTTACGTCATGTATCTATGTAATGTATTATATATGTTGCATGTATGTATGTTATGTATTATTTTCATAATAATAAAAATAAAAGTTTGTCACTCATAATATATGCGTTATCGGGGATACGGGTTACCCTAACCCTTCGGGCCTGAAATACTCCAAAAAGTGTTTTCACTAATAATATATGGTATATCCTGGATACGGACGACACTAAGCCATCGGAGATTAAATACTTCAGTAAGTCTTTGTCACTATTAATGTATGCTTCATACATGATACGGGTTACCCTATCCCGTAAGGCATGAATACATCAGATTATGTTTGTCACTATTAATATATGCTATTTCCGGTATACGAGTTACCATAACACTTCGACATGAAGTTCTTCAGTAAGTGTTTGTTATTATTAATATATACTATATCCAGGATACTCTACCCTAACTCCTCGAGCATGAAATACTCCAGTAAGTGTCAGTCACTATTAATGTATGCTTTATCCGGGATACGGTTACCCTAACCTTTCTGACATGAAATACTCCGGAAGTGTTTGTCAGTCTTAGTATATGGTATATTCTGGATACGAGAGGACCTAAGCCTTAGGACATGAAATATTAGAGGTATGTATTTGTTACTATGAATATATGCTAATCCGGGATATAGGTTACACTGAGCCTTCGGTCAATAAATACTCCAGTCAGTGTTTCCCCACTTGTAATATATGTTATATCCAGGATACGGGTTTCCCTAACCCCTTGGGCATGAAATACTCCCGTAAGTGTTGTCACTATTAATATATGCTATATCCGTGTTACGGGTTACCCTAACACTGCTGAACATGAATGCTCCAATAAGTTTTTGTCACTATTTATATATGCTATACCCGGGATTCAGGTTACCTTATTCCTTCGGTCATTAAATTCTAGAGATATGTGTTTGTCACTCTTCATTTATGGTATATTCTGGATACGAGTTGCCTAAGCCTTCGTACATGAAATACTCCTGTAAGTATTTGTCAATATTATTCATTTTTATATTATTTTTGGTGGCGGTAACGCCTCCAATTTTTAATGCTAACTTAACTACGTATATGTACATCTGCAGAAACCCGTTCCGGTTTGGGAGTACGAGGCTGAGGGTATCACACGCATTTTATAACCTGGCGTCAACTAGGCCCGGTGACCACTGCACCTGCATGCCCTCGGTGCATAATCGTCCCCAATGCTGGATCATACTACGAGTAACCCCCGAAACGCGTACTCGTTTGTAATTGAAGCACGGCAGTTGGGTATGGACTTTCCATGAAGCCGGCAGACTTCTCACCCGGGTTGGAGCCGACCGTGAAAAATCTCACCGCCTCGACTGAGATTTAAACTGACGATCTCCAAGCTTAGAGTACTGTGCCCTTTCCTCTGAGCCACATAAGCCGGTTATGTTTGTCACTTTTAATATATGCTATATCCGGGATACGGGTTAACCCAACCCATCGAGCATGAAATCGGCAGAAAGTGTGTATTACATTAGGTATATTTCAGTGTTATTATATGGTATATCCCAGTTACGGGTTACCCTCACATTTTCGGGCATGACATAGTCCAGCTACAGGTTGACTCTTATATCCGGGAAACGGGTTTGTCACTATTAGTATGTGTTATATCGGGTATATGAGTTGCCATAACACTTCGACATGAATTCCTTTATAAGTGTCAGTCAATATTGATATATACTGTATCTGAAATACGGGTAGCCCTAACCCTTCGAGCATGAAATACTCCAATACGTGTTTGTCACTATTAATATATGCAATACCCAGGACCCGGGATACCCTAACCCTTCGGACGTGAAATACTCAATCATGTGTTTGTCACTATTAATATATGTTATATCCAGGATAAGGGTTAAACTAATCCTTCGAGCATGACATACACAAGTAAGTGTTAACTCCATTAAGTGTTTGTAGCTATTAATATAAGGTATATCTCGAATACAGGTTACCCCATTCCTTCGGGCATTAAATACTCCAGTTAGTGCTTGTCACTATTTATATATGCTCTATCGGGAATACGGGTTACCCTAACCTTTCGGGCATTAAATACTCCAGTAGGTGTTTATCATTATTAATATATGGTATATTCCGGATACGGACGACCCTAAGCCTTCGGACATGAAATAATCCAATAAGTGTTTGTCACTCGTATTATTTGGTATATCCGGGATACGGGTTACCCTAAGCCTTCGAGCATGATATTCACCAGTAAGTGTTAACTTCATTAAGTGTTTTTCACTATTAATATATGCTGTATCCGGGAAACGGGTTAACCTAACCCTTCGGATATTAAAAACACCAATAAGTGTTTGTCACATTTAATATACTCTACGGGTAACCCTAACCAATATATGCTATATCCGGGATGGAGGTTACCCTAACCCTTCGGGCATGAAATATTCCAATAAGTGTTTGTCACATTTAATATATGCTATATCCGGGATATGGGTAACCTTAACCAATATATGCTATATCCGGGATACAGGTTACCCTAACCCTTTTTGCATGAAATACTCCAGTAAATGTTTTTTACTACTAATATATGCAATATACATGTTACGGCTTACCCTAACACTGCGGACATGAAATTCTCCAGTCAGTGTTTCTCACTAGTGATATATGCTATATCCAGGATAAGGGTTATCCTAACCAATATATTCTATATCCGGGATACAGTCACCCTTACCCTTCGGGCATTAACAATATTCCAAGAAGTGTTTGTCATATTTAATATATGCTATATCTGGGACACAGGAAACCCTAACCAATATATGATATATCCGAGATACAGGTTACCCTAACCCTTTGGGCATGAAATACTCCAGTAAATGTTTGTCACTATTAATATATGCATTATACATGTTACGGCTTACCCTAACACTGCGGACATGAATAAGTGTCCTCAATAAGTGTTTGTTACTTATAATATATCCTATACTCAGGATACGGGTTACCCTAACCTTTCGGACCTGAAATACTCCAGTAAATGTTTGTCACTATTAATATGTGGTATATCCTGGATACGTGTTACCCTAAGCCTTCGGACATGAAACACTCCAGTCAGTGTTTCTCACTAGTGATATATGCTATATCCGGGATAAGGGTTACTCTAATCCTTCTGCCATGAAATGCTTCAGTACATGTTGGTCAATTTTAATATGTGCTGAATCCAGGTTACGGGTTACCTGAACCCTTTGGGCATGAATACTGGAGTGTTTGTCACTATTAATATATGCTATATCAAAGATACGTGTCAACCTAAGACCTCACACCTGGATTACTCCAGTAATTCTTTACCACTATTAATATATGGTATATCCGGTATACGGCTTACCCTGGCTCACTAATAAGTGTATACTCCGCTAAGTGTTTTTAATTATAAATATAAGGTATATCCGGGATACGGGTTACCCTCACCCTTCGGGTGTGAAATACTCCAGTAAGTCTTTGTCACTATTACTATATGCTATATCCGGGATACAGGTTACCCTAAACCTTCGGGCATGAACTAGTCCAGTAAGTATTTGTCACAATTAATATATGCTATATCCGTGATGCAATTTACCCTAACTATTTGGACATGGAATACTGCAGTAAGTATTTGATACTATTAATATGTGATATATCCAAGGCAAGGTTTATCCTAACCCATCGAGCCTGAAATACACCAGTAAGTGTAAACTCCAGTTAGTGTCTGTCACTATTAATATATGGTATATCCTGGATACAAGTGAACCTTAGCCCTCGGACATAAAACTCCAGTAAATGTTTTGAACTATTAATAT
This sequence comes from Sipunculus nudus, assembly GCA_026874595.1. Classification (NCBI taxonomy): domain Eukaryota; kingdom Metazoa; phylum Annelida; class Sipuncula; order Golfingiida; family Sipunculidae; genus Sipunculus; species Sipunculus nudus. Next base: position 58,456,909 of record CM049322.1, on the reverse strand, counting down.
ATTCTATATCCGGGATAGAGGTAACCCTAACCCTATGGGCATTGAATACTCCATCAAGTGTTTGTCACGTTTAATATATGCTATATCCAGGATATAGGTAACCCTAACCCGTAGGGCTAAAATACTCCAGTAAGTCTTAGTCATTATTAGTATATGCTTATTCGGGATATCGAGTAGCCCTAACAATTCGGTCATGAAATACTCCAGTAAGTGTTTGTCACTTTTAATATATGTATTTTCAGTTATACGGATGACCCTAACCCTTCGGGCATGTAATTCTGCAGCAAGTCTTTGTCACTATTAATATATACTATATCCGTGATACAAGTTACCCTTATATTTAATATTTCATTTAGAGACACATTGATAGAACCGACAATAGCGTTGTAATCAAGAAAGAGAAGTGAACAGCAAATGCATCTCACATGAATGTCTGACTTTATATTATAATATATAATCATATATTTTTTTGCGAGATATAAATTATTTTAGAGTCATGCATCATTACTTGAATTCAGTACATTGGAATGAAATCTGGACAGGTCTGATCCTGGGAGTGTTGAAAGTTCATCGTAATTTTGCTACCGCGCACATTGCGCTTTGCTGTCGCTAGTTAATATGGCCCGTGTTACTCTGCGACAACTAATGCCTTGCACGCCTATTGCAAAGCTTGTTGCAGACCAGTCCGGGCGTCCTATGTCTACAAAGACCTGCACTAAAACGATAGCAGCAAAAGTTCCGATCGCAATAGATAGCCTCCATGGCGTTCTCGCTACCGGGCAAATCTGATTTTTTACCGCGCACATTGCGCATTGCCATCGTAGCTAAATATAGTCCATGGCACTTGCTACCGCGCAAATCTGTTTGCTACTTTGCGACAGTTAATTGGTACAGCGCATGTCGCTTTGAAGGTCTCCAAGCGACATTTGGCAGCAAAGACTTCCACTACGTCAATAAAAGCAGATTTTGCGACCACAGCCACCATGAGAGCAACTTGCTAGCGCGCATGTCTGATTTGCTACCGCGCAATTTCCACATATGAGGCGGTCTGTGCATAGGCCACAAGGGTAGCAATTACAGCCATTTGCTACCGCACAGTTCTGATTTGCTACCGCGTGCTTTGCGCGTATGAGCCGGTCTGTGTCAAATGGTAGCAATTCCAGTGGCAGCTCATCGCGCGATGTGGGATGCTATGCGCAAGAGTAGCAAATGCTACTGTGCGACTGCTATTTGCTACTGCGCACTTTGCGCTCAATAGTCGTTGAGCGCATAATAGTAGCAAGATGAGTGGATGCTGATAGCGCGTTGTGCCGGGCTATGCGCAATGGTAGCAAAGAATCCCATAGATTAGTCTGAAAAACCGACAGTTCCCCGCATATATGAAAACTGACGAATATGCTTTCCGAAAGCGATGGTTTTCGGCAAACAACAAACGGCCTTACGCAGCTGACTGACCTGCTTGCAAAAATCTTCGATCTATGGCAAGCAAGACCGATAAAGTAATACTAAACAATAATGTAATTCGAAACCAACTGATAATGTGACAAAGTTCCCTAGCCTTTAACGTAAAACAAAATTAATCGGTAAAGTTAAATCACCTCAGCCAACCTGACCAATCAACATTGGACCGCCCGCATGCTTTATGGTCATAACATGCATTTTAAATTTTTAGCTCAGTTGACCAGTGGTTATCTAGGTATGATTAAAAATAAATTCCCAAGAAGAATAGGACCAATATCCGATCTTGGTCTGCCGATGCATTCCTACAGCTTTGAATTAAAAGAAAGAAAAAAAGGTCAAATAAAAAATAGTGTCTTATCCCCGAGTATATTAACTTGTAAATTTATAGTATTATGTGGGGAAAGTAGCTAGCTGATGGGTAGAAAGAAAAAACCTGCAAAGGTTCTGTACCTTGTACAACGATTTTACTTTTATTATTTTAAAATCGAATTAAATCATTTAAAAATTTTGTCTATATTTTGTAATTTATCTTTTTTTCATAACAAATGTGTATAAAATATAACCGATATCAGTAAAATACAAATATGACACAAATACCGGACCGATGACACAAATACCGTACCATTTTCACCATGGACTAAACCGGTGTGGAGCGCTTTACCTTATGGCTCTGTGCATTTAGTTTCAATCTACAAATCTTGTTATGAACAAGATGTAATTAACCTCTCAAAGAAAGACTAGGTAAAATATATTTAAATAATGGTATAATTATATAAACTTTATATATTTTACATGTTTTGTACAACTAGGAATACTAGGCCCCGATCACACATGCACATACGACCGGTTTACGACAGATGACGACCACCCGCGACTTGAAAAAGGTAGTTAGTCATGGAAAGGTACACGAGAAGTCCTAGCTAGTCATTATAATTGACCATCTTAGCCTTAATTATTATCAATAAATATTGCACATGTATACATAACCTATATTATTCATTACTAGCAAATGTTTTCGTTAAAGGACAACACAGATTTTATGATAAATTTATTTATCAATAAAAAGAGCACATAAGTACCACCAAAATAGGATATGGAAAATCAGGAAAGTGAAATGGGAGCACATACAGGTATGAAAGCACACAAATCATCAAATGCGATCAGTGTCTTGGTCTTGCTACCACATTCTACCTGGACCAGCGCTTCGTACTTTTGCTCCATGCATGGTCTTTACATCGAACTTGAGGAGGCCTCGACGCCAGAGCAAACAGTATAAAAGTGAAGCAATAAAGCAGTATAACGTTCTCTATGGTACAAATAAGAGTCAGTCTGAAAGATCTCATCTTTTTCCTTTTATAATAGATCTGTGTATTTGTATCCCAGACACATTAAGGGTGAGGATTCCATTTTGTTTGGTTTATAAATAACTTCTCATTTCGAATTATGGCTTTGTTGGCGAAAGATGAGAGCCCTGATCATGATTAAGTATTGGCCAAACAGGTTCACAACCGACCAGGAGTGTAAACGATCGCGCTTGATGAGTAAGATCCTTGCCGGTATTAATTATTCAACTGGTCATAAATTGAGCGTGCACAACTGTTATCCAAACATTCAAGCGACATGATTTCGAGTTAAGCAATATTAATACTAGCTGCGGACCAACAAAACACTTTGACACATGAGGTATTTCGACACATCCGAGTAAGACACAAAAGGAGTTAAGTTGGTAAGGTTTAAACTGTTTTTTGCAGGAACTCCACATTCGACTTCGACACATGTGGGAATTCTATTTAACCGAGTTCGACACAACGAGGTTTCACTTTAAATATATATATATATATATAAATATATATATATATATATATATATATATATATATATATATATATATATATATATATATATATATATACATGTCGAGACCCAGCTCAGAATCTGGTCCGATTTAAAACTGGGCCAGTCAAGATTAAAAGTTTGATGTGGACCGGCCCAGATCAAACTTCTAATCTGGACGAGACAAGTTTTAAAATGGGCCAGCCCAGATTACAATTTTGATTTTGGCCGGTCCAGATTACAATCCTGTGGTGAAGGCTTCAGGATTCAGGTCTGGTCTGGGCCGATTTCAAACTAAGCCAGCCCAGATTAGAATTTTGATCTGGGCCAGTTCAGATAACAATCTCGTGGTTGACTGATTTTAAAATTGGCAACCCCATATTAGAATTTCGATCTTGGCCAGTTCAGATTCGATCCCATGGTGGACTCATTTTAAAGGGATAGTCTCGTCCCCGGGACTGGGGCTTAACGTCCTCCGACGCTGTGGCCCAGTCAGGGAGCTGGCTATATTTAGAATACGACTTCAGCAAGCCAGCACCAGTGACAGTAGCTGAAGTTACAGCACTGGCGGTATCAGAGGGAAGCTATGACGCGTTCTACTCATGCGGGGTTCGGGCGTTTCCTTGGTTACGAAGAACGCGATCTGTTCGTTGACAGGGTCTGTCACTTGTCGTGTTGCTGATGGCGGCCAGCAATTAACCCCTGGCCATCTTGTAGTAATTAAAAAATGAATCCATGGAAGTTCAAGACTCCTGTATCCAGCACTGCTAATCCAACTGTGTCAAAGAATAACCTTTTCACTTATATTTATCAGCCAAACCGACTTCGTCAGTGGCCGATCTGTCAGTTCTGCGTGCACTTATAGGCTGGCTGTCACGACAACGGGGGCCTATATAAAGGCCCTATATTAACATTAACCTTATACTGGTCTACCCCTTTGGTGCATTTATCTCTGTTCCCCCTTTGGTTGAAAATATACTCGGTCCAACATTAACTGCGATCGCGAAGAGATGTCTCAGAAAATCTCACTAGTTCACTACCATGCAAGTGACAGAATTCAGAACTGCCTTTGCGGCAAGAGCCGCAACACCGGTATCCGATCCTGTCGTAGGTGGGGGCTTGTCCGTGCCTCGCGGAAGGGAAGCTGCGGGCAGTCATAATGGGCTGAACTAACAAACCTGCTCACCAAAGTCCATTTTGACTACCAGACTGGCTATGCACGAAGCAAAGGATCGTGGAAATTATAGAAGAGGGGCAGAAGAGACACCAATATTCCAGTGGGCCCTTGAACTATTCTGTAGTAGGCCTATTCATATTTAAAATCAACATAATCCTATTATCTTGGTTATATAACATAGATAAACAAATATTTTTAAGAAATTATATTCAGTGTAAAAAAATTGTGACAGTTTAGCTCGACTTTATCAATAAAATAATAATAATAATGATGATGATGGCGACTCATGGTCCATATACAGGAAAAATGAGAGAAATGAGGATAAGAAATATAAGAACCATAGAACAGCAAAATTATTAACAAGATTTAGGCTAAAAGTGACTTATAATCTTCATAACAAACGTGAACAACAATAATGCTTAGGTTTATTTAATTTCTGTTTTAATAATTCAGTATCGATGTATGGAAAAAAGACATTCAAGAAATGTCGAGCTTAAAATGTAACATGTAATAAAATAATGTAAAGTTAAGTCAGAACATAAAAATGGTACTAAGGTTTAGTCAATTCGTGTTTAAATAATTCAGTATTGATGCACAAAAAGACAATTTATTCAAGAAATATTGAGCTTAACATGCAAAACATATCACAAGTATTCAGCAAGATCATATATTATGTAATCAACATATCTGGCAAAATTAGAATGGCTGTATATTCAAGTAAACATCAGTTAAGGCAGCAGGATTTAATAAAAATCTTTATTCAGTATAAACTTCACACATCAGAACATATATATATATATATAGAACTGGTATACACAGAAAAATCGGTTCACTGGCGCTGCCGGTGGGAATCAAACCCATGATCTTCAGATTTCTTGTCGGCTGATTTAACAACTAAGCTACGCCAGATCCCCAAATAAATATATGTATATTTATATTTGGGGTGTAACAATGCCTTGACCGATGCATTTAAGTGCAAGCCCTTGATTATATTGTACTAGATAATTAACCTCTGAATCAAATCATTTTGATTTTTTTTCCTGTCATTTCAAAAATCCTCTGTGAGTTCTCAAATGCGACAGAGCAGTTAGGATGCTGAAGCTCTTGAACTGATGTAGGCCTATGTCATAAATCTGCTTTAAATGTTTGCAAGTTGACCACTCCACTAGCACAGAAACATACATGGTGGTGACAAACAGAGGGAGAGATACATTTTTTTTATTCCCATAAATTTACCAACATCCATCTTGGTAATTTTTTTTAACGAATGAAACTATTAATTAAGAACTGAATTGAGAAGTGAATTGAAGATAAGTGGTGTGCCTATTAATCAATTAAATTGATGATTAGTGGTTTTCTTACAAAATTGATTAAATCAATTGCATTTTTGCATAATCAATTTAAAACGATTATGCGTTCAGGTACAAATCTAATCCTGTCACAGATGTACAAACATAAAGAAATGAACTGCATCAATATGGAAAAGCTGACAAGGGTCCAACAGCAAGTCAAACTTAGATGTGGATGGATTAATGGTTTCAGTATGAATACTGATGAACATGTCACACTATTTACTGGGGTTACAATTTTGGGTAATAGTATACATCAGATTTCAAGGTAATATAGAAAGTACAAAAAATAAACTATAGATAATTGATCATTTTAACTTTTCAAACATCAATTATGATTTTAAGATCAATTCCTACCACTAATATATATATATATATATATATAAATATATATATATATTATATATATATATATAAATATATATATATATATATATATATATATATATATATATTGATATATATATCATGACAAGAAAGGAGGGGGGGGTTCCATGAATAATAACCTGGTTTTTTTTTCAATGCTTTCACCAAACTTTCCTGGAGCATATATGTGTGTGTGTGTGTGTGTGTGTGAGCTCCCATAGCTTAACCAATGGACCATTGCAACTTTGATACAATGATGATGATAAGCCAAGGAAAACATCTGACAGACAGTCTTGGGGTTGGCAAGAGTGAAGATGTGGTGTACTCTGTGTTCAACAGACAACAAGGATAAGCTCCGTATCTTTAAACAAGGAAAAACAGAGAAACATTTATGGAAAAAGCAAAGAGGTAATATTTTTTAAAGAGTCAGTTATTTTAAAGACGCTGGCAAAAAATTGTGATAATTTGCTAGGGTCAACTGACTTCTCCACTCAGACATTGAGACCTCCTTTGATTGGCAGAATACCTATAGAAGCTGAGGTAGTGAAAACACAGAATGGGGACATGTGGCTCTGACATTCTTTATATGACAGGTGATCACATTTAATATTTTGAACTGAAGTCATTATCCAATCAATGTGCTCTTTCTCCTGTAGTATAACTGTGCCAGACACTGATCTGTTGGCTTTGACTTTGAAACTATGTCTTTTATAATAAGTGTGGATTCTCCAGGGAGGGGTTTGGGCTTCAAGTCAATTCTCTACACTGAATAACACCCTCCTCCAAAATGTAAGCTACCCGGCCTTGCACATACAGGTATTTCTTTGACAACAGGAATGGAACAGCTATCCAGGTGGATGCTACTTTGCTGTTTCTGAGCCTCAGCCTGCAATCATTAAAAGTAAGCAAGTTTTAAACAAATGTGATCTGTTGTATACATAGTCAAAATATATTCCTTAGTATAGATTCAAACTTATTTTTGTATACAAAAATCTGTACCCTATGCTGATGCCATTTATAAATAAATAAAATATATATATTGTGGTTTGCTTCATATTCACAGGTTGAAATTAAGCAATTTCCCATTGTTTCATGAAGGTTCCATTTTAAGGTTTCACAAAACAAAAGACCTATACACAGAGTATTACCTTTATTACATGAATTAATTATATCAATTATTATGTGCACAAAATCTTATTAACAAATTACTGTTTGTTAATGGCAGACATTATCATTTAAAATATGAATCTGTGAACACACACGGTTTATTTTTCTTCATTATTTGAACCTTTTACTTATCAACTTTGCCTTCAACAATCAGGCCTCTTATTCATGATGGTTTTATATTTGCGATAATTTTCCTTTCACAATACACAAATATGAAATCCTCATGAACGAACAGGCAATCACAGTATAATTTAACACTCCCTTTATTTAAAAAAATTCTCAGGCAAAAATTTCTGGGAAGCTGGGTACTCACCGCAGTTAATGTTTTGATTGGGATTTACATCTCTGCCATACATCAAACTGGTGTAGGATGTCAGTGTGCACACGCATGTCTACCAATGAGAAAAGAAGTATTTCAAATTCTATTCCAGTGTAACTAATACCATTTAATTATTGTAATATCCTGAACGGTACATGTGCATTATACATGACTTAACTTCAGGGGGCTAAAACAGTAACTGAACCTACAATTTTGTTTAAAAAGTGGGGTCAATGCCTAATATGTACCCTACTATGAATGATGAATCATATCATTTGTATTAGTTATATAGCCTTATAAGAACAATCAATGTCACTTCTTTACTTATTTTTCTGGACGGGCTGCGTGACATAATTGACAAAAATACCAAGAACTTAAAAAGCGGATTCACTTTGTTCAACATAAATGTGGGTTCACAGGCTGCAATGTGCGATTTCGTAAAACTAAAAATGAAGGTTCAAAAGTTGATTGTCCATTATATACTGAACCCACATTTTCTTTCATAAAATATGTGGTACCTGAAATATATATATAACCACAATTGGTTTTTACTCGAATGTAAGGGCTACTAAGGCTTGAAAGTACAATCTTTTCCTTAAATATTACTTGCATTACCTGTTAACATATTGCTTGAAAAAGATGCCTCACCTGGCTGTCGTGTGCAAACTGACGTGCCCATCTTCAACCTCAGCCTCAAGAATGGCTGCCTCTCCCATTCTTCTCACACCTCCCCAAGAAACACACATTTGTGTGTGTGATGTGTGACATTTTTTTCATAAAAACTTCTGTTCCTTTTGCTTCTGCATCAGAAGCATATTTGCGTCATTTTTACTGTGGGTTTTCTGCAGAAATGTCGAGTACCTGTCAGATTCCGCACAATCTGTTACCAAGCAACAGATGTTTACCGGAAACGTCCTTTCAGGAGTGCGACTTAAAACTTGGACGTCTGAATATAGATGGCGGAAACTTGAAAGCAACCCGTGGATAACTGAAACCCATGTAATATTTTGGACCTAAAATGTCATTATCGACGTGACCTAAATATCAGATATAAAAAGATTAAAAAGAATATATAATATATCATAATGGCCTGAATAAAACATGCAATATATCGTTGCAATGTAAAGGGCTATTGATATTTGGTCACTCTCTCTCGGTCTTGATCTCTCCCTGCCTTTCACTCTCTCTCTTTCTCTCTCTCTTTCTCTCTATCTCTCTCTATCTCTCTCTCTCTCTCTCTCTCTCTCTCTCTCTCTATATATATATATATATATACACACATACATTTATTTATTAATTTATTTATGCCTATATATTATTATAATTTTATTTTCAATCATCGCACTAATCTCCTTAAAAGTCACTAACTAAAGGTAAAATTTATACATTTAGCAATTATATTTAACATTACAGGTAATATAAGAGTTACAGGTAATATAAGAGGTAATATAAGAGTTAAAAAGTTATAAGAAACTCAAAATTGTTGTTTTAAATAATATATATATATATATGTGTGTGTGTGTGTAATACATTTTGCTGATAATGGCCTACCATACAGGAGCGTTTATAATTGTAAGACAAAATTTTACATAGGAACACTAGGGCAATGTGATATTTTATTTTTACAATACATTTGAACAAAGCAATGGGTTTAGCTGTGTACAAACATCATGAAACTTGGTAACACAGTACTGACGTCCAGCATGTAATCTCATCTGATTCATCCGTCATCCGCTTCCGACATCCGGGTTTTAGCCAATTACAAGTACTGCGCCATCTGGCGACTGTCTTAGGCAGGCCAGCGCGACACTATCCCTTTAAACTGGGTCAGCCCAGATGAGAATTTTGAACTGGGCCAGGTCAGATTTCAACCCTGTGTTGGACTGATTTTAAAATGGGCTAGCCTAGATCAGAATCCTCATCGACTCCTAGGCTGACCTGATTTTATTAATCTTAAATCAGATAATGCTGTCATTTTTTATTCCTGATACACCAATGTGAAAAAAAACCCAGAAAAATAGCAAGAATATTTAAATTATTTGATTGATCACACAAATCTAGCTAACAAATGTAATTTTTACGTGGTTCTTTGGTTTATCTATCCTTAAGAAAATCAACAGCTTAGAAAATGAATTAACTGCTGTCATTTAACGGTCTCAAAAATACAGAGGAACGTGTGAAAGCCTTACTTGGATTAATAATTTTTATTTTGAAAAAGCTTAAATCCATAAGTATGCAGTAGGTTGGCAAACATGGTGGGGGCTTTTGAGTTAATAACTTAAAAAAAAGCTTACTGGATAACTGGTGGACACTAAAATAAAAAAAAAATGTGGTAAAATGCTTGAATAAAAATACCCTCTACCTTCAATAAAAAAAATGCTGAGTGAGAGAATATTGTTCCCATTGTTCTAACTACATTATGTCCTGGTTTATAATTCTAACAAATTAGACAAAATCAATCTAATTTGATATATATAATACTCTAGATATATATCTCTCTGTATGCTATATTTCAGTCACCTAATTTCAGTGACCAAATTTCAGGTTTCCTAATAGATTTTTCAAGGGCCTTCCTTCCTGAATAATAAGTTACAAGTCCAGGACCCAAAATTACAATATATGTTCTATTTGTGAACATTTTCCTTTTTGAATTTATTTTAAAGGGCACTTCCTCTTTGCAATATACATGATGTAAATAATTAATTTCCAATGTAGTTAATAAAAATTCCTCTGTAATTCAATTGTTAACAAACTCACCTTTTGTCAAGCCTGCCTAGGAGTAGATTAAGATTCTCATCGGGGCTAGGTTGTAATCTGGACCGACCCAGATCAAATTTTTTAGTGGGTGACTTGAGGGATCACAGAACAAAGGCCCAAACATAGATGATTAATAAAAAATAACTTTAAATAACAAAAAAAAAATTTAATTTACAGGTCTAGGAGTATATAGATTATGATTCTAATCTGGGCTGGCCCAGTTTAAAACTTGTCTGGTCCAGATTAGAATTTTGATCTTGGCCAGTCGAGATCAAAATTTTGATCTGAGCTGGCCCAGTTTTAAATTGGGCCAGCATCTAATCTGGGCCTCGACATATAAACACACACACACACACATAAATATATATATATATATATACATATATATATACCACGCAGCTGCAACAGATAAAACTTTCATGGGTTTTTCATGGATTAACAAAACTAATAAGTAACAGGCGAACTGGCAAAGAGAATTAAATAGTGACTATGTGGTTTATACATATGCCAATATATATATAATATATATATATATATTATATATATATATATTATATATATATATATATATATATATATATATATAAACATGTTTGCCGTCTGCTCTGAATGCCGTAATCGAGTGTCGGAGGACGGCATAAGCAAGGATAGCAAAAATATGTTGGATAATTTTCCTGCGAGAGGTCAAGCTATTATAAAGCCCTTGCAAATTGTCACAAAATGAGTAGTGATTTGGTCAGTTCTGGAACAGAACATACACTCCTTTCTATGTCCACTGATACATGAATAAGTGTCCTCAATAAGTGTTTGTTATTTATAATATATCCTATACTCAGGATACGGGTTACCCTAACCTTTCGGACCTGAAATACTCCAGTAAATGTTTGTCACTATTAATATGTGGTATATCCTGGATACGTGTTACCCTAAGCCTTCGGACATGAAACACTCCAGTCAGTGTTTCTCACTAGTGATATATGCTTTATCCGGGATAAGGGTTACTCTAATCCTTCTGCCATGAAATACTTCAGTACATGTTGGTCAATTTTAATATGTGCTGAATCCAGGTTACGGGTTACCTGAACCCTTTGGGCATGAATACTGGAGTGTTTGTCACTATTAATATATGATATATCAAAGATACGTGTCAACCTAAGACCTCACACCTGGATTACTCCAGTAATTCTTTACCACTATTAATATATGGTATATCCGGGATACGGCTTACCCTGGCTCACTAATAAGTGTATACTCCGCTAAGTGTTTTTAATTATAAATATAAGGTATATCCGGGATACGGGTTACCCTCACCCTTCGGGTGTGAAATACTCCAGTAAGTCTTTGTCACTATTACTATATGCTATATCCGGGATACAGGTTACCCTAAACCTTCGGGCATGAACTAGTCCAGTAAGTATTTGTCACAATTAATATATGCTATATCCGTGATGCAAGTTACCCTAACTATTTGGACATGGAATACTGCAGTAAGTATTTGTCACTATTAATATGTGATATATCCAAGGAAAGTTTTATCCTAAGCCATTTAGCCTGAAAAACACCAGTAAGTGTAAACTCCAGTTAGTGTCTGTCACTATTAATATATGGTATATCCTGGATACAAGTGAACCTTAGCCCTCGGACATAAAACTCCAGCAAATGTTTTGAACTATTAATATATTCTATATCCGGGATAGAGGTAACCCTAACCCTTTGGGTATTGAATACTCCATCAAGTGTTTGTCATGTTTAATATATGCTATATCCAGGATATAGGTAACCCTAACCCGTAGGGCTAAAATACTCCAGTAAGTCTTAGTCATTATTAATGTATGCTTATTCGGGATATCGAGTAGCCCTAACAATTCGGTCATGAAATACTCCAGTAAGTGTTTGTCACTTTTAATATATGTTATATCAGTAATACGGATGAACCTAACCCTTCGGGCATGTAATTCTGCAGCAAGTCTTTGTCACTATTAATTTATACTATATCCGTGATACAAGTTACCCTCATATTTAATATTTCATGTAGAGACACATTGATAGAACCGACAATAGCGATGTAATCAAGAAAGAGAAGTGAACAGCAAATGCATCTCACATGAATGTCTGACTTTATATTATAATATATAATCATATATTTTTTTGCGAGATATAAATTATTTTAGAGTCATGCATCATTACTTGAATTCAGTACATTGGAATGAAATCTGGACAGGTCTGATCCAGGGAGTGTTGAAAGTTCATCGTAATTTTGCTACCGCGCACATTGCGCTTTGCTGTCGCTAGTTAATATGGCCCGTGTTATTCTGCGACTACTAATGCCTTGCACGCCTATTGCAAAGCTTGTTGCAGACCAGTCCGGGCGTCCTATGTCTACAAATACCTGCACTGAAACGATAGCAGCAAAAGTTTCGATCGCAATAGATAGCCTCCATGGCGTTCTCGCTACCGGGCAAATCTGATTTTTTACCGGGCACATTGCGCATTGCCATCGTAGCTAAATATAGTCCATGGTACTTGCTACCGCGCAAATCTGTTTGCTACTTTGCGACAGTTAATTGCTTCCGCGCATATTGGTCTGAATGGTCTTGTCCGAGTGACTTCTGGCAGCAGAGACTTGCACTACGTCAACAATAGCAGATCTTGCGATCGCAGATTCATAGTCCCCATGATAGCAGACAACAACAACTTCCTACCGCGCAGGTCTGTTTGCTTCCGCGCACATTGCGCATTGCGATCGCAGCTGAATATAAACCATGGCATTTGCTACCGAGCAGATCTGTTTGCTACTTTGCGACAGTTAATTGGTACAGCGCATGTCGCTTTGAGTGGTCCTGTCCGAGCGACATTTGGCAGCAAAGACTTCCACTACGTCAATAAAAGCAGATTTTGCGACCACAGCCACCATGAGAGCAATGCCAGCCACTTGCTAGCGCGCATGTCTGATTTGCTACCGCGCAATTTCCACATATGAGGCGGTCTGTGCATAGGCCAAATGGGTAGCAATTACAGCCATTTGCTACCGCACAGTTCTGATTTGCTACCGCGCACTTTGCGCGTATGAGCCGGTCTGTGTCAAATGGTAGCAATTCCAGTGGCAGCTCATTGCGCGATGTGGGATGCTATGCGCAAGAGTAGCAAATGCTACTGTGCGACTGCTATTTGCTACTGCGCACTATGCGCTCAATAGTCGTTGAGCGCATAATAGTAGCAAGATGAGTGGATGCTGATAGCGCGTTGTGCCGGGCTATGCGCAATGGTAGCAAAGAATCCCATAGATTAGTCTGAAAAACCGACAGTTCCCCGCATTTATGGAAACTGACGAATATGCTTTCCGAAAGCGATGGTTTTCGGCAAACAACAAACGGCCATACGCAGCTGACTGACCTGCTTGCAAAAATCTTCGATCTACGGCAAGCAAGACCGATAAAGTAATACTAAACAATAATGTAATGCGAAACCAACTGATAATGTGACAAAGTTCCTTAGCCTTTAACGTAAAACAAAATTAATCGGTAAAGTTAAATCACCTCAGCCAACCTGACCAATCAACATTGGACCGCCCGCATGCTTTATGGACATAACATGCATTTTAAATTTTTAGCTCAGTTGACCATAGGTTATCTAGGTATGATTAAATATAAATTCCCAAGAAGAATAGGACCAATATCCGATCTTGGTCTGCCGATGCATTCCTACAGCTTTGAATTAAAAGAAAGAAAAAAAGGTCAAATAAATAATAGCGTCTTATCCCCGAGTACATTAACTTGTAAATTTATAGTATTATGTGGGGAAAGTAGCTAGCTGATGGGTAGAAAGAAAAAACCTGCAAAGGTTCTGTACCTTGTACAACGATTTTACTTTTATTATTTTAAAATCGAATTAAATCATTTAAAAATTTTGTCTATATTTTGTAATTTATCTTTTTTTTTTTCATAACAAATGTGTATAAAATATAACCGATATCAGTAAAATACAAATATGACACAAATACCGGACCGATGACACAAATACCGTACCATTTTCACCATGGACTAAACCGGTGTGGAGCGCTTTACCTTATGGCTCTGTGCATTTAGTTTCAAGCTACAAATCTTGTTATGAACAAGGTGTAATTAACCTCTCAAAGAAAAACTACGTAAAACATATTTAAATAATGGTATAATTATATAAACTTTATTGATTTTACATGTTTTGTACAACTAGGAATACTAGGCCCCGATCACACATGCACATACGACCGGTTTACGACAGATGACGACCACCCGCGACTTGAAAAAGGTAGTTAGTCATGGAAAGGTACACGAGAAGTCCTAGCTAGTCATTATAATTGACCATCCTAGCCTTAATTATTATCAATAAATATTGCACATGTATACAGAACCTATATTATACATTTCTAGCAAATGTTTTCGTTAAAGGACAACACAGATTTTATGATAAATTTATTTATTAATAAAAAGAGCACATAAGTACCACCAAAATAGGATATGGAAAATCAGGAAAGTGAAATGGGAGCACATACAGGTATGAAAGCACACAAATCATCAAATGCGATCAGTGTCTTGGTCTTGCTACCACATTCTACCTGGACCAGCGCTTCGTACTTTTGCTCCATGCATGGTCTTTACATCGAACTTGAGGAGGCCTCGACGCCAGAGCAAACAGTATAAAAGTGAAGCAATAAAGCAGTATAACGTTCTCTATGGCACAAATAAGAGTCAGTCTGAAAGATCTCATCTTTTTCCTTTTATAATAGATCTGTGTATTTGTATCCCAGACACATTAAGGGTGAGGATTCCATTTTGTTTGGTTTATAAATAACTTCTCATTTCGAATTATGGCTTTGTTGGCGAAAGATGTGAGCCCTGATCATGATTAAGTATTGGCCAAACAGGTTCACAACCGACCAGGAGTGTAAACGATCGCGCTTGATGAGTAAGATCCTTGCCGGTATTAATTATTCAACTGGTCATAAATTGAGCGTGCACAACTGTTATCCAAACATTCAAGCGACATGATTTCGAGTTAAGCAATATTAATACAAGCTGCGGACCAACAAAACACTTTGACACATGAGGTATTTCGACACATCCGAGTTAGACACAAAAGGAGTTATGTTGGTAAGGTTTAAACTGTTTTTTGCAGGAACTCCACATTCGACTTCGACACATGTGGGAATTCTATTTAACCGAGTTCGACACAACTCACTTTAAATATATATATATATATATATATATATATATAAATATATATATAAATATATATATATATATATATATATATATATATATATATATATATATATATATATATATATATATACATGTCGAGACCCAGCTCAGAATCTGGTCCGATTTATAACTGGGCCAGTCAAGTTTAAAAGTTAGATGTGGACCGGCCCAGATCAAACTTCTAATCTTGACGAGACAAGTTTTAAAATGGGCCAGCCCAGATTACAATTTTGATTTTGGCCGGTCCAGATTACAATCCTGTGGTGAAGGCTTCAGGATTCAGGTCTGGTCTGGGCCGATTTTAAACTAAGCCAGCCCAGATTAGAATTTTGATCTGGGCCAGTTCAGATAACAATCTCGTGGTTGACTGATTTTAAAATGGGCAACCCAATATTAGAATTTCGATCTTGGCCAGTTCAGATTCGATCCCATGGTGGACTGATTTTAAACTAACTGGGTCAGCCCAGATGAGAATTTTGAACTGGGCCAGGTCAGATTTCAACCCTGTGTTGGACTGATTTTAAAATGGGCTAGCCTAGATCAGAATCCTCATCGACTCCTAGGCTGGCCTGATTTTATTAATCTTAAATCAGATAATGCTGTCATTTTTTATTCCTGATACACCAATGTGAAAAAAACCCAGAAAAATAGCAAGAATATTTAAATTATTTTATTGATCACACAAATCTAGCTAACAAGTGAAATTTTTACGTGGTTCTTTGGTTTATCTATCCTTAAGAAAATCAACAGCTTAGAAAATGAATTAACTCCTGTCATTTGACGGTCTCAAAAATACAGAGGAACGTATGAAAGCCTTACTTGGATTAATAATTTTTATTTTGAAAAAGCTTAAATCCATAAGTATGCAGTAGGTTGGCAAACATGGTGGGGGCTTTTGATTTAATAACTTGAAAAAAAGCTTACTGGATAACTGGTGGACACTAAAATTAAAAAAAAATGGGGTAAAATGCTTGAATAAAAATACCCTCTACCTTCAATATAAAAAATGCTGAGTGAGAGAATATTGTTCCCATTGTTCTAACTTCATTATGTCCTGGTTTATAATTCTAACACATTAGACAAAATCAATCTAATTTTGATATATATTATACACTAGATATATATCTCTCTGTATGCATATATCTCTCTGTATGCTATATTTTAAGTCACCTAATTTCAGTGACCAAATTTCAGGTTTCCAAATAGATTTTTCAAGGGCCTTCCTTCCTGAATAATAAGTTACAAGTCCAGGACCCAAAATTACAATATATGTTCTATTTGTGAACATTTTCCTTTTTGAATTTATTTTAAAGGGCACTTCCTCTTTGCAATATACATGATGTAAATAATTAATTTCCAATGTAGTTAATAAGAATTCCTCTGTAATTCAATTGTTAACAAACTCACCTTTTGTCAAGCCTGCCTAGTAGTAGATTAAGATTCTCATCGGGGCTAGGTTGTAATCTGGACCGACCCAGTTCAAATTTTTTAGTGGGTGACTTGTGGGATCACAGAACAAAGGCCCAAACATAGATGATTAATAAAAAAATAACTTTAAATAACAACAAAAAAAATTGAATTTACAGGTCTAGGAGTATATAGATTATGATTCTGATCTGGACTGGCCCAGTTTAAAACTTGTCTGGTCCAGATTAGAATTTTGATCTGGGCCAGTCGAGATCAAAATTTTGATCTGAGCTGGCCCAGTTTTAAATTGGGCCAGCATCTAATCTGGGCCTCGACATATAAACACACACACACATATATATACATATGTATATATATATATATATATATATATATATATATATATATATATACCACGCAACTGCAACAGATAAAATTTTCATGGGTTTTTCATGGATTAACAAACTAATAAGTAACAGGCGAACTGGCAAAGAGAATTAAATAGTGACTATGTGGTTTATACATATGCCAATATATATATATATGATATATATATATATATATATATATATTTTTTATATATATATATATATATATATATATATATATATATATATATAAACATGTTTGCAGTCTGCTCTGAATGCCGGAATCGAGTGTCGGAGGACGGCATAAGCAAGGATGGCAAAAATATGTTGGATAATTTTCCTGCGAGAGGTCAAGCTATTATAACGCCCTTGCAAATTGTCACAAAATGAGTAGTGATTTGGTCAGTTCTGGAACAGAACATACACTCCTTTCTATGTCCACTGATAAACCAAAGTGTGAAAGTTTTTGGATTGGTCTTCGGGAACTCTCCGTGGTGTTCAACAACAGCTCTCAACGAGTTCTTGAACAGCTCAAATAGGATGTGGTACAAATGGGACGGCGTGTAGGTTAACGTGGTCTTGTTTTTGGGGTGTTCATGAGGATTCTGACACTGATAAACCACGTTAGGAGCTGTCAAGTAGTACTCGTCACACACACACATATATATATATATATCTATGTTTATATGTATATATATGTATATATATATATATATATATATATATATATATATATATATATATATATATATATACCCCGTAATTGACGTAATTAACTCTCGTAACAAGCGCCCTCCACCGGATTTTGTGGGGGGATATCACATTAAGAAAACAAAGGGATGGGCCATTTTAAACTCGTTTTTCTCCCTAGCTAATATAACGTTGGGCAACGTAATGCTTTTTTCTGCCCGCCAAGCTTAATAGTTACCGCCAGTTTTGATTCTATCCCCTCCACGCTGTATCATCGAATATAATAATCATTTCAGTTTCACACAACAGAGTCAGTGGTCAAGTGTGTTATAGATTACATTGACTGTCTCTGTCCGTAAAGGCCGACCCTGCAGGTGGTCATACTGATGGGGTGACCTCAATTCAAGTACGTATGTGGATGGTTCATGCAATGAAATATATTTACTTGCTGTTTGTTATATCGTATATTGTATTATTTCTTTAAAATAATATTAATAAAACTGAAAAGACGTATTTTGTCCATATGCGGGCTTGAAACCGCCACCGCTCTGTTGTGTATAAGGTCCGTCCTCTAACGATGATAATCCCCGTGGAATTCAGGGACGTATATAGTAATAATAATAAAATATATTTACTAAGTGTCTGTTATTTCTCAAAATTTATATATTATTTTTGTGAAATAATTTTAAATAAAACAATGGAGACCAAATGGAGACCAATGTCCATATGGTGGATTTAATGACTGACCGAAACGGCTGTGTCGTGCTAGGTCTGTCCTCTGTCCCGTATGTGGATGTATCATTCAATAAAATATATTTATTTGGTGTTTGTTATTTCTCATAATTAATAAGTTATCTCTAAAATAATATTAATAAAACAATGAAGACGGATTTCAAACTCTATGTCACCTTTGTCAATGTACGTGCCGTGAAACTAATAACAGCCGAAATAATGCCCCGACTGGCAAATCATGAGTTATCAACGGGTTGCACGTTAGATGAGCTTTTACTTTAATCTTGCAGTTTAATGTGACAGTTGTATAATATACTGGTATACATGACATAAAAATGCAAGTTATCCCGCCTGCACAGACTGATGTCGCTGCTAGAAGCACTAACTGGGAATTCTGAAACGTGTGTATCGTAAGTCCGCGCTTTATGTGAATTTGTCATTTCAATGTAATTTTATGTATCGCCTTACGGGTTGTTCATTGTCATTCAAAACGATTGGAAAAAAAGTGCTCTCCTTCTTTCGGGAGCCGTTAACGTCAACGTGACCTAATTTTAACAACAGGCATGAAACCCGTCAAATCGACCACAGAAATGACCTGCGGCCTTAGTTTCAAAGCAATGCAGATTAGGTGACGCTATTCCGACACAAGAAGAGGTCAAGGGTCAGAGATTAGTCGGGCCACCCAAAGAAACATGCACGGCAATGGATTTCGATAAAACTAATGTGTATTCAATTTTAACTGGAACCTGAAATTGAATGAGAAACCAACATGGAGCAAAGGATCCTGACACGATATTTTTTTCTACAAGGAAACACAAATCGTATGGGGAAGGTTATATCAAATGGGTGGCGCGAGTTTCTCAATAATTTATTTGCGTGTACTCGAGGTACAATAGCGTCAGATATCGGCGGGCGCATGTCGGCAGTAATGATAATTGTTACAAAAATGAAGGTTCATGCTACTGGTTAAGTTAATATAATACACTGGAGTCTGAGCGGCAGTATTTCAGCTTTTGCATGTAATATCATGCACAATGAAGGACAAAAAGGATAATTAATGACGATGCCATTCCATGACATATATTGGCTCATCTGTCAACGGTACATGCGCAAGGTGACTGACATATTTCGAGTACCTACGATCAAAATCATATTTACCTCATTTTTCAAATAAATACTGTTTTACATATCTTTATATGAACATTTTATATATTCTACTAATTTACCAGACAGTGACTTTTATTTATCCATATTTTTCCTCTTCACCTGCAAAGGAAATCTCGGACTGCAGTCATTCATACAATTCTTGCACTCGCATACAAAACAAAATAAAATCGTCTGCTAATCGGTATCGCTTGGACTATTTTACAAAACTTCACAAAACCATCGCTAAAGATCATTGTTTTTTTTCTGAATTGCCTGAATGTGCTGTGACGTCCAACACGTGTACACAAGCCGCAGTGTTGAAGGACCTTAACGCATTTAAGTTGACAGACATGGGGTGGGGGCGCTTATTAGGGTCTAAAAATATTTAGAAAATTTAATTTTTAGAGAGATTTATAATTGTTTTCATAACTGACAGGAATGAGTGCGATAAATGGTTTGGCATATCCCGTGCTTCCTTTTGTTTTTGCGGTGTTTTTTAATAATTCTTGTGATGCTCTCCATATTTTTTTATACCCTGACGTTTATATATGCAACCATGGTACGCTGATGAGTCGCCATCAGTTTGTTAAAAAGTGAAATAATTGCTTTTCTTTTTCATGGAGTCTATCTATTATTAATGATCTCATGCTGTAAACGAAGCCTATGGAACATTTATTTTGATTGTTAATTGATAGGATACACGCATTCACTCGAATAACATAGGAATTTACATATTTTCAAGGACAAAACAGCTGCATTTAGACAATCATTATTAGAAACAATACAATTGTCTCCCTATCACAATTTCCAGGAATCCCCCTTTATTCTGATATTTATCGGTCTTTACAGTAAAACGGTAAAATAAACATGCGTTAAATTATTAACATGACATGTAATTTTGTATCCACTGGAACGTATAAACATGGACGGTAAATATAATTGTTTTATCAAGGTAACACGATTTGTGTTTTGATAATTGTGTTAGTATGTATTTATATTATAATAAATGTGTCATCTGCAAAGAAGTGTCACATTAACATTGGAATGGTAATACATAATTTGTTATAATTTGTTTTCTTATTTCCAAAGATTTGTTGATCATGTCGGTGTCTTGTACTGCCTAAGTAAAGTAATAATTAAGTCATGCGTGTTGATAAACATTTCATCCTCGGTGTAAGTGCTTGTTTCAGGATATATGTATTTAGTTTTTGTATGCATAATTGTGAGGGGCGCAATATCTCAGTTCATCAGGAAAATTTACTTGTTTACTTGTGTTTCAAATAGTTACGAACACGACTTCCTTGATTCTATTTAAACAGACACTGTCTGTCCCATAAATAAATTGTTAGAATTTTGTATACATACCCAAACTCACCATGTACAATGACATAGCAGCGGTCAGATGTATTTGTATATCAACATTCCAAGCATCTCAGTGTTGACCGTACATTTCGATGTAAGCAATACAAATCAATGGCCTCGAATATAGTCTTTAGTAAGGATACACTACGGTCTTAATGTCACATACCATCTAAACACTGTACCCCTTATGGTTGCTTGTATTGAAAATATAGGGGTGTCAGATCGACAACTTTAGGGTCAAATGGGTGTGCCTAAAACAACAACCTAGGTTGTCAATCCAGATATTTCGCATGGTTAAGGTCAACCGTCGTGCATATTTACTAATTCATTTTTTTGCATTATTTCTATTTTGTATTATTTAAATATTATTTCGTGCTCTCTCATCACTCTAGAATCACATTTTAAACTATTTTTTATGCATGTATCTGAGGCATTTCATATTTTAGATTCATCACATGCATCCCTGTGCGTAATGAAACCGGAAGCGTATGCACATGTATGTACACCATATTCTGGGGGTTGTGATTCAGCAGTCACGTCGGAGTCTAGCACTCCACATCAGGATCTAATACTCCACTGTATGCGTGTATAACACTATTATTAGCACTAATGCAAGTACATACATGCTTTGGTAAAAATCCTCGACCAGACTTGTACTTCAATGAACTTATCTGAAAGTCTTATATGAGACTGAATGGCATTCCCTCTACATTTACTAACCTCGTTAGACCTAAAAGAAACTGCTCTAAATACTCATAGCTGTTAGATTGGTAACAGCTCCATAATACCAAATGCTAACTAATGTCAAACGAAGGAATGATATTGACATAATAAGAGTTCAACCTGCTTTATATTAGAATGATAAAGACCTTATGAGCAAAATATTTTTTTTTATGAAATATATCATGGGAAACCCATGGCCGATGAAATTGGAACTTAAATGGAAGGCATGTTTGCCCTGGTGGGTGTATGGCAGTAAATTAATGATTTTAATACACATTTTAGTAATTTTTCCCATGGTAAAGTAAAGAGCTCCTTATGATATAAATCCTTAAATATCTGTTATTTACAAGGAGGGCACATCGATTGGCATTAATTAAAATAAAGGGAATGGCTGGTCTAATGAAATATCATATGTTGTCGGTTATTGCAGTATTCTTCCCCACAGCCAAAAAAAAAAAAAAACACTTTTAAGGTATACACGATATTACCTAAAATCCGATTTGTGTGCCCGTACAAATTCATTTTGTGCCCACAAAACTGTAGAAGAAGCGTATCGGAGAAATACCCAACATTTTACTTACCAATAATATTTCGCTAACGTGTCTGGCTAGTGAGACTAATGTCTTATGATTATAATTGGAAGTCCAATCCAATGAAAAATGCTACATCTTCTCTAATACAACTTTTTGTCTGTGTCTTATGTATGTGTGTGTATGTGTCTGTGTTTGATTGAAACGAAGTGTAAGAATAACATAAAGGCTAAAAGTAAATATTCTTACCATTAAATAATTGAAACCCTGTTGGATTTCATCTGCTGGCCAGGTGATTCGGTAATCTGTGTGATCAATATGAACCATTCGCATTATAAAGCACCGCTTATTAATGCGATGGAGCAATTCTTCAAATACAAATAATTGGGAATCAAAAAGAAAATCAAAATTTTGTACACCCTGCATTCAGGTTACGTATACACAGAATACATTGAAATTATCTTCTGCTCAAAATCTGGTACTCCACATCAAGATCTAGTACGCCACATCACGGTCTGGTACTCAACACCAGTGTCTGATCTTCACACACACCAGGACCATTACATCACATCAGAGCCTAATACCCCAAATCAGGACCTCGTACTCCATACAAGTATCCAGAACTCCACATCAGGGTCTAGCATTCCACATTACTTGAAAATCATTACTACAAACACAATCCACAATAAAACGATGCAGTACTACACATAACAGCAGAACAGAAACAACATTACTGTATTAACCAGCTAAAATGAAAGGATCAAGCTCTCCACATCACAGTAACATCATGGCCAAATATACAAACCACATAGAGATGTCACTTGAACATACACAATAACACCTGAAAATCTTTGAAAGTGAACACAATGACTAAATGTTTGAATGCACGTGTTATGATAGCAACAACAACGGAGACTTTTCTCAAGACGTTTGCTGTGCCAGGTGTGTCAACATAACAGATGATACATGTTCTTTACCGGAGGAAATGAGCCAGACATATATCCGTGTTTCCTTGCTGATGTCAAAATATATGTCTGGGTAAGATGCTATTAGTTTATTTATATTTGAACGTCTCTTCTCTTATACATACACACACAAACAAGGTTCGGTCATCATAAGCACTTACTCATTTCCTAGGTTTTGAGGGTCCGTATACCCTGTTAGATCGAAATTCCATGTCCCTCAGTTAGACGTTTGGTGTCTTGGTAGGTTTAAGGGTAGCATAGAGTGCAGTCGCGTAAACACTCAGGTCGAGCTGGGTGTTGTTGTTATATCGTAGGTTCGTGCGTCAAAGGTAGGTTCGTTACGTGATCTCTTATCACTATGGACATGTTGAGAGAGGCCACAAGCTGTGGTAAGGCGATGGCTTATACAGGGGAGTTACAAAAGTTCCCTCAGAGCCAGGTGGCTCAGGCTAGAGAGCAGGCCACGCAGGAACGAGATGAGCGTGCTAGGGCTCGTGAGCATGAGTTGGGTTACAGAATAGACACCGGGAGGAGCATGCTAGGGCTTTGGAATACGAGTTAGAATTCAAAATAAAGAGCAGAAACGAGAGCAGGGTGCTCGCGAACACGGGTTAGTGTTAGCGAAGTAAGGGGTCGCGTCCCGTAAGCCAGCAGCAGATGAGGCTGCACGTGTTCACTTTCCAGCAGTAAAGTTACCACCGTTTGATGAATCGATCGATCGGATCGATGTTTATCTCGTGAGATTCGAGAGAATGGCAGTGAGCCAAGAGTATCCACGAGAAAGGTGGACATTCCACATAAGTTAAAAGGCAAAGCCCTGAGTATGCTGTCTGCAGCTGATGCATCGTGTTACGATAGACTAAAGTTAGCTCTATTGAAGGGATATAGGATGTAGGATATAGGATGGTACCTCGCATTATTTAGATCGAGCATGCCCGAGCGTGGCGAAACGCCAAGTCAGTTTGCTGTTAGGCTTAGCGGATTTCTGGACAATTGGATTGAATTGTCAGGAACAGAATGGGATTTTGATGCCTTTGAAGACTTGCTGCTCAAGGAGCAATTTGTTAATTGCTGCAGAGCAATTTGTTAATTGCTGCAGCAAGGAGCTAGCAGTTTTCTTAAAAGAGGAGATGGGTAACTCAATACGGAAATGCCAGCGTTAGTAGAACTTTCATCTATGCAAACGGGTGCCTATTTTTGTGCAAAATGTAAGGAATCCTGCGGGTAAAGTAGGCCACAATGCAGCTGGAAAACGTGACCATCCCCAGAGGTCACAGGTCAAGAAGGGCGAAGCGAGTTCTGGCGTTCGCAGCCCAATACGGAGTAGGCCACAAGATGAGGGATTGTAGAAATTCCGGCGTCGGTCAGAGTAAAGGGCCGATGTAAGTCAGAATCGGAAGGCCGCAACACAAGCCCTGATACATACGCCCGATGTAACTCCTACGAAAATAGACATAGAATCGGTAGGCACAATTAATGATACGCGCCCTTTCGATGGGATTAGGTCCCATGTAACCCACTGTCCCGTGAACCCTATGGTTCAGTTGATGGGAGGTCAGCTCAAATTGGTTATGAGCTCGCAACGCCGACGTTTCGGGGCATTGTTAATGGGTGTCGGAATGTTACTGTGTGGCGTGACACCGGATGTACCCGTGTTGCAGTAATCCTTTTTATACGTCTTATGAATATAAACAAGCCTCTAGGGAAGAAGAGTATTTAACGACGTGCAGACGATTATTTAGGGGTCAGACATAAATGGAGCCTGCAGAGACACGAAGTGCCGTCTGCCCAAGTCCAGTGAGGTTCCGCTGCCCAGTGACCAGTGAGGTGCTGCCAGGCGAGGTACTGTCCAGCTAGGAGCCGTCAGGTGAGATACTGTCCAGTGAGGTACTCTCCAGCGAGGGGCTGCCCGGTGAGGTGCCGTCCAGTGTGGTACTGTCCAGTGAGTTAATGTCCAGTGAGGTGCTGTCCAATGTGGTGCCGTCTGGCGAAGTGCTGTTATGCGAGGTGCTGCCTGGCGAGGTGCTGTCCAGCGAGGTGCTGTCGAGCTGGTGATGTCCGGTATTGTGTTGTCCAGTGAGGTACTGTCAAGCGAGGAGCTGCCAGTGAGATGCTACCGGCGGATGTTCAGTGAGGTTCCGCCAGCGGGTGTCCAGTGAGGTGCTGCCAGCAAGTATCCATGGAAGTGCTGCCAGCGAGTGTCCAGTGAGGTGCAGTGAGGTGCTGCCGGTCGGGGTCCAGAATCACTAGTCGTAGAGATCTAGAGACTAATAGAGACTCTGTGCTTTTACAAAAGTTATAATGTAGTTGATACAAGTGTATTTAGTGAGGCGTAGCAGGCTGAGAACCAATCTGGTAGGTGATTTTTAAACTCTTTTATGTTCTTTTAATGTACTGTACTGTTAATGTACTGTTGTTATATAAACCGCTGACTTTTGTCGTGTGCCTGAGTACGGATACGTTGAGTGCGACATCGAAATCACACAATTATACTTTTCCACGTTGAACCAAAGGCAACCCGGTCCGTAACTTGGTGAGGGCAACCTTTTCCCTTGGGCACTAGAAAGGGGTAACTTTTATCGGATGACATCGGCTTTATATTCGGGGGGTTATATTTTCGCAATTTTAACTCTTAGAGTCGTTTGAAAGGGTTCCTTTCTTGCAATATATTCATAGAGTTATATGCACAGAGTATACTCATAATTAATAAATGAGTCAACTGGTATGCAAAATCTTAACAATTCGACGAGAATTGAAGAGTACATAGAAAACTCTAGGAGGGGAAATTATTGATGATTATTAACATAACATGAAGGTCCGATATTTTATATTGTCATAAATACTTTACCTGTAATCTTTTGACACAGTGAATGACACATGTTCGAAGCAATTAGACTATTAATAAATGAGTATTGGGCACAAGACTTGATACAAATAAGTAATGTGTTTACCTGTTATTAAAGAGTCTCCCTTTCGTACTTAACTGATTCGTTTTTTACAGTTGGAGCTTCATAGCTGACTATAATTTCCTATTCGTTGTATTGTTAATAAACATGTAGGCACTAGAGTATTCTGGATTATTCACATGAAGACTTACAAGCATGCTCATCCCGCGTTTGCCATTCCCTGTACATATGTGTAATATTTTCAATACAACCACACCATGTGTGTGTGACAAATAGAGCCAATTCAATTATAGGATCATGCCATGTACTTATAAAAATTATAAAATATTTGCTAAATCCCTTGAAAAGGCCGGAAAAACTTGTTGCTTTACTTAGTCAGGTTTTGCAGTGTAGAGACAAAGGCAGGGCCCCGTTCTCATTGGCTTGATTTTAATGTCATTTAAACAGTTCTAAAACCCATTTATTTTATTTTCTATTTTGTAAACGTATTGTATAAGCAAGCCATTTATAAAACAAAATCCACCCCATTGACTTTAAATAGACCACGGGCATGTTTTCGTTCCATGAACTTGTTCCTGTTCATCCATCTGTTTATGAACAAACTCAACAAAGACCGCTTTAGCCCACGAATACGTACATGTTCCTGTTCGTCGTTCAAGAAAAAATTAGCAACTTCGGGAGTTGGTTACACCACCAGGGGGCGCAGGACTGTTAATTTAAACTTCATTGACTGATAAAAAGTTAAATTTGTCACCAATTAAATGCTTCATATATCATTAATAAAAATAAATGAAATCAAATAACATGCATTGTTGAATAGTTATGAATAGTATTTTCAACATTGGGAACAATGCGTTTTGGTTCTTGTTTGCTTCATTCTTGCAAATAGGAACAGGAACATGTTCCGACAACGAAAACACGCCCCTGATATATTGCGTCCAAGACGCCCAGGCATCTTTTTGTAGAATACCACGTGACTTTGCCCAGAGTACAAATTGCCAATCTCACATTTTAATTTTTTTAATATACTTTTTTATTTTAATTTACGTAAGCTGCTTCTCTGGTCGGGGTGCGATGCATGTCAGATTAATCTTCCTGAACAAGCACTGGTGTCTAGTGATGTAAAGAACACAACAGTAACACGTTTCATGACCATCCATGAACACAGTTTTGGAAAGTAAGAGAGACACATTTTCGGTTTACCAATCAAAAATTAGAATTTAAATCCTGGTACTTTAACTTTTGTTGCGTTTTGTATAAAACCCAACTTTTCTGTATCCATCACATAACTTTTGAAATACATTCTACTGGTATATTTAAAAATAAGACTCGCTATACTTTTTTGACACTGATCATTCTTTATGTAAGTTTTTAGTTTTTTTTTGTGGAGGAAACCACTTCCATTTTGTTATACTCTCTTATCTTATCCTTTATCTAAGTATATACGTCTGCAGAGTTCCATTTAGGTTTGGGAGTACGTGACAGGGCGGTAGCACTTGCTTCCTATTAGTTTTATTTTTGTAACTTTCGGTCACCTAGGCCCGGTATTAAGCGCACCTGCGGGTCCAGGTTGTATAATCATCCA
The DNA here is from genome assembly GCA_026874595.1 of Sipunculus nudus. NCBI lineage: Eukaryota > Metazoa > Annelida > Sipuncula > Golfingiida > Sipunculidae > Sipunculus > Sipunculus nudus. The sequence continues at coordinate 58,428,826 of CM049322.1, read as the reverse complement.
CAAACTGGGTCATAACACCGAGGAACGCCCAAAGATTTGATTTCATCATAATCCTAATATACATACTTAGTTCATACTTTGTTGATCATGACCGTAATACAGTTATAAGAGTATCATATTGTCATTATGAATTATAATTATTTATTGGTCGTAGAAGTATTTCACATAGTTATTATATTAATATTGTTTAACATGGCTATAAATTATTACACTTTATCATAATTATAAGTTATCATGGATTAACATGATTGTAATATATCGTCTTTTGGCAAGATCCGAATAAATAAATGCCAATGTAATTGCAAACATATATTTTTTATTAAAATTGAAACTAAATCACTTGAAATCCTTCGTCATTAGTGAGCTTTCTCTCGCAATTCCTGCGTATATATTGGCTTAGTTTACTATTATGCATTTCCGTTAAGAATAGTAAAACTTAAACCATTCCCGGTTTAAAGAATTTATATAGAAATACAATCAGTAGTATAATTTCCTGTTGAACACAGCATAATTCATATCTGTAATTTTATGTTCACTAAATCTTCATACATGTCATGGGCCTGTGATTCTGTTAATTTAAAATACCATATTCTGAATATTATATATATTCAAATTCAGCAAAACACAGGGTTTACCTCATTGGCTATCATCTCAATCCAGTGACTTTTGCCCTGTGCCCACTGGACTATGAGGCATCGAGCATATATAATCACAATTCAACTTGAGCAATGTACTATGTTTCAGTTTAATCAAACATGTATACCCTTACCTGTTTTAGTCAATAAGGATAAAAGAAATATAAAAGCTATTATACTATTACTTGGGTACAAATGTTTATTATATATATGTGTGTGTGTGTGTACTTTATGTTACGAACACATTTTATTCAGGAGAAATATATGGCCCATCTCGGATTCGAACTTATGCCTGTGGTGCACATGTCCCGCGTTCCAACCGCTTCCCTTGAAAAGCAAGCTTCATTATCGAGACATCTCGGTCCGCTTTTTTGCTCATGCTGTAACATTGTTTACATATATACCGTACGACGTAATAAACGCCCCGGGCGCTCTAAAAGTTAAATTTTCCCCGAAATGTTTATACCCTTATAAACGTCCCCCAACCAACATCTACCAACTTCCAAGGTGCGTTACGATCCTCTATTTTAACACTGCGGCCTTGGTACAAGTGTTTGACTTTAGAGCACATTCTGGACAATTCAGAAAAAAACAACGATGTTTTAGCGATGGTTGTGAGAAGTTTTGAAAAATAAAAACTAATCCAAGTGATACCGATTTGCAGACGATTTTATTTTGTGTTGTATGAGAGAATTGTATGAATGACTGCAGTTTGAGATTTCCTTTGCAGGTGAAGAGGAAAAATTAGAATGGTAATAAATGAACTCTGTAATAAAAGTCACCGCCTAATAAGGTAATAGAATATATAAAATGTTCATATAAAGGTATGTAAAATAATATTATTTGAAAGATAAAAAATATAATACGGGACGTCGGTACCCCGATTGTGTCAGTCACCTTGCGAAATACCTTTGACAGCTGAGCCGATGTATGACATGGATTGGCATCGCCAATTATTGTCCTTTTTGTCCTTCATTGTGCATGATATAACATGCAAAAGTTTAAAACAAAGCTGAAATACTGGCCCTCAGACTCCAGCGTATTATATTAATTTCAGTGCGTATACGCCACAAATCCGGGGTTTTGTTTAAAAATTGGAAATTCGTCATATTTATATCCCGCGGAAACACGGTCCCTTTCTTGAACTTTGTTGGCCCGTTATAATACATTCATTTCTTGCCGTAGTCAAATAATACAAGCTTGACAAACATTGCATTTCGCGTCACCTGAGGAAAGGACGCTTCATATTTATAATTATAACGCGCTACTGGTTGTCTTGTAATCGAAGTGTCATGTCCGAGTCTGTCAGTGTGCAAGCCAGCTGACAACGTCCGCATTCACTGGACTCGTGCACACTTTACGCGGTAAATACCATATGAAAAAATCATCCTTGTTTTAATGTGCATATTACGTGCTACTGAATGGTATTTAGCCAAGTTCCCAGCATCCCTCGCGCGAGCGCTGCATACACACAAATAAACCCAGGGCTCTGGGATCTTGAGTACATGGGTAAGCCCCGCACGCTGTCAGCGGCATCGACAATTTTTTCACTGCATACGTGTTTCAAGTGACCGCAAGACATTTTTGGCAAAAAAATACATTAAAACTTATATATTTTCAGGATTGGGAAATCCGTTTCGGTCTGTCAGTTCCGCGATTCCGTCCGCGATCGTGGAAAATCACTGGCTCTACTGTCAGAAGGGCTTTCAAATATTGATTCAGTAAAATCCATGTGTCAATGCGGCAAAGGCAAACCCTATTTACCAATTATTTAACTATGTGCACCTGTAAATCTGATGTATAAAATATAAATTTAGTCAAAAACAAAGCATTGTAATGTTCTTTATTGAGAGTTTATTACCGCCATACGGACAAGATCACCGATATTCACGGCGTTCAGTTCGACGGACGTTATAATGCTGATTGCCGTTTATTACCCTTGGTGGCCCTGAGGACGCTCAAAAACTTTTACTCGTATATAAGACGGTTGTCCTTCTTTGCCAAATATTTGAGGATAAAACTAATCGTCCTGTACACGAGCAAATAGGGTAAATGTATATATATTTCATTGCATGATACATCCACATACGTACCTGAATGCAGGTCAACCGATCAGCATTGTCACCTGCAGGGTCATCCTTCACCGACACAGTCAGTCAATGTTATCTATAACACACTTGCTGAATCTGTTGTGTGTAACTAATATTATTATTATATTAGATGATAAAGCCTAACGGAAACTTTTACTGGCGGTAACTTTAAAGCTTTGCGGAGAGAAATGAAAACATTACGTTACCCCATGTTATATAAGCTAGGGAGAAAAGTGTGGTTAGGCTGGCTCATCCCTTAGTTTTCTTAAAGTGATCTCCCAAATCCGGTGGGGGGGGGGGGGGTCTTTCTACGGGAGGGGCTCTTATATATATATATATATATATATATATATATATATATATATATTTAGCTAAGTAAGATTGTGTTTTTATGGCCAGTTAACAATGTACATACAGCTAATGATACACATATTTATACAGCAATTATGTGAAACACGGGAGATCAGTCGCACGGAAAAGGCACGATTGAATTCCATTGAACATTTCATCGAGTTGAACGTCTATACTATACTACTTTGAAAGTATCAGTCTTTTTCAAGTATATTCAGCATCATAAAGATTATTAAGGTAGGGCCATTTTTCAACCTCACTCTTTCATCAACTTTCACTGTAGGACCACAATCCATGCCCTCCAATAATTTTGTTACTGTTGTCGGGGCCCATTTAAATACGTGCACTATACTCTCGTTTTAGCCTTCGGGACAGTTGAAGGAATTATCATTATGGTTTGTCCGGTATTTCAGATTTATTTGGCTAGGATCCCAGGATTCTGCAGGACCATCCAACAACAGACTTCTGCAATGTATGTTTCCGTATTTGCCATGAATTACAAAACAACTTGCATCTGCATTTTGATTATGCTCCAATCAGGTAATTTTTATATTCTTAATTTTCCAGCCTTCATTGAAAGTATTGATTACTGTGTTTTCACAGATCGTTGGTTAATCTCCATTATACCCTCTGTATTTCTGAATGATCCCCTTGCGTTATCTTGTATTCAACAATATATATGATAGATTTTTTTTTAACTCTGTACTCTGGGCAAATTCATACATAAAATTTTGACATAACTATCAGTTTATTGAATGCTCTAACACATCTCATGTCCTATCCAGTATCCAGTGCGTCTTCGGAAACATGCCCAAGAAAAGCTTCCAGGGTTATAGCTGAAAACTGCTGTTTCTCTGATGAAAACAAGAGAGCAAGATTACCATTTTATATGAATCATTCACACGTGAATTCTCTTAAGGAAATAATGAGACTTCAAGGGTACACGGAAACTTGGTTAGGACTCACCAGACATATACTAGAAGAATGGACATGGTTGAGTGAATCCTCAGGTGACACACAAATTTAAGCTAAACTAGCGTAAACTGCCGTCAAAATGTATATATATATATATATATATATATATATATATATATATATATAAGATAAAGACGGCCTAGTGTAGACTGTTTACGCAATAATGCATGGTACAGTGTGATAGTATGATAGTTCACGGATTGGCTACTCAAAGTTTGTACCCATAATGCCAGGTTATAAATGTCAAATACAGATATTCATGTTGCATTGATTTCATGCCAGGTGTAAACCGAATCGTAAATGACCATTGATAATCCTAGCAATACTGTTGTTAAATTGATCCCTGATTATATAACTAGAGTTAACATTGGCATAAATTGTGTTTAATAATTTATCATATAGTAATATATATATATATATATATATATATATATATATATATATATATATATATATATTTAATCATGTTGCCTAGCTGTGTAAATGAACTCTCTTTTCAGATGGCAGTTTTGCCTTCAATCAGGGTCGATGTGGCTTTTATGATATATATGGAGAGGAACTTAGATCTTCATACTGTTACAGTTAGGAACATGGCTTTGTATGCGATGTTGAAGGTATAGTTTGTTGTATGTGTGTTTTTTCCATTCTCTTTTTCGGATGAATGAGAAATTTAACAGCTTCAAAACGATATATTTTTTTAACAATTAAATGAATGAAGCACAGAGATAATATATTTAAGCTGCTCTTCCAGGTAAGTATTGACATCTGTCAGGTATGCTTTCCAGAATGCAGGGAATGCAAATATAAACAAGATGGTGCCATGTGTCAGAAACATTCAAACAGCAGCTGCCTGGTTTTCTTCTGTAATCTGACCAGCTGGTACAATGCACGCTCAGTATGTTTTGAAAAAGGCGGGGATATAGTTGTTCTGAAACATATGGCTGTAAACCCAGAGCTGTCTTTTCTCGACTTTAAATGTCATTCTTTCTGGGTTGGCTTGAGACGTGAACAATGGAAATCTAAAGGTAAAATTACATGTTAATAATCTTAAATTTACGTATTTTATTTTCATGTCAGGATTTCGGCCTTCGTTTGAAAACTAAACATTAATGTTTGAAGCCTCTGATGTTTCTGACCTGTATTTCTCGTTCCTGGAAACGGTTTGGTTTCTTTCACCAAATTTTGTTATACTTACTATCACAGACACTGAAATAACTCCATTTGGCAAGCTGACTGACGATGACTCAGATCCTCCTAACGAATGCGCTGTTTTTAAACTAGAGAGGTTTGTCTACGAGATCGTAGCAACACCCTGTTATGAAATGCATGCTTTCATCTGCAACAATCTTCCGAGTGAGTAACGATATTTTCATTTTGGAAGGTGTATTTGCCTTTTGTTCTGATCAAATATGAATACAGTTGTATACACTTGACCAACCTTGGTGTCTAAACTTCAATAAAAAGTATGTGCTTATCTAATTTAGTCACGTTAGGATCCATATTAATGTGTATACCTTTTAGCCATTTCTGAAGGAAAATGCGTAACAAAAAAATCCTGGACAGGCGCATGGTCCTGTTGTTCTTCAAATTTCAACAACTCCGGTTTACCCTTTATAACAAGTGAAAAAGAATTGATGCATGTCCAGAAAAGAATGGAGACCAAAGGCCTTGATACAGCATGGCTAGGAATCCACCGCATTGTATTTGAAAGCTTGCAATGGTTGGATCGGACTGTCGGTAAGTTTTGGGCCATAACATTACATGGTGATTTATTCCGATTTGATATGGATTATTGTAACAAAGACTCAGTTGCTTTATCAAATATATATATATATATATATATATATATATATATATATATATATATATTTACCTTTGAACATATTGGTGACACAGCCACAGTGTTCGGTGATAAAGAGCTTCGCTGTGCTTATTTCGAAACTAAACAAGACAAAATATTCTCTTCCAACTGCGCTGTTGCAGAACATGGTTATATGTGCTTGTTAGCAGGTAGGGACTAATTATTTTATCAACTGCGAAGGTGATTTGGTAGGATATAACGTTAGACGTTCACAACCAAATGATTTTAATAGTCCTTACCTTAAAGACTATGGTAAATCAAGACAGATCTATGACTAATCTATGTGCTCCTTGTTAATTTATTTTTGTGTTATCGTTTGGCCTTAATGTCTCAATGGTAGCTTCAGTCAAAGGCTTTATATTTTAAAAGGTTTTAAGTATTTAAACTGATGTTTTATTGGGAGGCTCAGGCAATGAATTTTATGTTTTAGTGGGAGACTTAATTCATTGTTCTTTGTGTTTCACTGGGAGGATTTAGTAAATTTTTCAATGTTTTAGTCGGAGGATTTAACTATTTACTGTATGGATTTCAGTTACTTCATGTAGGCATTCATAATTTTCAGATTGTGGAGGATGTGCTGAACTCGGGGCATATCTTGGTATGTGTAAAAAAATTACACATGGATGTGTCCTGTCGTTCTGTGACAAAAAGAGTTGGTTCAATGCGCGTGCACAGTGCATTTCACAAGGTGGTGACTTGGTCATATTAAAAAAAAGACAATAAGAACCAAATTCTATGGCACAACATCGAAATGCAATTCCTTCTGGATCGGTTTGAAACGTGAACAGTGGCATCAAAGAGGTAATCTCTTTGTAATAATTTTTGTTCCTTAACATTTTCCAATTGATTCTCTTAAATCCATTTGTATACGAGAGTAACAAATATAAAATCAATCATATCTTTTTAGGACGAGATGTAAATCCAGTCGGTTTCTGGGCGATAAATGAACCATCTCTCCAAGGAAAATGTGCAGTCCTGCGACAGAAGCAGAATGAATACGAAATCAAAGCCGAGTCCTGCATGAATAATCACAACTATATATATCAAAGTTTCAGCGGTATAAAATATCACCGCATGTATAAAAATAAATAAACGCCTGATAAAAGTCCATTGTGTTAGACATGCGTGGCGAATTTAAAAATATTCGGGTAGATATTTGTTCCAGGCAATATTTATTTGTTTTGAAATTAACTAGTACACCGGGTATTATTGGTTTTCAAATGGTTTGCTTTAGGATCTAAAATAGCTCTCTATGTTTGAGATACGTTTTTTCACGTTTATCCGCACATTGTTATTGAAATGCTACAGATATCTGCTCATCATCAGCGACCTGGCAGCAAGCAATTGACTGTTGTTGGGAAATATACAAACAAAATTTGCCCACAATAGAAGATACGGCCAACCTGAATCAATTAATTACAGCCATGGGCAACCGGGGAGTTAAATCTGCCTGGCTAGGATTCACCAGAAAATTGTTGGCAAAATGGGCTTGGATTGACGGAGATACAGGTAAGTGGTTTTTCTCACTAAGTAATAGTATCTTTGATTCTTGAGGAATATCGACTTAACTGTCATGTGTAATTACAAGGTAGACAAAATGGACTAAGACTTATTTAATTTTTCCTCTGACAGCTGAAGAGGCTCCGATTATAATACACCGCTGTGGTGTTTTTTATACACGAAAACGTTTGGTACTATCTGACAAATGTGCAAGACTAGGCCACGGCTCTATATGTGAAATTCCAGGTATTCCTATTGAATATTTGCGGACAGTGTTACGGCATTTATTAGACCAAATAAGAATATACATACCCAGATCATTCGTTTAATTCTTAAAGGGGTCGTACCTATACATTCCTAATTACTCTACTAGCAGCAGCAAGAGAGAAGCGTGTATTCGCTTAAACGTTTAAGTGACGAATTGACGTTATAATAGTGAAGTCTTAGTATTTAAATATGCAAATATATATATATATATATATATATATATATATATATATATATATATATATATACCATTCCTGCAGTCTGCTCTGATTGCCATAATCGAGCGTCGGAGGACGTCATGTGCAAGGTCACCAAAGATACATGTTTGATAGCCTCCTGTGAGAAGTCAAGCTGGTATAACGCCCGTGCTAATTGTCGAAAAAAGGGTGGTGATTTGGTCAGTTCTGGGACAGAACGGATACTCCCTGCTATGTTTACTGATAAAGTAAATTGTGAGAGTTTTTGGATCGGTCTGCGACGGGAAGGATGGGTATACAAAGGTTGGGTTGTCCTGTTATCTAACATGATCGTTGTACCGACTCCAAAATCATGACTTATTTGTACTATTGTTATGCATACTAATATTTATGATACATTAAACTATCTTTAAATTGAGGATATAAAATATTTCGACCCTAGATTACGATGTCACACCAGTTGGTATATGGGGTAAAGGTCAATCCATTGAATCTGCAGACTGTGCAGTCCTTCGAAAGATAACCCGCGAGAGTGAAATCGAAGTTGTTCACTGCAATTCTTCTCATGAATATATATGCCAGGAAGTTAAAGGTATGTTCATTTTCTCTCTCTCCATATATATATATATATATATATATATATATTTATATTTAAATGCGTTCGATATCATATATTTGATTTAAATTGAAAGTGTTATAATGCCTTTTGCTTTGCCCTTACTTTTTTCCTTTATGTTAACTTCAGTTTGAATGCATGTGATCAAACTTTTATGCATTTAACTTTTATTCTAGATATCTTTTCATTTTCAGAAATGCATGCTTACAGAGCAATATAATGCTAGTATTTTTTTTTTCATATGCATTTTCCCCATGTCATTCTGCGTAATGTAACCATGTCAACGTAGTAGAATTACTCAATGTACATTGAACATATGTTGATATCAAATCAAGCAGGTATTGCAATTATCTAAGGGTTCTGCTGTCTATAAATGCCTTTGTCCGGAAAAACTCACATAAAATTACGACTAGTCTAACAGGGATCAGTGAAGGAGTCATAATGCATTGAAATAATTTATCTGTATTGAGTTATTCTAATTGAAATTTGCTTTCTCCAATATTTTGCGAGTGTTTTTATAACTGTCTGGAATGAGTGCGTTAAATGGCTTATCATATTACATGCTTCATTTCTGCGGTGTTTTTTTAATCATTCTTGTAAGTGAAGGTTTTCATATTTTATTATACCGTGAAGGTTAGGCGGGCAACCATGGTAATCTGGTGAGTCGCCATCATTTTGTTAATAACTGCAATTATTGATATACATGTATTTATTAAGGAGTCAGTGAATGAAGGAGAATTTTATTAATGAGCGATGTAAGAATTAACAAAAAAATCTCCACAATTATATCTCATGCTGTAAACGAAGGCCATGGAACATTTATTTGATTGTCAATTAATATGATACACATTGACCCTAAAACAAAGGTATTTGTATAAATTCAAGGATATAACGGCCGTATTTAGACAATCATTATCAAAATCATTATAATTATCTCCGTTAGATCAACTTCCTGGAATATACGTTAATTATGATATTTTCCTGTCTGGATGGTTAACGTTGGTGAGATAAACATGTGATAAAATATCAACAGGACCTGTGAACTGTAAAGCCGGAACATTGAAGGTAAATATAATTATTGTATCAAGTTTAGAAGACATATTTTGATAATTTTGTATGTATTTAATACTAATAAATGTGTCTTTGCACAGAAATGTCATATTAACACCGGAGTAGTAATACATAATAGCTGCCATTAAAGTAATAATTTGCGTTCTCTTTCCGAGAAGTTGTTGATCTGGTCGGGGTCTTCTTCTGCCTAAGTAAAGTAATAATTAAGTCATGCGTGAGGATAAAAATGTTTTTATCCTCGGTGTGAGTGCTTTTTGATAGGACATTTATTTTTGTAAGCATAATTCAGAAGAGTGCAATCAGGAAGTATAATTAAATGGACTGGCGTGACCTATACGACGCAGTTTTCCCTCTAAAGAAATGCAACCGGCCAGGACGCTGATATTCCCTTCCATGGACGGAACAGATCGTTTAGACACATTTAAGAGGAAAAGCGACGATGTTAATAGTAAATACGGGATGGACGATCCATCGTATAAATGTGGTGCTGTTCTAGGTTAAGATTTGTCATTAGAAGTGTTGTTGAATTACATTAACGTCATGGAAACATTGCACGGAATAGAGAGCAAGCTCCCTCAACTACAATAACAGGAAAACACGCCAGATAACTGCCAATGCACACTAAGTATGTTCTAAAATGGTTTAAGGATGTTTATTTCAACAATTTAACAAATGAAATGCTGTTTACTTGACTTAATTCTTCCTAAATTCCCTTAATTATCCATTTATCGACTGACGGCTTTCAACCATCGTGTAGCCTTGTGACCATGCATTCATATAATTAAGTGGTACTGCCTTTTCACACTAGGCGGTGTGCGCGCTGCCCATACTCCGTTTCGACCTGAATTAAGAAGTGTGTGTTTATCTTAAATATATTTAAAATTTATCATGGAAAGTTTTCATGCTTTCGCTGCTTGGTGGGCTTTAACAAGCTGTTATCAGTAAGATCGCGTTATTCACGATTTACGGCAATGATATGATCGTTTATTTTCTGGTAAACCGCGTTTTTGGAAACAAGTGCGTTTGTTGTCAAAATATCCATTCTAATGAGGCAGCTTGTTGTGAGAACCTGGCCAATAGGATGAAGGGTTGCCGAGATAATGGAAAGCAGAAGGATCGATATCTTAGAAGTCCATTTTGAGTTGTAAAATTAGACTATAAACAGTTTCAGATACCGTGACAAGTATCATGTCCTAACCCAAACCTGTTAGAAATATCCATTGAAGGAAAATGAAGTATCATTTACTCCCTTTTGTCTGTTTTCTTTATCGAAAATTTAGGTTTCGCAATATTATTTTGCGGGACGTATTTTGCTACTCGAAAAATGATTGCTTTTTCCAAGGCTGAAGTAGCCTTGTCAATTCATTCTTGATCGAATCTAGGTTATGATATGAATTTTAAGAGGATTTTGGAGAAACTTTTAGGTGCTAATTAAGGGGAAATTTAATTTCACAAGCCAATATTTATGGGCTTGGGATACCCTGACATAATTACTGGCCTCAAAAATATCAAGCGAGGTAGGGAAAATAACTGTTGCTACCATAGTTTTTTAGTTGTGAATCGATCTTCCTTCTGTTTTCTTAAGGAGAATCCTCAAAAAATCCGGGGGGGGGGGCTTATCACGGGAGGGCCGTTAATTTGACATGCCTGTAGGGTTGCCGGAAGTTTGCCATGACAACCCACGGCTTTCCATGTCAAGATCAAACGACTTGCTTGTTAATTACTCCATCTATTGCATTGTTACTATTTTAAACAGCAGATATATTTTTTAAACACATTCTGTGTATTGTGATTCAGCAGCCACATCGGAGTCCAGTACTCCACATCGGGATATTGTACTCCACATCAGGATCTAGTACTCCACATCAGGATCTAGTGCTCCACATCAGGATCTATTACTCTGGTATATCACTATTATTTACATTAATGCTAATATATGTTTTGGTTAAAATCCTTGATAACACTAGTACTTCAATGAACTGATCTGATGTTTTTATATGAAACTTAATGACATTCCCTCTACTATTAATAGCAGTTGCCTTGTGATAAGCATACTCATGGTCTGAAATACTCATACTTGTTAGATTGAATACAACTCCATAATATCAAACGATATCTAATGTTCAACAAAGGAAACATATTGACATAATAACAGTTCAACTTGCTTTATATTGAAGTTCATAAATAACAGGTCAGCCAAATAATTCCTTATTATCCATAAACTACTTCGTGAATGGATGGGCCCTGTCACCTTGGCCTTTGACCTAGTGCCAAAAAAAATCAAAAGAAACATTCCCCTATTGGCAGGTGCGCCACGTGGAAGACGGAAGGTTTGGGATGAAAATTTGGTTTAAAATGCATCCAATATCATTTTAAAGAAGTGGGTCGTGTGGCCTTCACCGTTGACCTCATAACCCCCAAATCAAAATGTTTCTTACAGTATTGGTAGGTCATATATAAATCACGTTGGAAATCGATATGTCAATCCAAACTTCACCAATTAAACAAATTTGACGGACACACAGAAAAAGGGACAGACGGAGTGACAGGGTGATTTATATAGGCATATTTGCAAATAATCTGTGGGGTACTTACAAGCCCGATGGCTCGGAGGATATATGAAGCCGCACATACCTAATTTCAGACTTCCAAGAAGATTTTTTATTTACCTGCCGGTATGTTCACCTAGAAGATTCTAATTCCAGCAGTTACGCTTTGTGCCCTGCTATAGGAAGGCCTACGTCCTGACGGCCGGACGGACGACGGACAAAGCGCCATTCCTATACCTCAGTTGACTTAAACAATAATCTATTGTTGTTTAAATAAACATAAAATCTTACGTAAATCAAATTTGCAAGCTTGTTTACATTCTAACATACATTAATTTGTGTGGGTGTGTCTAATTGTTCAAAGTGTTCAAATGGCATAAAGACATAAAGAAAACATTCCTACCATTGGAGAATTAAAACCCTCCAGGTATTCATTTGCTGGCCAGGTGATTCGTTAATCTGTATGATCCATATGAACCATTCGCATCAAATAATGCGATTGAGCGATTCCTCAAATACACATAATTGGGAATCAAAGAGGACATCAGTATTGTATACACCCCGCTCTCAGGTATTGTATCCACAAAATACACTGAAAAGATATCATACTCCACATCAGTATCTAGTATTCCGCATCAGAATCAAGTACTCCACATCAGGATCTAGTACTCCACCTCAGTATCTAGTATTCCGCATCAGAATCAAGTACTCCACATCAGGGTCTAGTAATCCACATCAAGATCTAGTACTCCACATCAAGATCTAGTACTCCACATCAAGATCTAGTACTCCGCATCAGGATCTAGTATTCCACATTAGGATCTAGTAGTCCACGTCAGGTTCTAGTACTCCACATCAAGATCTAGTACTCTACATTCGGATCCAGTACTCAACAACAGGATCAAGTACTCCGAATCAGGATCTAGTATTCCACATCAGGAACTATTACTCCACATCAGGCTATAGAACTCCACATTAGATTCTAGTACTCAACATCAGGATCATGTCCTCCACATCAAGATCTAGTACTCCACATCAGGATCCAGTACTCCACATCAGGATCTAGTACTCCACATCAGGATCTAGTACTTCACATCAGGGTCTAGTAATCCATATCAGTATCTCGTATTCCACATCAGGATCTAGTACTCCACATCAGGGTCTAATACTCCACATCAGGATCTAGTATTCAACATCAGGGTCTTGTAGTCCACGTCAGGCTCTAGTACTCAACATCAGGATCTAGTACTCCACATTAGGATTTAGTACTCTACATCAGGATCAAGTACTCCACATCAAGATCTAGTACTCCACATCAGGATCCAGTGTTCCATGTCGATGGAACTTCATTGCTCAATACACAAGCCACATGGTAAAAATCAGAGTCATCATAATGGAGTACATGAGGATCTTGTACTCCACATCACCTGAAAGTCATGCTTATAGACCCAAGCCACACCAATAGGTCCTGGTAATCAGCATCACAGAGACAACATTGCTGTATAAAATTACCAGCTAAGATGAAAGTAACTAGCTCTACATATCACAGAAACATCATGGCCAAATACACAAACCACATAGAGATGTCACTGGAACGTACATAAGGAACACCTGACAATCTTTAAAAGTGAACACAATGACTCAATGTTTGAATGCACGTGTTATGATAAGAACAGCACCTGTGTTTTTTTTCAAGGCGTATGTTCTGCCTAGGTAGATCAACATGACAGATGATACTTGTTTCTTACAGGAGGAAATGAGCCAGACATAATATATCCGTGTTTCCTGACTGATGTCAAAATATAGGTCAGGGTTAGATGCTATTATTTGCTTTACATCTGGACGTCTCTTCTCTTATACACACACAAAGGACGTTCAGTCAACATAAGCAGAACATATACTGTGGTTGACTTCATGTTCGCGGAATTAAATTTTCGCGATTTTCTGTCGTATTGTTTTACGGGAGCACTAAATTTTCGTGGTATTATTAGAAAGTTATCACAAAGGACTTATTTTCGCGATTATAACCATTTCGCAAATTACGTGAATGTGAAAACCTCACCAACAAAAAGCCAAACACAACATATATAAATGTATATATATATATATATATATATATATATATATATATATATATATATATATATACAACATATACATTTTGAAAGGTTTGACTTTGGAAATCAAAACAGAGAGCATCCAGGTCTTCACACGTGCGAGTATATTTCCGGTGTATGGATAGTTTTACAAAGCGCCTGCAGATGGCGTTACCTAATGGACAATAATTGCCATTTCTTTGCATTGCTAATGCCCCTGTTGCTACTAGAGTATTTTTGGGAATTCACCTCTAGATCTTGCGTTTTAATGTAATTTTCATGTACACCTATTATAATTACACATGACCCTGAACATTTATCATACAGGTATTCATACATGCCCGTGTGTGTGTGTGTGTGTGTGATAACTAGCGCCAATCCGACTAAGGGGGATGTCATTCTCGAACATATCAAAATTATAAAGTATTTAGCTAATAAAGTGAAGGGCATGTAAAACTTATTGCTATCTAGGTTTTGCACATCTCGGACAAAGGCAGTGTCCCGTTCTGATTGGCTGATGGTATTATTACGTCGATAATGTATTTAAACAGTTTAATTAACTTACAATTTTGTAAATTTTATTATTACAAGCTAGCTATCTGCAATAAAAAAAACATATTTAAGATGATAGGGTTTCAAAAGACCAAACCTATGCGTCCAGGTCACTTTCTTTTGGAGAGTCCCGCCTGACTTTGGAGTGTAAAAAAAAAGACCATCTCAAATTTTCAAGCGTCTTTTAAAATAACTATTAATTTCCCATCAAGTGCTTTTATACATGTTGTACCTCGGTTAATACTCATGAATCAATGTTGGTATCTAGTGATGCGGAGACGACAAAAATAACTCGTTCTATGATCATCCAGGGATTCACTTGAAAAAAGGTAACATTGACACATTGTTAACTGACCAAACCTAAACTTTTATTAAAATCATGAATCTCTAACGTATTTTTCTATTTGTTTACTACACAACCATACTGTCTTCCTCACATTGCAAAAATACAAAAATATAGGCTATATATAAATAAAAAAAATATTCGCTATACCATTTCGACTACTATTCATTCTATTTGGTTAAGAATGATCAGGATATGACAGAATACACATATAATAATACACATGTTACTGTACTGTTCTATAAAGGACGTCTTCTTCTGTGACCTTCGTCGGCCTGGCGAATAGCTTTTTTCTACGAGCATGCGCAGTGCGCGTAACGGTCGTCTGCTGTGTTCTTGTCCTGTGAGCGTGCACTGAGGCTTTTATATATTGAAACGAAAACCATTACAGAAACTCCGAAAAGAACTTGCAATTATGGAAAACTGAGTTTTTTATTACTTTTTATTCGTTCTTCATATTGCAAACACGTCCCTTTTTTGGCTGGATTAGAAATATTTGTGTCAGAGGTCATCGGCAGGCGATGCCAGTGAGGCTTAAAAAGATCTATTGTTTTCACTTAAGATGAGGAAATATTCTGACCAGCATGAATGTTAATTTTAGGCAATAAGATTTGCAATCAAGCCAGTCCTCTACTAATTATATAAATAACCCCGTATAGAGATAACAAACATGTCACCATTCTTGCATTAGTTAATTATACCTAGACTACGGTCAATCACAGGTATTTTTTTTAATTTTAGGACTTCCTGATAATTTGTCCGCCACAATTTAATCACAGTTGATGGATATGAGGTAACAAGTATGCCCGAGCGACGGTGACAGGATCACGCTTTGCTCTTCGGTTATTCCTGTCAGAAAACCACGTGCTCATGACGATCATATCCCAGGAATCGAGCATACAGAAGGCTAACTATATAAGTGCCGGTTTATTTAACTGTTTATGTCAATTGTGTATTCTATTTTATGTAAAATTTAGAACTACACGGACCTGTAATGAAGGGTTTCCCCGGTTAGCATACAATGAAGCACTAAGAGCCCAACTTTTAAAAAAAATTGAGTCTTAGGGATCAGTGTGTACGAGTAGGGAAGGGTATAGTCTTTCATTTAAATATAAATCTTAAATAAAGTGGACGCACTGACAAATCTTCCTTGATAACATGTCATTTTATTAATATTATCGATCAATTATGAATAAATATAACTAATTATATATAATTAAATATATATACATAACAGATCCCGGCATTATGGGTAGAGCACAGGATTCAAAGCCGGCAGGTCGTGAGTTCAAATCTCCACTTAGGCGGTGAGATTTTCACGGTCGACCCCCAACCAGGGTGAGCGCTGTACAGGCTTAGTAGGAAGGCTGTGCGGCTAAGCCGTGTTATGACTCACAAGCGAGTGCGTCTTTGGGGGGTTACGCGGTGTTATGGACAGGTAATCGGGATGATTACACACGAAGGACCCGCAGGTGAGGTAGACCCCGAGCCTGGCTGACATCAGGATACAAAATTAAAATGATAGGAAACCAGTTCTACCGCCCTCTCACGTAGTCCCAAACCGAAATGAAACTCTCCAGAAGAACATACTTAGATCAAGAAAAGATGAGACAGCATATAAAATGGAGGCAGTCACCTCCAGGAAAAAAAAAAAAAAAAAAAAAAAACCACAAAATAGCAATGTTTGCAAATGCATATCAAATCAATTTATATATTGTACAACATTGATTAGAGTGATCGATTCATTCCATTTTTTTTACTCAGCACATCAGTGTTTTTTTGTCTGTGACTAAAACAAATTTTAAAACTTTAGAACCGCCACGTTCAATTATCGAAACGTCTTTTATTGGACTGAACGTCCTGCATAAATACATTTTTGGCAACGGAGCTCATGCAAGATTAGATATCTGAATAGATACAGCGGTAAACAAGGGACCAGATTTGATTAAATTTGTACTCTTCACAGGAACAGGACCAGGCTTCGATTCCATTCTTTGTTATCCTACGTCTTATGTATATCGCGATCATGTTGTTGATTAAATAACCACTTTTTCAAAGTGTGATAACCTTTCCATTTGTGCATATGCATCATACCCTATTGTTCATCCTCGATAAAATGGCATCTTATTCATGAGGGTTTCATATTCGCGAGTATATCCCATCCGCGAATATCGCGAAAATAAAACCCTTGCCAACAAAAAGGCAACCACAGTATTTTACGCGTCTATGGTTAGCTGATTGGATAGCTAATACTGCCATCTGTGGTCAATTTGATAAAGCCACTTCGTACTCTCTGTGTCTCTGAGCACGTGACCGGCAGGTCTGGGAGATCAGTGGATGATTAACCGTGTGTCCTGCGTCATCACTGATAACGTATCGTGGGCTTAAAATTTCGTGGTTTTTGTACAAAAGGCATATCGCGGGGTATTTGAATTCGTGGAAAGACAATGCAAATTTTAGAAAATCATGGTTTTCAATATCTCCACGTGCGTAAGGAAGTCGAGAGCTTATGTAGCCCTATACATAGGTAGTACACCGGTGGCTGATCACACAGTGCGCCTGTACCGCGGCCAATCAGGTCTGTGTTAAGCAAACAAGCTTCCCCATACCTGAGCCTAACAAAGGAATTAATCAGCCGTGACTGACACGTGTTGAACGAAACATCGGCTATAGTTGCATTGGCTTTTAGTTATAACACCCGCTCATACCACGTTCACAGAAAACGTAAACCCTCACTAATAATTTGATCGGAGGAAGGATTAAATGAGACCGTCCACATGATGGTTTTTAACTTTTTTAAAAACAAACCGGTAGTCATATGTGGCATATGAGACAAGAGACAAGGTGTCAACTATTTGGAGATAAAAAAAATTGAAACCCGGCTTAATGGGTCGACTATACAGGAATTTTACTCTGAAAATTATACTAGTATTCAGCGACGCTTACTTACGCTAACATTTATGTAAAATTATTATACCGGCAATATTAGGATGAAGTAACGCCCGTGTTATTAATGGCTCACTTTAATGCATGCAACTGTAGTCGGCAATATTTGGAAGAAGTGCTCTTTTCATTCACGTCCCACGTAAATGCAAATGAGTTTACATGGTCCTAGTCTTTTAAGCCAATAGGGAGCGTTAGTCTCGTTATCTTTATATAAAGAAAGCAGAAAAGACTGGTTAAGAAAGCCGTGCCTCGGTTACCTGGTAACGGTGGTTTATACGAACATTGGAACATGTGTACTGCTCTACCTATTTGCGCGATAGAAATGTGGTATAATTCTAGAATATTTCACCCCAAAATGTTAAAAAGGAGGATATATGGGATATGTTTTCAGTTTAAAGTTTGATATTGTTCTCTTGTATTGTTCTCATGGGCCGTGTTTGTGCGATATAAGGTGAAACACGTAATATTTATAGTTATTTTTTATAGTAATTCGGTACTTTTATAACATGTTTTAATGGAAATCATAAAATACCAATAAACAATGTTGTACCATTATTGAAAATTCAGCCAGCGATAACAAACAAAAAAAAAAAAACAAAAAAGAACTATATACTAGTATAGATGAAATTGACCACCAGCTGCCGTCAAGATATTCTCTGACAATGTGATTTTTAGATCGTTGGAATCATGAATTCGTGGATTACCTTGATCCACGAAAACTACGAAAATTAATATCTCACCTTATATTTCTGAATCTACAGGAACTTACGTCGGGATCGAGCCTATAATTCTGCACCACTATTACGTAGAGACCCGGATCTTCTCCACCACTATTACTAGTTGTTTTCTCTCAGCCTATATAACCTGTTGCCATTACCGGCTGTTTGACTGGTATCAAATGAATAAGATAACTGATTGCGATTCTGACTTCTTGAGGGGTCAGACCGCGGGCGGCACTGCCCTAGTCTGACCCCCAGCTCTCTTCAGCATGCGCGCACTCTCTTACTCTCGCCCGCCCAGAATCCCCGTTCAGCTCCCCCCGGTACGAACCCCAAAACACCTTTATATACAGGTCTTTGTCCCATACGGGACCACCAAAAATGGGCATTATAACTGTACCTATACACTGCCCACTGATCAGTTCTATTGATGCAAAAAGGGGTATACGAACTCACTATAAACATCATATAAATATCAAAGGAAGGCTAAATTAAATATTTTAAATGACAAACATCTTAACGTAAACACTAAGGCTTCATACACCTGTATGATTTGCTGCTAATAAAATATAATAAAATATATTCTTAAAATAATTACTTTCATAGTCCTGACTCCTTATATTGGAATAAGCTGTCCCATGCTGACAGCCTAATACTGTGACTAATCCAGAAGAACCCAACTCTATCGGTCAGCTACACCTGGCCTTGTGTTCCTATACGCCTGCCTAATTTGGCAAGGTCCAGCTCGCTGAGGGGATATGCCCAACAGTTGACCAAACCAGCCTTCTACTTAATCACATTACCCTGCCTCCTATAGTAACACAACATGTAAGGCCTAAACGCAATTCCTAAATCCTTATGGTAAATATATATATATATATATATATATATATATATATATATATATATATATATATATATAACTACTTATTGCCCCACTCTTTTTTTAATTAATTATCAGTACATTATATCACTAATTTCTCCCTCTTCTTAACTCCTTTATTACTTGAATTTATTTAAATGAGCGTTACCTCTTACTTTACTACCTGCAAAGTTTTAGGCAGATAAGTCAAACCACTGCCGAGATATGAGTGATTTTATCCTATTGCAGACAAACAGACGGACGCTGTGCAAAAATTGTTGCAGGTGGCGCCACAGGTTTTGCGTATGATGAAGTACTATGTGAGTTTTACACACATGCAAAATTTTAGTAGGGTACGTCAAATCATTCATGGATATCTGCAGCCTGAACGTGAATGTAGGTGGCGCCACTTGTCATAATATCAAGAAAGCTATCCAGGATGAATACAAATGCGAAATTTCAGGTGAATAGGTCCATTCACTGCAGAGATATGAGTGATTTTATCCCAAGGCAGATGAACAGATGGACGATTTGCAAAAATGGTTGCAGGTAGCGCCACCATTTTTATGTATGCTATAAAGCTATCCAAGGGCTACATTTGTGAAAAAAATCATTTTTTCCTGATTGGTCAAACGAGTCCGAAGATATGTGTGTTAATGTGTCAAAACAGACGCACGGATGGACGCACTAGAGAGAGGAAATTTCACAGGTCAACCCAAAATATTTGCAACCAGTTCACATGTGACCCGATAATCGTGTAAATATTCTGAAAAATCGATCCAGTGGTCTCAGAGTTCTATTCTGGAAACAAACGCGGCGGCGGCGGCGGAACCCGGTCAAAACATAGTATCCGCAAAACTTTGATTTTGGCGGATACAAAAATGAAGGCGGTTACCTCTACTTAAAGTGAGATACGATTCATATTGTAGTTGTAACATTTAGTTAATGGTAACATGCATTTAATGATTTACGGGGACCGATTTACACACAGGTTAGTTAAATATGCATTAAATATAGTGTTTTCCTTAAACTATTCAATGGTGTCTGCAATTATTTCGTTCTAAATATGTTTGATTAATCCTGTACTCAAGTGGAAATAAACTTTCATCGGGCGCGATCAGTGACCCAAGACAAAAATAGCTCGAACACGACCTGGTAGTTATAACTTCACAAATCAAGATTTTTCAAGTTTTGTTTCTTCTGTGTTTCTTCTCTCATGGTTCTTCCCATTGTTTGGGAGTTGTCACGCATGCGCAAGATCGGACCACCAGTCACGCAGTCTTTTTATAGAACACAGACACTTGTGGACTTTGTTTACTGGCACACAGAGCCGTAATAACGTATTAATCAGGTGAATCATAGATAGAAAGTGATGTGTGCCTGGATGGCTTTGTTGGGAAACTGTCTTATTCAGCCAAAATGAACTAATACCGTGAGACAATATATATATCAATGAAAATGTGTGTACCTTTAATTGTTTTGTAATGTATGAAATATTCTTTCCACTGATTGTTCCATTTTCAAGCAC
The DNA here is from genome assembly GCA_026874595.1 of Sipunculus nudus. Lineage (NCBI taxonomy): Eukaryota > Metazoa > Annelida > Sipuncula > Golfingiida > Sipunculidae > Sipunculus > Sipunculus nudus. Next base: position 58,407,668 of record CM049322.1, on the reverse strand, counting down.
TAAATCAATGTAAGTAACGATTGGTTTTAGTATGAAAGTTCGTTGTAAAAACAACTAGAAATGATTAGGACACTACAAGTCATAAACAAAGAGTCCCACAATGCCCAATTCCTCAAAATGGCACCCTAGTGGTCACACTGTATTTCCGATGGGTCTGAAATGTTACAAACCACCTCGATCCTTTCATGGGTGTTAAACAAATTTTTCACGGCAATTGCTTGAACGTTTCTGGGGATGCTTGAGAATAGAATAACAGTATCGTTTCTTGGCGGCCACATTGTTTTTTCGTTGGGTCTAAAATTCGAGAAAGCCTGTCCTCTCATGGGCTTCAATATTTGATAACTTTGTGTTATGAAAATTGGTTAAAGAGTTCTGGGGATGATGCACGCTAAAGTAATTCAAAGATCGCTGCCGGGTGATGATATTGTAGTCCCCTTGGATCTGAAATTCGATAGCGTACACCCTGTCATGGTTATCACAGGATATATTTTAAAGCAATTTTAGAACAGCACAAAGTTAGAATGAATCATTCCCCGTCAGCATAAAACGAGGCATCAACGGGCAATCTATAAAGCAGTTCAAGGCCAAGGGACCAAAATCATCAGAGCATAGAGGCCTTTTAACTTTAAGGATTAAATATATGATAATAAATAAGATCATCAATCGAAATATGACCAAATATATACTTGACATTTCTGGCATCGAGATGCCGTACTATCCGCAGACATTGATAAGATAAACCCCCTTAAAATAGGACCCCTTCCCTCGAAGCATATGTTGACACTTTAGACGCTCAAACCACTGCCGAGTTATGAGTGATTTTATCCCAAGGCAGATGAACAGACGGACGCTGTGCGAAAATGATTGCATGTAGCGCCTCCGGTTTTCCGTATGATAAAGAACTATATGAGATCTATAGACATACAAAATTTCAGGAGGATACAGCTAACCAGTCCCGAGATATAAGCCTAGATGTCTGCAGCATAAGAATAAATGTAGGTGGCGCCACCTGCCACAAAATCCAAAAAACTATCCAATATGTATAAACCTGCAAAGTTTTAGGCAGAGAAGTCAAACCACTGCCGAGATATGAGTGATATTATCCTATTGCAGACAAACAGACGGACGCTGTGCAAAAAGGGTTGCAAGTGGCGCCACCAGTTTTGCGTATGATAAAGAGCTATGTGAGATCTATACACATGCAAACTTTTGGCCCAATCGACGGTTCCCGAGATATTAGCGTGGATGCCTGCAGCTTAAACGTGAATGTATGTGGCGCCACCTGTCATTAAATCAAGAAAGCTGCCCAGGATGTATACACATGCAAAAAATACAGGTGGATAAGTCAAACCACTGCCGAGATATGAGTGCTTTTATCTCAAGGCAGATGAACAGATGAACGCCGTGCAAAAATAGTTGCAGGTGGCGCCACCATTTAAGTGTTTGTTATAAAGCTATCCAAGGGCTACATTTGTGCAACTTTTTTAGCCTGATCGGTCAAACGTTTCCCGAGATGTGGGTTTATGTGTGGAAACAGAAGCACAAATGGACGCTGGGCAGAGAGGAAAGGTCAGAGGTCAACCCAAAATGAGGGCGCAGCAGTTCACATGTGACCCGATCATTATTCCGAATTTAAGATTCCGCCCAGTGGTTACGGTGGAGTTCTCCGGCGGCGTTCGACTGAAAACATAGTATCCCCAAAACTCTGTTTTGGAGGATACAAAAACAGTATCCAGTGATGGTGTTTACAAAAGTTAGGTTTTGCACTTTTATCACATTTTGTTTGTGCTCGTCCGCCACAAGTTCTACACAGTTCTTGCAAACATTACTATGAAAACTTTCAGAATGTTCTATGTTCATTTTTTATAAAACAAATGCACACTCGGCAACAGGTCTACATATCCTTTAAATGACAACCAATACCTCCAAGTCTTCAGAGGTTACCAAGTACTAACATCCCGTTGCTATAGAAACCACATTCATATTCAGTCAAATTGTAGCTTGTAGAAAAGTTACAGATCCATTTTGAAAACAAAAATATAAAGTGCAGTTCCATTTATGTCACAAAAGTGAAAAGTACACCATTTCAACGCGGGAAACAGAAGTTAGACCTACTGTCGTACTTTAGTGGCCGGCAGCGCAAAAACGGTGCGTTGTACTCTGGGTGTAGTTTAATCGATAGCATTTTTAACGTGCTTTCCAATGATGTTTAGTTTATATATGATTTTGCTGTCGAAGGGTGTTGAACAGACCAGTTTATTATTCAAAACTACCATTTTTCAAGATTTATATTAATGTTGTATTTTAGTGGGCGGTAGCGCAAAAACGGTGCGTTGTACACCTGATCGGACGGGGTTTAATCGATAGCATTATAAAAGTGTTTTCCAGTGATGTATAGTTTTATATACGATTTTGCCGTCGAAGTGTGCTGTACAGACCAGTTTTTTATTCAAAACTACCATTTTTCAAGATTTATATTAATAATTGTATTTTAGTGGGCGGTAGCGCAAAAACGGTGCGTTGTACACCTGATCGTACGGGGTTTAATCGATAGCATTATAAAAGTGTTTTTCAATGATGTACAGTCGAGCCCACTTTGTGTCATATCGGTTGATAAATATACCGTTTATTGTCACATATATCTCAAAACCCAAACCATTTCCTATATAAATCTGACCGTTTAATATCATGGAATATTGTCATAATCCCGTTTATTGTCATGCTAGGAACCCTTGACAGTGATACCAGTTTGCAGTTAATATCACATCAAACGCCGACATGGCGATCAACGAGGCCAAGCTCCTGTAATCGGTCAGGCGTAACAACGATCACATCTCCCACCTGGGTACTGCAGGCAAGTGTAGGGATGCATGCGGGTCACTCCCCGTCACGTAGCCACCAAACGTCTTAAGATACCACGGTAATCCAGATCATAGCGTTTCTTCGTACGTTAAGAAGGGCGATGTTTGCGATCACATGTCATACATAATGAACTCCAGGCCAATGCAAGGCCGTGGTTTACACTTCGGTGACGTTTCGCCGAGATGATATTAAGCATGAGCTGTAAACGTTGCTTACGACTGGAAATCCTCTTTAAGGGTCCACGAAAAGCTTGAGGTTTTGTGAACACTGGAGAATATACCCGGTCCAAAACCTCTCGGCGAAACTTCAGAATGTTGACAAGGGCATGACGATCCCCGCTCCCCGAACAGTTCTATCATAAAGACGATCTTCGAAGTTTGAGCCAATAGTAAATTATACGAAAAATAAGGCGCAATAGTCGGGAATGATTTATCTAGTAAAGTAGTTTGCCTACGCAAAAAGTTCTAACTGTGCCGCATATTTACAGACATTTAATAATTCACCTCATGACCTAGACGCTACGTCTCTTTCTATTGGCAAGTCGGATTTTTGTCAGTTACTGCAGCATGCGGCACAAAACTTACAGGAAATAAATTTGCAGGTGCGCATAAACGTAATTTGATATGCCGTTGTGCAATAAAAATATTCATAAAAGTTTGTTTCCTTTTTATTGACGATATATTGAATATCATTTGAGACATAACACTTCTTCTATGACTCAAAAGAACATCGATGTTGAAGCCCGCATAATGTCACATCCCGGTTATTATCATAATTTATGCATGCACAACCGACATGACAATAAGCGGGCTCAACTGTATAGTTTATATATGATTTTGCCGTCGAAGGGTGTTGTACAGACCAGTTCTTTATTCAAAACTACCATTTTTCAAGATTTATATTAATGTTGTATTTTAGTGGGCGGTAGCGCAAAAACGGTGCGTTGTACACCTAATCCGTCGATAGCATTTTAAATGTGCTTTCCAATGATGTACAGTTTATATACGATTTTGCCGTTTTTCAAGATTTATAGACATCAGGGTGTCGTACTCTGATTGGTTGTTGACCGAAAGCGAGGCACTTTCCCGTCCGCACCAGAGAGAAAGAGCACCTATCAGAGCACTGACGGTGTTTGATTGACAAGTGATCTATTGGGAATCCCCTTTTGGACCTTTGTAAATAACAGAGGTCCTAGCGCTTTCTCGGAGCATTTTCCCTGAAAAATGAACTGTGAACCGGTGCCAGGTTCACTGACGTAAAAATAATACAATGGAAAAAACAAGACCACTTCATATTTAAAGCTGAGAAATAATTAGACTATATGCTGGTAAATATCGTCGTTTAAGAGTGGTAGCCCTGCAATCTAATTTAACAGTTTATATCTTTCATTGTCCGGCAGGTCGAGTTCAGACTCAAAGTAAGCTGTGTTACTATGTGTTGCTGTGTTAGAACGTATGTAATTCAGTTAAATATAAAGCTAATAAGCCGATGTTATATCATGCCGTTTTTACACTTGGATTTTGACATCCCAAATCAATCTACTTACGTGATGTGTATCGCGTCTGTGTAGCGGTTGTCGTTTTCAAACTGGACACCTGGTCGGTGGTGGCTTAATTGAGTCTAACGTAACTAGTTACATGAAATGGAATTTCCATGGCAACGATGAATTCACAATCCTTCGGCATCGATAATTAATGCATTTATGTTTGTACTATTTAATAGTTTACATGCCCGTTTAACATAATCTAGTTCATTCTTTTGCGTAAGGCCCATAAAATCGGCCTATCCTAATTCAACATTTCACGCGGACGTGTGAAAATTTCTTCGTCGGCAAACCTGGTTATATATTAACCACATATATAACCACCGCCATGAGCTCCATACAAGGTGCTTGGTTTCGCAAGATAAATATTTTGGTAGCCACTTTTTTTTATTGCTCTGCTTAAATAAGTTTCCCAAATGCATTCGCCTTGTTTGCTATGAAACAGGGGCGGATCCCCAGATCCGGAAAACTGGGTTCGGATGCAAGGGGCTAAACAGATCTGATCTGAAACCCTTAAAAAAAGGCGGGGGGGGGGGGGGGGGGGGGTCTGAAGGGGGTCAATTCAAGGGAGTACACAGCTCTCGTCAGCTGACGTGGTTATATATGTGGACACCAGATGGCGTCATATCAGGTTGTTCACGCACTGAACTCTGCACAGAAAATGCTTCTACAGAACTTGAGTTTGCGTGTTCTCGCACGATATCAGACTTCTACAATAAGTATTATTTGTGTCAATAAGTTCATTTTGCTGTGTTTGGCATCTTTCTCAGTTGTAACACCAAGCCTAGTCAAGTCACAAGTGGAAATGAAAAATAAAAACAAACAAGTCCGTTAGATTGTTAATTTTGACAAACAGCCCTGCAAACATACTTAAAACTGATCCAAGAGGTTTGACCTGACCATGTGTATCAATGATGAGCATTTGAGGAAGTAAATTAGCAGTTAATACTTTGGTATTAGCAAAATTAATTCCTTTGCTGATTTTGGGAATTTTTCTTATTTTGTTAAGTATATTCCGCATTTGTTTGTAAAATGCAAACCATATATACCACTAGATTAATGTTTTTTTTTTTTGTAAAAGGGTTTAATAGCTGAACCTTAATTGGAAAGGTGTTGATGCCTAATTCCTTCTAGAACTTGAATGAATACCACACAAAACCGTGTTAAACCCCAGCTGTAAATGTAATATGGATTTTATTAATCTGACATCGTTGTCCCTTTCATCAGCCCCCCCCCCCACGTTGCCGCTGATAATACATTTTATCTTTGGCAACAAATGGCGCGTAGTGTGTATATTGCGCTGGGGGGGGGGGGGGGTATAGTATGCCGCAGCTTGACAAAAATGTCATTGGTCCCTTAATCTGTAAGATTCCTATTTAACATCAGCTTGTCACATTAACATATAAACATTATTTTATTTAATCCCTAATATTTAAAGATATATAATATTTTAATTGTCGTCGTTTGTTCATATGGATGGTTGTTTATTTGGTTTGTATATTAGTCACTTTAATACATACAGTTTTAAAATTATTCTCACGAGATGTGTTTAAAGGTTAAGGTAAACAACCAAGCTGCAATTAAATTTTGGATATATTCTGCATTACTATATTCAGTTTATATGAAAATGTTATCACTCTGATATAGAGAAAACTAATTTAATTCAGTCAAAGGACCGGAGTCGTTCATTTTGTTAGAGACCGCCTTTGTTCTAGTATCCAGAGCTCAACTGTTATCCATCTTTGGAATTAACTGTGATATATATATTATATATATATATATATATATATATGTGTGTGTGTGTGTGTAGAAATGATCTGCGAGAAGGCAGTCTTCCTCCCCGGCCACACAGCGCTCTATGTTAGGTTACAGAGCATAGTATATACAGGTAAGTGATGGATCTGAGTCACTACCGCCGGTCAGATGACTGACATTCAACTTCTACGATGTCGGGTTTATCGTTTCTTTTTCGGACGATTGGGTGCCCTTGATCCATGACGACAAATTGATACAATTTTGTTGAAACCGGCGGGAGCGACTCAGATCCATCACTTACCCATATATATATATATATATATATATATATATATATATATATATATATATATATATATACTAGTACATATATAATATAGTATACATATATTATATGTAGCACACATTGAAGTTTGATTTGTTTCCGGTGGAGGTACATACCAAGAAGTTTGAAGACTTCTTGGTATAGACATTGTCTGTAATAAACCACCGACCTCAACCCCCCCCCCCCCCCACACCCAACAACACGTTTATATATATAACCAGATGGATTGGTCCGTCAGCATCCAGCACGGTAGGGACACATTCTGTTATTCGGGCCGTCAAATCAGGCTAGACGGTTGATTACGGTTAAATGTTCAAAACCCAGTCCCAGGTCACAGACATATTTTGCGTCAGAATTTTGACATGCGTTACCTCTTGGCAGCGGCATAATGCTTCTCGTTAAAAACATACCTGAAAATCCGGGGAATATTTTACATGTACAGCGTACCCTGGCATTTAAAAGATCAGCGGCGATGCAAGTATCGCTTTTTCCGGCACAATTTAACAGAAGATAATTCTAGTTGGGTAAAGCTCTACTAACATACGAAGCTGTCAAGAAACGCTTGAAATCTAGAAAATAATACCTTCGCCTAACCATTTTGGGCCCAAGGTACTCAACTGGCCAAAAATGCATGGTATGTCCATGCGTCGGACGCTAGAAGTCTGTTGTTTACACACACAGCAGCACCTCGGAATCAGCTGCGTCATGGCTCATACAAACACCCCTTAAAACAAAGAAATAGCCATTAATAAACGATGATGTATTAAACCGAAGCCACTTACCCTGTTGCCACACCAGGCTATAAAAATAGCGTTCAGGTTGAACTCCCATAACTCATATTACAATTACAAGGTTTACCAGAGGATATGAACTAAATAAGATGAGAAAACAAGTCCGTGATCGGTAGAGCTGATTTTTATGCAACATAAAATTGTATATTTTTCAAGGGACAAAAAAGATACCGCTGCCAGAAGACGACTGACGGGCCGCTGAGTGGGGATGTTTATGTGGCTCGTCAGCCTCCAGTTATAAGTTGCCTTAATTCAACTTCATTATTTCATTATATTTATATCAGTGTTGTGATACTGATTGTATTAAACTGGTCACCACCGGGTGTCCTGCTACATACACAGAGCTGTAGTTAAAACAGATACAGGTGTAATAATTATCTTGGATTATGACATTTCCTTTGTTTAGCAACAGGATTATGAAAGTCTATGATTCATATATGATAAGCATTTGACTAGTAATATGAGCCTGATTCGAACCAGAAATTTCATGAAAAAGAGAGTATATGATTAGTCTTGATATTGCTTTCAGGAGCCCTGGAGCCCCCCCCCCCCCCCCCCCCCTCCCTCTCCCCACTGCATCGCCACTACTCCGGTAGATATGCAGTCTGTTAGGTCAGAGAACACTACGCAATTAATTCCTCCTCATTCTCCTCACGCGAGATCTCGTCTATGAAGGGGATGAAAACATACATTCACAACCTCCACCCCACACACATACACTATGGACTTTTGGTTAATACTTGAATACAATTTACTGATGGATGGATGTCGAATTATATGAAATAATAATAATAATAATAGTAATAATAATAATAATAAATTATTATAATGATATAAACACTTTTGACTGTACTCGAATCTGTGAATCCTATATTTTTTTTTAGAAATATTTGATATTCAGCTGCGTCAAAATAGGGGGGGGGGGACGAAGGGTATTGTTTTGGCTGGGATCAAAGTAGAGCATTTTGCAGAAAAATAATTGTAATGAAAGATAACCAAAACCGGGGAAAGATCGAGAACCATCGGGAAACATCTGGAAACATCTTCACAACATTGGGATGCGTGAAAAGATCGGGGTGGCGTCAGAAGAATTTTAAACATGTTAAAAAATATGTCAACATTTTAAGGTCGGGATAACATCGGGCAACATCTACACACATCTGAATAAATCGGGGGACATATGGAGTACATCGGGACGCAAAGTGTTCAAGATGTTACCCCGTTGTACTTGTGATGTTAACACGATGTTGAGCCCCTGTCACACATTCCCGGTTTTGGGTCCCAGTTTGTTTCGGCGCATCCTGGTGCCCCACTGTTTTGGCTGATAACGGTTTTGACTCTAAAACTGGGTAGGATTCTGTACTGAAAGTAATAAAAAATAAAAGATTCAGTAAATTCGATAATTAAAATCATCTTTTAAAATAAAGTTTACACATTCTTGGTTGAATGTGGGACAAGCTATATCATTATGCTAATTATTAATTCAGCTATAATTTATTACTGGAATTAATATTCAATTTCACACCTGGTGAAGTTTTAACTCTTCTGAAGTAAGGGATTCATTATTTGATGAACATTCACACTTTCATAGCAATACACCACTTTGTGGACACAATAAAATGTGCACTTTAATCATTGTAACCCTGGTTGTACAATACAAAATCTAAAATGTAGTAAAAAGCCTAGAATAAGAATGAATCAAATACAGAAAATTATAATATTCATCAAGTGGGTTACATAACACAGCTGAAGGCTTTACTAGGTGGACTTGATATATTAACAACACTTGACATGGTTTATCAAAACTTAAAAAAAACTGCTCCTTTCAATCAATTCCTTTGAAATTTCAGATTAAAAAAAAAAATCTTTTTGTATTTATGCTGTGAAATTAAATCAACAGTGCTTACAGGGATATAACGTGCCGTGGCCAAAGTTGGACAAAATTAAAGGTTTTGATTTTTTATTTTTGCTAATTACTTTTCATAAATGAGATCAAATTTTGGGTTATCAATTGAATCTTCATTAAGTAAGGTTATATCCCTGAAAAATATATCCCTTTCGTGCTAACATGAACGGGGTAACACCGGGGAGACATCGGGTTGAGATCGGGGCGACATTGGGGGGACAGTGTTACAACATCGGAACATCATCTGGTGATGAAGTCGGGGCACATCTCTGTAACACTGGCTATGTGTGAACAGGCTTTTAGCCGTGTGCCTGTTTACGATACTTTCATCAACAGCATTGAAAACTTCAGACATTAAGGGATTTGTAATAATTCTTCAATGTCGTATTCTATGTTTGTCAATTAAGGAATATGTATCAGTAAATGTGCAAAAATCAATTCCTGGAAAATTCGTTTATTTCCTATCTTTCATATAATAATATAACGATGACTTATTGTACATACAATGGAATCTTCGTAATTAAATATTCGCATTTTAAAGATTCTTTTTCACATTTATAAGAATACACAGGATACAGTATGTAAACGTAAGTATGTAAACGAAAATATTATTAACGACACAGTTACTCTCTGTCATTTTACCCTTTCATTTAAGATGGGCGTTTAATTGATATCTCCATAAGAGTAGCAAACGGAGTGAGAGAGTATTTGCTCCGGAGGTCAACAAGTCAGTCGGCAGAAGCTGGAGGGCCGTAGCTTATTTGCATAGGTCGACCTCTTGTTCATAAGATAATGTGAACTCTTTGATGGGCCCACGACGCACATGTTTACATTTTATCATCATTATGTATCCAAACGGCGCACTGTGTGATTAAGTACGATGGAAGACGTACGGTTTATATCAGTGACCTACACAGGTCTCTCTCCAGTTTACACAATTAACCTTGTATATTCTTACATCCTATTCATCAGAAAATAAGTCCGTCTTGGAATCAATAATTACAAAAGAACTGAACATGCCTTCGACTGAGACACGAGCACTTCGTCAATGCACACAATGATGCTTCCGGGTGCGTAATAATAAGCTTTCAATAAATGCCACAAAAATCAGCTTCTCTTAATAAACTCAAAACAACGTAGGCCTCACCTATCAATTCGTGTAGGAAATTGTTATATAGTGAATGTTGATGATGTTCGCCATTTGGGCATTGAAACTGATAGCATCTTTCCTGGAAGAATCAGACAAAAGTAGTAATAAAGAAATTATGCTCGAAGATAGGACTACTGCATTGAATTAGAAAATTTCTCCCTTAAAAAATATTTGAATACATATTATCACGCGTTCATTCAACCAAATATTGACTATGGCCTTACTGTTTGGGGAAATTGTGCTCGTACATTTCGTCTTCCAATTCAGCGGCTTCAGGGCCGAGCAGCCAGAATTATCTCAGGCATTTATGATCACTCGCACAGCAGCTTGGCAATTATCCATGACAATGGATGGATGAACATAGAGCAACGATACATGTATCTTTTATCGATATTGACTTATAAATGTATCAGTGGACCCGCCGCTTCTTATCTTATTTAGAACTTTACTTTTACCCATGATGTTCATCAGTATAACACCCGTTTATCAGTAAATTCGCATGTTAATCCTCCAAAACCGCGCACAGAAATCCTAAAATCTCTTTTTTTTTATGCAGGCAGTGTTCTATGGAATAGCCTTCCGACAAAACTATAAAATGCCAACAATCTAAAGAGCTTTAAAAGGCTAGCGCGCACATATTTCCTGCATATAATACAAAGATTTAGAATAATTACCTTTCATTTTCCACTTGTATACAGCTGATTAATACTAATATTTGAGCGTCATCTAATTTTTCATTACCGTACTTATGCGCATCTTATGTAGACTTCTATATATGCATTTCATTTATATTGTACACAATTGTGCTTTTTTTTGTATTTTAACTTCGTTTAATGTATTTAGCAACTCTGTTGCATACTTTTCATAACGAAATTTGACCACATATATTTGTACTTTAACTTAAGCTTTACGTCACCGCGTTTTCGCTTAAAATTCTGTGACTGTATGATGTAATTTTAGTTTATGGTCTTATTGAATATTGTATTTTATTGTGATGTATCTATGTATTACAGGGCCCCTCTGTAAACAGAATTTTATTCTGATCAAGGCTACCTTGAAAGATGTCGTAATAAATAAATAAATAAATATATATAGTTATATGCTTGAATATTATGATTAAATATAGAACTATGGAGATACAAAAATAAGAAATATATGAAAGGAATGAGGCTCCATCAATGGATAAACTTAATTTAGCTTCCTCGCATCATATACTGTTACGAAGACAATTATATGTGGGGAAAATCATGGGCCGATCCGGGAGTCGAACCCAAGGTCGGTGGCGCACAAGTCCGGCGTCCAACCGCTTCGCTAGAAAAGCAAGCTTCACTAGGGAGACAGTTCGATCCGCTTTTTGTGCACCCCGTAACACACCCCCTCTTAAGAGCGTTCTGCTATTAGAACAAGACTAATTTTCCCAGGAGTCACACTTTGGTGAGCTTATTCCCTGGTCCACAAAGTTTAACCGTCACCTTGGACGAGCCCCCGTTTTGTTACGAAGACAAATAAATGAGGGGAAAATCCTGTACTGATCCGGGAGTCGAACCAAGGTCGGTGGCGTACAAGTCCGGCGTACAAACCGCTTCGCTAGAAAAGCAAGCTTCACTACTACACTAGCGAGACAGTTGGGTCCGCTTTTATGTCACCCCGTAACCATATCTATATGTATGTTTATAACGATTTCAAATATTAGAAGGAAAAAATTTCATCTTCATCAGAATGAAGAAGATACTTCTGTACATGGGCAATCAGTTATTATTCAGTTTGTATATTTTTGGACTTCGGACCTCGGACTTCTACATTAAGTTTTTATTTGTGTCAAGTCACTGGAAAGTATCACTCTGAGTCCGTTAGATTGTTAATGTTGACAAAAACCCATACAAAGATACTTAAAACTAATCAAAGAAGTTCGACCTGAACACGTCTAGTAGGGATGTGCATTTGTGGACTTAAATGTGAACAAAATGCATCGGATTTTGCGAAATTAAATGCTGATTTTGAGAGATTCATATATTAGACTATGAGTTTGATACACATTTGACCAATGATTTATAACTTGGACTCGATCGGATTCTCGGGGGCGGGGGGGGGGGGGGGGGGGGGGAGGCGTCGAGGCTGAAAAAAGGAGCCTGAAACAAATAGAAAAGGTTGCGGTCGCTGGACTGGTTAAAGTGTGTTCAGTCTGCAAGGTCAAGGTACAGGGTACTTTTTGTTTTTATTCCTCCTGTGCAAGTAGTTCAACTGTTGATCACGAGATGTCGTTAAATGTGTTATAAATGTCCGAGCTTTCAGCAACATTTCCTATGTAAGTTCTACCTGTTAATTTTTTAGCATTTTATCATGTGAACAACAGCTTATCATGCTGTTATTTACCCAAACAGAAATGTGTAAAATTATGTAAAATGCTAAACTAAAGTTTTTCATAGAGCTGACACAAAACTGCATATGAGAGAGAGAGAGAGAGAGAGAGAGAGAGACAGAGACAGACAGACAGACAGACAGACAGACAGACAAACACACAGACAGTCAAGGAGAAAGAGATCGAGTGATTCCAACATATGATTTTCAGATACGCGAGTTATAAATGTTACATGAGAACAATGAGCTATGGGAAGAATTTCAAAGGACGTGACCGACCTCATTGTCATTGAAACATGGTGTACCACAAACAAACAACACCGTGTCCTATAAAACACATGACTGTTGTCACGTAAGACTCTTTAAACCTTTCACGGTATGTTTTATCTCGGTACAATGACCATTTATTTATAGAGACCCACGCGGAGTGTCAATATTGTGCTACCTGTGACTTGGCACTTGCTTATACAATCACTTGTTTAATGCCCCGATACTATATACGCCCCTCTTAATATCTTTTTATTTTGATCATTGTATATTTAGCATGATAAATATCTGGCAGTGAAGTCAGGATACAATGACACATGCCTATCTTCAAAATAGATATATTGCGCGGTCGGTCGCAAAGTAGGACATGCCACTTTATTCATACGAGTAATATGTGGTGCAATTTATACAAGGCCGTGCTCACATGATATTAGTTGTTTGTAATCCTGATGTATACAAGTAACCTCTCCAAAATCCCTTTTCAGTGCTCTCATGCAAAGAAGTTATTGCCTCCGAAACTTTTCAAATAAGATAACCTTTATATTGTTTGAGAAAACAAGGCCTGTCGGCCCTGTATCTTTTTATTTTGATCATTGTATATTTAGCATGATAAATATCTGGCAGTGAAGTCAGGATACAATGACACATGCCTATCTTCAAAATAGATATATTGCGCGGTCGGTCGCAAAGTAGGACATGCCACTTTATTCATACGAGTAATATGTGGTGCAATTTATACAAGGCCGTGCTCACATGATATTAGTTGTTTGTAATCCTGATGTATACAAGTAACCTCTCCAAAATCCCTTTTCAGTGCTCTCATGCAAAGAAGTTATTGCCTCCGAAACTTTTCAAATAAGATAACCTTTATATTGTTTGAGAAAACAAGGCCTGTCGGCCCTGTAAGCGTTCGTAATCTAGAGTCTCCATTTTTCACTTTCTTTCTCGTAAACACAGTCCAAACGCTCGGCTGGAACGTCCTTTACACAAAGACTTGTATGTATAAGCATTTATAACTATATCAGGTTTCATCAATCATACAATTTATGCTATATATACATATAACTTCCAAGAAAATATTAAATATTACTATCTTTCAGGTTTATTTCTCGACAATAATGCAGAGTCTTCATGTATTCCTACTTTTGATTTTCAAAATATACCTAGGTATGGCATTAATTCCTTATTCTGATGACATAGATTTAAAGACATTTAGAAAAATAACGTATTGATTGCATTACGTATTTAAGAAGGCAAATAATATATAAATGAAGTATCCATTTAATTTACTTATAACTTTCTAAAAAACAGTAAATAAATAACCATTTTATTTACTGATAACCTAACTTTAAGAAAACATATAATTTAAAGCAAAATTAATGTTACATCTTTAGTGTTGCTGCTTAACATATTTTATATTTAAGTATGCGCTGTGAAAAACAGTAATCCTTGTGGAGTAGAAACAACATGGGACGAAGCCGTTGAATGTTGCGTCTCAAGTTTGAAAAATGAACCTGGCCTCCCAACAATACGTGACAAGAAGTCCTTCCTTATGCTAATGAAAGATATGGAGAATAAGCGGTATCAAACTGTTTGGCTTGGATTTCAAAGACTAACATACAATGGCTTTCAATGGATAGAATCTGTCAAAGGTAAACAAATTTGCATAAAGACTGGCATTTCTTCAGTATTCGTGGAGTAAAGTTTTATTTCAATCATTTTAAGGAGTGACCCATGGACCATGCCACTCAACTGACATACCGGCGATGCATGTATTCATTACCAGTAGTGATGTTATGATATGGTGACAAATATTATAAATAACGAACACGTATGGGTAGAATGACTTCAATACTGTCCCAAAATATACTTTGTGCCAATAATCCTAAAACGTAAGTTATATGAACCTCATTTAGTTTTTCTAAGAAATTGTACTAGGAGCTCTCCTGATACCAGGAAGTTTCTACGTCAAAATACTATGATATTTGTCCGTCTGACTTACAGGGTGCCCATATCATGTTCTTTTCCATGGCTGACAGAGTATAGGTATCAGTGACCTTATTTAGAGTTTCCAAGATTATTTTACTAGGACCTCCCTGGATTTAAAGAAACGTGTTTAGGCTCAACTGCTACAAATTTGCCTAACTTACATTCACAGTGAAGAAATAATGTTGTTTTCGAAAGCACAAAGAAAATTGGTCACATTGGCCTAGTTATAAGATTTAAAGGAAGCTTGGAGGATAATCATGAAGGTTACATTACGAGGCTCTAGGTATGTACCCTGTCTGATTGTTTAGGTGTTCAGAGGCATATTTTGCTAGAAACTCGCAGAAAATAGGGCATAATGTCCGGTTTCCAGGGAGATGTGTTAAGGACCTCCCTATATTTCGTTGTAGAAAATTTCAGGGCTTATTTATAAAATTTGTGCCCTGTCCGTCTGTTCAAAATTACTATATGGCCAATATCTTGCAGAATATAGGTCGCCATGACCAAGTTTTAGGTTTCTAAAGATATTTTAGCAGAAACTCCATGGATGTTGCTTCAGTGAGTTCTTAGTGGAACGGATGCAGTTTGTACCAAACTGACATACAGGGGGCTCAACTCATGTTTTTCTCCCATCAGCTCGCATAATATAGGTCACAGTCATCTAATTTCATTAAAAAAAATGCCAGTTCCTTATGAATACAATTTGTGATCCCTTGTTTGGAAGCTCACAATTTTTTTTTTCAGCATGTAGCACCATGACCTAGTTTCAAGTTAACATGGATATTTGCCTAAAAAATCCCTGGATGTTGCGTTAGAAGATTCAGGGCCTAATGGATATAGATTTTACCCATCTGACATACAGGGTGCCAAAATCATAATTTTGGCCTGTAGCTCACTATACATATTGGCCACCGTAGCTAAATTTCAGGTTTCCGAAGTCATTTGCTCTGTACCTCTCAATATGTCACGTGAAAAGGTTCTACGCCGTTGAATACAATTTGTGTCCCGTTTTACTGTCTGAGTGCCAAAACACGTTTCCTGCACGTAGCTAGCAAAATATAGGTCAACATAAGCTAAATTCAGGTCTCAAGGAGATTTGGTCGCTATAGCTATAGCTCAGATGACTTACATGTCATTATTTTGTCACTTTTAATTGCAGGATCATTGTCCTTACCTGGGAAAGGTAATTGTGCATATGTTAATCAAACTGATGCTAAGATAACCTCCACGGAATGTTCAACTGTAAGCCATGGCTATATATGTCAACTGAAAGGTAATTTTTGGATATGATTTATTAGAATAGAGTCATAAGACGGGGCTACGTTTTTGTTCCTGAGCAATTTCAAAATGTATACTTACATTTGTAATAACCGCATCTCTTATAGTACTGGTTAATATCCTTTAATGGATACTTTCATATTGCAGTCTGCGAATCATGTGCCTCCCTAGGGAGCTATGGAAAGATCTGCAAGAAAGTGTCTGGACAATGTTTCTTATCATTTTGTGAGAAGAAAAATTGGTATAATGCTCGTGCAGACTGCCTTTCACATCGTGGTGACTTGGCTGTTATTAAAGGATATGGTGATCCCCTGAATATAGGAGCACCGTCATCAACCTGTAACTCATTTTGGATTGGTCTCAGACGGGAGATGTGGGGGTTTAGAGGTACTTATATCCTAAAAACAAACATATTACGAAACATAGTATATAGTCCGAAACAATTGTTCTTACCCATCAAACATTGAACCAAGATTCTTTTCTTCCTACCATTTTAGATATCCATGTTGCACGTCATTTTAGGTTCTGATGTAATACCAGTTGGTATGTGGGGAGTTGGTGAACCGTCTAATCGAGGAAACTGTGCAATTCTCCACCAGGAAAACAAAGAATACGAAATCAAAGTGACTTCATGTCTGAATAAATATGCTTATATATGCAAGCATGCGGGTTTGTCATATTTTAAAATAAGTTTTCACATGCCGTATTTCCAGAAAAATATATTTTCCAGAAATATTTTATAAAATATATTTATTTTCACAGATTCCACAACGATATATTATGAACATCAGAGTGTTACTTTTCCAAGTAATCTCACAACAGCTCCATCAGAAAACGATGGTAAGATTGGCTAAATTGATAACTAAAACGTGATGCATTACACGATACATCAAGTTTCAAACGTGTCTATATAGCGGTTATTGAGGCGTACAGCTGGTTTATTGACAATAATATCAATCTGAACGTCGGATTGCTTTCATAGAATCATCGAATGAATCTGGCATACCCATGGAGGGAATAGTTGGAATATCCATTACAGCGTCAATCATTGGAGTAGGAACCTTTGTGGTATTTCTGATGCTTCTAAAGGTATGTGATAATTCTTTTGTACTTTGCCACATTTTATATCAGAATAAGTAAGTTGACTGAGTGACCTGTTCTAATTATGTACCCTCAGAGACGTAAGACCAACGAAGAGAATCTACAAACAGCGGGTATCACAAAAGCAACCTAAAGAAAATCACACGAGATTAGCGATACGACGAAACCTTTGATACAGCCGTCACAATACCGAGATAATAGCATCGAATCCCTGGAAATCCCTTGTAAATATATTTTGTCTCAGATATGTTGGAGTAGAGATACTTATAAATAGGTGCCGATATTTCTTATCACTTTTATTTCTTTATTTTATTTCTTATAATTTTTAATTCAGATATAAACCGAGAGGACCCAAAAGTATTTTGGGAGTTACGGAGAGAACTGATATCTAAGATCACTCAAATGCATGGTAAAATAGAAATGTGGTCCTGGTCAGACAAGACGGCGAGAGTATCCCTGGATAATATTTACACTGAACTGTCAACTCAGAAAGTCGTCACAGAAATAATGAAGGAGAAGGAAACCGAAGTTGACTCGTATAATGTTCTCTTTCGCTAGGTAAATCATGGGAACATATGAAGTTAATCAATTCACGTAGCATACAAAATTGTGGCGTATGTATTTGTTATTAGAATGAATAGCAAAGGTAAGCGAATTGGTTAATTTTGTTTTTATTTTTTTAAATGAAACTGTTTTTATTTGTTTATCAGATTAAGTTATTTAAAAATTAAAATATTAACTAATTTAATATCTTCCAGGAAGAACACAGTTGTGATGAACCATTTCGGGTTATTCTTATTGGAGACGCTGGTACTTGTAAAACCACCTTGTGTAAAAAGATGCTTAATGATTGGGTGAATTTTGTAAAACAAGACATACAAGAAACTGTTATCTCCGGAATCTACCAATTTGATATCCTATTACCCATTACCCTAAGACACGTTATGGATAATAAAAAATCAGCAGTACAGATTGCTTTGCATCAGCTACAATTTACGGGAAAAGCCGCACAACTGTTAGAGAAATATGTATACAAACATTTCGACCGTATTTTATTTTTACTTGATGGATACGATGAGTTCAATACATCGTCATCACAAAACATCACTGCAATAGCGAATGGCGAAGTGGATAGAGCTAATGTATTTATTACTGCAAGAGCTGTAGATTTTGGACAATATCTGCAAAATAGAAAGGGGAACTACATAAAGGCTGTACTGAAAGGCTTCTCTGAAAAGGGTGTCCATGAATACATTGACAGATTCTACGATGATGACTTAGAGTTGAGACGGAGTTTAAAGAAAAAAATTGAAACGTCTTCAGATCTGGTCACTCTCAGCAAATATCCTGCCATACTTTTGTTGATGGTTGTACTGTGGAAGGATGAGATGACACTATCAGTCACAGTCACAGGGTTCTATCAGGATTTTGTTGATTACATATGCGCCAGACAGGAAAGAAAAGATGCAAGTGTTAAACATACTCCCAGAAAAGAACTTACAAATAAGTATAGTGATCTGTTGATGAAAGTTGGGAACATTGCCGTAAAGGGTCTGCTGGGAGAAACAATGCAATTGCTGTTCCCTCTCGAGATCGTAGAAAACACTTTGGGCCGTTCGGGTTGGGATTTAGGTATATTTTGCAAAGACGAAGTGTTGAGAGGAGAGCAATATGTTTCATTTTATCACAAAACGGTTCAAGAATATTTTGCCTCATATTTCATTGTTAACTGTTCAGCATCTGAAAGGAACGCTTTGCTCACCTGTTTTTATGCCCAGTCTCAGCCGCTCAAAGACACTGCTATGTTAAGTAGATTTGTGTCTGGCCTCGGAGGAATAAACATATATATGATGATCTCAGAAATAATAGAGGAATCTCCTGAAAACAACGCAGAAGCTGCGACAAAGTTCCAACTTGATTTTCTGTCAGAAAACCCCACCAGTAAACTTACACTTCCCCCTGTTGTCCACTTAGAAAAAACTTTCACCCAGTCCTTGAAGGTCATAGAAAGATATTTATCCATGGATGCAAGTAAAGTGAAAGAACTAATATTAGAAATCTGTCAAGTTGAAGAAATCGGAGTTTTAACATATCTCGAGGCAATAAAACTTGAATCTTTGAAAATTGTCTATGTGCAGGACATCCCAATCTGGGATGATTTTAAAGAACTTCCAAAGTCTGTTGCGGCAATAATCAGCAAATTCAGATTGAACGCTTTTTGTCTCAACTACTTTCTGGGTCCCATTTCAAGGAAGATTCCATCCATATGCACATTCCTTCACACAATGAAAACATTAAACACGCTAGACTTTTCTCTGACAGAATTATCGGATGATTTTATTAAATGGCTGGTAGGCATTATACAGTATTTGCCAAATTTGAGAAAGCTATGTTTGCCAAATACAAATGACAACCAGGCTGTTTAACAGGTTCAGCCTCTCGTCTACCAGCTGCATAAACTGTGGAGTTTTAGGGTTTTTGATATATCTGGGAGAATATTGGCACCGTTAATCAATGACACAAAAGCTGAGAGACTTCCAAATCTAAATGAACTTCGAATAGGGAACTTTTTGGAAGAACATAAAGGGGGCGGAACCTATTTTGTTGAACAGTTAATAAATCTTACAGAATTGAAAATTTTACAAGTCGGTGAGAATAGTCTTGGTAACACAGGTATCAAGATATTTGTTTCACAAATGCAATATCTTAAATGTATAACTCATATTGATTTAAGATCTTGTGGATGTGACGACAAAACAGAATGGGCTAATTTGGTTTCAAACCTAAAACTAACAACTGAAATACAGTCTTGCATATTTGCTGGAAATTGCATAGGAAATGAGGCAGTGGTTGAGTTGGGTAAGGTGCTGCTGAGTTTACATCATATCCAATATGTTGACCTGACTGAATGTAGGTTTGATCATGAAAAAAGCGCACAGGCTATGCTGGGCGTTATAAAGCATTTTCCACAACATTTACATTTAGTTCTTTCTGGCAATAACATGTCCTTTGTGGAGAATGACTTAATTTTAGTCATAAATGAACATACGTATGTCCAGCTGGATTTGGAAGATTCCGAATTGTCTTCGGACACGCTTTCTTTCATTGAATTTCAGCAAGTGATAAAAATAAAATAACCTCACATGCATTAATAGCACCCTGCTCCAGTTTGTAACCAATTAAATCATATCCGCTATATATTTTTTTATTATTTTTGTGCAGACATCATTGAATGCCCTCCTTTAATTATGTGATTGGTCACTATTGGGAACCAGAAATGATATAAATGCAGACGTGTAGGACACTCCTTACCTTTGGCGTATAATTGTCATTAATCTTGTGATACTTTTGAAATAGAAATAAATACTTAGAACTAAAACAATTTTGCTGTTGATTTTTATGGATATGCAATTACTTGTTTCAAGTGCATTATTGATAAGCAGTTGTACAACAAATGTTCTGAATTGATATAAATATATGAATATAAATATATATATGGTTATGAGCCAGATTTAACCGTTTTAGGTGCGTGTAAGTAATATTCATTGTAGTTTAAGATTTAGCCCTTTTTACCTGTTTGTATTTGCGTATGTTTAATGCAAATTTTGTCCAATAGCAGCTGGCACAGTTGGAATACCACCAAAGCACAGTTAAGTAAAACATTCATTAAAATGTATTGTACAATACGTATGTACATGTTTCTTGGCACGTATTGATATAAAGTAAAATCTCTGTATATTCAATTACCCGTTTATTGTCTTGGCTTGTATGCTTTATGTCTGAAGTCAGGATGCGCATGCCCCCACCAAAGAAAAAAAAATAGAACGAAAAATATAATAAATAGAAAAGGCTACCGTGAATGACACGAGGATGCCTTTTCGTTGACTTATGTAGTTTAATGATCCGAGCGTTCGAACAATCCACTATCCGTCAGATATGACAAGTGTACATTATAATATATATATATATATATATATATATATATATATATATATATATATATACATATATATATATATATATATATATATATATATATTCGTTCACTTTTAGAAGATTAAATTTTATTATACAACTGTATATACATATATTGTTTAATAAAATTTAGAATATTCTAACAGTGTATCTGTAGGTTGCGGGAGAAACTGCTGTGCAATCTATATTATTACGTCCTGTTAAGTTCGTACGGTGAACGTCACTAAAACAAATCATGTTTTGTAATGGACAAGATAAACGTTACTTTGCTCAGTGATAGCTCCAGTTAGGTGTATAAAAAGTAACCAGTCATATGCTTATTCTAATAAACTGTTATCAATGCAACGGATTTTACCCTCAATAAAAGAAACGGCGTACGCCCATTCAGTCTCATGACGACCATAAAGGTATTGATGCGTACAAGCCTTTGTATATATGTTCATTTATTACCTGTATCTAAACAATGGAAAGGAATTACGATGGTCAGGGCACAGGCTACAAATAATATAAATAAGTTTCATTAGGTGTGTCTACTTCATGAATAAAAGTATGATTTGTACACAAAAAGTAATTTATGTGGATATACTGAATAATATATATATTTAATGGTAATATATTCATATCCCCAAAATTCATTAAGTATAATGTATATAAAAAATGCAGGTAACATAAAGACAAGCCAATAGACCTGTCCTGAACCTGTGATTAGTCTTCCGTACAACAGGTAGCAAACGCGATCCCCAAAGCTGAACAAGTGAACAATTAAAATTAAAAAGTCGCCTTATTGAAAATCTAATTGAAAGTTTGAAGGAAAATCAGGGTAGAGTTCTTTTTATTTTCGACGACGCAAATATGAATTCTGAACAACATTTAACTTTATTTGAAGAGCGTCTTTTTTAGAAATATTTGTGAGGTTCACATCATGTACATTTTCACTTGGTCATATCCATCTCCGTCAGATTACAGTATCGAAAACTATAATTTATATGAAATATGTGGTTTTACAGGAGATGGGCTTGAGGAATTCTTAAATCTGTTTTTAAAAGAAGTGACAAATATACCGAATATTTGCGGTTTCGTTGAAATGTTACATTCATGTTCAGATTTCATTTCCCTAGCAAAGATTCCATGTTATACAGTGGTTCTCTGTATGATTTGGATCAAAACAAAACAGTTATGTAAACATTGATTTATATGAATCTTCTGAAACTTGCGTTAGGCGATACAGATTCAGGAAACGATTTGTATTTATCCTCTGTAACTACCGCTGCTTTCAAGAAAGAAATCATATTCATAGGAAAGGCCATTCTCTCCAAAACAGGGAAACTGTCTGGCATGATTAAAATATCAGCTGATGGTTTCATAGATCTCAGTATGAAGAGAGTTTTAGGAAAGCTTCCTGTTCTTTTAGATGACACTGGAGTAACCTTCCTAGTTTCCGATTTGCAGCATTTTTTGGTGGCCATATATTTAATTTTCTTTAGAGAAGAAAACATGTTAGAATCACTTTTTCATAAAATATACGTTGAACTTTGTAAAGATTCATTAAAAATTCTAGAATATATTTACTCTCTTGGTAACATGCCAGGAGAAACACAAGTGCAACAAATCCATATGGCAATGACACTGTATATTGCTAAAAAAAGCAATTTTGAAGAATCCATTAGATTAGCTTTAGGTTCCCGCATTGGATTTCCTACATCTTTGCAAAAGCCTGGAAAATCTCTTGTATTAGCATTAGAGAACAGGCAAAAGGTGATAGAGGAAGAATCACGTGCATCAACAGAAACACTTGGCCATATCAAATATGATTTGGTAGATTTAGAGCTATATTTCAGATCATTCCATCACGAAACTCTTCAAAGGAAAGTTATTCTTAATGTTTCCGCAAATGAACGTCTATTCTGGTTATATGCCATTAGGTGCTTTTTAAAGTTAGACGATTTGGCTATTGATTGTTCAGGGATGTCTAAAGCCAATTGTACTGTTCTGTGCGACACTCTCAGATGTCTCCCTGCATTGAAATATTTAGAACTAGTGGGACTGAGATGGGAAAAGAATAAACCTGACGCTATTGAAAATCTCACATATCCAAAATACCCAAAAAAGACATATACAAAAGTTAAGTCTTACTGAAGAAATACTGAAACATATACAGTTTCTGAAATGCATTTCAATGTTAAAAATCAGTATGCTAAAATCATGTAGAACCCAGTAACGTAATCTTGAAGTTGTTTAAAAATCTAAAAAGCTCATCTCTGTCACATATTGTGATCGACAAAATAGATGTAGACCAAGAACTTATTTCATTTTTAGCAAGGTTGCAGAAGGATGTCCCTTGCATTAACGCCTTGTCATTTAGCAGGTGCCAACTACTTATATTAGGAGATAAATACTCACCTGAAACATTGGACCATTCATGTTGTCTCACATCCATCACCTTAAACAAAGTCATGTTTGAGGATAAAGAGATTTATTTCATGATACAAATGTTAATGATTTTGAGTGGTCTACAGGAATTGCACATATCAAATAGTAGTTTTGTATCTGCGTCAGGGTGCACTGATCTTTCGAAAGCTTTGTTTTCTCTCCCAGATTTAAAAAAGCTTACGATGCTAAATGATGAGAAAAATCACACAGGGTTTTGTGGCTATATGAGAGACGTGGCCACGTGAGACATTTTCTAGACACCTTCAAGAATTGAACATTAGTAACAGCCTTTGCTTCGAGAAAAAGAAAACCATAAATCTTTTACAAATGCTGTCCAATCATTCCAGACTCTACCGCTAAGAGACTGCTCTTTTGAAGTTCATGGCTTCGTCCTATTAAGTGAACCCTTGTCCAAGCTAACATCACTTACATCACTGAATTTGAGCCAGTGTGGAGACAAAAGTGCCGTTTTAACAGAGGATTTCGTATCACAATTACAGAATAATTCACAAATAAGGAGCTTCGATGTAAGCGGAGTGTATGTAGATAGGAAAATGTTTAAAACGATGTCTGTTATTATTCCGCGATGGCAAGAAATAAAAGCAATTAGTCTTGCAAATCGTAGGTGTACAGATCCGGATCTAATTGGTAGTTTTATCGAAAGTTTGCGGGATCTGATTCATTTAGAAAAACTTGATTTATCTGAAAGTAATGTTGGTGATACAGGGTTTTTAAAACTAGCTTATGTTTTGAGATACACTCCAAAGTTACTTAGCCTTTCGTTAAGTGATTGTGAATGTAATAACAGCTTAAGCTTTACCGCCTTTCTTGTTCGTTGGCGTTTACATCTTAACTCGAACATCTATTCTTAGATAAAAACACCGCGGGTATTTCAGGATCGGTCAGGCCCGCTGGTGTCCTAAATAAGTTTGAACACTTGAAAGTGTTACACTTATCATATTTAAAAGGATTGGATATCAACACCCGAAGAGTTTTGATTAGTTCATTGATGGCTTGCAAAACGTTGGATTCCCTGATTCTTGATGGAATAAAGTTTCAAAATGATTGTTTTCCTGACCTGAGCTTATTAGTCGGGACGCTGAAACTGTTCAAACAATTCAGTTTTCATAATTGTGGATGTAGCGGTTAACATGAACTGAAAGAATTGGTAATGGCACTCGGAAAAGCAAGAAACTTAGAACTTTTAGATTTGGGCAAAAACTTTGCGACTGGGTCAATTATTGGACATCTGAAAGAAGTTATCATATTCTGGAGAAATCTCAGAGAGCTTAATTTGGAGAATTTTGGCTGTAACGACACTTTGGCTATGAAAATGTTGTGCCGGAACCTGGGGCACACCTCAATTGAGGCTTTGCAATTGTCAGGTAACATTCTCGGGTCTGATGGATTCCTTGCCTTAGCAGACGTTTTACAAAAATTAAAAAATTTATGGTTCTTATACCTTGAGAAGATGTGGATGTAAAAATCCATTAGTGTATTCAAAATTTGTCAGACAACTTCAGCAACTTAGAAATTTAAGGTATCTGAATTTATAAAAAAATACAGCAGAAAGCGTGGGTACTACAAGTCTCATTGAGACAATACCCCTCCTTCCTAGTCTAATTTTACTGTATCTTCACGATGCATCATTAAAATTCAATAATGAACTTGTCAAAACGTTTGGAGGATGCTATAGATTAAAATTCCTGGACTTATCTAAAAATACTTGTAGAACAAATATTTTCAAATTGCTGGTAGATAACCTTACCAAATTGGACTGGCTATCTCATCTTTACTTGCCAAAATGCGAATGTGAAGATAATATCAGAGTCGATGCAATATTTGATAAATTGTATGCATTTAAGAAACTTAAAATTATACACATATTTGGCTATGAAATTGATCTGACTGTCACTGCCTTGAAAGACGTCCTATCTGATTTTCAATGTTTTGAGTCAGGGGGAAAACTGAAAGAGGTAAAAACAAAACGAAAAGAGAGAACTGAGGTTAAACTTACAGCTAGTTCCGGCCAAGAAAATGTTCCAGGGGTATCTAAATCTGTAAGTTTAAGTTTGAAATATAAAAAAACCGAATTTCACTGAGCTAAAGGTATGTAATTTTATCATATTTCAAAGTAAAGGAAAATTTAGGGTTTCTTTTTCATTAGGAATGCAGTCGTATAATACAGTAGAAAATGTGTATGCATGACTTTAAACCCTGATATAAAATGTTTCAAAACAATGAGTTAAAGAACAGCATGGTGCCATAAACATCTGGCTCCTTTTACAGTGAATATCTGGAGTGTATGAATAGTGCGAGGTAATATATACAGTCAATCATATCCGGGGGGATGTCCAACTATGAAAAATATCGGGCCAATTGTATATTATAATAAACATCACAATAAAAGTTGAATAAATGTCAGTCTAGAGATCGACAAATGTATCTTAATTCTTGTATAATGCATATTGTTGTTTAATAAATTGATTTCTGGACATTTTTGTCTTTTGTATAATTCAGTTTAGGGTAATTATATTACTTGATACGTCTAGGCTCAAAACTATACTGAAGCTATTTTATGCATTTACCTTTTCATCTTAACTGTAGAAATGAATCTTTTATCATTAAAAAAATATATTATCCAATAACAAATTACACATTCTGTACTGGTTATAATAGGTACTAAAAACAATCGGACATAAATTTCGTGATGCCCACTTGGAAAGAAATTAGTAATACATATAAATCTTAGAGTCTATTAGAGTCAATTAGAAACAATCGAATGATTAAAAGTCTCCGATTGAATAGGCAAATCATAAAAAAAAAAATGTTGAATACAGCGCCATCTATACAGATCCTCTGAACACAATGCGCGTCCCACAAAATCTGATATGCTGAGATGCATGACGTGTTTCGGTTGTTCAAATGTTTCCCTTTATTTTAATCTATGCTGTCTTTAAACGGAGTAAGTTGTCTGCCAAAAGGAAATTGTCTTCTATCAAATCTTTTACCTGAATACAAAATACTCCTAATCACCCTAGGTGCAAATTTATTTCTACTGTGTCTCGCAGTAAGCTGTCAAGATACTACTATATTTCTTAGACAGAACACAATATTTAATGTATACGGAAATTGTCTTTTAAACATGTATTATATTATTTGAATGGCTACACGGAGCGGGGTCTAATATTCCGTTTAAATTACTTGTATCCAACCAAAGAGTGTGGATCACCACAACGAAAGGAACTGGCACTAAGGGATATTGACCTAGATATTATTTCAGTGCTATATTTACATACCTATCAAAATCACTTTTACTATTTATTTACATTCATATTACTTTTACCACAGTCGTGCTTTACTGGAAAAATAAGGTAAGCTGAATGCAGCACTATATCAAAACGCATATACCTCACACCGAGCTGGGATCTATATAAGCGTCACCTGTTGGTCTGATATCAGTATACGGTTGATTCTAAGAATGATCATATATTTCGCATCGCAAACATAAAGTAAAGAAAATCCTAGCTTTCGTGCTTTATGTCCTGTCAGGTTCAAAAGGAAATATCTGACATACAACTGCGCACTTTCTGATGTAGAAATGTATTGTTAATCAGAGCTTGGCGTACTAGCGATAAAAAACCCTACCACCCGCCCTCTCCACCAGTCAAAAGAGTTGGCAGAATTTGACCAAGGAGAGGTCCATTAAAAAAAAAACTAAACTTAAATGGATTTTATTTTGTATCATAATATAAAACAATTCAGCTCAATCAAGTTCATTTGTACATAAAATCATTTATGATTTATAAATTTATGATTTTAAAATCTTTGTGTCGAATACAATTTATGATTCTATCGTAACTATTTTTACTGTTCAACATTTTTTTTTAATTAGACCAGAATAAAAAGTGACTTTCAGGAGACATGATCCAGAGCCCTTCGGCGGCCTTATCCGTATAGCATGAAACCTCCCCGGCAGGTGCATTAGTCCTTCATCAACCGACCGGTCAAAGGTAACATGTGTAATCGAGACCTGGCTTAGCTCTGTCGGGTCAAAAATGTGTTTGTTCTGAGTTGTGATATAGGTGGTGCTTTTCTCTCCAGTCTCATGTGTTCATAATTTGTTTCGTACTTTTCCATCAGGCGATTCATTTGATCTTTTTTGTGTGACTGAGGGGTATTCTTATTAGAATAATTCAAACGAACTTGATCCATGGTGATATGAAGAGGGCTCAACATAAATAGGCCATGATAATTGTATATGTATTACATTGAATGTGATTTAATTTCCAGACAGTCAAGGGATTGGTATGTTTTTTCCCTAATAATCAAGTGTGAGTACTAGACATATTTGCAATTAAACGTCTTGGACAAAACATACATTTCTGAAAATGTTTTGATTATCATGCATGTTATTATGTATATTTAAATATACCACTCCCAAACGACTGGGTTCAGCTCCTCATTTTGACTCCTGGAACATAACCTCTATTTGTAACAGGAAGAACCTCCTAACTGGTTTTGTGGTTTAGAATAGTTGCCACTTGTGTCTTTCCGCACAGAAACTGATCTTCCTGTGCTCGCGTTTCTTCTTTTGACATTTACCTGGCATGGATTCGCTTAACTTTCTCAGACAATGATCAGTGGCGGATCCGCCCCCCCCCCCCCCCCCCGTTCGGCTGAGCTGTCTTTACGGTAACGCATATTTACGGGAACACACCTGTGCCCGGACTCGGAACGCGGTTTTTCATGACGTAAGATCATCACCAAGCTGAGATTATTAAGTGAAGTACAATCACATCATCCAGTTAATCAAATCCAAGCCAGTATACATTATTATTATAATCATTATGTGACTGTGTATTTAATTTAGAGAGACTGTATTGCTCTGTGAAGTGTACCTATGTTGGCCGACTCAGCATATAATGTTTCGATCAGGTGGTATGCCTCGCGTTGTGGTTCCTTCAACGGTTTGACATTATCGGCTTACATGTGTCTAGACTGGTACCGACTCATTTATTATCTGTTCAAAGGGGGTAGAAAAGACTGGTACAAACCACTTCCGCGGACAAGCTCATGACAACATATACCAAGCAGACCTCGCTTCATCGTCTAAAAAATAAAACGCTTATATAATAACACGGTTATATTGAAACTTACAGACATTTTACTCGTACATATTCTTTTTTTTTTCATGCTGCGTGTAATCCCGGCCTCGAGTGGGCTACAATGTCTTAAGGGCTATATAAGATTACTTTCTAACGCACGCCCCATAAACAAATCATCAGTTTTATGTCAGAGCATATGTATGAACGTAAGTACTGTCCAGTACGTAGTCTTAGGCTTGAATATATTTTTATCAAGCTTTTTGAATTGATTAATGAATATTGATCATACTTTTGTATAATAAATTCCTCAAACTCTAGAATGATGGATTGGTTACACCCCATATTGACAATAAAAAAATCTTAAGCCTAATCTTTGGATTCTGGAGCATTCGAATCTATATGTTTATATTTGTTTTTAGTATCTTGCAAAGACACAAGGTAACGCCACCCGAAATATTATGGTGGGATACCAAACTATACACCAATAAGGCTGAGTAATCCGCTAAAGTAGTACCCACCTCCTTCAACGGCCTTACACGCTGAGTCATCCGGAACCGCAAGATGGCGTAGCTGTAACTCGCTGAACTTGTCCACGAGCGACGCCACGAATCATGCCCTCATACTCGTATACAAGGACTTTATTCAATCTAACTTTTGTCATTTATTCGCACTAATTGGGATATCTAAACCATTAGAAATTACGTTATTGGTCGAATATTTAGGATTTATACTGGACTGTCGGACAGCTGTCACTACCAATGCCCGACTGTTCTGCCTATCGGAGAGGAAAGACATTAATTCTTTCTGTTCATGGGGTACATTTCTCTCTAAGCCTTTGTGCCTTCCTTAAGCATTCATCAAATAGTATTGTCCTTTTCATTTTAGATTTTAAACCCAAGGATCTTGTAAGAAATTCTGAATTCCAGTGACGAAGCGAACTGTCAGATGTGATTTCGTTTTGAAAATGTCAGTTGCCGTCATGTTACATGAGAACCCCGACGTATAACAAAACAAACAGAACGTGTTCTAGTGGGTGTGGGTCAGTCCTACCCATCATATATATACATTTCAAGAAAACAGATAAGTTTCTCTTATCGAACTTTCATTGTTTTGTCCAATAAGGCTTATTATGAAATTTTAACTTATAAACAGAAACCAGTGTTTAATATTAAAATTATATTTTGCATCCAACTGATTCTTCTGAGTTCTGGCCAAGTGACAAGGCATCTGTCATTGATAGCAGACAACTGCATTTTTGTAGAATATTTATGACCAATTATAAGCTAATCAGGAGCTTACAAGTGCAGTTGTTTAAGCATGTGACCTTGTCCTTCATATATGGAATGGGGATGTTGTAAAAAAAAGAATGTTTACTCGGATATTATTCAATTGCATAACTGTATTGTTTCGCCAGATTTTGAAATTAATTAATTTTTTTAGGCCAATACCCCATTCCATTATTACAGCATACCTTTTGGATATTAATCTACCAGTTTATGATTATATTGCTAAATTTCAGTGGGCACCCTAATGAACGGATTATACCAATAGACTGGGCCATTGACGAGTATCTTTTTTTCTCAGGTATATTACAACAGAAGTTCACACACATGGACGAGCAGCCACCCCAGTGCAAGAAGATACGCCAGACACAGCCAGATTTATACAGATACTTTGGTTCTCCGAACAGCTCGGGTTCTCATGTGTTATGCTCTACGTCAAATTCCAATCCGACGAAACTCCCTGAAGAAGTAACCACAAAGAGCTACACCGTGGTTAAACCAGGAAATCCAAATGTAACAGGAACATCTCAATTACCAGTCTCTAACAGCAGAGTGTCTGTAACAAGTGACAATGAACCATCTTTTACACCTCTACCTACAAATAATCCAAATTAGATGGACATCTCCGCACAGATCGGGTACGGCTAGATGATGCCTTAAAGCTTCAGCTCATCAATGAAAGGTTTCCTTCAACAGATTTTAAATTCCTTCGAAAGGTATTCAAGGATAAAAAGGAAGAAAGACGGTATGCTGCACAGGTACTGTCAGAGGGATTGGTTCACTTAATTTCCTTTCATCAGCTATTCACAGGCCAAAGCAGGCTGATACTATTCTGTTGTGTTCTCGTTGCCTCCCCTTCTCCACATGGGCAACCCAGTACGCTAGTTAGCAGAGCCTATAGTAACAACATGCCACCTGCCGGTACAACAAAGATTCTCAAGCCAGGATGGATGCTTTGTTGCTACAATGTAAACATTTGAAGACTCGAATCGACATGTGTATTTCGGGTAAGGCCACTGAGCAAGTTGCAAGGAACAGGGATTTTCTTAAATCTGTGCTCAAATGTATAGGACTGTGTGGCCGTCAAGGCATTGCTCTTAGGGGTCACCGCGATGAAAGTAATACAGACGAGTTATCTAACAAAGGTAACTTCCAAGCATTTCTTAACCTGCGCATAGATGCTGGAGATGTTGGTTTAAAAACTCACATGAACAAATGCCACTTACGTATCAAAGACGGCCCAAAACGAGCTTCTTGATTGTATAAAGAACTACATACAATCAGTGATCGTGAGAGAGATCAAAGCTCAAAGCATAGAACCTCACTACGGAATTATGTCTGACGAGGTGACAGATGTCAGCCGCTGGGAGCAACTAGGTCTGGTGGTACGCTATGTAAAAAATACATTACCAGTGGAAAGACTGTTACGTTTCTCATATGGTGAAAAAATCACGGGTACTGCTCTATGTTCTAAGATCAGAGATCTGCGCTAAATGGAGAAGGATTAAATCCTCAGGTCTGCAGATATCAGTACTTTGACGGGGAAGTTAATACGGCCTGTAAAGTGAATGGGTGCGCAGCAAACTTCAAACAGGTCGCAAGAGAGCTACATACTTCTACTGTGCCAGCCATGACTTTAACCGGGTGTTGTGTAAGGCGTGCAATGTACCCAGCTTACACTGTATGCTGGAGACCTTAAAGCACTTGGGCTCTTCTTCAAAGTGTCCTCAAAGCAAAAGAAGCGTCTGGAGGAAGCCACTGATGATGCCAACAAAGACAGAACAGCAAATGGCTTGACGCTTCTATCAAATAAGAAGATTAAGCCACTCTGTGAAACACGGTAGGTGGAGAAGCACAACAGGATCAGCGACTGCCACGAGCTGTTCGAAGCCATTATAGAGTGCCTTGAAGGAATAACTACAGAGAGAAATTGGGACGCAAAGAGAATTACAGAGGCCAATGGCCTGCTGTCACATGTCACCAGTAGTAGTTTCCTCTGCGCGTTTCAGACGGTGCGATATTTCGTTGGTTGCACAAATGCGGTTAGTGTACTGCTGCAGTCGAGCACGATCGACTTGATTGCTGCATACAACAAAATAAACATAGTAATTTAGGAGCTCAAAGCAATCAGGATGAAAGCTGAATCTGAGTTCAAGAGTGTCTATACAGGCGTGTGACATTTGTTCCATTTTTGGATAGCATGATTCAGGAGAGAGTGAGGGATTTCCTGAACTCAGCTTCCATGCATCACGAGATCTTTATCTAATTTCAAACAACCTACACCAGCTTTCTGATGACTCTGTCATAGAACAGATAAGGGCATATTATGAAGATGACCTGCTCTTCCGGATGGACTTTAACCAGGAACTAAGGCTATGGAAGAGAGAGTAAAAAGGAATGTTCACCAGATGTAAAACCAAGGAGTGTCCAAATTACACTTGAGCACAGTGAATTCAACACCAAGATATTTGCAAACATTTACAATATTCCTGTACACATGCTTTTGAGCCCGGTCACTACTGCTGGTGTTGAGCGCGCAAATTCATCTTTAAAATTTGTAAAAAGTAAAACGTACAATGAAAGATGAACGCCTGAATGCGTTTTTACTTCTGTTTGTCCACCAGGATATCCCAATAATCTACGAAACTGTAATTGACACTTATGCTACCCCACATCCCCGCCGGATGTTGTTTATAAATCTGCTGGAGTCTTGAACTGCTGGCCTTCACACACCAAATGACCAATGAGCCGACCATCAGGTGTGCTTAAGATGCCTTAGTTGTGCATGGTGTCATGAAATAAAGTATTAGTCTGAATTTTTATCGTTCTTTATTTCATATCTCAGTTGTGCCCTTTATTATTAAAGTAATCAAAAATATAAAAAAAAAACACTATCAGTAATTGAATTTTCGTGAATAAACCGATAAAACCCAAACACACTATTGGCGCCCCCACCCCCGTTCACAAATTTCTGGATCCGCCCTGTTGAGCGGGCAACAGGTGTAGCCGCCTGAGGGAATTTTCCGATACTATTGTTGCCTCGTTCGTTTAAGATATTCTTAGTTGGGACGATAAGGCACAGAAGATAACGGTTTTAATGACAGCAACATTTTGTCTAAGGATTAATAAAAGGGGATGGAAGTTTTTCACATTAAATAATCTATCTTGATAAATGGTTTTATTTAAGCTTGTTTTCTTTCATAGAGATTGGGGTTTAGACGGCCCCTGCAATCAAACTGCTAACAGTATCTGTCATAAACAAAAAACAATCAGTGAAGCGTGATATGTATAATTGACACGGAGTATTCCCTTTACTTATCCTGATTATAATCCCTGCGTGGAGTCCTGGCTTGACATTTATTAAATGCGTGATGAGTACAGACGAGAGAAGCCCTTGCCTCGACATGGTCCGCTGTTAAAAAGAACGGCGTTACGGTCCATGCTCTCTCCGACCTGCGCTCGGTAGAAATTGTGAGCACATCGCACCGTGGGAACAAACTTGGAAATAAGCCAGAGAATATTTAGACAGGTAATCCTGGTTGATTTATTTTATGACCAGAAATTAATATATTTGGCGGGCCACATCGACCAATACTCGACCTGCGGATCGTGTCCGTATTTTGCAAGTCGGTTTACCTTGTAAAGAATGTCCGTATTCCGCATTAGGGAGGTGTCTGCCCTAGAGAATTTAACCTTCCACAAGTCCAGGTTGCAATATATATAAATATATAATTTTCTGTGAAACAAGGAGGAACTGAACCCAGGAAACGTAAAAGTCAAGCGTAAACGGAAGGGTGCCTGGTCTGCATTTGATCGAATTTCTGACCACATGTAAAGGTAAGGTAATTTCTCCACTCTCACTTTTACATTTATTTTACGTTTCACTATTGAGTTTCACTTAATATCCTGCAATACAAGATGTCGTTTCTGTGTATCTCATCAACTTTTCACGAGGCTACATGAATATGGTTATCATCTCTATCATACACAGCATGTCTCTAGGGCTGTTTACGGGGCATTCATGATGATTGGATATATACCATATATATCTTTTAATTGAATATCACGATTCTGCAAAGGTCAAATTCAGACCATTACAAATTTTGTTTAGCTGTTTACACATCAAAATGCAGCCTATTACAGTATTACAGTAAAGTATCAACACTGCAAGGCAGTGAGAGAGCAAATTCTGGGCTCTTCAAGCCATGCCGTTAGCTTCATTCTAACAACATTCACCTGAGAGTCGGGCCTCATCCTGTGAAACAGTCTGT
Source organism: Sipunculus nudus (assembly GCA_026874595.1). Classification (NCBI taxonomy): domain Eukaryota; kingdom Metazoa; phylum Annelida; class Sipuncula; order Golfingiida; family Sipunculidae; genus Sipunculus; species Sipunculus nudus. The sequence goes on along the minus strand of CM049322.1, from coordinate 58,373,279 downwards.
AGTGAATTTACAGTGTTGTTTTTCTTCATAGTTATATAGCTGAAGGCCATACAGCACTTTACACCGGAGGGTAACTCTCCTATCTCTCTCTCTCTCTCTCTCTCTCTCTCTATATATATATATATATATATATATATATATATATTTCGATCACCTTTCCTAGGTTATGAATTCGCTCTCTTTTTAGGTGTCAGTTTCGCCTTCAATAAAGATCGATGTAGCTTTTATGATATACATGCTGAAAAACCTTGGCTAATCATACTATTCCAGTCAGGAACATAGTTTTGTATGCAATATTACAGGTAAAAACCGGTTCTGCTTATCACAAAAAAAAAAAATCCATGTGCTACAACTGCATTCTGGAATTTGGAAAATGAACAAATCAAAAAGACTGGGGCTTGTGCCAGAAATTTTCAAACAGAAGCTGTTAAGTTTTATACTGTAATCGAACCAATTGGTGCATTGCACCGGCCGTATTTTTAAAAAAAAGGCAAGGGTCTAGTTATTCTGGAAGATATTGCAGTCAACATTATTTTTCTGTTCTCGGTTTTAAATGTGAATATTTCTGGGTTTGTTTGAGGCGTACAAATGGAAATAAACAAACAAAAGTAACAATTTTGTGTACATATATGGACACGTGTAAGAACAATTTTTCCGTGTCTGCAATTCGGTTGTATTAGAAAGTAATTTGAGAATACTAATTTTAAATCTTTCATATGATTCTGATAATTATTGTTACTTTTGTTTGTTTCTGGAATTGTGTATGGTTTAAATCACCTCACATTTTATTATACTTACTATCACAAATACTGAAATATCTCCATTCGGCAAACTGACGGACGATGAATCAGATCCTGTCAAAGAATGTGTTGTTTTTAAACAAGAGAGATTTGTGTACGAGATCGTAGAATACCCTGCAATAAAAGACATGCCCTCATCTGCAACATTCTCCCGGGCAAGTGACGAAATTTTTTATTTTGGAAGGTGGGTTTGTATTAAGATTTGATCGAATATGAATAAGGTGGTATATGGTTCTGCTACCTTGGTGTTGACTCATTATTTTGATTTAATATACATCTGTTATGATCCAAATAAGACACGATATGGTCCATATTAATCTGTATATGTTTTAGACTTTTGGAATGAAAATGCGTAACTACTTTCAAAACGTGGACAGGCGCAACATCTCACGGTTACCAATCATCAAAAGTGAAAAGAACCAACACATGTACAGAAACGTATGGTGACCGGCTTTGAAACAGCATGGCTTGGTATCAACCGCATTGTTTTTGAAAGTGGCAAAGATTAGATTCGACTGTCGGTAAGTTGACCCAGATTTTTAAGGGAATTTATGGTGATTTGTGGAGATTTTTTTCAAATTTATATGGGGCTAAGCATTTTAAATTATATTAATTCGTTTGATCTTTTTTAGTAACATTCTTATATATTGACCGTTAACATATCAATGACACTGCAAAAGAATCACTTGATAAAGATTTGCGATGCGCCCATTTTGAACTGACGAAGACATTATAATCTGCCTGGCAATGATTCACAAGGAAATTGTTGGCAAACTGGGCTTGGGTTGACGGATATACAGGTATACTTGTTTTTCGAGGAAGACTGTTATATATATATTTACAAAGTTGGCAAAATGGACTAACACGTACTTAATTTCCTCAATTGACAGCTGAAGAGGCTCCGATTACAATACACCGCTGTGGTGTTTATTACAGAAAAAAACGCTCGGTTCTATCTAACAAATGGGCAAGTCAGGGTCATGGCTATTCATGTGAAATTCCAGGTATTCGTATAGAAATTTGCCGATAGTATTATTGCGTTAATTAGGTCCAAAGTAGGTCATATACCCAGAAAAAAGTTCAATTCTTAATGGGAAAAGTACTTATTGACTATAACACGCATGTCTAAACTACCATGTGTTTTCGTGCAAACTTTAAGGAACCGGCTAGGTGACGCATAATCCTAAGCCTTAGTATGTAAATATGCTAATGTATATATATATATATATATATATATATATATATATATATATTACTTTCCCACAATTCGGCCGTTTAACGTACGTTGCTCTGTGTAAATAGCTTTAAAAAGAATCAATGTTCTTTTGACAGAAAAAAGATTGGCAGTTGATGTCACAAAATCTAGAACGATTTTAATATCACTAATTGCTTTATGAGCATCATAAGTACTCATGCGTTAAGCATTAAGTTGTTCCCCATGCTTCACCAATGCTTCACCAAAATACGTGAATGCGTCTATCAGCAACATATACCCAGAGATAATATAACCTTAGTCGTCTTTGCATATGTGCCAACCACTATTTCGTATTTCTCATACTCCCTCTCTCTAAATATATATATATCGCTTCGCATTTTCTTAAATGTGAATCAACTTTAGTTTAAATCGAACGTGTTTATATATACAGATATATATATATATATATATATATATATATATATATATATATATATATATATATACTTTTGTTTCTTATATATGATTCAAATTGAAAGTATTATAATGTCTTTTTCTTTGCGGTTCATTAGAAGTGAATCTATGTTTTCGTGTTACATCCATATTAATGCACCACCAGTCAGACAGCAGTCGAGAGAACTCGCCATGTATTGCCGCCGTGGTAATAGTATTAACTTAATGGTTGTTATATATACCTGATATAACCTCTCGCACTTTAACCCTCTGCAACTTTAAGGCTTCAATTTTCTCCTCTCTTGAAATAATTCTACTTAACGCCACGTCATATTTGAAAGTTGAAAGCAAACGCAAGTCATTGTGTACAGCGTTCATTTGGCCAAAACCTAAATATTACAGTTATCTATCGACACTCTTTTACTTTGTTCCATGTAGATCTTTTTATATCTTTGAAATCCACGATCATTATTTGACTTAGAAATATCTTTTTCGTGAGGACTATAAATCCGCTGACATACAACGCATAACTTTGTAACATTTCATAGGGAAGCAATTAGAAACATGTATTTCTTCCCTCACGGTTAGTATCTATCTATCTTTCTCTCTCTCAACCTATCCGCTAAGAAAGGTTTTCCTTACCCACGTCAGAAATAACAGGGAATAGGTGACCTGAAAAGACCTTTCTGAAGTAATCTGTAGGATACATGGATTCTGATGATAGTTAATACTCAGTTAAATCATACACATTTTCAATATAAGGTTTGCATAGTTGTTAAAATGTTTTCTACTTTTCTCATATTCATCGAGACCTATAGTTACATACAAGTATAAACCTCCCATGTTAATAAATAACATATATACATATATTTCTTGCAATCAGAATTTTGGCAACGGTAGGAAGTACTAACAATCATCTAGCAAAACTACACACCAGTGTACCTTCACCTACGACAGCAATCAGACCAATATTTGGTACACTTTTGACGTTTTACCAAATATTCTGTTACAGGTCTCTTTCATTCTCTCCTTTTTTTCTTTATACTTGATTTCTTAGACCCTGAACAAGGCAATCAATTAAACCTTTGCACTAGTTCTTGATACCTGCAACCAGGCAAAACAGAAGAGGGCCCCATTTGAAATCTTAGAATTATTCCAGAAAGGGGTGTAAGACTTATGTCCCAAACGACATCAAGTTATTAGCAACATCATTCCTGCGTTCGTTTTAAGATGGATAATCCCTGATAATGCATATAGGGAAACTTGGACTGACGGAGGAAACAGGAAATTTAGAAACTCTGAACATAACACTTTTTCTATGTAAACTGTTCGATAAGGTATAGTGGCCAAGTGTGAGGTGTAGAAACATTTATTCTCACATCGATATTTAGTTACTCAAAATTTAGAATAGCAATTGAAAACTTACAAAACTTTACGCCCCATCAAAGCATATCCAAAGGAAATGGCGGAACGTTAGACCGCTAATACTTGTTCAACTGTTTGTTGTCAAGGCACTTTATGTGTCTCTATTATCTTTCACTCCTTTAGCTTGTCATACCAGTGGCTGCTCTGAAAGATTTTCATTATAAGCTAAGACCTTCGTTTAATAAATACTCTCATCAGCCCTTCTCACAATACGTTAAGTCGAACTTTACTGTAAAATATCATTTCAAGAAGGACAACCTCGATGATTTTTTTAAACCTGCCTTTTGTAGTAATCCGATATCCTAAACGTACTGGCATGAAAAAATATCATATCAAGAGGGACAACCTGAATGATTGTTTTAAGTAATATCCCTGCCTATTGTGCGCGCGTGCCTGATAATTGCTTTGGGATTCAAGCTATCTAATAACATGGTTTTCCGTGGAGGTAATATTGACAAGATGTACAAACTATTGCAACAGATTTGAAAAGTCAGTAGACTTCAAGTGTCTAATGCGGCTTTCGGTCGTTGAGCACAAGCTTTGATTTGGAGGAAGGTTCCCCTAAAAGCCAATATAATATATAACAAGCTGAACCTTAAAAATGTAATGGGTACGCACACCTAAATTAAAGGGCCTCTTACGATATCGACGTGAAGAAACAGATAAACTCTTCAGCATTTTATTAAAATGACCCAAATGGAGCACAGGCTTATTACTTATATCCAACTGTTTATAACGTGGATATGGACCGGGGGGGGGGGTGATTTCAATAGGTCCGAAAAGGAAATAAGAGGCAAATCACACGAACCGGAATTTCGCACTAGACGGCGTTGCCTCACATGCTCTCGTTGAAAATAACTACTTACCCTTCTACTTGCGCAATTAACCAGTATTTTTCATCATTTTTTTCAAAAACGGCGAATGTAAGGTGAACCCATTTAACAGCTAACAAAAAAAAAAAAAAAAAAAGAAAAGAAAACCAGAGGTCACGCGCTTGCGGGAAATGAGGTTAAGTTAGTCAGATGAACCAGCAATGCCAAAGTCGAAGAAAATAAACCATAGTGTGTGAAGATAGGACTAATATTAACGAAGTTATGTAGGAAATAAGATTTTGATAAGTTTTGATCACCTTGACCTTGAAGTTTCACCTATTTTAATAATACATATAGTACTTTCAGATATCAATACGATATATGACAAGTGTAAATTACAAAGCGATATCTACAAAACTGTGGCCTGTAAAATGCTTTATGTGAGAGGCATGAACCAGCAAGCAGGCGAAAATGAGGAAAACTGACAGACAGACATTCTGACAAATTCAAAGTGACACAAGGTTGAGACCAGGTGACTTAAACAAATTATGGAGAAGACCAACAGGAAGAATTTATAGTATTTTTATGTGTTGAAGTGTTTCCAGTGCAGCGCCTTCTAGTGACTTTTTTTTCGAAAATGAAAAAAAATCACTTTCGGGATATAAGTGGAAGACATAAGATGTACCAGTTTTTAAAAATATTTCCTGCAAATTTCTCGCCTCCAGGCTATCACAGAGTGATATATCAAAACATCTCATTTCACGAGATATTATGCGTGATGACTTTAGAGCAGATGACTTAAACAAATTATGGAGAAGATCAATACGAAGAAAATAAGCTAAAACATGATATGTTATAGTGGTTCCAGTGCAGCGCCCGCTATCGGCCATATCCGGAAATGAGTTTAATTTGAGATAATAGTGAACGACGAAAGATGGACCAGTTTCAAAAGGATTCCTCTAAAACTGTGGCCTCTAGGCAATCACAAAGTGATATATCGAAAAATATCCTTTGACAAGATATTATGCGAGATATTGAAAGACTTGTACTAAAATCTTGAAGTACTCATTGCATGCTACATATTCCAAAAAACTAGACCTCTCTAGCTTTGAACTGACAAAGTTAGCAAAAACAGTCCCCTAATTTTCGAATATCATGAATTTTCCCCGAAAATATGAACCATGGTTACGGCAAGTTTGAGGTGGTGACACATTTAAAGAAAGGCCTTGGAAGAACAAAGAAAATGAGCTATTCTTGAAGTAGATACGACTTATAGTAACAAGGATATTTTAGAAATAATTTCCGTTTTGAGAAATTTTGATGACCTGGACCTTGGACCTATATTTCCTTAAAACAATAGACTTCCAGGAATTTTGAGTCTACCAGCTGTGCGAGTTTGAAAGCAATTGCTCCAAAACTGTGGCTTGTACAGAGTACCCAGACAAACATGGAGATTTCCGTTAAGCAACACACAGACAAACAAACAGAACTGAAACATACATAACAAACAAACAGACATACGGTACATACCAACATGCTTGCCGAAATAGCAGATTTCCGGCAAGCAATAAACTCATACATGACAAGTCCATGATTGCGGAACATTTATATACATGTATTAAAAGTTCGTGTTCTATAGGTCGCGTAAATTTTAATCTCAGTTTGTTAAGTGTAGATTGAGCTACCCGAAAAATAATATTACTCTCAGCAGGTTATTTATATAGCTACATTGCAACACCCAGGACAGGTACTGCCACCTGCATGTAAATCATATAACATTGCCAGTCGTTCATTCAAGACTGCAATAAACAATGGAAGTTATTTTATGGGAATTGGTATATACATTATTAATGAATGCGAAAATGATAAAAATGGAATTATGACAATGAAAATGGTGAGAAAATACATTCTATATAAGTTTTTTTCAACAAATTGGGTCCAATCGGATCCTACCGAGCCGTTGTACCAGGACGTGAGGTGATACAGGCATGATATGATTGTTTGCGAAGATGCAGTGTTGTTCTACGACAGAACAGGAAGACAGGCTTCCTCTAGTCCAGAGTCTTTAAATGATTAATCATGACTAATTTGTCCCAAATATAACCCTAAATTAGGCAAGCTTACAGTATTTTATAGATAAATTAAAAGTTCATGTTTGTGTAATACAATATGTTTATAAGTTTATGTGTATATACTAGGGTTTACATTGTGGTATATATATATATATATATAATAATAATGTATATAATATGATATATATATATATTATAAAATTATATGCATATATGGTTATTATACAATTCAAATAATAATATATCATCTATTATACCATATAGCTATAAATTTATTTATATTTTATTTTGTTATTATAGGAAAAGATGTGCATACGATTTAACTCCAAGAAAATAATTTTTTTAAAGCATACACTGTATCGACGGTGAGAACGTACACATTGACCTATAGGTAGTTCGTCAAAGAGTCACGTCGACAGAAAAGGACACCTTTTCGTCCACTCTTTGGTTACATGTAATGCTAATGATGAATAATAGATGGCGCTAGTTAACAGTGACATTCCTGCTCTTTTACTTTTATCACTTTAAGGTTTACATTTTATTTTATAGGTAAGACAGTGGTAAAAAAATAAATGGTTTCCTTACCTGATATTATACAAGACCAGAGTAACATCAGGTAATCCATGACACCGTATTCCATGTACACATTTTATATTCAATACCTTTTCTCATTCATGCACGGGTAACTACAAAGTGCATTCCATAACTATGTTTTCCAGGGCATAGGCTGATATTTCTTTTTCATTCGCGCACAAGGCACATGTGTATACAACGCAAATGAGCATTGAAAATTTGAATGAGGACACTTTTAAAAGATTGTTACCGACACAGTCCGCTTTTCACCGTTATCTCTGCTAACTAGGTGTGTCAATATCCTTCATGCCTGGTACCTGCGTACTCCCTCCTCCCGGGAGGAAATAGTGTAGGCATAATACATCCGTGTTACTCCAGACGAAAAAAAATGGATATTAAAGTTTACACATGGTTGATACGACATACATTTGCTCAAACACAAAACTGCAACCCAGAGATCTTATTGCACAGACAAACCCTTTAAAGAAGAGCCAGCAATAGAGAAATTCCCATAATAAAGATATGAGCAATCGTATCAAGACCGATGTGACAATGTTGTATACACAATTATGACAAAGCACAAACACAGAGAGAGAGAGAGAGAGAGAGAGAGGGGGGGGGGGGGGACAAAACATATCTAACATTAACTGCCAGATTGTACATAAAACTGTACAAATATATATATAAAACTAAAGCAATGTTTGTTCTTGAGGTTACCGCTGCACTGTAAATACTTTCTCCTTTTGGATCGTTTTTGTTCACTTCACGTATTAAAGGTTCTATCCCGGGACGGCCTATCATGGTTTCAACATACTTGCATGTCGGGTGAGATCGGGTTCGGTACCCTTACACCTTGGGTAGTTCACAAGTGGCGTAGCCACTCGTAATCAAGCTACCTAATACTGGGGCTTTCCATGAAGGTAAAACTGACAGAAGATATCGTTTGAAATGTGATCCATGACCAAAGGTTTCCTGCTGCCTATTGCGTATATTACTGTATTAGTGTATACGAAATGAAAAATAAAATGTAATATTGATCACAAGAGTAGGTAATATCTTTCAAAGATGTGGGATAAAATAACAACGGTTTAAATTTTGAGGGGTTTACTGTTCATATCAATGGACTGACGAGCGTCCCAACTCAAGCAACGGAGAAAATTCGGAGAGACACTGCACAAGAAGGGTAATATGGTCTAAATCATGCTGGTCTAAATCTCCTAACCCCAAGATTCTACTCACCGGAAATTAAAATATATAAAAGTAGCTTAGTTAGTGTATTTCCATTTCTTTATTATTACAACTCTTAGGTTTAAGCAAATACCTGATACACACATGAGGGCCATGGCGTATAAACAAATTACTGATAATCATGGCAGTAAAACATTATATCATGCAAAATATAATCAAACATAAGTCTTAATACTAGCCATAAACAGAGCCATTGCCCAAAAGCAGAATGTGAGTGTTTAGGATTTTAAATTAAATTGTTGCATTTATTTCAATTTCATTGTAATTACCCAGGGAGAAGCTGCTCACTCATCACACACCCCCCACCCCCCGAATGCGCACCATTTATGACCAACAATATTAGCCACCATTTTGGATTAAGGGGCTTCACGGACAAAAGGAGTTAATTTAGTTATTATCATGTTTACCCTGGCTCAGATGTACCCAATTAATAATATTAAACTAAATGAACATTTCTTTAAATTTAAAAACATTCAATTAAATGATGCTCTGTATGATAATCATGTAATGTATGACAAGTATAACTAATATACTGATTGAGAAAACAACACCTGTCTTTTATGTACAATTTTGAAATGGAATGTATGATTTATGGGATGGAATTTTTAAACCGCCTCATACCATACACCCAAATTACTCTTTCTTACTATCACCACTAGATGGCGTAAAGGGCGGCATGTAAAAGTAGTGTCATAAAATATAACAGTAGTAGGAAGATTTATTTCAATCAGATCATTCAAACAAAAGATTTACACCTCGGGCGCCATTTCTATAATAACATAAGAAATAAACTATTCTAATTTCACACACAATATTAAGTGACATGAATTCTAACATATTATATATTTATCCCTTTAAATACATTTTATTTCAGCAGCTACGGGCAACCATTTGTCAAAATGGTTAAAATTAGAATGGAAGTGCGAAAACAAAAAGTATATATATAAACACACAAAATTTACATTTTCAAGCCGATTTGGTTGCTGACGTGTGAGGGTAAGACGCTTTAAAGACAGACAAGCCCCCCCCCCCCCCCCCCCCCAGTCATATGACAAGAGAGCATACTCCAGAATATCTTTTATCACTCCCACTATCCCATATATCCCATATATATATCTTTTTTCCGAAAATTTAAATGGGGAACCGAAATTTCTCGAACCTAACTGAGAGCTTACATTGCCGAGTAGCGTGCACTCACCCGTGTATGATTACAGATGGTCTAGTGCACACAAGCGAGCATTGTTGCCTCACGATCAAGATACCTAATCAAGGCCGCTAAGCCGCATTCAGCCAAACCCCTGTTACACGTATTTCTGAAACAACTGCGTGCTGCGATTCCTCCGTGAGAAGGTAGACAGTCAAATGAAGAAACCGTCGAGATTTTTTTCTCGCATGAGCATGTGAAATGGACTTTTCGTATTGGTTTTATTGAGTGAATTGAATGTACATACATGTTTCCATGACGATCTATTTGGTATGATACAAAATAAATCAATGTTAAAATTCCGCCTTTTTATTTAAAATATTTATCAATGATAAATGAAAAATAATACGTAGTTTGCACCTAGATGGCAGTGCATATGGATTCATGACTCGTAAGTGCCATGTGCAAACAATCTCTGTGGCGGCCTTGTCAATAGACCCCTAATGTTTGGGATAACCGCTACATTGGTCAGTTGTATGTTTAGAGGAATTTTCCATTTTCTTTTTAAAGAATAAAACGATTGTAAATGATTAGCTGCAAATTTAAGTATAAATTCTAGACAAAATAACAGAAGAGACTGTGTTTCTGGTAGTACTTTAGCAAAATGCCATAAGGAGATCGTTCATAGGCTTACGCGTACCAGTAGGGCCGTAGTTTACTCATCAAACTGGTTGACCCCACATATCCGTAAACTCGATTTTTTCGAACAAAAATCATGTCCCCCGAACCATTTGGATATTCGAGATTCTACGAGGTTCGAGGTTCTTTCTCTATCTCTCTCTCTCTCTCTCTCTCTCTCTCTCTCTATATATATATATATATATATATATATATATATATATATTTAAACGCACTTATAGGGTTGATATGGCGAGGGGTAGTTTATTTGAGTCCTGTACAGGAGAATATACTAACTGTACTGAGAAATAATGGTACTCCTTATGTTTTTCCGTAATGTTATTGAGGGGCAATCTGGCCAGTAGACCGCAACATAATTTCAGGCACTAATCCTCTAAGGTAAACACAACGAAAATAAAGGTGCCATAAAGGTGCTATATTAACATTGCTCATGAAAATTTATCCAATATTTACAATAAGAAAAAAACAAATAATTATAGAACTAACACATAATGAAATCTAGACAAAGTCCCCAGAATACTGAAAGTACTGAACTGAACTGAAGTCCAACTCGAAGATCATAAAATGTCCATGGCAGGACAAGTAACGTAACTAAAAGTTCAATGAAAATCCATATTTAGGCGTGAACAAAAGGTTCATTGCCTGTCACAACGAAAAATTCTGCATTTGCACTGAGGGGGAGGAAAAGACGTTCCCAAAGCTACCTGGTCCTAGGTTAATAAGAATGTCCTTAAAGGAGTTCGTGGACCATCCCTTTAATATAATATCGTGAAGGGCGGCAAAAGTCCCTCTACCAAGCCTTTGCTGTTGTTTATTGTGTTGTGCCTGTGCGCTTTCTATAGTCCCGAGTTGCTTGTGTCTTCTTTTGAAACACACGAGAACAAACTGGGTTCGAAGGGGGAGATACGCAAGGGAGACATGATCGGTGCGGCTTCAGAAGTCCACAAAATATTTATATATATATTCAACACGCTTATCTTGTTCTTTTTATTCTAGACAAGGTACCTTGATCTCACTGGTTTTTTAGAGCACTATAATTATTTTGACGTGAGTGAACCCGGTGATGTCTTAATGAGTCTACCCAAAACGGTCTCGTTTGTTAGATATACACGGCTGAGGGGTACTGCCTTCCTAGGTCTTTCGGGGCCGACCATTAAGCCCCCCCCCCAAAAAAAAAAAAATAAATAAAAGGTATGGTTCTCAGGCACCGCCCGCGTCAATTTTATCCTCCCGCATCAAACATTTTCATTTTTATGTTTATCTTTCAAGAAGATAAGTCATACAATTTGTGTAGTGCATTTATCTGTTTAGCCAAAAAAAATGTTATTTTCACGCTTTTCCCTGATCATATGACATTTTCATCGATACATGCAATTAAAGGTCAAATATAAAATACCGCCCACCCGCACTGATTTCTGAAAAAAAAGTGCCTGAGAACCATACCTTTTTTTTTGGCCCAACATCTCGCTCAGGTATGAACTCACGACCTCCCGATTTTAGTCCTGTGATTCGCGAATATTGTGCAAATAAGCGAAATTAATTATAATTTTAAATGCTGACATGTCTAAAATGTCTGGAAATATGCGGTTGATTCAGTATTTCTAAAGTACAAATCATACCGATATTGTAAAAGGTAATCTAAAGGATAAACATTTCAATTCCGTTTGACCTTACATATTATATATGAATTATATATAAATATTTTTTTTTTATAGACATGCGGATTCCGCGTGGCTTTATGATCGTCTGCTGTGTTATGCCATCATCACATTGAATGAAGACCAAACGGATGGATGAAGATCGACCACGGCGATCAAGGGCAACCTAGCAGATCTCCGTTGGTCGCCATGAACATAGGAAAAACCGTGCGAGTTGTAATGAACTGAGGGCCAGTCTGTTACTTCAATTCTCACTCTGTATTTCATCATGATTATATAATATGTAAGGTGCAGTTGTTTAAGTCAATTTTGACTTCGTGTATTCAAGTGTAAGAGCTGAGTTGCCCGCTATTTACATAATGACTGTAATTGCTAAGCCTTGATTACATGGCAACTCTATTCAGTCTAATTGCACTTTCATACTTTCATTCAGCTCCTGTGCAGACCTTTCTATAATTGTATCTATTGTGACACATCAGGAAAATCTCTGATTGGTAACTCCGTGCTTTATGAATCTTGCTGGGATACATGCTATGTGTTCAGAGTCAGTTAGCCCCTAAGCATGCGCAGCCCCCTCTGCTCTATAGTTACAATAAAGAATAGTTAACATTAACTCTGAGACTTGTAAGTTTGTCGCCCATGCATCCATTGTCTCGTTATGATCTCTACAGTGTGACTGCCATGCCGCTCTGAATAAGCTGCCCATGTGTTAAATTGCAAATATGCTGTAGATTTAGGTCATATCTACCACGTCGTATGGGATTGCTACCCGATCCAATACGATAAAACTGCGCTCCCCTAACGTCTTTGCGCAGCCAGATTGTAGCTCTTTCGTCAAAATCTCAGCGGCGGCACCATGCGAAGCGTGTAAAGAGCCCATTAGGGGCCGTTAGCAGCGTGGTAAGTGCGCCGGGCAAGCGCCGATGCTACCCCGTTCACTGGCGCTCGACCTGTGCTGCCAGGAGCTTGGTACTGTGCTGCGAGGACGCTGAAGCCGATCGCATTCCGATTTCACTGCGCTTTCAATCCACGGGGACCCCGCGGCTTATGTTTTCTGCATGTTTCAAATTGGTCCCCGCTCATGGTGACCAAGCATAAGACAACTCATGAAGACATTATCTCGACTCCTACGAAGCTCAAAAAGTCCTCAGGGCACTTGAGCTGTGCTCTACGGGGTTCTAGCCCATTTTTCTTAGAGCAGCTAGATCGCATGCCTTCGCGATGGGGGTTTTATGACCAGTATCAATTTGTTGAAAAAACAAAGACAAGTAAGCTTCTCTGATAGGAACTACAAACATAAATATCGGCTATTGTGTACACATCATTTGAAAATAAAATGGGATCTTTTGGTGGATATCACGGATCCAAACATTTATTTTATTGTGACCGAGCACATCTAGTCCAGTATTTCTGAGTGGTTCTGACAGGCATGACCAATACGCCACTTTCGATTATTATATCTCTGATTATTGTATTGTTAACAATGTTCTTATTAATTGTGTGGATTTAATTCATATCAATAGACATTTAGCCGTGCAGGATTATGTCATCATGACAAAGAAAGCGTCTTTAACTTTGACCATTACTTTGACTTTCTGACATTGTGAGAGTAACATTATTTATTTGAATAAAATAAATAAAACTCCACATGGAAATCTTTATACATACGGTTGCATAATAAATCACAGAGAAGTTGACCCAGAGTAATTTTCTTTTTCATTTTATGATACCTTCCAAACAAGTATTAATATATAATGATTTTACCTGGCTTAAATGAGCGACCCTTATGTACTGTATTAATATTTTAGTCAAGGTCGTTACGTTTTGTAAATCGGGTCAATAAAATAATAATGGTGTGTATCAATCACGTTTCACTTATCTTACACTTTGACCCTTTTAGGATAACAACTATTAAGACTTACAGAAATGTAGCGACTGTACAAAATAAAACGACCCGCTTTTTGAATTGTGATATCCCTGTAAATTAAAATAAAAATATATGAAATATGCAATAATTATGCTGTACTTTATGAAATCTAACATGCACGTACTCGATTGTTTGTCTCCGTGTTCGGCGTCCGTGGATCTGTTTCAGTTAAAGAAATACAAGGTGAAAACTTTCCTCATGGTTTCATAGCCATTTGCATCAACGATAAATTCAGTTAACATGCCTCTGGATATCAGACAGATTATAGAGGAATTTTCCTGGAAGGGAATGGGATCATCACACTCAAGATATTGTAATATTAATTACAAACCAGTGACCCCCGGACAGGACCCTCTCCCTGAAAGGAAGCCGTTTACCTGGCTCCTTCCATTTACAACCACCGATGCAACAACCGATGCATTTTCTTATCAATATAGAGGACACTAATACCATAATATCCAGTATGTGGTGCTTTTGAATTAAAACATGAATAAGCATTCTAAGCTCTAGTCAGTAGAGCTCTATTGGAACTAAGATATGGTGATTTTTTGCGCGTCGACAAGTCCGTTTTACATCTATAACTCTATTTCAATAGCTAGAACGATGATAGATTAAATAACTATTATCGACTGAATTCATCAACATTAAAACAATCTGCCCATTGGGTTTATAACATACATAAAACCCTGCATCCAACATATGTCCTCGTATTGGTTACCACTAAGAGAGTACAAGACATTAAAACATAAGCAGACTTGATCAGTTTTCCCTACGTTCTTTGTTGCAGTGTTTTTATTTTACATTTATTATACATTCGGTTCAAATATCGTGTTTAAAGACTTTTACAGGCAACAGGTCAACTGAATGCGTCATGTGGCATTTTCCGTTGATGTAATTTTCATCCTCTTGAAACATTCATAGCCGTGATATATCCTTGAGAAATTCCCTTCAGACTATATCAATATTATATCAATGCAACTTCTCAAATCGGCATTAAGATTTTTTATGAGCAGTTTCGAGACCTTCTTTTATCAAACTATATTTAATAGCAAAATTCCTAAACCGTTACTCTATATTAGCTATAAAGTGCTTATTTAAACATATACATACTGTTTATATTAATGAACACAATCATTGTAAGGAGTTGATTATTTATGCTGCTCCGCTCGTCTACATTTTTTACTACGGTTTTCATTTGATATAGTATCCTGATAAATTGCTATAGATCAAACTAAGGCTTAAAGCTTTGAAGACACGCATCACCTTCAATTGTCTGTTTTTTTAACTAACCCGTGTGACAGGAGGACCTATTTATCACATTGTTATCAAACAACTCTCTACATATAGTTACACGTTACTGCAATGGAAGTGTGTTTGCATTGAATACAACAGCTCGATCTTAGAGTAGTTGTTTGGAGCCAAATTTAACTATAGTTGCATATCACAAACACACAGGAGGTGTCTACTTTCCCAAACACACCATCAATTGTTTCACTGCCATCCCGATTTACAAAAGAACCAGTAAAAGACATGGCTGGACTAGAAGAAGTCTCCACAGTGAGGCGGATGAACGCTTTGGAGGTTAATCTTATTTTAGAATGGTGCAGTGACCTCGGGGCATACTGGGATGCACTGTCTTTGTCTTTTGAGATGAATGATCTGGATAGAAATATATGTTTACTTGGAATATATAAGGGCAATCCTGCAGCCTACGTCGTGGTGACGATAGTATCCGACGGAATAAGTTTCATCAGTTGTTTATTGGTTACAGAGGAGTTTCGTGGTTTAGGAATGGGTTCTCGCATGTTTGGCGAGGCCATAATTCGTCCGCTGATGCATTACAAATGTATCTCAATCGGGGATTCACAAAATGTGAAATTACGGTTTATATGAGCGGAACTTTGAATTTACCAAAAACAGAACCCGAGGCAGTATGTGAGGTACAGTATCTCTAAGATACATAAATTTGCGTACATAAATTACCAGCCAGCTACCAAGAATTAAGGGCCTCATCGTTCCGAAATACAGTAAATGGAACCGAGGCTCACACTAAAGATTTAAAATCAGCACCCATTATAGTTTCCTGACAGGTTTAGGCTGTGAAAATATCTAAAAAGGGTATATTCAAGAAACATTCATCTAGGGAGTGGACCTAAAGCATATCTGTTATCAATTATCTTCGTTAATTGTCAGACACGTTGGACCTTAGTCATGTTGTTATTTAGCCCTGCAGTGACTCGGAAAATAATATGGGTCAATGGTGTCTTCAACTTTTACCGTCACTCAATTTGAAATATCTCTGAAGCGGTCCAATTATTATGTCTAATGATTTTTTACGGCTGATTTCGTGGACGTCCCGTTCTGGGCCGTAAGTGTTCTA
Source organism: Sipunculus nudus (assembly GCA_026874595.1). Classification (NCBI taxonomy): domain Eukaryota; kingdom Metazoa; phylum Annelida; class Sipuncula; order Golfingiida; family Sipunculidae; genus Sipunculus; species Sipunculus nudus. The sequence goes on along the minus strand of CM049322.1, from coordinate 58,356,893 downwards.
GGCCGTCATATTGGCAAAGCTAGGTAGGATAGGTTCCATTCGAATAAAAAAATACACAGAACGGTGACATTTCTATCAGAGTATTTCTTTTCTTTAATTTTGTTCACATTTTAAATAAAGAGATGAGTAAACCCATGAAATACACGAATAAAATTATTAAGCGGTTATTAAAAATAATTCCTTATAAATATATCTGATCAGCTTGAAAGTCGCATGTATTTGACACAATAATGGCAGTAAGAAAATTAACCTTTACAAGAGGTACGGTCTGACAGAGGACGGACAGTTGAAATAAAGCATTTCCCATTCTAAAATAAGCACCCTTCTTCTGAATTAAATATTGACACGTTACAAGGCCAAGGGCACCAGGGCCAAGGTCACAAATGTCTGAACTTGTCCGCCATCTTTGTGGAGACTGTTGTGTCAAATTTGAAGAAAATAGATGCAGTACTTCAAAATTATGGGGTTGACCAAAATCTTGTTTCCAAAGATTGGAGGACAGATGGCTCCTGCGATATTGACCTTTAACCTTAGGACACCAAATTTGATAGGAATCATTGCCTATTGGCAGGTGAACAATATTTGCAAGAGGTAAGGCCTGGGATAAAAATTTTTGCTTAAAATGCACCCACAATCTTTTAAAGATGCGAGTCATGTGATCTTGACCTCATGCCCAAATTTGAGATCCATATATTTATCAAAGCTGCAATAAGCATCCAGAAACTATTGTTGGACTTTTGACCTCGTGGCGCCAAACAAAAGGAATCTTCTCTATTGGCAGGTGATGTATATTTACAAGATGAAATTTTTCAGGTGAAAAGTTTGGCTTATATTTGCATCCACCATCTTTTTAAAGATGTGGGTTCTGTGCCCTTGACCTTTGACCTCAAGACCCTAAAATCAATAGGGTCCTTGCTTTAATGATGGGACATGTACAAGTTTAATTTGAAATCCATCATTTAAATCAAGCTTGAATTATCATCCGAAAACTAATTTTTGACAGATGGCTCATGTGACCTTGACCTTCAACCTTGTGACCCCAAAATTAAAAGTTATCACCGACTATCTGCAGTTGAGCAATACGTTCTAGAAGGAAGATCTGGGATGAAAAGTTTGGCTTAAAATCTATCCACAATCTTTTTAAAGATGCGAGTCCTGTGACCTTGACCTTTGACCTCATGACCCTATAACCTATAGGGTTTACTTTAGTGGTTGGTCATACATAAGTCAAGTTTAAGGTTTGCATAAGAGGTGTGTGATTTTCCCCATATATGAAAAATATTCAATGTCAAGACCACTCTCATGGTTCAGGTCATGACCCAAATCAAATAGACCTCAAGCCATAACCCATCTCTGTACATGTGGATAATATGATAGAAATCTGTCCATTAGTTTTTTTTTTACTTATAATGCTCACAGTACTGTCAAGTGGCAATAATGGACTATTAACAGACAGGAAGACAAGAAAAGGATAATAGGTGGCACCACCAGTTTCCGGCACATCACAAGGTTTTCCAAGACCTTCGGTCACGTTGATTTTTTTATCAATCCATGCAAGTTTTCTTGAAATATTTGAGAATTTGTGTGATTTTCAGCAAAAATGGATATATTCACGGTCAAGCTTACTCTATTAATAAAGGTCATTAAACCATTTTAAATAGGCTTCGTCCTCTCACCCATATCTAAACACAGAAAATATTTGATAAAGATCCGTGTGATATTTTTTTTAGTTATCTCGCTCACAAGATGTTTCTGCGGCGGCAGCAGCGGCGGGACCGTGGTGAAACCATAGTAATCCCCGATTTTGTCTGGGGATAAAATAACGTGATGATTTGATGGATTTACGTCCTGTGCAGAAATAGTCCTCCGTGCGATTTTTGTGAACTTCAATAATGTGGGGATTAAATACTTTGGTTTGAGTTAAAATCAGTTGATTTGTTTTTTTTTGTGTTATCTTTCATTACTGCATACCTAATGTTTAAACATTGTCAGTACACATATATAAAGAGTCAATCAAATCTAATTAAATTTTACAAATATATGGGGTCATAGAATAATGTACAACTGACAGAGAGAGCACACTCTCTAATAATATTTAATTTATAATGTTTCATCATAAACTCAGTATTGAAAGTAAAATCTATTATTCTAAACATTGATACATTTCATTTCAATTTCATTTTTAAATGTTATTTTCAGAATAACAGCTTTTTTCTGCCATTGATTTTTTTCAGATATTGCGAACATCTTTGTAAAATGTAAATAATACTCTGCTGCGTATTAATTTCATCGTACGCGCGTAACTTTCTAAAGCAGTCAACCCCAATAATCTGCAAATTGCCGAAGATCTTTTGGTATGGGTAAACATTTCCCACGCTTGAGATCATCAATGATGCTTCGCGACAATAAATGAGAGTTAACAAATGTGGTCTTTAGGATGTCACGAGCCTGCTGGTATCCCTCATCTCCACCAATCAAAGCATATTTTTATTGCAGCTTGAGCGGCACCATCTGTGTATTGTAAAGGTCTTGCACGTTTCACTAGACCTTTTGTAATTGTACCATCCAGTTTCGTCGAAAATTGCCATGAAAGTTTGATATTTGAGGGGGCTGCCTTCAAATTTTTCTTGTTCAAATTTGGAGATGCTCATAAAAGTAATAACGTCAGAGTCTTTCTCACCTTCGACCTTTGGCGTTTGCGCTTTTAGCAAACTACGAGCAGATTTAACTTTAATTTGACTCAACCTGACGAAACCAAAGATCAGTTTCTTTCTAATTCGTCGTCTTTATGTATTGTAAGTGTCATTAGACTCTCAAAGTTCAAGGAAGCTTTTGCAATTGTTCAAGCTTAGATCGCACGCGAGCGATATCTTCAGCCACAAGTCTATCGAGGTTACCAAATGAAGAGTGATTGCTGCCTTCTTCTGACGTCGAACAATCTTTGCATCATCCGCCATTTTGCTGAATCTTATTCACTGAAAAGAGTAGTCAGGGAAAACGACTTCGGGTTGTAGAAAAGGATTTGTATTCACTCAAACATGGTGAATCTGTGCAAATTTAGTTTCAATAGAAGCCCATATCACAATATACTCCTTTTCATAGATTTGAAGGGTCTAAATGAATCCGTGGTTCCAACTAATGACAACCTGAATATATGACATTATATATAACAATAGCTTAAGACTGATCTCCTCTGTGAGTGTATCAGACTCTGTGGTTATGATCTTAGTACAATGTACGGACACTAATGACACCATGCAATGACGGATTTGTTCACACACACACACACACACATATATATATATATATATATATATATATATATATATATATGTATATATTAAATTACTCGAAATCTGTTTATACTTGCATATTTTTAATAAAAAAGGAACAGGCTTGATTTTAACCTAGCATTGTTGGACCTCAGTGCAGCGTTTGACACGCTTGATCATTCAATTTTTCTTAAAAGACTAGAAATTACCTTTGGTATACACGACACCACGCTTTTATGGTTTACTTTATACCTCGCCAATGGTTCCCAAGCTGTTATGGTCGACGGCAGAAAATCAGACCTATGAACTTTGTTGTACGGGGTTCCCTTAGGATCCGTGTTATGACCTATATTGTTCACTTTATATTCATATCCCCTATCTCGCATAATATCTGCACATGATTATTCTTTTCATAAGTGTGCTAATGACACTGGACTGTCAAAAAGTAGTCAACCAGGTGAGTTCAGCTCTGTCCAGTTCAGCATACAGGCTTTTATTGAGGATATACTATCATGGATGACCAGCAAATCACTTAAATTCAATACTGACAAGACTGAAATTAAGCCCCTTCTAAGGATGATTGACAGTGAGTCCATTAGAATTGGGGGCTGCACTGTTCCTTTTCAAAATTCAGTGAAGTATCTAGGTGTTAAGATTAATCGTTTTTAATCTTTCGATGCATGATTGTATTAGTGGTATATATCGTGCGGCCTTTTTCGAGCTCCGACGTATAGCAGGCACAGGATTTCTATAATATTGTATTTGGGCATGTGTGTGAATAGCGCTGCGAGTCCGACCATCGGAGGATTGGCGCTATATAGATACTGTATATTATATCATTATTATAATATATCACAATCCGCCATTAACTAACTTTACGTCACAATAGGTACACATTCGGTTATCAGAATCATTTTAACATATAGCATGTATGCGAGCTAGACAACCGATTTTTACATACAAGAAAACATACTGAACAGAGTAGCATCATTCAAATAAAACTAGAGTAACATTATTTAAATTTAAACAAGATCCATACTATTACAAAGGACTACACTGTTTCTTGTGCCAGCAAGTACAAGCACTCTATAAGTTTAGTGAGTACCCAGATGTGCCAATATATATCCACAACTTCAAAAGTCTATACATCTGCCAGACTTTAACGTAGACCAATAGGCCAACAATTGCCCTGATGTAATGACAAAGCAATAACAGGTATCCCTTCCGATACCATGTCTTAGTTCAGAAAATAAACTGACGCGCCCTCTCATATATAAGTAAAAAAAAAATTAATATAAATATATTAAACCTGCATATACTCTTCAGGGACACGTTAAACGTAATATTTGCAATTTTTAGAAAATATTTGGGAACTTGGGCTGTAGTATAAAAATTTAAAAAACATGTATGACTTCTCTCACTGGGTAGCGAACCCAGCCCGCCGGAGCGAGTGGCTTGGATTCTAACTGCTGTGCCATTGATTTGCATTAACAAAAATCCCCGCCTTGACAAACCTGAATCACTGGAGCGAAAGACCGGGATTCTAACTGCTTACCCATCACATCTGTAACAGTACCTTTACAAAAACACTAACGGACGTAGATAGCGGAGTGGACGGGGGATGCATCCTCAAGATTTTTAGGGGTGGGGGGGGGATGTCGTGTATATATATATCCCCCCTCCCCCAGGTTTCTTTGGAAAAAGCAAAACTATAGTAATTATGCAATACATGCCAGTTAATAGTTATAATATTTATATCGATCGTTGTAAGGTATTAGAAGTAACTGTCTCGCGTCGTTAATTATCCGTTTAGTATCGTTCATTCGTTTTTCAGATTCACCACAGGTTTCCGTATATTTTGTATCTGTAATGGAGATACGCTCATTATATTTACCTATATATGTTAATCATTTCATGTTACATTTCATTTAACCGCCCAGTTCAAAAGCACGGGATAGGAGAATTATATCTCCATGTTAGTAACCCGGCTCACCAAATGCCTCCACGTTTAGGACAAAGTGCGTTCATGGCAATGAACACACAATATTTCAGAAATTATCTTCATTGACACTTTCCGCCGTGACCATGTCCTTAACCCTTTCTTCGCGCTTTCCTAATAGACCGGTTTACTAATGTAGAGAATGTATGCATATTTCTTCCCTCGACACCTGAAAACGAGTTACTATTCAGTTAACCTGTATCTAACTATTACATTACAAGGTCAATATATGGGATTCAGTTGCATAAAATAAGTTACTACGTCGGACAATCTCGGGCAAGCCTTCGAGTTGTCATGAAGGCTTGTGCTACAAGGTCAGGTAAGTTTCAGGTAAGTTGCGCGTTAACGTATGAAATATGTAGCAAAAACATATCTATGGGTATTTAAAAAACGGGCATTTCTTTGACTAGACGATAAAAAAGTCTGCGACATCTAGCACTTTAAGCGTTCATAAGAGAATAAGAACTTAACAAGTATGTCCCCCCCCCCGTTTTACCTGGTTTCGCCATATGATCATCATCACATGGCATAATAACATATGACTCAAATTATAATTAAAATATATCTATACAGTTCACTTCCGACAGCCCATTGGGTTTTATTTCACTTTTACCGTGCCTGGTAAAACTCTTTTAATCAAGCTTTCTAAACAGAGTTTGCTTAGCATTTCATTTTCCGTATATCTGCAGGTTGATAAGGAAAATAATTTTGGTAATTTAATTTTACCCCGTTTATTATTTATTATCATTCTTGATACTACACTATAATTTTTTTCCAAGTGATTTATCATTTATCTATTTATTGGTTTATTCATTTAGTTGCAGATACTTTTGTTTGTTCATTAACAATATCACTTCTTCTAGACTTAAATACATAAAGGAATACATAATACTAGTTCTATTCTAAAACATGTTGCAGTGTACGATATCTCGATACCTGATCTTATGATCATCGGTTCTCATGGTTATTATTTAAAGCAGAAACAAAATACAAAAATATTACTGTTATAAGTGTGTGAAATAATGTGCAGGGCAATTTGTTTATTGCTGAAAGTAGAGCAATAGACTGAGAATTATTAAAATGCACGAGGTAATTCACGAAGAATATTCTGTTATTTTGTTATTTTCGTTTATCTCCTTTGGTCTTTGATTTTTCGTCTTTTCGAAATTTATCTCCTTGAAAGTTTAATATCTCCTTCATTCGTCAATGTACAATTTTGATTTTTTTATTACTATATATTATTCAATGAACTTCCAATGCACACAAACACCCTCACACCTAAATATATATATATATATATATATATATATATATATATATATAAATTCACACATATTTATATATCTAGATGACCACCCCCCCCCCCCCCAGAACCTGTCTTTACCACTGAAAAGACCTAATCACATATGAGGCGCTAAAATAATTGTTTCACAGCTCGGTTAATATTTGTTTTACTAAGTTCTCATTTCTTTATTTTTATATGATTTCTTCACGACCTTAGGTTTTTACTTAAAGCTTGACTGTTTACCAACCGTTATCTATGCCTTGTTTAAGTTAAGACAAGTGCTGTGAAATATCACTCTAAATACGACGTAGCAAATGCAACACTGAAAACCAACAAGTCAGCTAAGTTTGTGATAATCGATTGTCGTCCCTGAGATGGTTGACATTATATTCACAATTTTCCTCACTTCCTGGGTGCATGATAACAATATACGCACATAAAATAAACCGTGTGCCTAATGATTACATGAGGACCTGCTGAATTGTGGAGCAAGACCTCTCTGAGTCTAGGATTTTTCAATTGTGACCTATCAAAGTTTGCTAATTCAGACACATTGCCTCTTTAACTATCATGAATATCAATCAAAGCTCTTAGGAGTTAATTAGTTTTTGCACGTTTTTTTTTCTGACATGGCTTTACGTTCCTTGGTGTGAAACTCGAAGAATATAGGTCAAAGTGACTTCTCAGGTTTTCTAACTGGATGCACTGGGACCTCTGAGGTTATCACGATTGTAATATTCAAATGATTACAACTTGTACCCTGTTAACTGACGACCGGACAGACAGCTGGATGTAACACTGTGTGTTCACTACAGCATATAATATAAAATGAATATACCTCATTGAATGACAGTAGCTGTGTTAACTGTTTTACACTATAGGAGATAACCTAGTTAGATAATGAAATTGGACCTTGTTCAGTTAGACTTGTGCTTTCTTGAGACAATGCGCTGCAAACGTGACCATAACCCCAGGATCTTCTGTTGATTGAAAATTCGTGAAGCAGCCTAACCGCAAATACCTAAAGGATGGCAAGGTTGGTACAGAAAATATCACATATGATTACTTAAACAACTCCTTGCATAATGCTCATTTAAAAGAAATTTTAAAAAAATCTTATGTCTGTTCGGTATTTATTGTGCTAAATTCGAACCCATGTCGGTGGACACATGTCCGGCTTTCACAAGAATCGTTATTGCAACATTATCTTTTAACATCTCTTAGTTCCTCAACATTTTTATTTATATTATGCTGCAATGGAAACTCCGAGGATGTCTGTATAAAGATCATAGTTTAAATGCTAAATTTAATATTAAATCAACATCTTTATACACATTTCCCAACATTTCGTTCCTTTTGTTTTTAACAATTAAATGATTGAATTATTTTTTTATTAATTATCCACCAAAATGAATAGCTTATTCACCTGATTATGCAGATTTTCTTCAAAGCGAGAGCCTACTCTGATAAAAATATAATACATAACAATACCTACATTACATGTACATTATTTGAGTTGTTTGTGAAATGATGTGGTTCAGTATAGTATAAATATACCATAGCATATATTGTAATGGAGTTTATAGATAATAAATTATCAAAATCTGTCTGATTTCTAAATTAACCTTTTTAAAGCTGATATGGGATATTATAATCATATACAAAAACTTCCTTTAATTGCCATAAGCTTTCATGTAAAATGTATATATTAAACTGTATGCATATATTAGTGCGTGCCTGTGGTTTTAAATTTACGACCAAAGAAAACATATCCGGAAGCATTATCTATTATATTATTAAATTGTTCACCATAATATGTCCACGGTTTCAGCAATAACGATCATAGTATTTTCAACATTTATTCTTATATCCATTCTATTAATATTGTTTGAAGCAACAGGGATGCTGGGTCAAGCGTCAGTGATGCACGAAATCTCTCTCGGACTGTTGGATTCTTAGCTTCTAATCCGACGAGCACACATTCTGTAAGCTTGACCTAATGAATAGAAAAGATCCTGTAATTCTAGTTTACACAACTTAAAAATGTGACAAGTAAGCTCCACCACTTATGCCCATATGACCCGCAAGAAAGTTCGTGATTCTTTATACACACACAAATATATAATTATAATTACATTTATATATAAGCGTGTGAGTATCAATATCATTGATTTATTTTTTTAAATATTCACTTTAGTGCAAGACAGGATGAAAGTTGGGTTGGTTAGTTCGACTACATTCCAATCGTTGGATCGGCTAAAATGCGGTTGAAGCTGTTGTGGCCCTGACAAAAGCAGGGTACAAGGGCGCAGCTGTGAAAGGGACTTTAACCGCAAGTGGATTCCTCGCAGATGTACCAACTGCTCGAGAAGCCGATGTTTTCATCGCGTGTGCCATTAAAGGAATTGAAAAGGAAATCACCATTGAGGGGGCCAAAGCCATACCAAAAAACAGGCGACAGTCCTTGCAAGACAAAAAGTTGCAAAAGGGATCGTCGATAATCTTACTAGAGGTGAACTGTTGATGGAACATGATGAAAGTCGCCCTAAGCGCGGACACCATGTGATCAACAATAGTGTTTTAAAACTTTTCAAGCAAATCATAGATAAATTCATCGATAAAGTCGGATATAAGACATTTTCTAAATTGGAAAGCCGTCTTCGAGGAGCGCAGGTATATTTAGCATATAAACAACCACTAGAACAGTGGACTACTATGCAGATCCGTGATGAAATGGTGATTCACATGAATCAGGTTTACATTGATGTGAATGCCCAACTTTACCGTCATTGTGCCATGGATTTAGTAGAACAAGTTTCAGAGTTCATGAAAGGCATTGCGATTCAGGATTTTTTCTTTCCATTCACGTCCATAACGGAAAGCATACAGCAAAAACTGTGTCAAATTAATGACTCAAAAGCTTATGACGATCCTAATGCCCTCGATGAATGGCTAAAAAGTGGGCATAACTGGAATGAGTTCGTACGTGCAAGACAGGAAGTTGTGTCAATGTTCAATCGCCTTCACAATGAGGTTGAGATGATACAATGGGCAGAAGAACTATTAGCTGCATATACAACTAAATAAATCTAATAAAAAGTCCCTTCATAAAATTCTGGAGTAAAAGACGCCCATGGAAAAAATTCAGATGGACTTGTTATTACTGCATTTCTCTGAGGAGCTATATTAATAATTCGCTGAGGGCCACGTATATTTTAGACAGTTGTTAAATATACAGATATATTATAATATGACAGCTTGGGATTTAAGTTATACGGCTGTACGCTGAAACATCTAACTTATTGAATAGTGAAGGCATATCTAATTGAAGGCCTGAAAGATAATTTGTATCTCAACTGGTAGACTCTTGACCAGAGGCGTATGCTTAAGAATTTCTACACTTCTATATGTTTGTCCTTATTCTTGAGTCTGACCATTCTTCTTAAAGTTTATCTAAACAAGCAGAGAGCTCCAGTGTAAGAGAAAAGAGGAAAATGGCAAAAAAAAGGAGAACCAGCTCTTTGTAACAAGAGGCTATTAATCTAAATGATAAGCCATTCCAGCCAGCTGCATACAGCCGATAAAGTCCAGATAGTACAGCTGGTGTGGTCCAGATAATACTTTTAAAACTGATTTCAAATTGACATGTATAAATATATTGAGCTCTTGCATCATTATGACCTGGGATATCCATGGCATCACTTTGGATAGGCTTTACATTAATCTACATAAAATAACCCATTCTATTAATCTGCAATTCGTGTAATTCTCTTCACGTTATTGTACAGTGTTGGCAGAATAAATCAATTTTAATATAACAAAACAATACAGTATCAACATCAGAATGCCGTTTGTAAGCACTAAGAGGCAACTCACTGACAATAATATGAATACTTTCGATAATGGTCTTAATTAAGAGTTATGAATACGTTCAATCACGTTATTATCTTAGACAAAACAATATCAAGGGGTTTGCAAAAACAAGATGGCGGCAAGTTTAATGTCAGTTTAAAAGTTCAAATATGCGGGAGATAAATATGAATCGATTGTCACAATGCTTATAATTTTAACTTGAACGAAGCGGGTCTAGGTACTCAGGGAAGAAATCCTCACATTGTGTCGTTATTCAAACAACCTCCCGGAAAAAACAACTTCCTGTATGGTGCTGGCATAACTCAGGTAAAGGATAGTTATTGCATAGCTTCCTTGAGCTACCAAAAACGTAAGATCCATATTCCTTGAAAACCTAATTTTACTTTATGTTACCTGGGTCTTAGATAACTGTCAAACTATTCTAGAACTTATTGTCTGGCACCTCTAATAAAATAGCGTGATCCACCGTGTCAAAAACGGCCGAGAGATTCATTGCCTTTATCCATAGACCATAGTTGTAGTTTTATCTGCATACTGACTGATAAACTGACATTAATTCTTGGCTCATAGTATATTGATTCAATTCAGACAGGCCATCTCGAATATATTTGATAAAACTAGTAAATACCCACTGGGGCATTATGACCCGGATGGCGACCTATAAAATCCTTTTGCTGCGGCTAGACAAAAAACACAATATAGTCAAAATAAATGTCATATTATAGTATACTTTCAAAAAATTAGTTCCAGAGGTTATTTGATATATTGCTAAGTCAATATTACGATAAATTTTGTTTAAAATTCATAGCAAAGCGACGTGGAACCAAAATATGCAATATAGTGAGATGTTGCTAACAAAGAGTGACACGTGAAGGGACACGGATTATGGTGATACAAGCATGAGGTGACAGGGCTTTAGGTGACACAAGCGTGAAGGGACACGGATTGCGGTGACACAAGCGTGAGGTGACAGGGTTTTAGGTGACACAATTGCGAAGGGACACGGATTGTGGTGACACAAGCGTAAGATGAGAGGGCTTTAGGTGACTCAAGCATGAAGGGACACGGATTATTGCGACACAAGCGTGAGCTGACAGGGCTTTAAGTGACACAAGCGTGAAGAGACACGGATTGTGGTAACAAAAGCGTGAGGTGACAGGGTTTTAGGTGACACAAGCGAGAAGGGACACGGATTGTGATGACACAAGGGCGAGGTGGCAGGGCTTTAGGTGACACAAGTATGAAGGGACACGGATTGTTGTGACACAAGCGTGAGGTGACAGAGATTAAGGTGACACAAGCGTGAAGGGACACGGATTATGGTGACACAAGCGTCAGGTGACAGGGCTTTAGGTGACACAAGCGTAAGGTGAGAGGGCTTTAGTTGACACAAGCGTGAAGGGACACGGATTGTGGTGACACAAGCGTGAGGTGACAGGGCTATAGATGACATAAGCGTGAAGGGACACGGATTGTTGTGACCCAAGCGTGAGGTGACAGGGCTTTTGGTGACAAACGTAAGTTGACAGAGAATTAGGTGACACAAGTGTTAGTCCATGGGCTAGGAGGGGTCACCGTGCACCCCCTCTGGGATTTTATGACATAGGTATTTTCAGATCCCCAAGTATGTCCAATTAATGAATAAAGATGTAAACATTGGTTATTTTGGGATACACTACCTTTTAAGGCCATTTGAAAACAACCGCGTCATTACGCATGGCACCCGCGGATACGTAGGCTTGGTAAGGGGGTAGCGGTATAAAAACTCTTATAGCTCGCTTAATATATGACATATTTACTTCAAATAAACTACATTATGTTTGCAAATAGTTGGGAAAAGTCACTGATAACATAATTTATATGACTGTTTTATGCATTTTTGTTGATTATGCAATTAATTACTATACCTTTTAAAATATAAAAAAAATTGAATCTTACAGCTTTTTCTTTAATTTTTATCCGAACAGTAGTTTATTTTCAAGACGCTGTTGCATTTCTAAATTTCTTGTGCATTAATACATTAGTTCCTGACATCATTACAAATTATGTCGATAAAATTATGAATATTTGACCTTATATACCTGTAATGAATGACCCATTATTAATTCTATTTTATGGTACCTCTTGTTTATAAGACGAATGTGGTGTCCCATGTTCCTCTCCTGATGCATTGATTTTCACTGTGATGCTTTCTTGATACTATGAACTGTTATTTGTCTGAGCCTGAAGGTGTTTATTGGTTTAAAAAAATGGAAATCCTTTCTTGAGCCATTTTTAGCATATAATAATTATACACAAATAATCATATTTAGGCCATAATATAGGAAGGGTCACTATATATGCACCCTTCTGTAATGATATGATATAGGTAGTTTTATATCGCTAAATATGTCCAGTTAATGAATAGACATGTTATCACGGACTATTTTGGGATACACTACCCGTTTAAGTCATTAAAAGAAATCCGCGTCTTTAAGCAAGGCCCGCGGACAGGTAGCCTTGATAAGGGGGTAGTGGTATGGAAATGCTCACAGCTTACTTAATATTTGACATATTCACTTCAAGTAAACTGCATTGTATATGCCAATTCACCGATAAAAATAATTTGATCAGTGTTTTATATATATTTGTAGATTCAGCAGTTAATTAAGATTTAATAAAATATCGTGAAAAAATATTTAATTTAATATCTTTTTCTTTATTTTTCCCAAACAATAGTTTTGTTCTAGATGATTTTGACATTTCTAAAATTCTAGTGCATTAATACATTAGTTCTTGACACTTTAACAGATCCTTTTGGTAAAGTTATGAATATTCAGCCCTATACACATTCAGTGAATGACCTATAGTACCCTTTGTATACAAGATGGATGTGATGTCTGATGTTCCTGTCGAGATGTATTTGATTTTCATTGTGGTGCTTCCTTAATACTTAAAATAATAATTTTCCTGAATTCGAATGTGTTTATTGGCTTTAATAATAATAAGAGCCCTGTTTGGAACAATGTATTAACACGGAAATAATCACAAATACTATTTATATGAAATTTCTAAAAGATAGAAAATCAATCTGTTATGCTGATCCATGCTGATGAATTTTTCAACAAAAATGGAAGACCAAATATAAACAGTTTACTTACTGTGAAGTTTAGTGCATTAGACCCGTATACAGTATAAGAAACGTCTTGTACCACAATATCATCACAAGGTTTCAGGTCACGTCAAAAGGAGAAAGACCAGGAGGGCAACCGTTTTAGTTATTACACAAAACAAAAAGTTACGGCGTTTAAACAGCTTAATAACATTATTTGGTGTCGCTTGATTTTTATGTATTTATTGATATGATTTGTATATTTTGTTACAATTATTTAATGACTGAGTCATAAGTTGCCTTGTTATATTTAAATGCTTAATCATGTCGCTTTCAGATTTTCTTGCAAGGAAACATACCTTTTAGTTTAGATTGTAAACAAATCTCAGATTCTAAACTTAATGTATATTGATTGATCAGAGTGAACAGTTATTATGATTTCTTTTCAATGCGATCGTAAGTAATGGAAGGACATGGTATAGGAGTACATGTATTAACAGCATTAAACAGAGAAGCGGGGATTTCACAGTGACAGAACCATACAGGAGGGGATCATATCTGTGCTATTCAATGGGAAATATCTAATTTAAAACATACGTATCATTTCTGATTGTAAAAATTATGAAAATTGACTGAGTAAACAGAGAGAAGCTATTGGTTCTAAATAGAAATGAACAAAGCCTGTGCCATTATAACGGACACAGTAAAAGGGCACGAATACTATTAATTATACAGTCTCTGACATCTGCATCCAAGTGTAGTAAATGTTTTTGTTTTACATTTTTTATTTTATATTAGTAAAAATCAGCTTCTGTAAAATGATGTTGTAGACATATAACATCTGCATTTGATGCATCTGTTTATGCACCTTTTCAAAGAAAAGGATTTTATGTATATCCCCATGAAAATTCGAGAGGTTTCATCCTCTAGTTCCTATACATTTTAGTCTTCAACACTCAAAAGTAATCTTCGTTACCATGATGAGGCATTCCTCAATTTCAATGCTTACTTCTTAAATTATAAAACGGAAGACCATATTGCCTTTAGAAGATTGGTTAAGAAATATCAGTCATTCGCGTGTATACTCGAGACAGACTTTAAGGCCTATAACCTCAGAACGATTCAATATGAACGGCTGAGTTGTCATTGGAATCATGTAGTGAGATCAAAGTGCCTGCTCACAATTTGGTAAAATATCCTTATTCTTAAAAGTACAAATAAGCGTGAGCATGACACACATTCATTTCGCTCAATTAATCATGAACACCCTCCTTCCTATGCCAGTCCACAAAATACGTGCTTTTATGAAGAATCAATGAGATTTCAGTCCTTAATTCTGGAATTATAAAATTCAATGCATTTTTTTAGTCAAGTTCATGAAAAATTGAATCCTTATTTCTCCAGGAGAGGTCGAGATTATGGAACTCCCAATCTAAAATTCAATGCTCAATCATTAAGGATATGTTTACAAGTAGGAAGTTACAGCCTAACATTTTTAAAGAATTCCATTCGACTGTCGGGAGACATTGTTAAGAATCCGCTTCCTAGTTTATGGTGTAGTTATTTAACATATAGGTGATATAAAAAATGCCAATGTTTTGTTTACAGTCCCTGCATAAACATCCGCTAATATGCACACAATGGCTCCTGAGGAGTACTCAGTCTTATATATTTAGATCCTTTCCTGAAGTATCATTACAATTTTCATCCAAATAATATTCAATGCTGATAAAATTACTTAAATCAAATAATATATGGTCACTGCCGGGAATTCATCTTTGGCTAATAAGTAAAATGTTACCAACAGGTCAGGACATTCTTTTCAATGCAAACTCGCTTAGACATGCTGTTAGGTTTATTTATTTAATAGGAATTGAAATTTTCCCAAATAATAAGCTTGGCGTTCTATTTTATAATACTGGCAGCTTTAATGCTGTTTTAGGTCTCAGCTCGATCCATGTACCAGAATCGAGGTGTCACAGTTGTCTATGTCTTCCATGATATCTAATGTATTTATCATCAGAGAAACCATATTTTACTTGAATGACTTTTTTTTCACAAGTGGTTATTCAACCTCTTCAACATGGCAACGCAAGTATGTCTTCATATTTGTATGAAAACTATTGAAAAATAAAACAGGTGGATATTATTTTACCACAGTTTCTTTCAACCTGGATCACTTATGAAAACTAATGAAAAAAAAAAAACAAATATGATGTCCAATTAGTAAATGAGTAGCATGAAGGAACAGAAAAGGCTGTGACACGACCTTCCATGCTGAGCTAAACTGTATCAGCACATGTGTTACTGCTGTGACAAGTGAGCACGGGTCTTTGTTATTCCCCACTGAGCTCGCTTTGGCCTCTGGTATGTGTGGCATGCATAGAATTTAAGAGTCCCTTATAGAGAAAGAGACCTGTTAATTTTGAGATACCAAGGTCAAAGGTCAAGGTCATTGGTTACTAAAGACCGGTGGTGCCCTCTGTATTTTTTGTTCTAAATTTTACACATTTTCACCTGTAATTTTGAAACTGCCAAATCACAGCAGTTGCATCAGTTTCTCAGTCATGCCTAGTATCACTATTTTGCCCTGAACCATCAAGTAATGTGCTTTATGCGTACAAATCTTCATGCACCTCCCCAAAATTTTCACAACATTTACAATCATTTCTTCCAAATAAGACAACAGTCGTAAAAATAAGGCCATTATTTCATGCTCGTCAGCTGAGCGTCATGATCCATGGGTCACTTGTTTTATTTATGACACTACCTAACAGTCCCAGTTCCGTTCTGCCGTGTGCATGGTAACGATTTCTCCGAGAAATAACATGTCATTGTACAGGCTCAGGCACAGGCAGCTGCATGAGTTACAGTACTATATTATATAGCCACGAAGGCCAGTACTCATATATTGTATATAATGAATTATATATCACTGTTCCTCACGGTAAAAGGAATAGTCTTTAAAATGTATATTAATATGCAACCCGAGGTAAAATACAGACTTAATTATTACTTTTCTTGTACCGGTACTGTAAGCAGGGACGGGTCCAGGATTTAGGAAAGAAGAGGTCCAACTCAGGAGGACTAATGACAAAAGCTAAAAAGGTCCCCAGGTCCGAAAAAGGGGCAAGGCCACCCAAAATTAGTCTGGAACCATTAAAAAGGCTGAACAGGAAGGGGGGGGGGTGGTTTCGCCCCCCCCCCCCCCCCGGGGTCAGCAAGCCGAGGTCAGACTCAAAGTAGGCTTGTCCTGGAGGAGATTTGTTAATCGGCCTCGGGAACTGGGCGGGAGTTAATGTCGAGCCCTGATGATCGGATGTTCACTGCCTCATATCATTTGTTATGATAAGTATTTAGAGCTCATAAGCCGACATCATAACACGCCGTTTTACACACCTGGACTTTGACAGTCCATAGGCCTTTCAATCTACTCACGTGATCTGCATGTGGCGGTCTGTGTAGCGGTACAGATAGTCGTGTGAAAACTGGACACTGGGTCGGTGGTGGCTTTAGTCTTACGATAAGAAATTTGTAATGGAATTTCCATAGCAAATGCGGTTCCCAGAAAGACTGACTTCACAATCGATCGGCAAAATAAACATGTGCACACCGTATAACATAACATAGCTCGTGACATGTGGTCAATGAAGTTACACATGAATGTGTCTGTGTGCCGTATATGCTGGTTATTATTTCTTTAGTGTTGCGCAGATAAAATCGACATATCTCAATTGAACAGTTCGTGCTGACATTGGTAAATTTTCTTCGTCAGCTGACATGGTTATGTATACTATAGTATGTATATTGACCCCAGAGGGCGCTGCTTTGAGCGCCATACAAGGTGCTTGTTTTTTTTTATGAAGCTGTGCTTAGCAAACTTTCCTGTGTTCATTGGCCTTGTTTACTGAGAAATATTCTGACGGGGACACACTCCTCCTCCCACCCGAAATAAGTACCCGTAGGCGCAATTCAGTATGTCCGGAGAAAGCCCTCCTCCCCCGTTTGTGACAATCAGCACACACCCCTTATTTTCTTTACTAACTACACATATTACGAAATACATATCTTCATTATAAAAAAAAGTGTTTGCCACACTTCGGCACTACATAATTCATAATTTATATTTTATTTTAATATTCAAAAACAGGCTAACATTTATATGACAAGAGAAGCTGTTGCTGTATCC
Source organism: Sipunculus nudus (assembly GCA_026874595.1). Classification (NCBI taxonomy): domain Eukaryota; kingdom Metazoa; phylum Annelida; class Sipuncula; order Golfingiida; family Sipunculidae; genus Sipunculus; species Sipunculus nudus. The sequence continues at coordinate 58,339,184 of CM049322.1, read as the reverse complement.
TAAATGTTCTAAATATATGATGACAATTGACATGATTAATTGACAGATTACTGAGGAAATGCTACGAAACCATGATAAACTAATTGACGGCTTGCTCACAATATTCGTTTATTTGGCCCCTAAAAGTGATGCGGACAAAAGGTTCTTTATCCTCAACACGTGCATGAAAAATGAGGGTGGATGGTGCCAAATCACCCCCACCCCCCCGCCCAAAAACAAGGTCAATGGAATATCTCCTGCCACACGTTATCAGATATGCTTTTGGCTCATAAACTGATGGTACATCACACAGTTCTACACGTTTGGACTTTGTGATTCCATATCAATCTATTCATTTGACCAGTGTCAGGTCTGTGTTGTGCTAACCGTAAGAAAACTAAGAAACTGGTCAGTGGTGGTTTTATCGAGTCTAATGATAATGAATTTGTGATGCATTATCAAAAACAAGGGCGAATCCTTGAAAGATTGACTCCAGAATCAATCAGCAATAAACATCTGCATGAACATCGGTAATGAATGTAGGTGGATGGGTTAATTGTTACTATATAATGATTTACATGCCCATACAACATAAAACATTTATGACGTGTGGTCAATGTGGTTATACATCCATTTTTATGTGTCGTATTATTCTGCCTTATAAATTTGGTTATATTGCACAATTGAACATTTCGTGCTGACATACATAAAAAAGTAGATGGTTCGCCTACATGATACGCCTACGTACGGCCTTATTTTATTCATCTCAGAAAATGAAAATGAAATTTGAGGAGTTGTTCCCGAAATGAGTTTTACCATACAATCTTTACCAAGAATAAAGTAAAAATATTTCTGCCAATTGAGGAAATGTCTCTTGTCTGCTGATGTGTTGATATATTTTGACACCAGATGGCGCCATATCACGTTGTTCAGGAACTGAACTCCACAGGGCTTGCGTTTGCGTGTTCTCGCACGACATCGGACTATTACAATAAGTATTGTTTGTGTCCATAAGTTTTCGTTGTTGTGTTCGACACGTTTTTCAGTGGTAACATTCAAGTTACAAGTGGAACTAAAAACAAACAAACAATTCACAGTTAACCGTTTAAATTGCTGAAAAATATCACGCTGATTCGTTAGACTGTTAATTTTAACAAACACTCCTGCGAAAATTCTTAAAACTGATCCACGACGTTCGACCTAAACACGTGTATCAGGGATGCGCATTTGAAAAAATCAATTAGAGCAAAAAAATGTTGGTATTTTGCAAAATTTGAAGCTTCGCTTATTTTTAAATATAGTTCTAATTTCTCTTGTTGAGTATATTCCGTATTTATTTGTTAAATGTGAAAGCATATACGTACCCCTAGATTAACAGTTGAATGTTGATTGGAAAGGTTCTGGTGCATAATGTTTTCTATAACTTAAGGAATATTACAGAAAAACCGTTTGAGACCCCGGCACACTGCGCAGACTCGGACTCGCATGGATACGACTCTGCTGTTAAAGGTTTATAGGCGTCAAAGCCTGATCCCCCACAATGCACTGCGGTTACTAGATACACCAGCGGCATATTTAAAAATGTAGAGAAGAGGGTATGGTGTGGTCCGTTCAAATATTTGGATTAGAATTTGTTCAAGGCAAATTACATAAATTTTTATGTATTTTCGTAAGGTCTACGGAATAAGCAACATCTTGTTAGCATGTGAATTATAAACAGCACATGTTTCCTTGCCATGTTACAAATATTCATTCTAAAGTTTGACAGGTGAGAGAAGTTGTTCCGGTCTCCAAACAGTGCCTGCAAGGAACAGATTGGTTTAGAAGAGAAACGATACGTGGTGGAAGGGTGAGACCACGGCTGTAAATGGATTATTTTATTTGACTGTCATCATTGGTTACAGACGCAAACCCCGCACCTGATTACAGATTTTGTCTTTCTACAAGATGTGCCAGGTGTGTATATTACGCTGGTGGAGCATTCCATATCTTGACTAAAGGTCGCTGGTCGTTAGGGCTGGGTATCGGTCTGCCGATTCAGGTACAAAACGTAAAGCTATATATTCAGTTTAAATCCGATACGTATTGATGATACGCTCCATTTTTCTCTTTATATAATCTTTAAAATAAAAAATCTCTGAATATATGTTTCTTATTTTTGTTAATATAAAGCACATCCACTATGTTCTCCATTTATACTGAATATTGAATAAATAAATAAATAAAGAATAATAAAAAAAAAACCAGACCAGTTAATAAAATGACTGGGAAAAAAAAACTATTTTAACTATTTTATATATCAGGTCCTTTAAAACAAGCATATGAATATTTTGTTTAAAGAAAAATTTGAGACAAAACCTAAATATACTCATATCACAAGATGAGCCCAGTTTGTCCTTTGATAGATTACTTGAAATACGTAACATATGGAGAACAAATTTTTCTAAACCCTTCATAAACTAAAGGCAATCCCTTGGAGCTTTTATAAAAATAGGCAAGAAAACTTGGATATATCCACACACAGGCTGCATGTTTTGTTTATATCAACGTGTTTATAATATGTGGGGGCCTGCCAAAATAATCAAAACAAATTCAACAAGGGCACCCGACAGCAAGTGAGATCAGCCAGAGCTTTGCAAATGAAGTTTTGCAACTAGTGACCTTTCTACCTCCGCATATATGTAACCTACCACTTAAGGTTACATGTTTTTCCTGTTTCTCAACATTGCTGTGTTTACAAACATGTTGTTGAAAAAAGTTCTGGATATTCCAGAAATCCTTGTATCCCAAATGAGTGAACTTTTATAAATAATTGTGGCATGTCAGGGTATGTGTCTCACGGTTTTGTTTTTTTGTAAAAAAAAAAAAGGAATTCCGAAAGGTCAAAATGGTACACTTTACACAACTGCCACAATTAAACGCTCTTACTGCCATCCTAGAATGATATAATTGTTTTTGACAAGTATGGAACAAAAACTGATGATGATGATAATGACGATGATGATATGGCTCTAGAACAATTACCCCGAGACAATTACCCCTTATATAGAACATACACTTTAAAGTAGTGGTTGGATTTGAGAATAATATGTTTGGAGTCGTGTACAAATTATAAGAAAAAAACAAACAAACAAACCAGGTGGTATTAAATACATTTCAAAACAGACATATTTACAGACGATATTTTATAACTAAAGAAAAATCATCATACATTAAACGTTCATTACATGATCAAGTTTAAGGCAATCCCTTCCAGGTAATTCAATATACTCATAAATTATGAGGTCCAGTGCACCGAAGGCAGCCTTTGCCTAGGTATCTAACATTATCTGACACTAATTAGACTCTCTATAAGCCTCTTTACGTAAAAACACCATCTCAATAACAAAGAAATCATGATAACATGATACATAAATCAATTTCCTTCTCTAGTTATAATACTTTGTAATTTTAACTCAAATTATTTTATACATTTCACAGGAGTTTATTTATTTGTTAAATGTAAACATTAAACAGTATATTCTACATATGTATGGAATAAGCTACATTAGGAGCTAATTGTCGTTGGGTAATTGACTGGCGGCAATTGTCTGGGGGTAGTTGTCATGTTGCCTGTATACATATATATTGGTCACGTGATTCTGAGCCGGCAGATTGTACGGCACTTTTGCTATAAAAAACGTTTCGAATTTTGTGAATGGACACTGATTTGAGACCTCATATAATACTAGTCTGAATATACAATCACATTCTACGCAGTCTATAGGCACTAAAATATGGAGAGCGAGGTTGGCAATTTGTCTTGCCGTGCTATTGGTACACTGATGGGATGTGGAGCTGAATCCAGGCCCACTGCCAAAACAGGGCAGAATGGCTCTCTGCGCTGGCGACCCGTATTCGGTTCCCGGCCTGGCTATGAGAGTGGGTTGTTGTGGCCCGTCCAATTTCGATCGTTTTCTCCGGATCCTCCGGTTTCCTCCACCCTCAACTGTTAGCAAGATTACACAAAAAAATTATTGAAAAATTTTGATGATAGCTCAAGATAGAATTTTTAAGATAGCTCGGCATTGATACAAGGAGCAATTTAATTTTGGGAGTGATCTATGCATTAAATTACCCCGGAATGAGCTCTAGTGTTTTTTAGGGGGGGGGGTATGGCACGTTTGTCTACATGAGGGACGTACTAGGTGACGATGTATGGTCATCTCTGGAGTGCGAATCGTGAAGTCACAGAGGACAATCAATGACGTCACTCCACTGCCGTTTCCCTGAAAGGTATCAGCAGAGAACCCCCTCGTCATTCAAGCTCTCTGGTATCAATATATCAACGTACATCATGGGAGAAATTTGTCATAATGAAATATTTTCCATTTATGACAATGCCGTATAAGGGTATATTGAGCTGCCCTGGCGGAGGCCTGCGCTCTCTGATCACATTTCTATTTAACCCTCCGCGAAGCGAGCGTTATTGTTTTCATTTGTTTCTGTGGGTGTGTATCTATGTATGTCCGGACGATATCTGGAAACGGTAAAACGGCTGTTATTGAAATTTATCACATAGGCTGGTGTTGTTAAGTGTTGACGAAGTTCAATTTTGGTGTAAACCCAAACGTAAATACCCTCAGAATGAGTGTTTTATTGGTTTTATGTCATGGTTATAATTTATTGTTCGTTATGTTTATAGTCAAGGACGGGCGACGATGACGTCACGCCACGTGTCGTTTCCCTGAAAGGGGTCAATAAACTAAAGCACGTACATCTGGGGGGGGGGGGGGGGGGCGGGCTGTCATGGTTATTATTTATTGTTCGTTATGTTTATAGTCAAGGACAGCAAAACCACGATGTCCAGGGTGTTTTCAAAATATTTTCAGTAAAAACGTCCCAGGAATAACACAGGTATTATTAATATTCCATGGCTTTAACTTGAACACAATCATCCGCGCAGGGTTTGCGTCCCCATATCGGACACTTTTTTAATTAATTCTATTACTGTTGTTGTTGTTGTTGTGATTATTATTATTATCCACTGAACCTTAAATGAAATATATGATTATCAAATTTCTGCACGTGTCAGAAATTGTAAATATGGATTGTCACATAACATTGTGTTTGATTGAATGCATATTATGTTTTTTCATGTTAAGCCGTTTCATTTTGTTAATGTTGAACTTGTATGTTTCTTAACACATGCACCTTCTGGAGACATGGGCCTGAGGCCTTTTATGAAAAAAACTTGTATTCTTTCACTCATTCGTTCGTTCATTCATTCATTCATATATATATATATATATATATATATATATATATATATATATATATATATATAAACACAAATTGGTCCACTTTTGTCCTAAAGTTTAGGAGAATAAATAATTTTTTATGTACCCATCATTGTGGTTGATTTTAATATTTATCCTCACACGTGCCTGTCTTTCTCTTGTGCTTTATTGGCCTCCAACCAAACCAAGCTTTTTCCAGAGGCGCCTTTAGTCAAGGAAAGTGTCATGTCCAGAACCCCCGGGTTTATGCAATTCTCGGTCACAGGTCCAGTAAAATCCCCATTCATCCAAATATCCATTATAACGCCTCTGGATGAATTGTCCTTCAAAAGGGACCTTTTTTCATTACTTTTATTATATTTATAGGTATCTTTACATTATAACAATGGTTTTAATTGTTCGTCAATTTATGTTTTAATAGATTGAAAAAAGTTTTGTTCAAAAGGAAGCCCTACAACTTAAATATAATACAAGGCTGGGCGCATGCACACATATTCATTTAAGATCCGCGGTCTCTAGGGACGTTAAAACATGAAAACCAGTACATATTTAACCTGATAGGGCTTCCATTAACTAACTAAATTCTGCAGTCTCAGCTTACAAACCTCCGCCAGAATATCTTTATCAGTCATGTGTTTATGTGTGTACACGTTTTATGTACAGGCAACGTCCAGCGTAAAAGCACGGGTTCACGTGGTGAGTGGCAGAACAAATAGATGCGAATGGGTGGATTCTACACGGGGATAAATTTATGGTCCTTTGTCATAATAGTAAATAAGTTAAAACAGTATTATGGGATTTCAGTTACATCTAAAATTTGAAGAATTGTTCCATCGATTAACTCTATCCCTGTACAAATTTTCTACAAAATCCGTACATATTGTTTTAATATGCTTAGAGACAAAGCAACGAACCAAGGCCGAAGTATTTTTTTTTTGCCAAATACTTGCCTTTTATCTGGGAGCTTTCGTTCAGGCCTGCTTATCCCATGACAATCAACAAAGCTCAGTACAAACATTTAATGCTGCTGGAATTTATACTCCTTATCCTGTCCTTTCGATAAGCAGCTAAACATTTTCGGTTGCCTTCAACGTCATACCTGCATTGTAAACATGCCTATCATCAAGCGTCTTAAAACAAGTGACCTGTGTTTCTAGGCACTATAGTGCACTACAGAAACTGGTCTCTAGCGGAAAAAATGAGACACCGAATACCCGGTTTTTCTGGGTTAAAATAAAATTTCAGGAATTTATCTTGAGTTTTATCTATAACATGATGCCAAATTCTCGACAGGACGGCAGGGTGATTACTATAGGGCATTCCCTTATTTAAGCGGAGCCCGAATTTTACACAAGGTTTCAGGACATTAGATAAAACAACAGTTTCATATCTGATAGTATCAATATAATTTTGCGGTCTCAAAATAACGGGAAAAAATCATCAAAAATAGAAAAATACAGGTGGCGCCTCCTGACTTCAGGAACTGAAGAAACCAGTCAAAATCAATGAACACACACCAGGTTGCGGGACATTAGATGAAACAACAGTTGAGAAACTGACATAACTGCTATCATTTGACGGTCTCAAAACAGAAAAAAAATCGTAAACATTGAAAAAAAAATGCAGGTTCCACCACCAGTGTTCGGGACTAACAATCCTCGTCATTGTCAATATTCAAAGCCAGATTCAGTGCATTCCATGCAATACTTATCAAGCTACTGAAGGTTTTGTGTTACATTTGTAATTATTTTGGTTGGTTCTTACAAGCCCAATAGTTCGCAGGATACAGGACACAGTGACCTATTTTAATTTTTTCCAAGGAGCTTTTTATTGATCTTGCTTGATGTTCAGTTACAGGATTCTACGGCCAACGGTGTCAAAACGTACCAGTCTAACGGACGGACAGACAGCCAGACAGACGGACGGCACGACGGACAGACGGACGGACTTCACACGCTGACCAATCATTATAGCCCAGTTTACTAACAGTTAGCTAAGCTACAAATGAGCCAAAATTCGTAATTTCATTTATTACAACCCCGACACCCCACAAAAAGCCCGGTTATATATATATATATATATATATATATATATATATATATATATATATATATATATATATACAGGTGGAAACCAATTTTGCCTCCACGTTTAGGACAAAGTGCGTTCATGGCAATGAACAAACAATATTTCAGAAATTATCTTCATTGACACTTTTCGCCGTGACCATGTCCTTAACCCTTTCTACACGCTTTCCTAATAGACCGGTTTACTAATGTAAACACATTGAAAAACACACTGATCACATTTCTATTTAACCCTCCGCGAAGCGAGCGTTATTGTTTTCATTTGTTTCTGTGGGTGTGTATCTATGTATGTCCGGACGATATCTGGAAACGGTAAAACGGCTGTTATTGAAATTTATCACATACGCTGGTGTTGTTAAGTGTTGACGAAGTTCAATTTTGGTGTAAACCCAAACGTAAATACCCTCAGAATGAGTGTTTTATTGGTTTTATGTCATGGTTATTATTTATTGTTCGTTATGTTTATAGTCAAGGACGGGCGACGATGACGTCACGCCACGTGTCGTTTCCCTGAAAGGTGTCAATAAACTAAAGCACGTACATCTGGGGGGGGGGGGGGGGGCGGGCTGTCATGGTTATTATTTATTGTTCGTTATGTTTATAGTCAAGGACAGCAAAACCACGATGTCCAGGGTGTTTTCAAAATATTTTCAGTAAAAACGTCCCAGGAATAACACAGGTATTATTAATATTCCATGGCTTTAACTTGAACACAATCAACCGCGCAGGGTTTGCGTCCCCATATCGGACACTTTTTTAATTAATTCTATTACTGTTGTTGTTGTTGTTGTGATTATTATTATTATCCACTGAACCTTAAATGAAATATATGATTATCAAATTTCTGCACGTGTCAGAAATTGTAAATATGGATTGTCACATAACATTGTGTTTGATTGAATGCATATTATGTTTTTTCATGTTATGCCGTTTCATTTTGTTAATGTTGAACTTGTATGTTTCTTAACACATGCACCTTCTGGAGACATGGGCCTGAGGCCTTTTATGAAAAAAATTTGTATTCTTTCACTCATTCGTTCGTTCATTCATTCATTCATATATATATATATATATATATATATATATATATATATATATATATATATAAACACAAATTGGTCCACTTTTGTCATAAAGTTTAGGAGAATAAATAATTTTTTATGTACCCATCATTGTGGTTGATTTTAATATTTATCCTCACACGTGCCTGTCTTTCTCTTGTGCTTTATTGGCCTCCAACCAAACCAAGCTTTTTCCAGAGGCGCCTTTAGTCAAGGAAAGTGTCATGTCCAGAACCCCCGGGTTTATGCAATTCTCGGTCACAGGTCCAGTAAAATCCCCATTCATCCAAATATCCATTATAACGCCTCTGGATGAATTGTCCTTCAAAAGGGACCTTTTTTCATTACTTTTATTATATTTATAGGTATCTTTACATTATAACAATGGTTTTAATTGTTCGTCAATTTATGTTTTAATAGATTGAAAAAAGTCTTGTTCAAAAGGAAGCCCTACAACTTAAATATAATACAAGGCTGGGCGCATGCACACATATTCATTTAAGATCCGCGGTCTCTAGGGACGTTAAAACATGAAAACCAGTACATATTTAACCTGATAGGGCTTCCATTAACTAACTAAATTCTGCAGTCTCAGCTTACAAACCTCCGCCAGAATATCTTTATCAGTCATGTGTTTATGTGTGTACACGTTTTATGTACAGGCAACGTCCAGCGTAAAAACACGGGTTCACATGGTGAGTGGCAGAACAAATAGATGCGAAAGGGTGGATTCTACACGGGGATAAATTTATGGTCCTTTGTCATAATGGTAAATAAGTTAAGACAGTATTATGGGATTTCAGTTACATCTAAAATTTGAAGAATTGTTCCATCGATTAACTCTATCCCTGTACACATTTTCTACAAAATCCGTACATATTGGTTTAATATGCTTAGAGACAAAGCAACGAACCAAGGCCGAAGTATTTTTTTTGCCAAATACTTGCCTTTTATCTGGGAGCTTTCGTTCAGGCCTGCTTATCCCATGACAATCAACAAAGCTCAGTACAAACATTTAATGCTGCTGGAATTTATACTCCTTATCCTGTCCTTTCGATAAGCAGCTAAACATTTTCGGTTGCCTTCAACGTCATACCTGCATTGTAAACATGCCTATCATCAAGCGTCTTAAAACAAGTGACCTGTGTTTCTAGGCACTATAGTGCACTACAGAAACTGGTCTCTAGCGGAAAAAATAAGACACCGAATACCCAGTTTTTCTGGGTTAAAATAAAATTTCAGGAATTTATCTTGAGTTTTATCTATAACATGATGCCATATTCTCGACAGGACGGCAGGGTGATTACTATAGGGCATTCCCTTATTTAAGCGGAGCCCGAATTTTACACAAGGTTTCAGGACATTAGATAAAACAACAGTTTCATATCTGATAGTATCAATATAATTTCGCGGTCTCAAAATAACGGGAAAAAATCATCAAAAATAGAAAAATACAGGTGGCGCCTCCTGACTTCAGGAACTGAAGAAACCAGTCAAAATCAATGAACACACACCAGGTTGCGGGACATTAGATGAAACAACAGTTGAGAAACTGACATAACTGCTATCATTTGACGGTCTCAAAACAGAAAAAAAATCGTAAACATTGAAAAAAAAAATGCAGGTTCCACCACCAGTGTTCGGGACTAACAATCCTCGTCATTGTCAATATTCAAAGCCAGATTCAGTGCATTCCATGCAATACTTATCAAGCTACTGAAGGTTTTGTGTTACATTTGTAATTATTTTGGTTGGTTCTTACAAGCCCAATAGTTCGCAGGATACAGGACACAGTGACCTATTTTAATTTTTTCCAAGGAGCTTTTTATTGATCTTGCTTGATGTTCAGTTACAGGATTCTACGGCCAACGGTGTCAAAACGTACCAGTCTAACGGACGGACAGACAGCCAGACAGACGGACGGCACGACGGACAGACGGACGGACTTCACACGCTGACCAATCATTATAGCCCAGTTTACTAACAGTTAGCTAAGCTACAAATGAGCCAAAACTCGTAATTTCATTTATTACAACCCCGACACCCCACAAAAAGCCCGGTTATATATATATATATATATATATATATATATATATATATATATATACAGGTGGAAACCAATTTTGCCTCCACGTTTAGGACAAAGTGCGTTCATGGCAATGAACAAACAGTATTTCAGAAATTATCTTCATTGACACTTTTCGCCGTGACCATGTCCTTAACCCTTTCTACACGCTTTCCTAATAGACCGGTTTACTAATGTAGAGAATGTATGCATATTTCTTCCCTCGAAACCTGATAACGAGTTACTATTCACTTAACCTGTATCTAACTATTACATTACAAGGTCAATATATGGGATTCAGTTGCATAAAATAAGTTACTACGTCGGACAGTCTCGGGCAAGCCTTCCAGTTGTCATGAAGGAGTGTGCTACAAGGTCAGGTAATTTTCAGGAAAGTTGCGCGTTAACGTATGAAATATGCAGCAAAAACATATCTATGGGTATTTAAAAAACGGGCATTTCTTTGACTAGATGATAAAAAAGTCTGCGACATCTAGCACTTTAAGCGTTCATAAGAGAATAAGAACTTAACAAGTATGTCCCCCCCCCCCCCGTTTTACCTGGTTTCGCCATATGATCATCATCAAATGGCATATTAACATATGACTCAAATTATAATAAAAATATATCTACACAGTTCACTTCCGACAGCCCATTGGGTTTTATTTCACTTTTACCGTGCCTGGTAAAACTCTTTCAATCAAGCTTTCTAAACTGAGTTTGCTTAGCATTTCATTTTCCGTATATCTGCAGGTTGATAAGGAAAATAATTTTGGTAATTTAATTTTATCCCGTTTATTATTTATTATCGTTCTTGATACTACACTGTAATTTTTTTCAAGTGATTTATCATTTATCTATTTTTTGGTTTATTCGTTTAGTTGCAGACACTTTTGTTTGTTCATTAACAATATCACTTCTTCTAGACTTAAATACATAAAGGAATACATAATACTAGTTCTATTCTAAATCATGTAGCAGTGTACGATATCTCGATACCTGATCTTATGATCATCGGTTCTCATGGTTATTATTTAAAGCAGAAACAAAATACAAAATACTACTGTTATAAGTGTGTGAAATAATGTGCAGGACAATTTGTTTATTGCTGAAAGTAGAGCAATAGAATGAGAATTATTAAAATGCACGAGGTAATTCACGAAGAATATTCTGTTATTTTGTTATTTTCGTTTATCTCCTTTGGCCTATGATTTTTCGTCTTTTCGAAATTTATCTCCTTGAAAGTTTAATATCTCCTTCATTCGTCAATGTACGATTTTGATTTTTTTATTACTATATATTATTCAATGAACTTCCAATGCACACAAACACCCTTACACCTAAATATATATATATATATATATATATATATATATATATATATATATATATAAATAAATTCACACATATTTATATATCTAGATGATCCCCCCCCCCCCCCAACCTGTCTTTACCACTGAAAAGACCTAATCACATATGAGGCGCTAAAATAACTGTTTCACAGCTCGGTTAATATTTGTTTTACTAAGTTCTCATTTCTTAATTTATTTATGATTTCTTCACGAACTTAGGTTTTATTTAAAGCTTGACTGTTTACCAACCGTTATCTATGCCTTGTTTAAGTTAAGACTGTGTAATATATTAAGTACTGTGAAATATCACTCTAAATACGACGTAGCAAATGCAACACTAAAAATCAACAAGTCAGCTAAGTTTGTGATAATCGATTGTCGTCCCTCAGATGGTTGACATTATATTGACAATTTCCTCACTTCCCGGGTGCATGATAACAATATACACACATAAAATAAACCGTGTGCCTAACGATTACATGAGGACCTGCTGAAATGTGGAGCAAGACCTCTCTGAGTCTAGGATTTTTCAATTGTGACCTATCAAAGTTTGCTAATTCAGACACATTGCCTCTCTGACTATCATGAATATCAATCAAAGCTCTTAGGAGTTAATTAGTTTTTGCACGTTTTTTTTTTTTCTGACATGGCTTTACGTTCCTTGGTGTGAAACTCGAAGAATATAGGTCAAAGTGACTTCTCAGGTTTTCTAACTGGATGCACTGGGACCTCTGAGGTTATCACGATTGTAATATTCAAATGATTACAACTTGTACCCTGTTAACTGACGACCGGACAGACAGCTGGATGTAACACTGTGTGTTCACTACAGCATATAATATAGAATGAATATACCTCATTGAATGACAGTAGCTGTGTTAACTGTTTTACACTATAGGAGATAACCTAGTTAGATAATGAAATTGGACCTTGTTCAGTTAGACTTGTGCTTTCTTGAGACAGTGCGCTGCAAACGTGACCATAACCACAGGATCTTCTGTTGATTGAAAATTCGTGAAGCAGCCTAACCGCAAACACCTAAAGGATGGCAAGGTTGATACAGAAAATATCACATATTATTACTTAAACAACCCCTAGCATAATGCTCATTTAATACAAATTAAAAAAAAAAATCTTATGTCTGTTTGGTAAGAGGGTCGAACATCGTAATTGATGGTTGTAACGTGATTATTTTGCTCAGGGAAAAATATTGTGCTTAATTCGAACCCATGTCGGTGGACACATGTCCGGCTTTCACAAGAATCGTTATTGCAACATTATCTTTTAACATCTCTTAGTTCCTCAACATTTATATTTATATTATGCTGCAATGGAAACTCCGAGGATGTCTGTATAAAGATAACAGTTTAAATGCTAAATTTAATATTAAATCAACATCTTTATACACATTCCCCAACATTTCGTTGCTTTTATTTTAACAATTAAATGATTGAATTATTTTTTTATTAATTATCCACCAAAATGAATAGCTTATTCACCTGATTATGCAGATTTTCCTCAAAGCGAGAGCCTATTCTGCTAAAAATATAATACATAACAATACCTACATACATGTACATTATTTGAGTTGTTTGTGAAATGATGTGGTTCAGTATAGTATAAATATACCATAGCATATATTGTAATGGAGTTTAAAGAAAATAAATTATCAAAATCTGTTTGATTTCTAAATTAACCTTTTTAAAGTTTATATGGGATATTATAATCATATACAAAAACTTCCTTTAATTGCCATAAGCTTGCATGAAAAATGTATATATTAAACTGTATGCATATAGTAGTGCGTGTCTGTGGTTTTAAATTTACGACCAAAGAAAACATTTCCGGAAGCATTATCTATTATATTATTAAATTGTTCACCAGAATATGTCCACGGTTTCAGCAATAACGATCATAGTATTTTCAATATTTATTCTTATATCCATTCTATTAATATTGTTTGAAGCAACAGGGATGCTGGGTCAAGCGTCGGTGATGCACGAAATCTCTCTCGGACTGTTGGATTCTTAGCTTCTAATCCGACGAGCACACATTCTGTAAGCTTGACCTAATGAATGAAAAATATCCTGTAATTCTAGTTTACACAACTTAAAAATGTGACAAGTAAGCCCCACCACTTATGCCCATATGACCCGCAAGAAAGTTCGTGATTCTTTATACACACACAAATATATAATTATAATTACAATTATATATAAGCGTGTGAGTATCAATATTATTGATTTATTTTTTTAAATATTCACTTTAGTGCAAGACAGGATGAAAGTTGGGTTGGTTGGTTCGACTACATTCCAATCGTTGGATCGGCTAAAAATGCGATTGAAGCCGTTGTGGCCCTGACAAAAGCAGGGTACAAGGACGCAGCTGTGAAAGGGGCTTCAACCGCAAGTGGATTCCTCGCAGATGTAACAACTGCTCGAGAAGCCGATGTTTTCATCGCGTGTGCTATTAAAGGAATTGAAAAGGAAATCACCATTGAGGGGGCCAAAGCCATAGCAAAAAAACAGGCGACAGTCCTTGCAAAACAAAAAGCTGCAAAAGGGATCGTCGATAATCTTACTAGAGGTGAACTGTTGATGGAACATGATGAAAGTCGACCTAAGCACGGACACCATGTGATCAACAATAGTGTTTTAAAACTTTTCAAGCAAATCATAGATAGATTCATCGATAAAATCGGATATAAGACATTTTCTAAATTGGAAAACCGTCTTCGAGGAACGCAGGTATATTTAGCTTATAAACAACCACTAGAACAATGGACTACTATGCAGATCCGTGATGAAATGGTGGTTCACATGAATCAGGTTTACATTGACGTGAATGCCCAACTTTACCATCATTGTGCCATGGATTAAGTAGAACAAGTTTCAGAGTTCATGAAAGGCATTGCGATTCAGAATTTTTTCTTTCCATTCACGTCCATAACGGAAAGCATACAGCAAAAACTGTGACAAATTAATGACTCAAAAGCTTATGTCGATCCTAATGCCCTCGATGAATGGCTAAAAAGTGGGCATAACTGGAAAAATTTCGAACGTGCAAGACAGGAAGTTGTGTCAATGTTCAATCGCCTTCACGATGAGGTTGAGATGATACAATGGGCAGAAGAACTATTAGCTGCAAATAAAACTAATTGAATCTAATTAAAAACGCCCCTTCATAAAAAAATTGAGGTGACAGACTCCCATTGAAAAAATTCAAATGGATTTGTTACTGCATTTCTCTGAGAATCTGTATTAATAATTCGCTGAGGGCCATGTATATTTAAGCCAGTTGTAAAATATGCAGAGTTATTAATAATATGACAACTTGGGATTTAAGTTATACGGCTGTACGCTGAAACATCTAACTTATTGAATAGTGAAGGCTTATCTAATTGAAGGCCTGAAAGATAATTTGTATCTCAACTGGTAGACTCTTGACCAGAGGCGTATGCTTAAGAATTTCTACACTTCTATATGTTTGTCCTTAATCTTGAGTCTGACCATTCTTCTTAAAGTTTATCTAAACAAGCAGAGAGCTCCAGTGTAAGAGAAAGAGGAAAATGGCAAAAAAAAAAGGAGAACCAGCTCTTTGTACCAAGAGGCTATTAATCTAAATGATAAGCCAATCCAGCCAGCTGCATACAGCCGATAAAGTCCAGATAGTACAGCTGGTGTGGTCCAGATAATACTTTTAAAACTAATTTCAAATTGACATGTATAAACATATTGAGCTCTTGCATCAGTATGACCTAAGATATTCATGTCATACACTTTGAATAGCCTTTAATTTAATCTACAAAAAATAACCCATTCCATTATATTGCAATTCATGTAATTCTATTCACGTTATTGTACTGTGTTGGCAGAATAAATCAATTTTAATTTAACAAAACAATACAGCATCAACATCAGAATGCCGTCTGTAAGCACTAAGAGGCAACTCACTGACAATGATTTAGTACTATTGATAATGGTCTTAATTAAGAGCTGCGAAATGGCTTCAATAACGTCATATTCTTCGACAAAACAATATCAAGGGGTTTGCAAAAACAAGATGGCGGCAAGTTTAATGTCAGTTAAAGAGTTTAAATATGCGGTAGATGAATATGAATCGATTGTCACATTGCTAATAATTTTAATTTGAATGAAGCGGGTCTAAGTACACTGGGAAGAAATCCTCAGGTTGTGTCGTTATTCAAACAACCTCCCGGAAAAATAACTTCCTGTATTGTGCTGGCATAACTCAGGTAAAGGATAGTTACTGCATAGCTTCCTTGAGCTACCAAAAACGTAAGATCCATATTCCTTGAAAACCTAATTTTACTTTACATGACCTAGGTCTTAGATAACTGTCAACCTATTCCAGAACTTTTCTGTCATGCTTATTGTCCGGTACCTCTTATAAATTAGCGTGATCCACCGTGTCCAAAAACGGTCGAGAGATTCATTGCCTTTACTGCAATAAATTCCTATGTTCCATAGACCATAGTTGTAGTTTTATCTGTATACTGACTGATAAACTGACATTATTTCTTGGCTCATAGTATATTAATTTAATTCAGACAGGCCTTCTCGAGAATCTTTGATAAAACTAGTAAATACCCACGGGCGCATAATGACCCGGATGGCGAACTATAAAATACTTTTGCTGCGGCTTGACAGAAAACACAATATAGTCAAAATAATTATCATATTATAGCATACTTTCAAATAATTAGGTCAAGAGGTTATTTGATATTTTACCAAGTCTTAATTACCTAAAATTTTGTTTAAAAATCATAAGCAAAGCGACGTGGAACCAAAATATACAATATAGTGAGAAATGTTGCTTACAAAGAGTGACACGTGAAAAGACACGCATTATGGTGACACAAGCATAAGTCGACAGGGCTTTACGTGACACAAGTGTGAAGGGACACGGATTGCGGTGACACAAGCTTGAGGTGACAGGGTTTTAGCTGACACAAGCGTGACGGAGACATATTGTGGTGACACAAGCTTGAGGTGACAGGGCTAAAGGTGACACAAGCGTAAGGTGAGAGGGCTTTAGGTAACACAAGCGTAAGGTGTGAGGGCATTAGGTGACACACGCCTGAAGGGACACGGTTTGTTGTTCCACAGGCGTGAGGTGACAGGGCTCTAAGTGACACAAGCGTGAAGGGACACGGATTGTGGTGACCCAAGCGTGAGATGAAAGGGTACAAGGTGACACAAGCGAGAAGGGACACCGATTATGGTGACACAAGCGTGAGGTGACAGGGCTATAGGTGACACGAGCGTAAGGTCAGAGGATTTTAAGTGACACAAGCATAAAGGGACACGGATTGTTGTGACCCTAGCGTGAGGTGACAGGGCTTTTGGTGACACAAACGTTAGGTTGCTAGAATTAGGTGACACAAGCGTGAGTTCGCATGGATTTTGGTAACGCAAGCGTGCGGTGAAAGTGGCTTTGGGTGACACAAGCCTAAGATGACAGTGCCTTAGGAGACACTAGCGTGAGGTGACAGGGCTTTAGGTGACACAAACGTGATGTGACAGGGCCCAAGGTGACACAGCGTAACATGACAGGGCTTTAGGTGACAAAAGCGTAAGGGAGCAGGGATTTTAGTGACAAAAGCGTAAGGTGGCAGGGATTTAATGACACAAGCGTGAGGTGCAAGGCTTTAGGTGACGTAAGCTTTGAGGCCATGAAACCTTTAACCATTAGGTCCTCAAATGACTGAATTGTCCAAAGGAACAAGCAAACAATACAATTAAGCCAGCCAAGCTGAATTAGATAAATTCTTAGTTAACCCCATTTTGTGGATAAAAGAATATTTTCATGTCCATATAATATATGAATAAGAATCTCACGTGTATGTGTTTGTTTATAGTCTGGTATATATATATATATATATATATATATATATATATATATATATATATACAGTAGAACCTCCGAATTACGGACACTGACGGGACCGGCCATTTTGCCTGTTATACAGAGGTGGCTTCAGTAGGGAAAGTCCGTAAATGACCGTAACGGTGCTTTTCCATTTACGCGTTTTCTAAGCGTTTGCCGCGCGGCGAAAATCCAACCAGTTTAAAAGTCATGTTCTATTTCCATGTATGCGATTGCCGCGCGGCAAACGCACGCCTCAGTTTAGGAATCCAGCAGTGCTGGATTTCTGCGTTTGCCGCGCGGCAGTTTCTGCCGCGCACATGGAAAATCACCCTAAATAGGAGGTGCCATGAGTACAGGAGAGGTTCCACTGTATATATATATATATATGTGTGTGTGTGTGTGTGTGTTATGTGAACATACATATTTTATGATATATCATTATTACTTACATTGTTTTTTTATATAAATCTTTTCTTCTTCTTCTTCTTCTTCTTCTTATTATATATATATATATATATATATATATATATATATTTATATAAATATATTATAAACATATATCACGGAATATAAAAAATAAATAAAATAAATGTATCTTATTATATATTTTGTATCTATTTTTTTATTTAACTTTATTATTATAGGATGAGCTGTATCAACAAATGAAATCTATAAAAGAAATTGTTTGTTATTCTGGGAGGCATTAAACCTGACAATCGTCCGTCGGAACCAACAAACTGTACCACAGACAGCTCGTTGATCGGTCACACAAACCGAAGGTGGTACCTTATCCCCCATTCTAGCGGTCACATGTAATGGTAATGATAAATAATAGGTGGCGCTAGACCCACTCAGACGCTCATATTATTATATAATATAATGTTATATAAATAGAAAGTCGGAAAAATTAATGGTGCTCCCTCGTCATGGGAGGAAATAGCATAGACATAATACACCCGTGTTACTCTGGACGAATAAAAGATAGGGATATTCATATTTACTGATGTTCTGACACGACATATACTTCCCCAGTTACCCGCACACAAAACTACACCCTAACGATCTTATTGCAGAGAGGTCTGCTTGACGACCGTCCTTCAATATGACAAAGCCTTGAAACGATTCTAAATAGGAGTATTATGTGTATAGACAACGGAACATTAAAATAAAAGGGCGCAGTCATTACGAGATTTTATCCATGATAGGTAGATATCCACCATCGAGAGCCCATCGTGTGCCCGTAATAAAGAGGTGCCTTCATTGAAGAAGAAACCACGACGGGAAAGTTCCCATAATAAAGATATATGAATAATCCTATCGCCATTGATGTCGTACTCACATGTTGTATACACAGTTGTGAAACTAGGTACAAGAGAGAGAGAGAGAGAGAGAGAGAGAGAGAGAGAGAGAGAGAGGTAAATTCTAACGTTCAACACCATACTGGTCATGAAGATGGACAAATATATATCAAACTAAATAACGTTTTCACTTTATTTTCTGGAGGTACCCGTCTTTCCTTAAGGTTCTATTTCTGATGTCCACTTTCATCATGTATCAAAGTTGTTATCCCGGGCCAGCCTGTCCTGGTTTGAACACATTTACACGCCAGGTGAGAACGGCCTCGATACTTGTTGACCTTAGATAGTTTACTGATTTGGGAAGCAAGTTGCCTGATAATATGGTTTTCCATGGAGGTGAAATTGAAAGGAGTTACCACTTTCAATGTGGTCTATGAACAAATGGACCACGGTCGCCCCCAAGGTATTATGCTGCCTGATGTATGTACTACATCCATGTCTGGGAAAGTCACAAGACGTCTAGTGTCAGATGCTGCTTACGGCTGCAGCGAACAAGCCTTGATCTGAAGGATGGTACCTCTAAATTCCCATGTAATTTATAGCAAGTGAAAGCTAAAAGGGTAATGCATAATCCAACGTAAATGAAAGGGGCCTAATTCTATATCTTATGTGTACTAAAATGTTAATCTCTGAAACCTTTTATGAAAATATGGGATAGGCATATTGCTCATATCTGGATGATGGGGGGGGGGGGGGGGGGTGGTATAAGGCCGTCGATTGAGTTATTTGCAGGATAATTTGAGGCATAACAGACGAACCAGAATTTTGCCCAAGATGGCGTTGCTTTACAAGTTCTCACCGACATTAACTAATGACCTTTGAACCTCTGCGTATGCGCAATCAACCAAGTTTTATTTCTGCTTATCAACGTCGGTTCCTCTGAGTTGTACCCTTTTTCACAAGATAACAGCTTGTAAATAAAGGAGTTCATACATGTAGAGTACATTACTGCGGAACATTCATATACGGGTATCCATAATAATGTTTTAAGAAGACGCGCTCTATTGAACTTCACTGTGCTAAGTGTAGACTAGGCTGACATGAAAATATGACTGTCCGATAATTTGTTCATATGGCTTAATTGGAGGTTTGGAAGAATTTGAATCAGTGATCTAGTTGGGTAAGACCAAGGCAACTTTCTCAGAACGGTCAAGTTACATTAGTAGCGGATTCGTGGGGTGGGGTATGATATAGTGCTGGCTGATAAATGATTCAAATTTGTCTCTATGGATGAACAATACATAACACTTTCTAATTGTTTATGTTTATGGGGAAAGTTAACTCAAACGAAAAATAACCAAATTTTGTTCTGTTTTACCAATATTTTCCTTGATGTCTCATTTTTTTACATTTAATTTATACATAAATGCTTTTGTAAAACCTTTGTATATTGAAGAAACACAAATATTGCAGATGAATCATAAAGAATATCTCCACTTATTCAGATATATTGATTTTTTCCCCAAGTTATAAACATCAAAGTGTTATGTACCACGTAGCCAGGTGGAAGATGAAGAAATAAGTGTGCTTGAAATAGGTTGATTATTACATAACAGCAAAGCAGTGAATTTTATTAGATATATTGGAATAATTAAATAAATTTGCCCTCTTGAAACGTTCAATATATCACATGTATATTTTGCTGTTTATATCTGAGTCGAGTGATACTGTAGGTACGATTTTTTTCTGTAGATCAAAACTGCTTACTTGACCTGTGTATGGTAAAGTCTCCCTGTTCAAATTACGTTTTCTTTCTCCCTGCTCAATCTTTTCCATTCCAGCAAAAAACGAACAATAAAGCTCATTTGTCTTTTTTTCTCTGTGGTTTGTTTTATTCAGAACTCCAACAATTATCGGTGGAGTGAGTGTCCAACAGAGTGTTATATTGTAAACATTTAAGATAATAATTTTTAGAAATAAAACGAATAATGATTATGAAAAATGTTTATGGTTATCATAACAGGTTCAAAGCATAATTTTATTTATTCCCATTAATATTCTAAATATATGGTTTCTCTTACATCTACAAAAAAAGAGGAAACGCAAGAGGCTTATCTAGACAAGGCTAATTCATTACAATTTAATCGCAAGTTTTATGTAATAACTCAGAATACATATATTTTTTGTTATGAACTGTCATGCTGAGCATAATTACTTTCCTGATTGTGAAAAAAAAAAAAAAAACAATTAACGATTAACGGGATACACCGAGAATAGGAGTCAACATCCTCGAAACATAATCAACATAATTATTTCCTGTCAAATATTCCACCTTTTAACACACGATTGGGAATCAAAAGAACATTCACACGGGCACGGGCTTCCTTCTGACGATCATAATCTGTAGATATAAAAAAAGGTAACTCTACATGTATTTTGCTTATATTGTAAAACATTTTAAAGTTATTTTGATCGTTTGGATTTTATATAGTCTATACAGTTTTATTTATAATTTTACAGTCTTATTATAAATATGTATATATATATATATATATATATATATATATATATATATATATATATATATATATATATGATTTAAATTACATATTCTACATTTTTCAGAAATTTCATTAAGTTGCACTCGGAGAAAGATTGACTTACCCTGACATACGTCATCACAATATATTAGCACTTTGGCTTTCGAATTATCTATTTATATACTATATTTCATGCAGGAACAGCTCTCTTGCCAAGATGTTTAAAACGTGGATATTTATGAGCATTACATTGGAAAGAATTAAAGGTAATCGTCTAAAAAAACAGGTCTGAACATTTGGTTCCTGGCAGCGTTTCCGTGTGTGTTATTTTCCAGCTTAACATTATGTAAGGTTAAAACCATTCTAGGAATATTCAAGAAATAATAATCTCCGGTATGTCAAGTTATATTAGTATTTATCATATTTCCCATATGAACTTTGAGATGTTATTGCCGGGTTTTTTTTGATAAATGAAAGAATTTACAACATATAATGATTATTAAAAAATCGTACAAGAATTGTTCTCTTGTTCTATACACCAAAAATTTGTTATGAAAAAAAAACTATTTTATACTCCTCACAACAGATTCGTATGCTTATACAAACCTCTGCCGAGTAAAGACATCCTGGGCAAATGCCACTGGTTGCTGCAAAGCCCTCCACTCATCGAGTTTGCCAGAACTACGTGATCAAGAGAAGAAGGATTGGCTATTAAATGAAATGGGAAAACGTACATATACATCTGTGTGGCTTGGAGTTAGGAAACTGGATAATTCTCTTCGTAAGGAATGCATTGCTTTCAGAAAATGAGGAGTAATGTATTAAATACTTGTTTAAATTAAATATATTACTTTCATTTGTTAAATGTTAACGTCCTAAGTATAATGTTTGCGCCTTAAAAAAAGTAAAAAAGATGCAGATTTTTTACTTCTCATTCCTGCTGATACATGTTATACTGTCTAAATGTTAATAAACCCTTCAAAATTCTGGTTTCAAAGAATGTCCCATTCTGCGTCAGAAGAAGAATATTTATAACATAGAGGTAATGTCATGCAGTAAAAAAAATCATTTTGTTTGCCAACCGCATACAGGTATTTTTCTCCATAACTTTTGCATGATTATACCTTTTATTGTTCTGTGAATGAGTCACTTTCCAAGAGATCTCTCATTACAGGAAAGAAATCTTATCCGTATTATAATATAGTTGTGTATATGCGTTTGCTCTGAGAAATATCACGAAGACGCTGTATCAATAAGACCAGCTGGGAGGAGGCACAAAGGTGTTGCGTGAGTGGAATTAACGCCAGCCTACCCACCCTAACAAATGAAGAGGATTACAATGACGTCATTCTGGAGATGGAAAATGTTGGGTATACCACTTCGTGGTTAAGAATAAGAAGATCGGTTTTTGACAAGTGGACCTGGATAGATGGCACTCAGAGTATGTGCGTTTAATAAATAAGAACTTTGACATTAATATGCAAATACGGAATAAATAGGAAATGAGTTATCCAACTATTTGTTTACTTGTTCAAATTATCCACTTTTGGGAGTTTCTAATACATGTATTTATTCCATCAACCATGTATACAAACTTGTCTTCTAGGGGATAACGAGTCTGACGAGGACCATCGTTGTGGTTTGTATGATTGGCGTCATGAAGCACTGATATCAGCTAGATGTTCTGATCAAAACTATGGTTATTTATGTCAGTTCGCGGGTAGGATAACCAGTTTACCAATTAATCTTTTGTTTTAACACGGTAACTGCCGAGTACTTCCCAATTTAAAAAAAGCATTTCTAGTAGTTCTTGATGTTTCATAGGTTGAATAAAATACATTACCTCTTTTACAGGGTGTAAAGGCTGTGAACAGTTTGGACACTACATCAACGTATGTCATGTTACTGCATCTGGTTGTATCCTGTCAATCTGTGACAAAAAGGGCTGGTACAATGCTCGAGCTGAATGCCTAGAACAGCACGGCGACCTTGCAATTGTAAACGCAGATACGATGAAAAAGATGTCCTCGGGAAGAGTAAAATGTAATACATTTTGGGTTGGACTGCGTCGTGAATCTTTGATCTACAAAGGTAGGAAAACGTGATATTTCTGTTTAATCTAATGTGCTTAACATCATTGACTTGAACAAGGCCAAATATGTACACCAGATAGTTATATAAAAAAAATCCCGTTTACTGGCCAATCTTTCAATATGATGTAGGTGTGGATGTAACGCCAATCGGTTTGTGGGGTTTCGGACAACCGTCTGAAAGAGGAAAGTGTGCCATTATCCGAAAGAAAAATATAGAATACGAGATAGAGACGGAAGAGTGCTCTGAAATGCACGGATATATTTGTACAGGCAGAAAAGGTATTTCCTCTCTTTTGACAGGGTATGATATGATTGCTTATATATATATATATATATATATATATATATATATATATATATATATATATATATATATATCGAACGTTCATAATTGAGAATTGGGCATAAACAGAGGCATATCTATGTGATTCCTAGTGATATCTTCACTAATTTGTTGATAATCAGATCAGTGTTCATCCAGAGCAGTCTTTGAAGATGCCATAAACTGCTGTCAGCTGCCTATAGTTAAAAATACTGACCGTTTGAATGAGCTCATAGAAGCAATGGAGACGAGAGGACTAACATCTGCTTGGTTAGGATTTCAAAGAACCATATTATCAACATGGGAATGGAGAGATCAGACACCCGGTATGACGTCTGAAAATGTTTTGATTGTCGATATGAAGATAATGAAATAATTACTTTCTTTCGGCCCAGAGAAAAACAAGCGAAGCTACATTTTAAAGCAGCTGGAAATTATTCTAATTTTGCCCCCACAAAAATGTTCCTTTAGTTTCAATAAAAAATCTGTGTGACAGTTAAAACTTATAAAAGAATTAAACAACATTGTAGCTAAGGTGAAGATCAATGGACGACTTCATTGTGGATATTTTGACATTAAGTACCAGAAACTATTCTCTGACCTGTGTTGGCACTTCCATGGATACATCTGTCAGATCTATGGTAAGATATGAAGCCTGTGTGCTGTTTTGGGTTTCTTGAATGATTATGCACGAATTCAAAATATTTAATGCATTATTGTAGGTTGCGTCGACTGTGAAAACTTACTATGGAAAGGAAATATATGCCAAAAAATATCAAACAGTTGCTTCATTTTTCGTTGTGATGATCAAAATTGGTATAATGCGCGGATGGAGTGCATTAAAAATGGAGGGGAGCTGGGGATTCTGACAGATTATCACGTTCGGAAGAAACTCTCTACAACTTCTGTATATTGTAATTTATTTTGGGTTGGTTTGAGAAAGGAAATCTGGTCTCACAAAGGTATCAATTTAAAATAAAATCTTTTAATTATTACTTTTTCATACGTTATGATTTTCGTCGAAACAAGAGATGTCTGGAGGACTATTTATATATATATATATATATATATATATATATATATATATATATAATTCTCCAAGATAAATATATTATCGTGTCATTAGTGTGTTATCGAAAACAAAAACCATTATGTATACACTGCGTTCTTTTAGAAACAGAACCAAAAACGGTTGTGAAATGGGCCTCAGAAGACCCTAAATCATCTGAACACTGCGCGATTCTTCGACAGATAAAACTTCAAAGGAAAATTGACTCGGCACCCTGCTCTGATAAACATGAATATATATGTGACAGTGAAGGTTTGTGAACCCATGCTTTATACTTGTAACATACATTTTTTTACAATTCTAAAGATTAAAACAGGATTACAAGTGCAGAATATATCTTAACTGGTCATCACAATAATTGCATATCGTTGGAGTATTGTAATATATAAAATTATTTTAGTTAGATGGTTTTATCGTTCGTTATATAAGCCTAAAAATATCAAAATAAAAATAGCGGGTGAATAATATAAAGCAAGACCTAATGCATGCGCTGCAACGTTTATTCTTGTATTCGAATTCCATGCATGCAGTATGACGTCATAATTTTTTTCCTGGCTTATTCATTTACTATTGTTTTCTTTTAAAAAGTGTTTGTTACCATCCTCTTGCTCAATATTTACTATCACAACGTCTTGTATACAACGCCTTGTGTATATTTTTCGTTTTATACATGTTTATACATTAACATATTTAAACAATTAATAATTTAATTAATGCTGAAGGGACTCGTCACCTTTCATATGAAATTCACCTTTCTTATGACACAGAACTCAATTCAATCAATGTAATTATCATATTGTACTATATTCAACAATAAAATAGATGCAGAGGCTATTTGATATATTGCTTTATCTTAATTACGATCAATTTTGTTAAACAATCAAAAGAAAGCCGATGTTGAACCTTGATATGCAATGTGTTGAGAAATGTTGCTAAGTACGGACTTCCCACAGGAGATAAAGTCGTGGATCTGTTGTATAACATCTCGTTAGTGATGTGATATATAGGATGGAAATGAGATGATGGGTAAGCCACTATTATTTTAGGTCAAGACCTCAAGGTCATGAATACGTTGGGAAACTTCCCTTTTGTGGGCATTATATATTTATACCATCTTCCTGCAGACACATGGCAGGAGTTATTTTCACAGCTGTGTCAATAGGGCCGTATCATCAAGTACAATATGTACATTTCTCCATCACTGCGCTATATTATGTCATTATTTAACAAACACTCGCTCCTGAGCTCTCTATATATATACATTGTTTATAAACTTACGAATAGTACCACGCGTCCGGATATTTATTCCACAATTATGCAATGGAATTATACAATTTTATTGCAATCAGTACTGTCATTCATGATGAATGCGAGAATGATAAATGTATAATTTTATCCAAGTGAAATTGGTAGTAATTATTATATATAAAGTACGTTTCAGCAAAGAAGGCCCTGTCGGCTAATTACAAAGTCTACCGAGTCGTGTCTTATTTCTTTAAGCTGCTGGGGGGGGGGGGGGGGGTGCAAGGCGTTAGGTGACACAAACGTGAGGTGACAGGGCTTGAGGTGACACAAACGTATGTGGCAGGGATTTAGGTGAGACAAGCTTGAGGTGGCGGGGATCGTGTTTTTTATATAGATTTGTGTAGTATGTTATTCCGTGAGAAGTGCTTTTTGATAAGTTTTAGGAACTGTGCTCCGACATTTGTTTTGACGTTCTTGCTGTATGGTGGATTATACCAAATTATCTTTCTAGTTCTGCTTCTTTTCTTTTTTTTTCTTGTCCATTGCTGCCGTTTCCAGCATTGAAATAGACGTTTTCATTGTTTTGTTGTATCTTACTGCCGTTTCAAGCATTGTATTGGACGCTGTCATTGTACCCTGCTTTGTTTAAGGCTGAATTATATATTGGTGCTGTATTTTCATATATATATATATATATATATATATATATATATATATATATATCGAAATTGTTTTTCTGTATTTTTTAACCGTTTCAGTTATAATATGCGTCATTTCATGAAATCTTTATTTTCTGATGTTCACTTTGTATTTGCTGTCGAACTAAGCGTGTGTCAAAGGTGTTATTCCGGGCCAGCCTGCCTTGGTATCACCACACTTGCACACATCTGGTGGGACCAGTCTCAGTTCTTGTAGACCTTGGCCAGTCAACTGATGACGTAACCACTCGTTATCCAGAATGTTGCATTGGAAAGCAAGCTACCTGGTAATAAATCGGCGGGGTCTCTGACGTTTTATTGCTGCTGGCTATTGTACATACTATGGATACATCTTGGACAAATCAGTAGACTTCCAATGTCAGATGAAGCTTTTGGCTGTTGAACGCAAGCCTTGATTTGGCCGATGTTTTCCCTAAAAGTAATTAAAATATATCGCAAGTGGAACCTAAAAATATAATGCATAATAATACGTTAATCAAAGGGGCCTAGTCTGATATCTGACGTGCAATAAAAAGATAAAATCTGTTAAACATTTTATGAAAATAAACAAAAAAATGGACAGGGGCTTATTGCTGAAATCCACGTATTAATCACGTACGTGGATTACGGGGGGGGGGGGGGGGGGGAGGCTAAATGACCATCGATTGTAACCGCTACAGGTACGACAAGGAAATTTGAGGCGTACCAGACGAACCAAATTCTGTGCATGCTCTAGTCGACATTAAATAATGACCTTTCACCCTCCGCACATGCGCAATTATCCATGATTATTCTGTTTGTCAAGATCAGCACGTGTGAGGTGTTCACTGTTTACTAGCTAACAGCTTGTAAATAAATAAGTTCATACATGATAAGTCCTCGACCGCGGAAAATTCATATGCCAGGTTCCATAGTTCGTATTTTAGAGGTCGCCCTGAACCGCGTTGTATTTGATGAATACCAACATATCAAGCCCGTATTATACACATTATCATGGCAAATCAATGTAATCTTTGTGTACACTGTCATATTTAACTAGAGGAGTCAGTAGAAATGCCAACCCGGTGGATTCCTGGCGAACTTTACCAATATTTCAGGTGAATCTACGAGCTATTCATACACCCGAGGCCTGATAGGCAACGGGCGGCCGAGGTGTTCATATGGCTAAAATGCAACACCCAGGATAAGTACTGCAACCTGCCGGTGAATTAATAACTTTGCCCACCGCTCATAACCGACTGACATATAGGCATTAAACGCCCCCTATCATCACCTGGCTGAACCTAGGGGCCTTTACATGGACATCAACAGCGATGAAGGCCTCTATTAAATTTTTTTGGACTCGCCTCAAAACCAGACAGCGCAAGCTTTATCAACATGTCGAATAATCAGGGCATAGTTTCAATATGATAATGAGGTGTGTGTGAGACGGCTTGTAATGAGGGAATGGGGGGGGGGGGGGGGGGGTTAAAACCTTTTTTTTTTTTTTTGCAGCATCGGCCTTCCCATTTTCAGGACAAATCGGATTATATTAATGCAGATTAACCAAATTAATCCCAATATGAATAGGCAGATCAACAATTATTGTCGGATTAGTTTATACTATTATTAGAAATTGATATATTCTTTCTGAACACGCCTGTATTTTACTATGCATAGACAAACCTTAAGTTTGACAAGTGTGACGTGCTTAAATGCAAATCACCAGCCACTTATATTGGAATGGTATCATTTAATTTCATAAATTCACCCGTTCACCCTAACTGGTCCTAAGTAAATAAGACACCGTAGAAGTTCTGCATTTGGAATTACACATAACCTTCACACATTATGGGTGGAAGGTTAAGATATGGGACCAAATAACACCAGTTAAATTTAGAAGGGTTTACTTTTTACACCGATGGTCTAAGAAATATACTTACTGTAAAGGAGATGTGTGAGCAGGAAAAGTGTAATCTGTGAACATAGGCCTGCATATTAGTCATAAGAACTACAACCAAAAGACAGAGTTTGAGTGTTCATGACTAAGAATTTAATTATGGTTTGTGTTTAAAAGTAATCGAAATTATTTAGCGGAAAGCTGAGAAATTGCCCTCCCGAGCTCGCACTTTTTTTTATTATCAATAGTAATAGCAATCATTGATGACTAAAATTCTGTACGAACAAAAATGAGTTAAAGCTGTTATGATTATATTTACACTGGCTCAGATTTACCCGATAAATAAAATTTAAATGTTTGAACATTTTATCTACTTTGTTACACAGTTCAATCGGTACAGTTCTAACAGGTTATCATCATACGTATGAGAGGTATAACTAATATATACCTGTGTTATTCTTACTGTTTCACGAAATGGCGTAAAGCGCAGCATTTAATACAGTTTTCATTCTGATAAGTGCTTTTTAAAAACTGTAACAGAAATAATCGGATCATACAAATAATCAATTTCCTGTCTATTTTCCATTCTGTCTAATTACGAAATGCTACGTTTTAAAGCTGTTTTGTAAGGGGACGTTTTGAAAAAATTCAAAGAAACACCAAAAAAAGCATCCACCCTCTGAAATAAAGACACCCACTTTAAATCACCGGTCAAGTAACTCCCACAAACAAGATAAATCCCTCTCCCAGTATATCACATTTTTTCTTCACTCGCACTCTTCCACCCCATTTTAGAAAAGTATCTTCATAATACGAAAAAATCAATACAGAAATATATGTCATTTTTTTAATTTATTTATAAAATTAAAACAAAGTTGAATTCAGCCAGTGTGATTGTTGAAGACTTTTGATGCGGTCAGTGCTTCTCATCTACGACTCATAATCCACATTAGGATCTAGTACAATTATGATCTAGTAAAAATTATGAAAAACAGGTAGCGCCACCAGTTTTCTGGAACCGATAAAACTAGTCATTTTCAATATTCAATGCAAGATTCATGACAATCAATGTATAAAATTATCAAGATACTGGAGGTATTTTATTTAAATTTTAATTATTCTGGGGGGGGGGGGGGTGGGTAATTACAAGCCAGCGGTTACACTTTGTGCCCTGCTAACGGACGGCCTGTGCCTGGACGGAAGACGACAAAGGTCCATTTCTATATGTCAGTTGACTTTTAGCCAGCTGAGCTTAAACACCATAAAGTATATAAAACCTGACCTAAAATCATATTTGCAAGCCTGCACAGATTCATATATATATATATATATATATATATATATATATATATAGATATATATATATATATAAACATGTGTGTGTGTGTCTAACTGTTTCAAAGTTTAGGAATTGCATAAAGACATAAAGGAAAATTTCCTACCATTTGAGAATTGAGACCCTCAAGGTATTCATAAGCCGGCCAGCTTATTCGGTAATCTGTGTGATCCGTATGAGCCATTTGCATGAAATAATGCGATGGAGCGATTCCCAAATACACATTATTGGGAATCAAAGATAAGTCAGAATTTGTATAAACCCTGCTCCCCGGTATTGTATACACAAAATACACCGTAAAGATATTATACTCCGCATGAGGATTTGGAACTCCACATCAGAATCTAGTACTCCACACCAGGATCTAGTACTCCACATCAGGATGAAGTACTCTACATCAGGATTTGGAACTGCGCATGAGGATCTAGTACATCACATCAGCATCTATTACTCCACATCAGGATCAAGTACTCCACATCAGCATTTGGAACTCCGCATGAGCATATGGAACTCCATATCAGATTCTAGTACTCAGCACGAGGATCTAGTATTCCAAATAATATCTAATACTCCACATCAGGATCTAGTACTCCTAATTATCATCTAGTGCTACACATCAGGAACCAGTACTCCACATCAGCATCTAGTATTCCATATCAGAATCTAGTACTCCACATCAGGATATAGTTTTCCACATCATGATCTAGTACAATACATCAGGATCGAGAACTTCACATCAGAATCAAGTACTGCACATCAGGATCTAGTACTCCACATCAGGATCTAGTACTCCACATCAGGATCTAGTACTTCACATCAGGATCTAGAACTTCACATCAGGATCAAGTACTCCACATCAGCATCTAGTAATCCACATCAGCATCTAGTACTCCACATCAGGATCTAGTGCTTTACATCAGGATCTCGTACTCCACATCAGGATCTTGTACTCCATATCAGTATCTAGTACTTCACATTAGGAGCTAGTACTGCACATCAGGATCCAGTACTCCACATCAGGATTTGGTTCTTCACATTAGGATCTAGTACTCTTCATCAGTATCTAGTACTCCACTTCAGGCTCTAGTACTCCACATCAGGATCTAGTACTCCACATCAGGATCTAGTACACTACGTCAAGATCTAGTACTCCACGTCAAGATCTAGTACTCCACATAAGGATCAAGTATTCCAAATCGTAAATTAGTATTCTACATCAGAAACTGGAACTCAACATCAGGATATATCAGGGTCTAGCAGTCCACATCACTTGAAAATCATTACCCCAGACACAAGATACGATAAAAAGATACAGTGATACACATTACGACCTAGTTCCTGGCTATCCTAAAAAGGCTGTACAGACAAGCCACAGAAAACTAAGAATGTAATCCTCCAAGTCGAAGGAACGTCATTGCTAAATTCACAAGCAACACGGTAAAGATTAGAGTACTCAGAATGGAGTACACCAGGATCTGGTTCTCCACATCACTTGAAGGTCGTGATTATATACACAAGCGAAACCAATAGGACTTATCAGCATTAAAAGCTAGAATGAAAGGATCTAGCTCTCCATATCACAGTAACATCATGACAAAATACACAAACCACACAGAGGTGTCACTGGAGCATACATAAGGAACACATGAAAATCTTGAACAGTGAACACAATGACTCAATGTTTGAATGCACGTGTTATGTTAAGTGCAACACCTGGGTGTTTTTTTCAAGGCGTATGCTCTGCCTAGGTGGGTCACATGACAGATGACACTTGTTTTTTACAGGAGGAAAAGGACCAGACATAATATATCCGTGTTTCATGGCTGTTGTCAAAATATAGGTGAGGGTTAGATGCTTTTAGTTGCTGTACATCTGGACGTTTCTTCTCTTATACACACATCGACGTTCGGACAACATAAACAGAATATATGTGGTGGTTGTCTTCATGTACGAGGGATTAAATTTTCGCGATTTCTTCTCGTATTTCTTTTACATGAGCACTACATTTTCGTCATATATATATATATATATATATATATATATATATATATATATATATATATATATATATAATATTTTTCAGAGAGAGTTATCACAAAGGGGTTATTTTCGGGATTATAACCCTTTCGCAAATTACGTGAAATTGAAAACCTTACGAACAAAAAGCCAAACACAATATATATATATATATATATATATATATATATATATATATATATATATATATAATTAGAATTTAGAACTACACAGACTTGTAATTAATCCCCGGCTATCATACAATGAGGCACACAGGGCCCAACTTTTCAAACATTTGGGTCTAAGGGATAAGTGCGTAAGAGTATGGAAGGGTATAGTCTTTCACTTAAATATAAATCTTTAATAAAAGTCACGCTCTGGCAAATCTTCCTTGATAACATGTCATTTTATGAATATTATCGATAAATTATGAATAAATATAACTAATTAAAAAAATATATATATATAACATATCCCGGCATTAGGGGTAGAGCACAGGATTCAAAGCCGGCAGGTCATGAGTTCAAATCTCACCGGAGGCGTTAAGATTTTCCCGGTCAACCCCCAACCAGGGTGAGCGCTCTACAGGTTTAGTGGGAAGGCTGTACCGCTCAGCCGTGTCATGTCTCACAAGCGAGTGCGTCTATGGGGGGTTACGCGGTGTTATGGACCGGTAATCGGGATGATTACACACCAAGGACCCGCAGGTGAGGTAGACACCGAGCCTGGCTGACATCAAGATACAAAATTAAAATGATAGGAAACCAGTGCTACCGTCCTGTCACGTAGTCCCAAACCGAAATGGAACTCTCCAGAAGTACATACTCAGATCAAGAAAAGATGAGACAGCATATAAAATGGAGGCGGTCACTTCCAGCAAAAAAAAAAATAGCAATGTTTGCAAACGCATATCAAATCAGTTTATATATTGTACAACATTGATAAGAGTGATCGATTCATTTCAGTTTTGTTTTTTCACTCAGTACATCAGTGTCTTTTTTTGTCTGTGACTAAAACAAAATTTAAAACTTTAGAACCGCCACGTTCAATTATCGAAACGTCTTTTATTGGACTGAACGTCCTGCATAAAAACATTTTTGGCAACAGAGCTCATGCAAGATTAGATATCTGAATACATACAGGGATAAACAAGGGACCAGATTTAATTACATTTGCACTCTTCACAGGAACAGGACCAGGCTCCGAGTCCCATTTTTGTTAACCCTATCGCTTATATACAGATCATGTTGTTGATTAACAAACCATGTTTTCAAAGGTGTGATAACTTTTCCATTTGTGCATATGTATCATACCCTATTGTTCATCCTCGATAAAATGGCATCTTATTCACGAGGGTTCCAAATTCACGATTATATCCCACTCGCGAATATCGCGAAAATAAAACCCTTGCGAATAAAAAGGCAACCACAGTATTTTACGCATCTATGGTTAGCTAATTGGTTAGCTAATACTGCCATCTGTAGCCAGTTTGATAAAACCACTTCGTACTCTCGGTGTCTCTGAGCACGTGACCGGCAGATCTGAGTGATCAATGGATGATTAACGGGTGACCTGCATCATCACTGATAACATATCGTTTACAAAATATGTCTGGACGCGTGTACCCGTGTGGACGATAAAATGCATGGGCTCCATATAACAGAAATCTGAGATACTAGTGCACCTAACTTACGTAAAACGAAATGTAAATGCATGGTTTTCACATTGTGTCCACTAAAGTTAATAAACTGGACTTCTCACTATCTCCTCTATTTTTATATATGATTCGTCTGACTTTGTGCTTTTTGCAGACTTTCAGCTTTTAATAAAAAACATTGTGTGGGTTTCACGAATATGGTGGTCACGAAGGGTCTTTATCGATAAAGTTCGTTTGTTTATGGCTGGTTTTAGATTCTTGTATTAAGCATCCGTTCAGGTTTCATCAGAATATATATATATATATATATATATATATATATATATGTATATATATATATATATATATATATATATATATATAAGATATTATGATTTTGAATAGAATTTTTTGACTGTTCATAACTATTGCATGTATAATTTATTTTTATTCATTTTTGCATGTTTTGTCATGAGCCTTGAGCGGAACATTTTAATTCGGGACACATGCGCCTTTTTAGAATAAATTATTATTATTATTATTATTATTATTATTATTATTAATATTATTATTGTGTTAATTAAATATCTGAAATTTACAATTCCGATTGTATTGTTCCTAATTATGATATTGTTTATACTACCTTTGTGTATTATTTATTTCTATTACTGTACAGTTCTAAATGAAGAGAATGGCAGTGCTATTTTTTTTACGGAGCACCCATCGCAAATAATATGCCGCAAAAGGTGACACATCTTTTACTACACTGGCGACATCTGCTGGCATTGACTCGCACTAAGTATTTATTCCCGAAAAAGGAGACAGCGAGAGAAACCTTCTCTTGTATGAATGACAACATTTGAGTTTCATCATTTTAATCATATATTTAACATCATTTAACAGAACCCGCAATACAGGCTCACTGGACCCGAACTTGGCGGAAGACCAGCACGGAATCCCTAGGCAGAAAGTTTATTGCCAACACGGTTATATAGCACCCTAAAGAGAGAGCTAATAGGTCCTTGTTCAGGATGTGGACTCCTTGATTATGCAAATTCTTTGCTCAAAGTCAGTTTAACGACAAGAAAAGATATATATTTTTTTCTGCAAGGCTTGCATTCGTACGGTGGCTGGAAAATATTCTTTTATGAGCACTGAAATGGATTTCAGTCAGAACTTTGATTTTAATATTTTTCCTGAGTTATTTCTCTCAACAAAACACGATAAACGCATTGTAACCAGGGTTCATTTCATTCAGGTCACATTGTCGAATGTGTTCCAAGCCATTTTCAAAAGCAAAGTTTATTGTAATAAAAAAACTTACGTTCATGTGTACAGAAATTTATATATATATATATATATATATATATATATATATATATATATATATATATATATGTGAGACCCCCTGCGGGATTGACCGAAAATGGTCTTAATTCAGAGGTGGTCTTATTGGACAGGTCAACTATAAATAAGCCATTTAGGTGATTTTATAAGGGAGGTGGTCCTCCAGACAGGTTCCACTGTATATATTATTGCCGGTGAAGACCTTCCTTGTCACGGACTGGTGTCCCCTGCATGGATCACATGTTTTATTTGGAACCGCCTGGATTTTTGGTGGAACTGCTCTTGTTTATTACCCTTCATTATTGTTTTTGTCCCAATCTGAACGCAAAACTACCCGACACCGCTTAGCGTATTGTTTGTGTTATCTCTTTTATTTTGCAAGAGATAAAAATTATTTGACATCGGCCATAGGCGGGTCACGTGTCTCGTACACAAGAAATCGAATCATTATATATGTGACATTCCGCCTGTTAAAATTGAAGCTCACTTGGTTTCATTAACGAACAAAAGCCTGTACTTGCATTACTATATGGTGTTATGCAGCTCGATGTAGAGTGGTCTGACGAAAGTCGTTTTAATTTCATACACTTGGTGGCGCTTTTTTTAATGATATTAAACCTGTCCTCGCAGATTTATTGCCACAAGAGAAAAATGCCTTAATGTAAATGTATGACGTAACTACATTTTTTCCCCAAATGAATGTCACCCGCATTAGCGGAGCGGTGCATAATAATAATAATAATAATAATAATAATAGTTTTTATAAAGCGCCAAATCTTCGATAGTCGAACTCACACCGCAATTTACACACGCACTCATATCTACTAACAGATCACAATTTCTGGGAAAGCTTCTCCTTAAAAGTAAATATTTTGCAGTGAATGTAAATATTTACAATTTCCTCGATACTTTCTACGGACAAGGGCATAGAAAGTATCGTGACACATCACCATGTGGGCAGTGGCAAAGTGCTACATAATATATTTAAGTACGTATTTTTAGCAGTCGGTATTAGCTTTATTTAAATACTAATGAGATACTAAGTTGACATGGGAATATTCCTGAAATATATTGGGACAAGGGAAGACGCCTGTGCTACTATTTTGACACGGAAAGACCCTAGTAATACAAAGTTGACAACTCATAATAAGATAACAACAGACGACATCTGTACAGTAATACTAGGGGGACAACCAAATACTCCTGTAATTGCAAGATGAAAAAAAACCTGTAATACTAAGGTGACAAGGGATTACTCCGGTAATTTATAGGTAACAGCAGCTGAATCCTATGATTCTAAGGTGACAATGGAAGACTCCTGAAGTCCCAAGGTGACAAGGCCAGACTGCTGTAATACTATGTGACAAGGGAAGACTTCTGTAATAGTAAGATGACAAAGGAAGACTCCCGTAATACTGATGTGACAAGGGAAGACTCATGATATACTTGGATGACAAGGTAGGACTCCTGTAATACTAAGGTGTCATTAAAAGACTCCTGTTATACTAAGTTGACAAGGGAATACTCCGGTAATTATAAGGTAACAGCAGGAGAATCTTGTGATTCTAAGGAAGATTCCTGAGTTCTGAAGGTGACAAGCGCAGACTGCTTTATAAAATGTGACGAGGAAAGACTTTTGTAATAGAAAAATGACAAAAGAAGGCTCCCGTATTACTAATGTGAAAAGGGAAGACTCCTGTAATACTTATGTTTCATTCAAAGACTCCTGTAATAAAACGGTGATAAGGGCATACTGCTGGTATACTGTTACAAGAGAAGACTTCTAGTATAGCGGATGACAAGGAAGTACCCTGTAATACGTATGTGACAGGTGCAGACTCCTGTAATATTAATAATAAAATGGAAAATTATACATAATACTAAACAGACAAGGTAAAACTCCTGTGATACTTAGGTGCCAAAGTACACCTTGACGAATACCTAATGTTATATCCAAGTACCAGCGAAGAGCAATTTAGTGCGAAAAAATATACAACCATGAATACAGAAATCATATCAGCAGTTTATTGTTGGAAGTCGGACATGATCATTTGGTATTGATATATGAGGTTTTGAAAAAAAAAACAGGAGCGAGGCTATGCGACATCGTCATATATCGGTTTATGCCTAACCCTTATCCTATCAAATGTGATTTTTGACAAACTTCAGGTTCCTATAAAAATCTAAATCGAAGTCGAGGTCATGTTCCTGACGTGTACGATTCACGTACCACTGTTCAGCACATTCAAATACAATCGGGTCACGCTGAAAATCTATCTTGTTGAGGAAAAGTTTCTTTGAGTTTACAAACCGGTACAAGTCTCCTACACCGATGTTACAAATACCTCTGACCCAGCGCCCATGACATATCGGGTTCTTCTCTTTTTTCCATGTCTTAAGTCGGGTATACGTCATTTTCACGTCCGGGTCACCTGCAATAATATTACACACAAATACTTTTGGTGTTGATATTAAAGTTTGTTATGTACAGATTCAACTGACTTTCAATTACATTTTTGATAAATTACAACAGGACCAGAAAGGCCTACAAATAGATAGACCCTATCAAATAAAATTCGTTGCTACTATGTTTACCAAGCTTATAAAATTAGATAACAAACCTATAGAGGTACGCTTATTTTTTTAAGTGTTTTACGAAACAAAGTTTTTTTCTGAAGCATTAATACCGGTATACGGTTTGAATATGTATCTGAACAAATCTTTGCAAATTAGCCAGTGTTATTCAGTTATTTTTCTAATATATTACTAGCTGGAAAGTGCCTCAGCCTAAAGTTGTTTAACTGGTTAGAATATATTGCTATATTGCTCAAACACAGTGTTATAATGTTAGGTATGCTAAAGTTATTTCATGATATAACCTTCTATCATTTACTCTCAAAGAGAAATTTGGTATCAACTAAGAAAAAACAGTTTTGATAAGCATATGACTGACGACTAGAAAACATACAATTCATTTGCTTATTGAACAAACGCTTGGTACTCCGCATAAATGAGTCTCGGAAACGATTAGTTTTGACCATAACTGACCTCCCCACCACAGCCCTTAAGCTCCGCCCCATTGACCTTATTACGCTTATGAGCTGCTAAACGTTCCTACACTGAAGGGTTCCCATACCTAGGATGCGAGAGCAGTTTATAAGACAATAGTGACGTCACAAAGACGTGTATATGACGTCGGATCGACTGACGTCATCAGCTGGATTTGCTCTGTCCTCTAGTGATCAATATACCGGTATGAAGTGTTTTTCAGGTGATTGACAGTTTACATTGCCAATGGGAACTTTATTGGTTGCTCGTAACTGCTCTGTTCATGATTATTCTTTAAATGAATTTACGATTTAGGTCACAAACAGAGTTCATGGTTAGGCAAATTGACTGTACTCTTATTCGATGTGTTATTTCATTTTTTTTAGTTTATATTTCAATTAATTTCTGACTGCTCCACTTCACGTATGACTTCACAATTTATCGTTTTAAACATGCGTCAGATACTATGTAGTTGTATGGCTACACGCATGGCTTGTGTTATCTTTTGTCAGCGTACGGTCCTGTAGGACATATGGCCTCAGTTTTCTTCAGCTCCCCCCCCCCCCCCGGCAATGTAACATGTTCTTAAGTCCATGTTTG
Organism: Sipunculus nudus; assembly: GCA_026874595.1. Classification (NCBI taxonomy): domain Eukaryota; kingdom Metazoa; phylum Annelida; class Sipuncula; order Golfingiida; family Sipunculidae; genus Sipunculus; species Sipunculus nudus. Next base: position 58,300,342 of record CM049322.1, on the reverse strand, counting down.
ATTTTAACTTTTTGTTCAGAATAGGCCTAATACCCAATGACAAAAATAGTTGCCTATTTATCCGGCTACATATAGTCCTATTGTTTTTTGTTTTTATTTCTGCTCACCTGCGGGAAGTAATGCACATCAAGTATTTACTGTGTTTTGATTCAATCTCTACAGCAAAGAAAAAAGGATTGTATTGTAATATTAAATAGTTATATTTCGAGGTCAGTGGCAAGTTTCTTAGTTCATATTATATACAGAAAGGTGTTTATAGCAGCATGATGTCGCATTTGAAATTTCCTGAAGGTTTCGAGATTCATCAATATTTGAGATTTCGCCGAAAAATAGCATTGTTATTAGCTTAAATAAAAGTTATCATTTCCTGTAATAATCGACTCAAAGAAATATGTGTGTACAGTAAAAATGCAGGTGAAAAAAATATGTTTAGGGTATATACCGATACTACGGTATAGAAAAATTATAATTTCTACTCTTACACTTTGCTTTCCATTTGACAAAAAGTCCGGACAAGTTTTATGACTATTGGTTGATGTCACATATCATCAATTTAACCTGTTCAACATTCTATTTCTCCATGGTAAATTGACAAACCCTACACCTTTCTTTGTAGCAACACACAGAGTGAACTTGAACTGTTAGTTCGATGGAATTTAAGTGATTGAATGCTTAATGATTGCAGATTTGAACCAGTATCCTGCCATTACCAACAACAAGCTTTAATTAAATGAACTCCTTACACACACATATATCATATACTGTATATATAATTAACTTACCTTTATAAGCGCCTGGAGCCCCTAGCTGTGGATTATGATTTAACGTTGCGAAGTAGTGTTCATCGGGTACGTGGATGTCCTTCACCCATTCCAAAAAGCGCAAGGCTGTTTTATTATACAACATGAACCCGACGAACCCTCTGGAGGCCGCGATGTGCGTCGACCCTTTCACGTCTCTGATGCCATCTGGTGGCCGGGACTTTCGAACTACACGTCTCCAATTTTGCTGAGGCCAGTGGTATTGAAACCAGTCTACGTTTCTACTGAAAAAAAGTTTAACGTAGCATGTTCATAGAAATATCGCGAATGCATTTGTATTTAGAAATCTAATATATATTAAGTACTGATGACATTAAATCAAATTTAACTGTATAAACATGTATGTATGTATATACGGTCTTTCAATAGACTATTCAGAAAACCTGGCTCGCCTTTACAACGGGCTTGGGTCATTTGTTTGAAGAGTGGCCGACTCTCGTGTTAGTTTCAGACAACTTCACCTTCATTGTTGCCCATTTGTTGGCATTCCCCATGATAAGGGTATTAACTCAAGGTCTTTGCTTTATACTCTTTTTACTTTTATGAGCATACCTCCTTCGATTCGACGTAATCACTAATATTCATGTGGCATTTAAGATTCATTGCAGGAGGAATGAATATTCGAATATATGACTTTCCTATACATAAAAATACATTTCGCGCATTTGTTACACATACATGGAGAACGTATTTATCAGCCAACGTATCAGGTCATACTCTTTACGACAAAATTGTCCATCATCCAAGATCATATATAATTTTTGGTCAATTTCAGTTTTCTTTCCGAATGTATCTCAAAATATGTTCTTTAACTTATTTTGTACATTAAAATCCAAAGAAAAAATAACAGTTTCTGCCTGGTACCTAATTCGTCAGATTGTATGTAATTTCACGCTTTAGATACTTTGAATCTTCCTTTTTATAAATAATCACGATACGGCGTCTTTCGTGGACCTATAGCACACTATATATTCATATATTCAATTTTTTCGGGATGACGTTAGTTATATTTAGTTATATATATATATATATATATATATATATATATATATATATATATAGTTATATACATACAGGTTGAAGAGAATAAGATTTTGACTTTATATTTACTCAGAAAGTTAAACTTAAATTCTCCACGTCAGATATTGTTGAGGTTATTAACACAGTGTTTCGACGAATAATAAATAAAGGATCCTTACTTGCGAATGGTCCCATCTATGTCATATGATCCGTTATATGCTTGTAGTATCTGCACCAGCTCCCAGTTGGTTTTCAAAGGAAATTCCTGTCCAGTAAGATTGATAAAATATTTCCACTTTTTATACTTCAAGAGATCCCTCAAACAATGCAGCTCGGCCTGAAGCACTGAGAACGTACCCCAACGTACGTCCGCAGATTGTGATGATACGAAAACATTAGGGTAACACTTTGTGAGACCACTTAAGGTGCCTGTGAATAACTTAGAAGCTTTTCTATCAGTATGAAAACAGTAATTGTTATGAGGTCGATAGATTGCTCGAAGTAACCTCATTACTTGCTCTATGTCTTTATACACTAATATCCCAAAGGCGATTGGGAAACTCAGTTCAGTCTCTGTTACCCTGAATGAACATTGGGTAAAATGAAGAAGGAAATTAGTGCAGTTTTTAGACAGGTTATACAAAATCTTCTCAAAATTTCTGTTTCTCTTATAACAGTCTTGGCATTGACTAGTTCTCAACTCATCCGACTTGTTCCCCTTGAAGAATGCCTCGCATTTCACCTCAGTTTTGTAATGATATGTGGAAAGAGAGCTTGCATTTACGTTAAATTGTTGTAGTTTTTTACAAATATTTTCTTTTCGTGTTTGTTTGAAGTATTTAAGCTGGTAAAACTCTGAGTGGTGATGGTACAACAAAATGGAAACTATCAGAAAAAGTTGAATTACTGCGACCTTTCTGTAAGTACGTCTGAGACATCGAGGCGGCCGTGCGGTGCAGATGTTTGAAACAGGATGGCGTGCCATGGAAAACAGTCTTCACTCCTCAGACCAACCTAAAATGAGCATAATGGGAAAAGAAAAAAAAAGAATGTGTTATTAATGGTATATGTATATGAATATATCATAATTAGAATTACAATTATTCAGTTTTGAATACAAAATATGAATAAGAACCCTATGTCTATCCGTTCTAACATACTAAGGAAAAATGTGATAAATACTTTATTGGAAAACTTGGAAAAAACATCTGCAGAGATGTGTAGCATCAGTGAATATAAACATTGCATTCAAAAGAAGATGTCTGCATAGTACAAATACTTTCGTTCATGTATTTCTATGTTGTTGCTTATAGGGCACCATTCATGCGTTTCTTATGATACATAACATTAAATATTTTTTTAGATACCACTGAACTGAAGCATTTATCAAATCAATTGCGGAGCGCAATATGAGGGCAGACGTCCTGAACAACATCTTTGTATAAACAAAACTACGAAAATATAGATTGCTTGTACTCCTTCAGATACTGTCAAAAGTTAAAGGGTCATAATCAGGAGCAATGTCATGCCGAATCCTGCTCAATTCCAGTTAAGAATTGCATTATACAAAAGTTTCCAAGCAAAACCATGCCAACACACTGTCTCAATCCCTTCTCTGCAGCTTCTTAACGCCTATTTATGGTTCTGCGTGTGCGTAACCGCGGTCCACATATTTCTGTTTTCTGTTTACCATAACAAGGCCGAGTGACCGGAGGTACGATTTTACGCATGGACGACAGATCCGAAACAAGAATTAGTTCAAACATGAACGTGTACTGTCGTGAAACTCCGGCTGTAAAATATAATGCCTTATACTTGTTTTGATTTTGTATGGGACAAATAATCCAAAATATGATAAAACAATTTACAGCGTCTACAACTATTTAATAGCCAGAACTGATAATAAATAATCAAAGCAAACTGCGGACTTCTTTTAATTAAAGGTGATGCGCGAGCGATCATTGTGACGTCTATGTGACGTCAATGTTGTCTCACAAACAACACATGCAGCCATAGACATGGAAAGTGTGCAATGGAGGACACCGTTCAGCAGTGCCGGGAAGACACCACCCACGGTCCATCAGCATAAATCACGCAAAAGAGTTTCAAAGTAAATACTTTTTCATTATATATTACTATTTTACGCAAAATCAGCGGAATATTTGTATATCTACTTTAGGTAAAAGGGCATTTTAAAGAATATTCTTAAAATAATTATCGCGAAAAAAACATGCGAACAGGCGTTTTGGGACGGACTATTGATTATTTACGCCATGCTGGGTTTGTGTACATGTATATTGTTATATTCATTGCCTCCGCCAGGAAAGAATGCGTTTATTCCCGTGTGTATGTGTGTGTGTGTGTGTGCGCGTGTGCTCGTGTTTGTTCACAACATTACTTATGAAATCCGGAGCAGAATCTCCTGAAATTTTCAGAACATTTCAGAATTGAGCCCCTGAAGAATCAATTAGATTTTTGTTTGCCCGAATGATCCAATTAAAATTGTCTGAACAAGTGAATGGCAGAGGCTTGCATTCATTAGATTGCAGATTTCTAGGTTTCCCTGATTATATTCAGTGAGTAAGATTTTACTCTATATACTGCATAAAAAAATTAAGGGCAAAACTGATCCGTTAAACAGATCTAGTTAGTTCCCCTCAAGTCCCCGCCTGATGGAATAGCTAAAAAATGTGAATCCCTGAATGTAATTTGAGATGGGTCAATGTAACCCACCAAGATTACCGATGTGACCATGAAAACTGCAACAAGGTCGTAAATATTCGAACTTGACCTGGTCCTCCATACGGTTCATCAATGCTCTAAGTTTGCCTCAAATTCTTTTCGAGTTAATGCGTTAAATTTATTTTAGCATTATTGCATATGTGACCCTAAAAATGTGTCAAGGTCATCCATATTCGAACTTGCCTTAGCCGCCTAGCCCTTCATAAGGTGCATCAATGCTGCAAGGTTGGTGACTGTGCCTCAAATTTTGTTCGAGTTTTTACGTTAACATCTTTTTAGCACTGCCCTTGAACATTGCGTCAAGGTCTTTAATATTCATACATGATCGTCCTATCAAACCGACCATGCGACAACATTAACTTTTATAAAGTATGTTAAATTAATTAAAATTAGTCAATTGAATAGAGATCTTTACATGCACGTGTTTGCAGGTGTTGAGCAACTCTGACACTGCTCTGAAAGTGTTCTAGCACTACTCTGACACTGCTTTCACACTACTCTAGCACTGCTCCGACACTGCTCTCACGCTACTCTGACACTTTTCTGATTCCTGCCAAGCTATAACATCCCCCCTCAAAACTTTTAAGAAAGTGGGATTGACGAAGTGAGGATACTTAAAGAGATAGATTTATATATTAGGAATAAAATATATCAATAATTATAGAATGACAGACTTTAGTTACTCCCTGTCTCTCTGCTTGACGGATCAGCATTAAGATATGAATTGTAAATTATTTGGAATGACCTCAGCCATACTTTATATTGAACACAAGGTTCCCCAACCAGTCGGTACAAACAACTGACTTCCGTGTCCTGTGACCAAGCAGGTCACCAAATGAAACAGACAGAGCTGTGTACCGACTAATGGTAATTAGTCAGTTCATGAACAGCGCAGTGCCAATGATCATGAACCTGAAAGGGGTCATGCTGTATTAGAATGTATCAACATTCCTATAAATGGATACTTATTGATATGCTATCGATGCGGTTACCGCCGTATCGCCGTATCGATGATACATAAATAAAATATCTCACAAATGTAGATACAAGTCAAGTAAACTCTAAGCTGAGTTATTTATAAAGTTAAAGCTCTTTATATCTTATATTGACCTTTTAAGACTTAAATAATATCACGTATTGTCGGATGATCGCTAGATGAGGAATATCTTTATATATATATATATATATATATATATATATATATATATATATATATATATATGTATATATATTTTGGTGCTTCCATTATATTATATTACGGTCTTTTCGTTCAAGAAAAAATTTCACAGGATATTAGATCAGAAATGATACCCCCAAAAAATGAAGCGTATCGGCAGTATGTATCGGGTATCGCTTTAAGTGTATTGCAGTATTTATTGTACCTAAATAGGCTGAACGATACCCAGCCCTATGCTGAACAGAGAAACTGTTGCACCTGTCGGAACAAAAGTGTATTTCTCCATTCATTAAGCATATCGAACTCTAGGAAACTGATGTAAACTTACTTTGGTATACAACGTCTATATTCCTATATATTATTAAATATATTATGTGTATGTTTCCTTTAACATAACAATAACCTAAGGAAATAAAAAGGATTGAGCAGACAATTTCCGGGAACATTTCTATGATTAATGAAACCTTCTTTATGTGGAGACCATGAAACCAAAGGTAGCTAGCTTCACCGTCACATGCTCCACACAAAGTAATGATCACTTTAGCTTTAAATAATATGGTTATACATTATGTTTATGTACGTACACTTGGTATTCTGTACGTGCACGTGGTATTCTGTACGTACACGTGATATTCTGTACGTACACGTGGTATTCTGTTCGTACACCTGGTATTTTATACGTACACCTGGTAGTCTGTGCGTGCACGTGGAATTCTGTACGAATACACGTGGTATTCTGTACGTACACGTGGTTTTCTGTATGTACCCGTGGTATTTTGTGCATGCACGTGGTATTCTGTACGTACAACTTGTATTTTGTTTCTTGCATATGGTATATGCTGTATATTCCATGAGCTCCAAGACAGCCACCTGTTGTGTGTGAACTGTACATGTCGGACATGTTATGGCTTTCTCTACTCCAGGTTTATGAATATAACTTTCAATAAATCATACTTTGAGATAAACACGGACAGAGATGCACCATGCAGCCGATTAAGATCTCCTTCGTTTTCCCGCTGCTTTGTTCAGCAAGTTCTTTCAGGTCTCAACACTAAGGCAGGAATCAGGCCAACTAGAGCGGTGTGTCGCGGATTTAAAACCTGGAGATGGACGCACCATGCGTTACCACGATCTTATTGGTCATATCACATTTTTGTGTTCTGTGCCAGTCGTTTTGATGTAATCGGAGAATCCTATTTGCTTAACAATTCCCATCAGTTCATCTCAGGTGTAAAGGCCTTATAAGGTCGCATGCTTACAGTAACAGTTATTACTGTCCTATTTGATAACGACTAATCAACTGCGGTTGATCAACTAACAAGCGGATCCAGAAGGGATTCCAGGGGGTCAGGACCCCGTTTTTTTCAGCCGCATCAACCGTTTTAAGGAATTCAGGTCAATTTTGCAGCCCTTTTTTTTTGGGGGGGGGGGGGGGGAGGGGGGGGGGGGGTTTAGGGAGTCTTGTCATTAGTCCTCTTGAATTGGACCTCTCCTTCTACTTAATCCTGCATCCGCCCCTGCAACTTGATGATTGTATCTATCTATCTATCTATCTATCTATCTATCTATCTATCTATCTATATATATATATATATATATATATATATATATATATATATATATATATATATGAAAATGTCAAAAAGAAAGTTGGTACTTACTAATGTTGTTACTGGGGAATGTCCATCATATAACTGGGAGAAGACCCATACGAAGGCCTCATCACATATATGTTCAATTATATGTTGACTCACTGTTTATCGATATTACTGTATACATAGCCATGCTTGATCGTAATATATATTGGGATAACAGTGACCAATCTATAAATACCGATCGTTGTATGGACATGGTCATTATGGTATCGATCGAAGCCTACCTGTTTGAATTAATAATGGAAATGCGGCGACACGGTTCTGCAAATATCCGTTCCATTTCAATTGTCCGGTGTCAACACGATCTTCAAATTCCATGCACGAGGAACGATTTCCTCGTGATTTGCTAATATCGATTATTACACGTGTCACATGGAGGATATAACGGTAGTAAAGTTATATATTCACGACCATGCCTTAATATAAAAAAAATATATATCTCTATATCAACGATCTTTCGAACATTTTCGGAAGGTTACAAAAAAGACGGATAAATGCATTTTATATATCTTTATAATATAACACATTGAAAACCAGTACGCAGAACTGCTCAACAGAGTAAGATAAACACTTTGGGACAACCTTATAACACAACCTATGTTCATTCTTTTGCAAGAAATATAAAAGCTATGATTTTTGTGCAAGGCATGCTCGAGATCTAACGCATCCTGAAAGAAAGACAAGTTTGCTTGACACCAGTCGTTTTCAAACCTTCAACACAATTTTCGGGCATAACATCAGCTGACTGCGTATCTTCCTCTGTTAAACAAACACACTGTAGGTCACGTGGGATCATTGTGAAGTATATTCATATCACAATGTAACGGTTTAATTTTGCTGTTATGATGAAAGCAGGGTATATAGTTATTCATATAAAAATAAGTTTATTTGCACAAAATACCATTAATAATTAAAACATGGAAAGGGAAGGGTCCAACCCTTGAAGACTAAAATGAATCCTAAAGGAAGGTCCTCTGACCCGGAAAGGAGGGGGTCCAGGTCGGACAAATTTGTGTGAACCCTGAAAATACATTGTTGCGGCTCTAATCCCACAGACCCCCCCCCCCCCCCAATCCTCTCTCTGGACCCGCCACTGCTAATACACGTTGGTCTGTTTGTCTGTTAGTTATATAATGATTCAATTCAATTTCTAATCGGGTTAAAGGGATGAATCCAAATATTCATGGAACTGGTGAGGTACCTTTCTACTTATCAGTTCCCCCAGACATATCAAAATTGTATTTATAAAACGACATGTTAACAGTCATAAAGCATGATCCACAATTAATTTATCAAGGATAAGACAAATTGTAATATATATGAGAGAGAGAGAGAGAGAGAGAGAGAGAGAGAGAGAGATGGGACGTGAATACACAGAGTGAATTTATGGTTCATCAAATCACGCTGGTTCCCGGGTTGTCCCTGAAACCAATACAGGTTCTACGAGGTTATGACCTCGGAGTGACATCTCTGAGCAGAACAAAAATTAGTACTCGCGATGTGTGTCCGGTTAAGAAGGTCACAATATGTACTGGTGGCAGGTGGGACGGAAAAAAAATCCGTTGTCCGGGAGAGTGAGTTGTCCGATTCTCTGAGTATCTGTTAAACTTAATAAATAGGCAAGGTTGAAGGAACTGAGATTACATGTTCGCAGTTTCACACACACATACACACACACACACACACACACACACTCTATGTATGTATGTATGTATGTATGTATGTGTGTGTGTGTATATATATATATATATATATATATATATATATATATATATATATATATATATGCGGACTGAACTGTCTCGCTAGTGAAGCTTATATAGGGAAGCGGTTGAAACGCAGGAAATGTGCGCCACCGACATGGGTTCCATCCCGGGATCGGACCAATTTTTCCCCTGAGTAAAATGTTTACTTAACAATATATATATATATATATATACATTTATATATATATATATATATATATATATATATATATACTGAAACTTTAATGTTCATCTAATATTCGACCTAGCTTCCTGATATAATTTTGTCATCGTATACAGGATACGTGTATTGATTTCTTTGTTCTTGGCTAACAAAGAGAACAGTGAACATAACAAAGAGAGCACACAGTTGCAGGTCCACTTAGTTTCCGCTGAGAGAACCTAGTAACCTAGCTAGATGGCACTAGGCTGAACCCACTGGACCATGACAGGTCCAGAACGGCCAATCGGTCACTGAGGTATCTCCCTTACACAACGGGTGCTAGTCAACGGTCATTTGATCGGCGACAACTGCGCTGCACGCACATGCCTTTTAATTGCTTCTGGCACATTAAATCGATCGTCACCAATTTATATACCACTTACATCTGCCATATGTGTTTGTGTTTTTGCTCAATTGGGATGGGAGGTGCAATTTAGTGGAGGATACAACAGTGTTGTCCCGCCGTTCTATACTTATAATAAAGAAATCACAATTCATGGAATCAATTTCACTGTATATATATATATATATATATATATATATATATATATATATATATATATATATATATATATATGTAAACGATAACGCTAAAGTGCAAAGACAGGGGTTAAGATGAACCTTTAGAAGAGAAACCCTGCAACATTAGTTTAATTCATAAATAAAAACACTACTTTTTTATATTTGTATAGTACAAATTATTCAATTTCTTTTATGGTTCCCCAAGCTTGATCTTAAAAGATCACAAATAGCGTATTAATAATAATAATAATAATAATAATAATAATAACCAGAATATAGGTAGTCGACAAGCGACTACGTGTATCCGCCGAAATCAGAGTGGTACGGATGACTTGAGGTATGGATTGATTGGTAAGGGGAAATACAGTGAGATGTGTTGATTGTAGGTGGCGCCACTCGCCATTTGAACGAGAAAGCTATCAACGATGTTTACATTTCAGGTGGATTAGTCAAACCACTGCTGAGATATGAGTAATTTTCACCTTAGGCAAATGAACAGACGGACATCAAGCAAAAAGGGTTGTAGGTTAGGCCACCAAATTCGTAAAAGCTGTAGAGATGAATGATAAGTACTCATGCAATATTTCAGGCCGTTTCGTCAAACCAGTACTGAGATGTCTGCCATGTAAACACATTTATAGGTGGCGCCACCTGCCAGCGCAACGGAAAATCTAAGGTGTATACACATGCTACATGTCAGACAGATAAGTCAAACCACTGCCGAGATATGAGTAATTTGTACCCTAGACAGACAAACAGATAGACACCATGCAAATATAGTTGCAGTAGTGACACCATTTGCAGGTGGTGCCAACAGTTTAGTGTATGATAGAAAAAGTGTATGATCTATTCACATGCACAATTTCAGGCTGATACGTCAAATGAGTCCTTCCTTAGATATTTGCATGGATGTCTCAAGCATAAATGTGGTTGTAGGTGGCACCACCTTTCACATAAACGAGAAATCTATCAAAGATGTTTGGACATACAACATTTCAGACGGATGGTCAAACCACTGTCGAGCTATCAGTGATCTTTACCCTAGACAGACAGGTGGACACCATGCAAAAATATTTGCATGTGGCGCTACCAGTTTGGAATATGAAAAGAGCTATGTAAGACCAACACACATGCGTCAAACCAGTCCTGAGATATTAGCATGGATATCGGTAGCGTAACTGTTATTGAAGGTGGCGCCATCTGTCGTATAAACGAGAAATAGTTCAGAGATGTATACACATGCAAACATTCAGGCGGATAAGTCAAACCACTTCAGAGATATGAGTGATTTAAACTCAAGAAAGACGAACAGATTTAGGCTGTGCAAAATAAGTTGTAGATGGCGCCACCAGTTTTGTGTATAATATAAAGTTATCCAATAGCTACACTTTTGCAAAATTTCCAGCCAGATTGGTCAAACGGGTCCCAAGATATGTGAGTTTGTGGGTGAAAACAGACACACAGTTGGACGCTGTACAGAGCGGAAAGGCCAGAATCAACCAAAAACGAAGGCGCAGCAGTTCACATGTGACGGATTTAATTCCGAGTATCATAAAATTCCGTCTAGTGTTTATGGAGAGGTTCTCCGGTAACCTATGGTTTCTGCAAAACTCTGTTTTGGAGGATAAGATATATTGAAGTACTACAAAATATGAAAAATGGCAAGTGTGATTTGCTATATCAACAACATTTTAGTTGTATTATTTTAAGTTAATAAACCATAATACGTATAATATTGTTGAATTATACTGAGCAACATGGATATAAATATTTGATTGTCGATAATGGAAACGGTCTTTTAAGAAACAAAGGATCTCCTGTAATATTAATACCTATAGAACAAAGTGTACACGTGTGTAGCTGCCTGCTGACATCGCTATATTTGCCATGGTAATGATACTTGGATGTCTGTTTTACCGTCAGAAGTGTTTACATTTACGTTGGTGTGGGAGGGTTCAACTTGTAACGTGTTACCGTACTAAATGCAACGTTTTCTTGTTTTCTTTCAACCTGGTTTGACAGTAATATTGATTAACATGGGTACAATTGGCTATTATATTATTACATTCTAATTTTATTGGATTAACATGGTCATAAAAGAGCTCATTTATCTACCTTTGGAACAGAATTTATTTGATTTCTGGCTACCTCTATATATATTTATGATCATATTCTAATTCTTGATATGAAAAATTCTTATAAGGCCTTCGTGATGGTTGCATGAAATTATTTATCAACAACATGCTTGTTAACACAACAGTGTTAATAACCCCCCCCCCCCCCCAAATGAAACCTAATGAAGTCGTTTGCATATATGCGGAGGTAGAAAGGTACTTGTGGAAAAACGACATTTGCAAAGCTCTGGCTTGTCTCACCTTCCGCCAAATGCCCTTATTGAATTTTTTTTGAGTATTTTGTCGGCTCCCACACATTATAAACACGTTGGTACAGACAAATTTCGCAACCTGTGTGCGGACATATCAACGTTTCTGGCCTTTTTTCATAACAAAAGCTCCAAGGGATTACCTTAAGTCTATAAAGGTCAGATAGTTGAATTAATAAATTGTCTTTTGACGAGATCCGAATTAAAACCTTTTAATCTTATTTCATTTTAAGCTAAATTGATTATAATCATAGTAAATTATCATTCCAATTAATTAGCGTTACACTGTAATAATTGATAATAATAAATCCAGGAGGCATCAGAGAATATAATGTAATTAATATTCCATTTATATTCAGGGAGATCAATGTTCTCTTCTAATTTAAGCGGCATTCAAGAGTCACGTCACTATTTTTTTATCAAATGCTTGCCGCTGCTGGTAACTGTCGTGTATAAAGGACAGCTCCCTTGGCTCGGGTCTAGGGTTTCACGTGAAGGGCGACCTGTCTGCCCCTCTTAAGTGATAGGTAAACAAGACGGATCTCCAGACATCCTTCTAATTGCAGATAAAGAGAGTCCTCAAAAAGTGATCCCCACAGCGATACACACCCACACCCACACACACACACTTAAACCCTATCACAGAATATAGTCCAACAGTCATTTGAAATTTACGTCTTTTCTCTTTTATGGCAATGTAATGAAATAAGCGTCATCTTTTCCAATAAAACCAGACGTCGATAATGAAATATATTACATTTGTTAAAAAAAGTGTAAAAAAAGCACATCCACTAAGCTTAAATATTAATACAGTAAAACCTGGCTTAGACGACCACCTCGACAATGCTTTGTCCACGTCCCATTGACCGTACGGTATTGGATCCGGGTATTTACTGCACTACCAAAGCCTATATGTTGAAGTTTTTTTTAGCCTTAAAATTAATATTATTATGAATGCTGTTTAGAATAAAAATATCCTACGCAAATCGGTTGCCGTATTTAATGAAATGGCAGTGTTGTCAGAATTTATTTTTGTCAAAGACAAATATTTTATCTGGTGTACGGCATATTGTCAGCTTCAGCTTTGCTAGATCCCATTTAAGCATTGCCGGTATGCTTTCGTTTTAATGTTCATGTATACTTTCATTTAAGAATTACGCCAATGCATGCACGGTGATACCTTATTGTTCTGTAGTTAAAAGAATATATTGCACTTGAATATTCACATAAACTTTGTTTTTATGATAAGTGAAATCATACAAAATCAGTAATATCATGCACTTAATGTGCTTTGCTTACCTTAAATTTGTTATGAACCTTCCCCGGATTTCCCATTGTTTACCTTGTTTACCACAGGGAACCGCCATATAACGACACCAACGAGACCTCGATAAAGTTGTCGTATTTTCGAAGTGGAGTTCTAAGCGAGGTAAAGAGCAAATCATAATTGGGACCGTGGAAAAGGGGGCATTATTTTGAAGTAGTCCTAAACTGAGGTGTTTGTTAAGAGATGTTATACCGTACATTTGATGTACTTTGTTTAGATTAACTTTCAGCTTCCTCTCATTAACATTGTTATGGCACTCCCGTCACTTTCTGACTTATACCAATATTAAGACCCATGGACTAGGCATGGCATAAATCTATGTTTCTTTTTTCTTATCGCTTTGCAGCAGATATTATTATTATATCGTATCACTAAATTCACATTATATCTTATATATATATATATATATATATAAATGTTATAATTATTAATACAGCAGACATATGTATCACATGTTCACATGTATATATGATGTAATTTCCAATGCATTGCTGGTTCTTAGTTATATATCACGTGGGTCCTCTAAAAGCTGACATTAACATACTTGGAGAAAGCACATTAGCTTTATCATGATTCCCTCCTGGACAGCGACTATAAATCTAGTGCACAATTAATGTAACCATGTTTGAAAAGATACATATATAAAACATATAAAGTTTATAATTAGATTACAATGTTATTGCGGTAGAAATGATTAAAATAATTTAGAATTTGTGTTGAAATAAAGAGCGGATAAGAATACAGCAATAAATTTATATAAATAATCTTATTTTTGATTACCGTTCAATTCCTCAGAGACCAAATACAACTGTATCTTAAAAATATTATGCTCAATTAATATTAATTCAAAAACCTGAAATGTTTGTGTGAATATTTGAGATATATAGTTTATATAAATTATATAAATAATAAAGAATATAAAGAGGACTTAAACTGTCTTGCCAAATGTATGTATTTCCTGCTTGTATTTAATAGTATTCATGTTAGATTCATCAACCCGATATTGAAGTAAAAAAAGGATGTGGAAAAATAACAGTTTTGAATTTTGCTATATCCCTTTAAGGTAATAATATATCACAAGGTAGTCCTCTCTAGAAAAACACACACTGATCGTATTGTCCCGATAAGCGCACACTGGCCATATCGTCCTGATAAACCAATACTAACCATATCGTTCTGATATGCCAACACTGACCGTATCGTCCTGATAAACCCATACTAACCGTATCGTTCTGATATGCCAACACTGACCGTATCGCCCCACACTGACCATATCGTCCTGATAAACCCATACTAACCATATCGTTCTGGTATGCCCAAACTGACCATATCGTTCTGATAAACTTATACTAACCGTATGGTTCTGATATGCCCACTCTGACCATATCGTCCTGATAAACCTATACTAACCATATCGTTCTGGTATGCCAAAACTGACCATATCGTTCTGATAAACCTATACTAACCGTATCGTTCTGATATGCCCACTCTGACCATATCGTCCTGATAAACCCATACTAACCATATCGTTCTGGTATGCCAAAACTGACCATATCGTTCTGATAAACCTATACTAACCGTATCGTCCTGATAAGCCCACACTGACCATATCGTCCTGATAAACCCATACTAACCATATCGTTCTGGTATGCCCAAACTGACCATATCGTTCTGATAAACCCATACTAATCATATCGTTCTGATATGCCCACACTGACCGTATCGTCCTGATAAACCTATATTAACCGTATCGTTCTGATATGCCCACACTGACCGTATCGTCCTGATAAACCTATACCAACCAAATCGTTCTGGTATGCCCACACTGACCTTATCGTCCTGATAAACCTATACTAGCCGTATCGTTCTGATATGCCCACACTGACCGTATCGTCCTGATAAAACTATACTAACCGTAATGTTCTAATATGCCCCGACTGACGGTATCGTCCTGATAAACCTATACTAATCAATATGGTTCTGTTATGCCCACACTGACCGTAACGTCCTGATAAACCTCTACTAACCGTATCGTTCTGATATGCCCACACTGACCGTATCGTCCTGATAAACCTATACTAACCGCATCGTTCTGATATGCCCACACTGACCGTATCGTCCTGATAAACCTATACTAACCGTATCGTTCTGGTATGCCAACACTGACCGTATCGTTCTGATAAACCTATACTAACCGTATCGTTCTGGTATGCCCACACTGACCTCATGGTCCTGATATGCCCACACTGACCGTATCGTCCTGATAAGCCCACACTAACCGTATCGTACTGATAAACCTACACTGACCGTATCGTCCTGATAAACCTACACTGACCGTATCGTCCTTAGAAACCTACACTGACCGTATCGCCCTGATATACCTAAACTGGCCGTATCGTCCTGATATACCTACACTGACCGTATCGTCCTGATATACCTACACTGACCGTATCGTCCTGATATACCTACACTGACCATATCGTCCTGATATACCTACACTGACCGTATCGTCCTGATAAGCCCACACTGACCGTATCGTCCTGATATACCTAAACTGGCCGTATCGTCCTGATATACCTAAACTGGCCGTATCGTCCTGATATACCTACACACTGACCGTATCGTCCTGATATAGCTACACTGACCATATCGTCCTGATATACCTAAACTGACCGTATCGTCCTGATATACCTACACTGGCCGTATCGTCCTGATATACCTACACTGACCGTATCGTCCTGATATACCTAAACTGACCGTATCGTCCTGATATACCTACACTGACCGTATCGTTCTGATATACCTAAACTGACCGTATCGTCCTGATATACTTAAACTGACCGTATCGTTCTGATATACCTACACTGACCGTATCGTCCTGATATACCTACACTGATCGTATCGTCCTGATATACTCACACTCATACTCATATCTATAACATTATATATTGTCAAAAGTGACTGCAATTTAAGAAGTTGTCATTTAAAAATATCAATCTTAATATATTTAGTTATCACACAGTTTGTTGATTTATGATTATAAACAATAATATTGCATTCTATTGCTGCATATGTACCCTGACTGGGGGGAGGGGGAGGGGTTGGAGAAAGAGAAGGGAAAAATGCTATTTTTTTGGCAAGTAATAAAAAAAGAGATAAAAAATCCATACTTGTTATCATATTCCACTTAGAATCAGACATTTTGACAGCCATGAGTAATAATTAGAAAATAATCATTAAGTTGTTTCTTTTCAACAATAAACAAGATAAATAATTTTCATAGAAAATATGCGTTTACACCTGTTTTTTATATTTCATTGAAATATGTGAGAATTTGCTAAAAAATTAATTCCCAATTTATTTCGGCTGTAATGATGCATAACATCACAAAATAATAAATACTTTAAGTTGTAATAACGAAGTGAAACTGTGTTAACTTTCAACGATTAAATTATATAAAAAAATAAAATAAATATATCATTAAACATTAATGGTTTTTATCTTCATGAAGATAATATTTAGATGTATCACAGTGTCTTTTATACCACAGATATGTCACAAATGGAGCATCACTTGTTAGCTTTGACAGTTCTCCTTAACATATATACAATATATTCATATTATTACAAGCTGACACTTAGTCACTGACTCTTAGTGTTTAAAGGAAGATTCTAAAAATTATTGCCACAGGTTGCCTTAACTGACAAAACAACACATTTTATACACATGTATAAAGTGAAACAGTTAATTTGCACACACACCCTCACACATAGACACAAATGTTTGTGGATCGGGGGGGGGGGGGGGGGGTTGTGAGTTTGAACATCCTTTTTTCAGGATTTTAAACTATTTTTTTCTGGACTTGACCCCTCAGATACTTCTGGAGCAGGGGACCTTTTTTATAGGCTTTCTTATTAGTCTTCTTGGGTTGGACCCTCCCCTTTACAAACATTTGATTCGCCCTTGATATATATATATATATACTGGCCGTATCGTCCTGATAAACCTATACTAACCGTATCATTCTGATAAGCCCACACTGACCGTTTCGTTCTGATAAACCTATACTAACCTTATCGTTCTGATAAGCCCACACTGACCGTATCGTTCTGATAAACCTATACGATAAACGAAATCACTACATATAAGATAAATTAAGATAAGAATAAATACGATAAGATATCATTTATTGCCATTGCGGACATTGCGACTGATATATGGAACAACTAAGAAAATATAATAATAATAATAATAATAATAATAATAATAATAATAATAATAAAATTCATAATAATAGTTATAACGTGTAAAAAAAATATGATAAAAAAACGAATACAAATAAATGTCATATCTTTATTGAACAAACGAACTGCACTGGGCATGAATGAGTACATGAGTATGAATTGTTTTGCCCAAGTTGGACCGTATTCGTCTTCGAGATTTTACCCTTCTGATTGCTCCACTCAGCGGATGCTGACTTCTCATCATGGTTGAATTTTAAATTATGACGTCATTAAAGATGACGCCAGCCCATTTATTTACCTAAAAAATCAAGAAAAACGTAAAATAAGCTCTTTACACCAAAAGCCAGAATCATAACTACCCCATATTGCACCATTATAGCTTATATTTTAATACATTTTTCTACACTAAGTGACAGGAGATACCCCCCCCCCCCCCATTCTACTGAACACTTAGTCCTATCAACGATTTATAGGACCTATACACTTTTGGTCCTACATAGGGCAAACAAGAAGCAAGTGCAACTAGAACGAAACTTTAAGATGATCTCTCACAAACTGTGGAGCTCTTATCAGGATGATTCGGGGGATGCGGGCTTGTCATAACGATATGGTCAGTGTGGGAATATCAGAACGATACGGTCAGTGTGGGCTTATCAGAATGATACGGTCAGTGTGGGCTTATCAGAACGATACGGTCAGTGTGGGCTTATCAGAACGATACGGTCAGTGTGGGCTTATCAGAACGATACGGTCAGTGTGGGCTTATCAGAACGATACGGCCAGTGTGGGCTTATCAGAACGAAAAGGTTCGTATAGGTTTATCAGGACGATACGGTCAGTGTGGGCTTATCAGAACGATAAGGTTAGTATAGGTTTATCAGGACGATACGGCCAGTGTGGGCTTATCAAAATGATACGGTCAGTGTGGGCTTATCAGAACGATACGGTCAGTGTGGGCTTATCAGAACGATACGGCCAGTGTGGGCTTATCAGAACGATACGGTCAGTGTGGGCTTATCAGAACGATACGGCCAGTGTGGGCTTATCAGAACGAAAAGGTTCGTATAGGTTTATCAGGACGATACGGTCAGTGTGGGCTTATCAGAACGATAAGGTTAGTATAGGTTTATCAGGACGATACGGCCAGTGTGGGCTTATCAGAACGATACGGCCAGTGTGGGCTTATCAGAAGGATACGGTCAGTGTGGGCTTATCAGAATGATACGGCCAGTGTGGGCTTATCAGAACGATACGGTCAGTGTGGGCTTATCAGAACGATACGGCCAGTGTGGGCTTATCAGAACGAAAAGGTTCGTATAGGTTTATCAGGACGATACGGTCAGTGTGGGCTTATCAGAACGATAAGGTTAGTATAAGTTTATCAGGACGATACGGCCAGTGTGGGCTTATCAGAACGATACGGCCAGTGTGGGCTTATCAGAACGATACGGTCAGTGTGGGCTTATCAGAACGATACGGCCAGTGTGGGCTTATCAGAACGAAAAGGTTCGTATAGGCAATGGCAATAAATGATATCTTATCGTATTTATTCTTATCTTAATTTATCTTATATGTAGTGATTTTGTTTATCGTCAATGAACATATGACGATTTTGCATGTTTTAAATCATATTGGAAAAATGCTTGCCCTGAACACACAACGACCTCCCGACCATTTTGTAGATTTTCCTAATCAGATTCATCGTCATGGGACGAGGGTGTTATCTTGTCTCGGAGTTTCATGAGTCAGAAACGTCTGTCTTGGTGATCCATACAGGCTGAGTAAAGCTTCCTATTTTTTAACCTCTTTGAACTTAAAATATCGTGCCTTTGTAACTACTGATTTTTTTTTCTTGGGAGTCACGTGATTTATGTCAGAATATTTATAATTATTCTAGCAAGAATATACATAATATGCTCAGGGGCGGATCCAGGATTTTGGAAAAAGGGGGGGGGGGTCCCAACCCAGGATGACAAATGAAAGCCATGAATTCTATGCATGTATTCCTTGGATGAAGAACTCATGAATATTCAAACGTGATTTTTGACAAACAAAAGGTTCCGATAAAATCTCAAATCGATGCTCGAGTCCCTCTCTGTGAGTGTACGATTTACATACCACTGTTCAGCACATTCAAATGCAATAGGATCAAGTTGAAAATTGATCTTGTTTAAAAAAAGTTGTGTTGAGTTCACAAACTTGTACAGGTCTCCTACACCGAAGTTACAAATACCTCTGACCCAATTTCCCAGACATTTTGGATTCTCTTTTGATCTCCACAGCTTGAGCCGAGTATTCACAAATTTCTCATCTGGGTCACCTGCAATAAATAGTGTAAACATGTTTATTTTGGCTTAATGATGAAGCTTTTCCTGACTCGAGAATTTATATACAGATTCTGTTGTGTTGTCCTTTGCTAAATTAGAATGTCCAATCCAGGATAAAGTTATAATGATAAAAAAAAAATAATAAGATAAAACATACGGTACGGAGTTTGTTTAATACAATAATTGAAAAAAAACAATAGCAGGGGTCCTTAATGTTCAAAGTGTTACAAAGAACACACCCTAAAAACCATTGCAATACACTTTTTAATAGAAACAGATCACCGTCCATCAATCTGTATTTGAAATATTTGTATAAATGTAACATTTACGCACTCTAGCCATGCTATTTTTTTTTTTATAGATTGATAGAGTGATTATACCCAATCCTATATTTTGATTTAACATAACATTTTACAACTTACAGAGTGAATACTATCGAATTTACTGATTAATCAGGTAAAACTGTACAGCATTTTTGCTGAAACACATTTAACATGTTGAGTAGTCTTGGGGTATTTTATTAAAAGATACAAGTGTTTACTAATGTTGGGTGTTAGGTGGCACAAATAAGAAAACTAAATCTGTGCAAATATACATATAATTAACGAAAATATTATAAACAATAATGTATGATTGAGTCTCTGAAGCGATAAGTGTTTCACATAATTGACTGTACTCTTTTCCAGATTTTAACCACCGGACTGTTACACTTCTGAACGTTGTTTTAAACTACATCAGTAGCTTTTGACTGTTATCACATGATTACATTATCAATGTTACCTCATCAAAGTCTACCAAGCTTGTCTGTACCAAACAATGCAAGCAAGTTAGTACCTGTAATTATCCTTGTTACATCGAATTGCATGCTATCAGCTACACAAAGAAAATCAACTAACACATTTTCCTTAATTTTACCAGATGTTTCAGCAAAGTGTCTCATTATCAATTGGGAAGTGGTTCAATTTTCTTAAAAAAAAGTGTAAGCAAAGTGTCGTCTTAAAAATAAAAAGGTTCAATTTTCTAAAAAAATAACACCGTTTGACTGATATTTTTTAACATAAATCGTCGGTCTTGTCTAACAATTATTTGTTTTGTCGATAACAAAAATAAGATATATGTACTTCTTTCCAATCTATACAAGGCTATAATCAAGGTAAATATGATATTAGCATGTAGAAATATTGGGTCAAATAAATGCAAGATGATGTTTATAATTCTGTTTAAAAATGTTTCAGTTTGAAATTTACTTCGATTTGGGAAGAAACAGAACGGATGCTAATGCAGATAGATATTATATTTTCTACTCTTTCCCATTGCCCTCGGTTTGTTAGAAAATCCTTAATAGTTAGTTGAACATGGATTCATGTCTCATATCATCAGTTTGTCATGTCTGATTTCCTGATTCTCAATGCTTAATTGACCAAGCCGACTCAATTCCTGCATCAATATACAAACTTAGAAAGTACAAGACATTGAACATATGTTACGTATAAATTGACACCAGTGCCTTGTACTATAGACAAAAAAAAAACAAAATTATAATCATTAATAACGTTAACTTTGAAACAACCATATATATTATATATTATTTATTATATCTTATATATTATATATTATATATTATATTAGCATACCTATATAAGCACCTGGCACCCCAAGCTGTGGATTATGATTTAAAGTTGAGAAGTAGTATTCGTCCTTTACCCATTCCAAGTAGCGCAGAGCTGTTTTATTGAACAAAATGTACTCAACGAATCCTCTGGAGGCGGCAATGTGGGTCGAACCTCTAACGACTGTGATGCCACCTGGTGGAGGGGATTTTCGAACTCTTGGTCGTCCCTTTTGCGGAGGCCAGTGGTATCGAAACCAGTCCAAGTGTCTACTGAAATTTGAAAATCAATGTAAATATGTCAAATACATTTATAATTAGATACATATTATATATAAATGCATTGATAGTAGCACATCATGCTAAAATGTATACACATATTTTTGTGTACCATTAATCATTTCACTGAACCATTGAGAGAATTTGCTGGACTTAACACAGTCTCTTTTGTTGGAAGAGTGTTATGTTTCGTCATCAAATTTGCTCATATGTCGGCGTATCACATACAATTAACTTAAAAATACAGGAAGCATTTAACTGTTTTTCATAAGGTTTGTATATTCAAATAAAGTTCTAACTTCAAAAGCGATTGATAGTAAATATCAAATGTCATTCATGTAATTCGAAGAGAATGTCTTCTGTATTTACTTTGAAGTGTAGATCTTCATTTGCCATCATAAAGTTTGCTCTTTTTACATAGCCTTGTGACAAAATGGTAATTATATATGCTTACTCGCGAATTGTTCCATCTATGTCATTTAATCCGTTATATGCTCTTAGTATCTGCACCAGCTCCCAGTTGGTTTTCAATGGAAAGTCCTGTCCAGTAAGATTGATAAAATATTTCCATTTTTTATACTTCCAGAGATCCCTTAAACATTTCAGCTCGGCCTGAAGCACAGAGAACTTACCCCAACGTACGTCCGCAGATGTTGATGACACGAAAACATGAGTGTAACACTTTGTGAGGCCCTGCAAAGTTTCCTTAAATATTTTTGAGGCTTTGGTATCGATATGAAAACAGTAATAGTTTTGAGGCCGATAGATAGCCCGAAGTAATCTTATTGCTTGCTCTATGTCTTTATACACAAGAATGCTAAAGGCTATGGGGAAACTCAGTTCAGTCTCTGTTACCTTAGGTGAACATTGGGTAAACCGAAGACGAAAATCAGTGCAGTTTTTAGACAAGTTATACAAACTCATCTCAAAATTACTGTTTCTCTTGTAACAGTCTCTGCATTGATTTGTTTCCGGCTCATCCGCCCTGTCCAAGTTAAAGAATGTCTCGCATTTCACCTCAACATCGTAATGATATGTGGAAAGGGAGCTTCCATTGACGTTGAAATGTTGCAGTTTTTCACACATTCCTTCTTGTCGCTTGCCTTTCCAGAACTTGAATCGGTTAAACCCAGAGGAGTAATGGTAATAAAATATGGAAACTATTACAACTAATTGCATAACTGCTACCAGCCTGTACTTATATTTTAGACATAGATGCAAAAATATGGTGCAGACGTTAGAAACCCTGTCACGTGCCATGGATTACCGTCCTTAATCTTCTGTTCAACCTAAAATGAGCATAATTGGCACATTAAAAACTACACAAATATACAAATTAGTTATATAGTCTACATACGGATTTATATGTCATCACTCATGAACATCTACATTCAAACAAAAGATTTAACATGTTAGGAAATTTTAAACTTGCGGTCTCAGAGTTGTCTCAAAGTTGGTCTTCCACTCTTTTTATTAATATTAAAACCATGTTTAGATATGCCTGAGAGAAAGACCTAAGACCTTAAATATGAAATCACTCTCGATTATTGTATTATCATCGTGGGTGACTCAGGCTTAACTGATAAACAATAAAACTCCGGTTTAGCGACCACCTCAATGTAACGACCACATTTTCACGGTGCAAATTAACTTTTGCCCTTTACGTCAGACCTCGTTCAGACGAACACCTCGAAAATGCGACCCCCTTTATTCGGGTCCCGTCGGTGGTCGTAATGTTGAGGTTTCACTTTATTTCCCAATACTAGCTAAATTATTTAATTTTTTTATCCTATATATCTGCCATGTCGGGTTGTATATTGATATTGCTGAGTTTATACCTTAAACTTGATTTAAAGAATTTGTAGAGCTATTTGTTTACGTTAAGCTTCTAAACAAATTTGGTTAATATCAGTTCATGTGAGACAATGAGGTAGTAAATTAAATAAAAAAATATTGTTTGGCAAGGACTGTTCCGGGGACCCCTAGTTCTTACATATCCCACAAAAGCGAGTTACTATTCACTCACTTTACCGATAATTTTAAGATCGATCATATACTTATACTCAAATGGTCTTCTCTTCCTCTGATTGTGCATGTGTTTCTTTGTAAACACTTTATTTTTATTTTGCTCATTTATCACAAATATTGACCAGTTATTGATTTAGGACCAGGCTTGTCACCACAGGACAATTGAGTCACTATAATCTATCATCAAAACATTTAGTTTAATTCTGGTGTCGCATTTTATGTTATAAAAAATATCATAAATAATTTAATATAACTAGATTCATGTATTTTATAAATCAAATCATCCGTTCTTCACCAGTACAGACGTGTACAGTGCATAAAAATAATTAACATTAACATACTTTAAATACAGTTATTCAAGTAAAAGTTCTTAGGCGACTAACTTAATTCAATAATAAATGAATCATTCAGATTGCGCATTTAATAATAATTTAATAATAATTGAGTAATTAATATATATATATATATATATATATATATATATATATATATATATATATATAACCCTGAAGAAAAACATTACTGCAAATTCACGATAAACTGTTTCACTGGATACGAACCGATCCTCAGGCGAATGTTATATATATATATATATATATATATATATATATATATATGTAAATAAAATCCATCATGTTCAATACATTTTAATTATAATTTAATGAATTATGTATAAGACTATCATCCCGTGCCGTTATCTGGGGTTAACCTATAAGCATACAATTTTTTTTTAAATGAACCAAACGTCTCTATTTACCTTTGCTTACAAACACTGTTAATCTAACATCAAACAACTAGGAACAAGGTGGTAAAACGTGGTAAAATCTTCTTTTTTTATACAATAGTCCAACAGACATATTTCCTCTTCGCTTAGGGAAAAATATATTGTAATTCTGTAAAGGACATTGTGAAACCCCCAACGGTATAAACACCGGGCCTGCTGGTAATGTATGACATTGTGAAACCCCCAACAATATAAACACCAGGCCTGTTCGTAATGTACATAATTTTATGTGTAAATTCCTTATTGTGCCAAACTCATGCGTGGTTTCATTTATAGAAAAAATAAGTTTCGGCTTGTTAATGGCCTTAGCCTGAAATGGGCTCAGGGTAAGTTTATGACCTAACCCTGTTATGAACCTTTGGTTTTTTATGACCTTACCCTGTACTGAGCCTCGATTAGTTTTTGACCTTACACTCTAATGAGTCTCGATTGTTTATAAGATATCCCTGTATCGACCCTAGTGTAATGAACTTAGGTTTGTTTATGACCTAACCCTGTAACGAGCGTCAGGTTGTTAGTGACCTTACCCTGTACCGAGCATCGGTTTTTTTATGACCTAACCCGTTTATGAGCCTAGGATTGTTTATGACCTTACCCTGTACTGAGCCTCGGGTTGTTTTTGACCTTACACTGTAATGATTCTCAGGTTGTTCATGATTTAACCCTGTACTGAGCTTACTGCATGTAATGAGCCTCGGGTTATTTATGATCTAACCCTATATAAAGCCAACCGCAATGAGTCTAGGGTTCTATATGGCCTAACCATGTACTAAGCCAAGTTTAATGAACTTCGGGTTGTTTATGACCTAACCCTATACAAAGCCAACCGGAATGAGCCTAGGGTTGTTTATGGCCTAACCCTGTACTACGCCTTATGTAATGAGTCTCAGGATGTTTATGACAAAACCGTGTACAAAGCCTAGTGTAATGAGTCTCGAGTTGTTTATGACCGAACCCTGTACTAAGGCTACTGCAGTGAGCCCAGGGTTGTTTATGATTAAGCCTGCAATAAACCTCGGATTGCTTATGATCTAATCCTGTAATGAGCCAGGCCTTGTATATAAACTAGTCCTAAAATGAGTCTAGGGTTGTTTATGACCTACCCCTGTAATATGCCTATTGTGATGAGCCTTTAGTTTTTTTTATCTAACCCAGTACTGAGCCCAGTGTAATGAGCCTGGTGTGTTAATTTATGACCTTACCCTGTAATTAGCCCAGTGTAATTAACATAGGGTCATTTTTCGACTAACCCTGTACAAAGCCTAGTGTAATGAGCCTAGGGTTGTTGAAGACTTTAGCCTGGAATAAACCCCGGATTGTTTATTATCGTATCCTGTAATGAGCCAGGTGTTGCATCTAACACAGTCCTGAAATGGGTCCAGGATTATTTATGACCTAACCCTGTACTGGGCCTAGTGTAATGAGCGTCGGTCCTTTATGAAGTAAGCCTTTACTGAGCCCAGTGTAACGAGCTTCGGGTTGTTTATGGCCTTAGCCCATACGGAGCCTATTGTAATGAGTCTAGGGTTGTTTATGACATAGCCTGCAATTAACCTGGGGTTGTTTATGACCTAACCTTGTTAATAGCGTTGGGTTGTTAATGACCTTACCCTGCACTGAGCCCAATGAAAAGAGCCTCGGGTCTTTTATCACCTAACCCTGTACTTAACCCAGTGAAATGAGCTTCGGGTTGTTTATGATCTAACCCTGTACTACTCATAGTGTAATGATCCTCGGGTTGTTTATGACCTAATCCTGTAACGAGCGTAAGTTTGTTAATGACCTTAGCCTGAACCGAGTATCGGTTTTCTTTATGACCTAACCCGATTATGAGCCTTGGGTTGTTTATGACCTAAACCTATACTGAGCCTAGTGTTATGAGCCAAGACTGTTTATGACCTAACCCTGTACTGAGCCTAGTGTAATGAGCCTCGGTCCTTAATGACCTAACCCTGTACTGAACCCAGTGTAACAAGCTTCGGGTTGTTTATTGCCTAAGCCTTTACTGAGCCTATTGTAATGAGTCTAGGGTTGTTTATGACATAGCCTGCAATTAATCTGGGGTTGTTCATGACCTAACTTTGTTATGAGC
Source organism: Sipunculus nudus (assembly GCA_026874595.1). Taxonomy (NCBI): domain Eukaryota; kingdom Metazoa; phylum Annelida; class Sipuncula; order Golfingiida; family Sipunculidae; genus Sipunculus; species Sipunculus nudus. Next base: position 58,273,364 of record CM049322.1, on the reverse strand, counting down.
GTCGGGTTGTTTATGACCTTACCCTGTACTGAACACATGTAATGAGCTTCGGGTTGTTTATGAGTGTTTAGGAGTGTTTGTGACATTAGCCTGCAACAAACGTCATAGTGGAATGACCTTTTGGTTGTTGATGACCTTAGCATGCAATAAACGTCTTGTTGTTTTTGATCTAAGCCTGTAATAAGCCAGGTGTTGTATATAACCTTGTCCTGAAACGAGTCTAGGGTTGTTTATGACATAGTCTTGTAATGAGCTTCTTGTTGTTCATGACCTAACCCACTTGGTCTGGGGTTGTTTATGACCTAACTCTGTAATGAGCCTCGGGTTTTTTTTCGGCTTTACCTTGTAATGAGCCTCGGGTTGTTTATGACCTAACCCTGTACAGAGCTTCGGGTTGTGAATGGCCTATCCCTGGATTAAGCCTCGGGTCGTGTATACCCTTACCCTGTATTTAGCCTCATTGTTGTGTATGGCCTAACCCTGAATTGATCATCCGGTTGATTAGGTTGTTTATGACCTTAACTTGTACTAAGCCTAGTGTAACGATCTTCGGGGTTTTTATGACATAATCCTGTAATTATCCTGGTTGTTTCTATGACCTAAACTGTACTAAACAAAGGGTTGTTTGCGGCCAAACCCTGAACTAAGCTTCGGGCTGTTTATGCCGTAACCCTATACAGAGCCTCGGGTTGTTTATCATAATACTCTGTAATTAGCTTCGGGTTGTTTATGGCCTAACCCTGTATTGATCCTTCAGTTGATCATGGCCGAACCCTGTACTCAGCCATATGTTGTTTATGACCTTACCATGTACTGAGCCTAGTGTATCGATCTTCGGGTTTTTATGACCTAACCCTGTCCTAAGCCTAGGATTGTCTGACCTAACCTTCTACTGAGCCTAGTGTAATAAGCCTTTGGTTGTTGATGACCTTAGGCTGCAAATAACCACTGGTTGGTAATGATCTAACGTGTAATGAGCCAGATGTTGTATATAATCTAGTCCTGAGATGAGTTCAGGGTTGTTTATGACATAGTCCTGTAATGAGCACTGTGTTGTTCATGACCTAGCCCACTAGGCTTGGGTTGTTTATGACCTAACCCCGTAATGAGTCTCGGGTTGTTTATTGCCTTAGCCTGGACTGAGCCTCGGGTTGATTATGTCCTAACCCTGTATTGATCATCCGCTTGCTTATGGCCTAACACTGTACTGTGCCTCGGGTTGTTTATGACCGTACCCTGTACTGAGCCTTGTGTAATGATCTTCGTTTTTTATGACCTTACCCTGTCCTAAGCCTAGTGTTGTTTATGCCCGTAACACTGTACTAAACTTAGGGTTGTTTACGGCCTAACCCCGTAATGAGTCTCGCGTTTTTTATGGCTTAATCCAGTAATGAGTCTTGGGTTGTTTATGACCTAACCCCGTAAGGAGTCTCGGGTTGTTTATGATCTAACCCTGTAATGAGCCTCGCATTGTTTATGACTAAACCCCGTAATGAGTCTCGGGTTGTTTATGACCTAATCCTGTACAGACCTTCGAGTTGTTTATGGCCTTACACTTGAGTAAGCCATGGGTTGAGTAGGTCCTAATCCTGTATTCAGCCTTGAGATGATGATGGCCTAACAATGTATTGATCATCCGCTTGATTATGGCCTCACACTGTACCGTGCCTCGGCTTTTTTATGATCCTACCCTGTACTGAGCCTAGTGTAATGACCTTACTTTGCAATAATCCTCGCTTTGTTTATGACGTAACACTGTACTGAACTTGGGATTGTTTACGGCCTAACCCTGTACTAAGCTTCAGGCTGTTTATCCCGTTACCCTGTTCTGAGCCGCGGCTTCTTTATGACCTTTTTTATGGGGCTTGGTTTGTTTATGAACTTTCCCTGTACTGAGCTTCGTTTTTTTTTGTACTGACACTATAATGAGGCTCGGGTTGCTCATGACCTAACCCTGTTATTAGCCATAGGTTGTTTGTAACCTTACCCTGTTCTGAGCCTGGGGTTGTTTTTGACATTTTACTGTAAAGATTTTCGGGGTGTTTATGACCTAACCCTGTATTGAGCCTAGTGTAATGAGTGTCAAGTAGTTTAATACCTAAGCCTTTACTAATGAACCTGTGGTTGTTGATGACCTTAGCGTGCAATAAATATCGGGTTGTTTATGATCTTATCCTGTACTTAGCCAGGTGTTGTATAAAACCTTGTCCTGAAATGAGTCCTGGGTTGGTTATGACCTACGGCCTAGTGTACTGAGCCTTGGGGTATTTATGACCTTAGCCTGCAATAACCCTCGGGTTGTTTATGATCTAATCCTTTATTGAGTCATGTGTTGCGTATAAATCAGTCCTTGACCTGTTCTGAGCCTCGGGTTGTCTATGGCCTAAAACTGTACTGAACCTCGGGTTGTTTATGGCATAACCCTGTATTGATCCTCCGGGTGATCAAGGCCTAACCCTGTAATGAGCCTGATGTTGTTTATGCCCTTACCATGTACTGAGCCTAGTGTTATGGTTTCCTGGTCTTTATGACCTAACCCTGTACTAGGTCTAGGCTTGTTTATGACCGAACTCTATACTGAGTCTGGGGTTATTGATGATCTAACCCTGCAATGAGCCTCGTGTTGTTTTTAACCTAACCCTGTAATGAGCCTCGGTTTTTTTTACAACTTTACCCTGTATTTATCTTCGGGTTGTTTATTGCCTAACCCTGGACTGAGGCTCGGGTTGTTTATGTTCTAACCCTGTATTTTTCCTCCCAGTTGTTTATGGCTTAACCCTGTATTGATCCTCCGGTTGATTATGGCCTAACAGTGAGCCTCGGGTTGTTTATGACCTTCCCCTGTACTGAGCCTAGTGTAATGATCTTCGGGGTTTTTTATGACCAAACCCTGTACTAAGCCTAGGGTTGTTTATGACCTCACCCTGTAATGAGCCTCGCTTTATTTATGACCTTACACTGTACTGAACTTTGGCTTGTTTATGGCTAAACCCTCTACTGAGCCTAGTGCAATGAGTCTCGGGTTGTTTATGACCTTAGCCTGCAATCAACCTCTAGTTGTTTATGATCTAATCCTATATTGAGCCAGGTGTTGTATATAACCTTGTCTTGACAAAAGTCCAGGGTTGTTTATGACACAGCCTTGTACTGAGCCACGAGTTATATATGCCCTACAGCTGTACCGAGCCTAGGGTTATATAAGACCTAACCCTGTTATGAGCTTCGGGTTCTTTATGACCTAACACTATACTGAACCTATAGTTGTTTATGACCTAAATCTGTACTGATCATCAGGTCGTTTATGACCCAAACGTATAATGGGCCTCCGTTTGTTTATTAACCCTAACATTGTACTGAGGCTATGGTTGTTTATGACCTAACCGCGTACTGAGCCTCGGGATCTTTATGACCTTACCCTCGAATAATCCTCTGATGTGTTTATGTTCTTATCGCTAGAGAGTTACCGGTTTTCTCTTGGCTTACCTTTAATGAATGTCGGGTGTTTGTGATCGCATGTCCCTGATTTTTGGATTGTCTGTGACCTTTAATCCAGTGATCGGGGAGATTTTGATATTATATCCAGTCAGCGTCGGGTTGTATGTAATCTAGGGTCCTCAATAACTCTGGTACTATTTTAGTAGTTTTTTTTTTATAACGATGAGGGGAACAAAACATATAGCAGCCTTATAACTAAAGCCATATTCACCTTAACAGAAAATACCTTCTCCACATGATGTCATATCTCTATAAGGATGGGTCGCCTTTGATCCAACGAGCATATTTGAACACTTAAGCCAAGTCCAACATACCTATATTTTTATTTGTGTTAGACGTTTTCACACTGAGACCAATCATAATGCTAATGAATATTCAGCAGATAAGAAGGGCCGAATTGCATTGTCGCTCATTGTAATGCAGCGTTCAGATTCTCTGTGTACGCAGTGCTAAATAATAAGCTGTTAATACCTTAGTATGTACATATTTAGAACTCCTCTATAAAAAAGGTATGAAATTGCCCTCATTAGACAACAAGAAAAGGGGGTACCACAACTAACAAAACCGAGGCATGATACTGAGCGTCATGCAGAACATGACCAACACAAAAACCTATTTAAAACAACATCTATACTAACGATGACGTCATCGTTAATGTTATTTTAGACGTTGTTGCTGTCCAAAAACAAAGAGAGTTATTAATGAATATGTTCATAAACCTTATCTTAATCTACAGAACATAATATAAATAAATATGCGATAACATAAATGGCACCTTGAAAAATCGGACATCTTGTATTGTTAATAAAGCCGATATCAAAATCTGTACAAAGCCATGATTGCCACATATTTTCCGTTGATGACGTCTTTAGATGTCGGGCTTACTGGCTGAATATCGGAGAAATGACAAGATGGTTGTCTAAAAAACTTACTTAGTATACTTAAATCAAAAATATCAAATATCCCTATACACACCGTAAAGAATAATATATAACATTCATGGATTGCCGGACAAAATTATAAGAGTATATCAGAAACTTAATAAATACCATATCAATGTACGCCTATATAGATGCACAAGATGTAAGATGTATTTCTGCCTATTATAAGTGGCTTTTAGAATACATCCATAGTTGTATTTAATTTTAATACATTTAGGGAATTTCAGTAAGTGAGGTCTAATAGCTTGAAATTATTTCAAAGTATATATATATATATATATATATATATATATATATATGTATGTGTGTATATATATATATAATGTGCCACATACAGTTAGTTTGTAGTACAGAACTGTTATATATTTATGTATATTATAATTAATGGTACAGCCGTGTTAGTCTGTAGTCGAAATGTAGATTAAGAGAAAGAGTCACGCCTTTTAGATAGACTAACTTGTTTATTAATGCACGAGCTTCCGAATCACACAGACCTTTTCGTCAGGTGGTCTAATGTGCGTCACTCTCTCTGTTTACCTATATATGTATCTGTATATATATATATATTTATATATATATATATATATATATATATATATATATATAAATACACATTTGAATTATGTGTTGTTTAGCCTATCTCATACTATATAATTTCCTCAACTAAGTATATATACATATATATATATATTTATATATATATATATATATATATATATATATATATGTAATTATACATATATAAACTCAAACGCCTTCATAATGAGCAAAATTTTATTAAGTAATAAAAGCTGCACATATTAAATGCTATACCTATCCAATAATTGGCAGTTGCAATAAAATGCCAAAAATAATACAATTATAATAAAACGGATTGCTTCGTACAACGGGGGTCGTATTTCCGGTGTAACATATTTAATCTGCTTCGTACGAAGGTTCCCGACCTCCAGGTCAGCGTTCTTAACAAGTGTTACATAACACTAACATAAACATTGAGGTGGTCATAATGGCCAAGTTTTAGGCCGCTATACTGACCTATACCATATGAGTATATAGAATATAACCAGGACAACAGCTGCAAATGTTCAATCGAAGGACCAGGGCCTATAGTCACTATAATGCTCACTGTGTAATGATTAACTGGTGTTAATTAACAAAGATTCACTGGAAATAATAAACTACGATGCTAGACCCCCGTCGCAAGAAGCGGGTCCCTTCCTTTTCCCATGTACAGGTACCACGGTCGCTCTAGTGCGCTGAACTGGGGGGGGGGGGGGGGGGGGGGCTCGGATCCCGTCTCACGTTGTGACCCAAAACATGGTGATCTATGCCTGAGTAGGGTGAAGCTTGAGGAAACTCTGGTGGAAGTCCGTAGCGATTCTGACGTTCAATCGGTAGTCGAACTTGGGTATAGGGGCGAAAGACAAATCGAACCATCTAGTAGCTGGTTCCACCCGAGGTTTTCCTCAGCATATATATATATATATATATATATATATATATATATATATATATATATATATACCCATTTTATGAGCGGGTCTGCGAATTTAGTGGTGGTTTCTAATAGACTACTGTATGATGAATGCGCAATCAAACTCAGTAGGACTAATTTCTAATTAAATGAATTGCTGTCAGATAACTGTCGAATTTATTGTTAATTTATTCAGTTAATTTATCATTCCATTATTCATTCTTATTTTTGTTGGAGTATTACCTGATTAAGCATTGTGCTGCGTTTGTTAAAATTTACCTATCTATCTATCTATCTATCTATCTATCTATCTATCTATCTATATATATATATATATATATATATATATATATATATATATATATATATCTGGACATTCTGCCCACAGAAGGGGGGTGGCCTTAGTAGGGAGATTTTGAATTTCGAAATATACTTATTTACTAGCATCAACACAAAAATTTATATTATATATTTTTTTCCAACAAAAAAATCTTTAAATTTTCTAACCAAACTTTAAAGACTAGAACACAGCTTACATACCTGTACGTGGTTGGTGGTGTAATGGTTAGGGCGCTGGACTAGATGAATTCCATATGTTCATTTGATGTTGTATGGTCGGATATTTAATACCGGTTCAGAACCTTTGATAACTGATGTTCAGATATTAACAGTGATAAATGACGCAAGCAGCTGGTAAAATATTGGACCCGGTCTAGATGACACAGATTTTGCCAAACGGCCAATGATATTTGATATAATATATATTGAATGTCTAAAAAAAGGGTTACCCTTATAGCCCACTAATAGCCAATTATACTCTTTCTAACACCCCTGTTCATGTAATTCTCGCGATTTTTCTTTTATATATATTTTGTACCACTAGAAATTAGCTTTTATCAAAGGAAGTAATGTGGCGATTAATAATCATTCAAATAAACAAGAAGAAACTAATATATTAACTTTGCGAGGCCCTAATGGCGTTGCCATGTCTAAAAAGAGGTGAAAAATGATGGCGTAAGTTCAAGTGGCCGTGTGATGTAGGAAGGACGTATATGTGACGTCACAAACATGTGACAAATAACACTGTGACGTCACTACGAATCCTCACGTGGATTTAGTTTTAATCGTTCATCTTAGGTTGTCACTGATATGTCGCTATAGCGTACATCTGTTCATTCATATTTCTTTCTGAATTAGTCGTATGGAATCCATACAAGGGAGGGTATTTTTTGTGCGGTTAGATAATCCATAGTCTTAGATATTCTGATTTGCGTCTTGGTAAATTAAGGTATAAGCTTAAGTCCATTGTATAAAAAAAAGTATCAGATGGACAGGCTTGGTTGAATGCAGCGCCGATGTCTGTTTAATCTTAGCTTCATACATGCATAGAAAGAACAACGATGATGAGTGGCCTCGATAAATTTTAATATTTATTAATATGAGTGATCAAGCGCAGTTTGTTTTTTTTTTTATCCATTTTACCCGACGGTAACTATATTTACTTTTTTAAGGAATACTTCACCTATCGCTGTACATTCGACACCTACTCCGGTTAAGCGTGGCTGTATGTGCGTATGGTATGTTTCAGAAGAACATGTATGTCAACCATCACAATGAATCCAGACAACCGAGGCATCTTAAAAGACTGGTTTTGTTATCGTCGAGTGGCTTGGCCAACATTCCACATTGTCAGTCTTGTTTTAGTCAGGTCGAGCTGAGGTCTTGTTTCGAGCAAATTAATGGAATAACCATGTCATTGATCCCTCTCCTTTACTTCAAATTTTAGGCAACTATTAACAACTTGAAGAACACTGACGATTGATAAGCAAACATTACAGGGCTAATATTCATACTTTAATTCAAAGCACATACACTTTATACATTTTAAACATTTTCTTACTATCTCATATATATATATATATATATATATATATATATATATATATATATATATATATATATGTTACTGAACACACCTATACCGATATATCATACTAAAGAACACACACATACATACACTCACATTTCCTTTATGTACGCTTCGTTTTATATCTTGTTCTGAATCAGGCCCGTTGACTAACGCACATGCGTCCCCCGAGTGTGAAATTATCACTATTATTGGCGCAAACCGATGAATCAACTAAAGAAACACTTATTTTGTGTGATTGAGACGCGGCCTGATAGTACTAGGCGTAACGTTGTATGATTTGTACCTTGCTTTAGATTACTTGGCGTAAATTTTTTTATTTGTATCTTACCTGAGAGTACTGGACGTTACGTTGGTTGATTGGTATCTTGCCTGAGAGTACTGGGCATGACGTTGTTTGATTTGAATCTTGACTGAAATTACTTGGCGTAACGTTGTTTGATTTGAATCTTGACTGAGATTACTTGGCGTAACGTTTTTTTATTTGTATCTTGCCTGAGATTACTTGGCGTAACGTTTTCTTGATTTGTATCTTGCCTGAGAGTACTGGGCTTTACGTTGTTTGATTTGTATCTTGCCTGGGCGTGATGTGGATTGATTTGTACCTTGTATGAGACTACTTGGCGTGGTGTTGTTTGATTTGTACCTTGTATGAGAGTGCTGGCCGTGGTGTTGATTGATTTGTACCTTGTATGAGAGTGCTGGGCGTGAGGTTGATTGATTTGTACCTTGTATGAGAGTGCTAGGCGTGACATTTATTGATTTGTACCTTGTATGAGAGTGCTGGGCTTGATGTTGTTTGATTTGTACCTTGGATGAGAGCACTGGGCGTGATGTTGATTGGTTTGTACCTGGTATGAGAGCACTGGGCGTGATGTTGATTGATTTGTACGTTTTATGAGAGCACTGGGCGTGATGTTGATTGATTTGTACCTTGTATGAGGGCACAGGGCGTGATGTTGTTTGATTTGTACCTTGTATGAGAGTGCTGGGCGTGATGTTGATTGATTTATACCTTGTATGAGAGTGCTGGGCGTGATGTTGATTGATTTGTACCTTGTATGAGAGTGCTGGGCATGATGTTGTTTCATTTGTACCTTGTATGAGAGTACATGGCGTGATGTGGATTGATTTGTACCTTGAATGAGAGTACATGGCGTGATGTTGATTGATTTCTACCTTGTATGAGAGTACTGGGCGTGAAGTGGATTGATTTGTACCTTGTATGAGAGGACTGGGCGTGATGTTGATTGATTTGTACCTTGTATGAGAGGACTGGGCGTGATGTGGATTGATTTGTACCTTGTATGAGAGTACCGGGCGTGATGTGGATTGATTTGTACCTTGTATGAGAGGACTGGGCGTGATGTGGATTGATTTGTACCTTGTATGAGAGTACTGGGCTTGATGTTGATTTATTTGTACCTTGTATGAGAGTACCGGGCGTGATGTGGAATGATTTGTACCTTGTATGAGAGGACTGGGCGTGATGTGGATTGATTTGTACCTTGTATGAGAGGACTGGGCGTGATGTGGATTGATTTGTACCTTGTATGAGAGTACTGGGCGTGATGTGGATTGATTTGTACCTTGTATGAGAGTACTGGGCGTGATGTTGATCGATTTGTACCTTGTATGAGAGTACATGGCGTGATGTTGATTGATTTGTACCTTGTATGAGAGTACCGGGCGTGATGTGGATTGATTTGTCCCTTGTATGAGAGGACTGGGCGTGATGTGGATTGATTTATACCTTGTATGAGAGTACTGGGCGTGAAGTGGATTGATTTGTACCTAGTATGAGAGTACCGGGCGTGATGTGGATTGATTTGTACCTTGTATGAGAGTACTGGGCGTGAAGTGGATTGATTTGTACCTTGTATGAGAGTACTGGGCGTGAAGTGGATTGATTTGTACCTTGTATGAGAGTACTTGGCGTGATGTTGATTGATTTGTACCTAGTATGAGAGTGCTGGGCGTGATGTTGATTGATTTGTACTTTGTATGACAGTACTGGGTGTGATGTTGATTGATTTGTACCTTGTATGAGAGTACTGGGCGTGATGTTGATTTATTTGTATCTTGTATGAGAGTGCTGGGTGTGATGTTGATTGATTTGTACCTTGTATGAGAGTGCTACAGGTGATGTTGATTGATTTGTACCTTGTATGAGAGTGCTGGGCGCGATGTTGATTGATTTGTTCCTTGTATGAGAGTAATGGGCGTGAGACTGATTGATTTGTACCTTGTATGAGAGTACTGGGCGTGAAGTGGATTGATTTGTACCTTGTATGAGAGGACTGGGCGTGATGTTGATTGATTTGTACCTTGTATGAGAGTACTGGGCGTGATGTTGATTTATTTTTACCTTGTATGAGAGTGCTGGGTGTGATGTTGATTGATTTGTACCTTGTATGAGAGTGCTACAGGTGATGTTGATTGATTTGTACCTTGTATGAGAGAGCTGGGCGCGATGTTGATTGATTTGTTCCTTGTATGAGAGTAATGGGCGTGAGGTTGATTGATTTGTACCTTGTATGAGAGTACTGGGCGTGAAGTGGATTGATTTGTACCTTGTATGAGAGGACTGGGCGTGATGTTGATTGATTTGTACCTTGTATGAGAGTACTGGGCGTTAAGTGGATTGATTTGTACCTTGTATGAGAGGACTGGGCGTGATGTTGATTGATTTGTACCTTGTATGAGAGTACCGGGCGTGATGTGGATTGATTTGTACCTTGTATGAGAGTACTGGGCGTGATGTTGATTGATATGTACCTTGTATGAGAGTACTGGGCGTGATGTTGTTTGATTTGTACCTAGTATGAAAGTACTGGGCGTGATGTTGATTGATTTGTACCTTGTATATAGAGTGCTGGGCGTGATGTTGATTGATTTGTACTTTGTATGACAGTACTGGGCGTGACGTTGTTTGATTTGTACCTTGTATGAGAGTGCTGGGCGCGATGTTGATTGATTTGTTCCTTGTATGAGAGTACTGGGCGTGATGTTGATTGATTTGTACCTTGTTTGAGAGTGCTACAGGTGATGTTGATTGATTTGTACCTTGTATGAGAGTGCTGGGCGCGATGTTGATTGATTTGTTCCTTGTATGAGAGTGCTGGGTGTGATGTTGATTGATTTGTACCTTGTATGAGAGTACTGTGCGTGATGTTGATAGATTTGTACCGTGTATGAGAGTGCTGGGCGTGATGTTGATTGATATGTACCTAGGGTACTTGGCGTGATGTTGATTGATTTGTACCTTGTATGAGAGTACTGGGCGTGATGTTGATTGATTAGTACCTTGCATATAGAGTACTGGGCGTGACGTTGTTTGATTTGTACCTTGTATGAGAGTACTGGGCGTGACGTTGTTTGATTTGTACCTTGTATGAGAGTACATGGCGTGATGTGGATTGATTTGTACCTTGTATGAGAGTACATGGCGTGATGTGGATTGATTTGTACCTTGTATGAGAGTACCTGGCGTGAAGTGGATTAATTTGTACCTTGCATGAGAGTACTGGGCGTGATGTGGATTGATTTGTACCTTGCATGAGAGTAATGGGCGTGATATGGATTGATTTGTACCTTATATGAGAGTACTGGGCGTGATGTTGATTGATTTGTTCCTAGTATGAGAGTACTGGCCGTGATGTTGATTGATTTGTACGTTATATGAGAGTGCTGGGCGTGATGTTGTTTGATTTGTACCTTGTATGAGAGTGCTGGCCGTGGTGTTGATTGATTTGTACCTTGTATGAGAGTGCTGTGCGTGAGGTTGATTGATTTGTACCTTGTATGAGAGTGCTAGGCGTGACATTTATTGATTTGTACCTTGTATGAGAGTGCTGGGCTTGATGTTGTTTGATTTGTACCTTGGATGAGAGTGCTGGGAGTGATGTTGATTGATTTGTACCGTGTATGAGAGTACTGGGCGTGATGTTGATTGATTTGTACCTTGTATGAGAGTACTGGGCGTGATGTTGATTGATTTGTACCTTGTATGAGAGTACTGTTCGTGATGTGGATTGATTTGTACCTTGTATGAGAGTACTGGGCGTGATGTGGATTGATTTGTACCTTGTATGAGAGTACTGGGCGTGATGTTGATTTATTTGTACCTTGTATGAGAGTGCTGGGCGTGATGTTGATTGATTTGTACCTTGCATGAGAGTACTGGGCGTGATGTTGATTGATTTGTACCTTGTTTGAGAGTGCTGGGCGTGATGTTGATTGATTTGTACCTTGTATGAGAGTGCTGGGCGTGATGTTGTTTGATTTGTACCTTGTATGAGAGTAATGGGCGTGAGGTTGATTGATTTGTACCTTGTATGAGAGTAAATGGCGTGATGTGGATTGATTTGTACCTTTTATGAGAGTACTGGGCGTGATGTTGATTGATTTGTACCTTGTATGAGAGTACTGGGCGTGATGTTGTTTGATTTGTACCTTGTATGAGAGTACTGGGCGTGATGTTGATTGATTTGTACGTTTTATGAGAGTGCTGGGCGTGATGTTGATTGATTTGTACCTTGTTTGAGGGCACAGGGCGTGATGTTGTTTGATTTGTACCTTGTATGAGAGTGCTGGGCGTGATGTTGATTGATTTATACCTTGTATGAGAGTGCTGGGCGTGATGTTGATTGATTTGTACCTTGTATGAGAGTGCTGGGCGTGATGTTGTTTGATTTGTACCTTGTATGAGAGTACATGGCGTGATGTGGATTTATTTGTTCCTTGTATGAGAGTGCACGGTGTGATGTTGATTGATTTGTACCTTGTATGAGAGTACTGGGCGTGATGTTGATTGATTTGTACCTTGTATGAGAGTGCTGGGCGCGATGTTGATTGATTTGTTCCTTGTATGAGAGTAATGGGCGTGAGGTTAATTGATTTGTACCTTTTATGAGAGTGCTAGGCGTAACGTTTATTAATTTGTACCTTATTTGGGAGTACTGGGCGTGATGTTGATTGATTTGTACCTTGTATGAGAGTGCTGGGCTGGATGTTGTTTGATTTGTACCTTGTATGAGAGTACTGGGCGTGATCTTGATTGATTTGTACCGTGTATGAGAGTGCTGGGCGTGATGTTGATTGATTTGTACCTAGGGTACTTGGCGTGATGTTGATTGATTTGTACCTTGTATGAGAGTACTGGGCTTGATGTTGTTTGATTTGTACCTTGCATATAGAGTACTGGGCGTGACGTTGTTTGATTTGTACCTTGTATGAGAGTACTGGGCGTGAGGTTGATTGATTTGTTCCTTGTATGAGAGTAATGGGCGTGAGGTTGATTGATTTGTACCTTGTATGAGAGTACTGGGCGTGAAGTGGATTGATTTGTACCTTGTATGAGAGGACTGGGCGTGATGTTGATTGATTTGTACCTTGTATGAGAGTACTGGGCGTGAAGTGGATTGATTTGTACCTTGTATGAGAGGACTGGGCGTGATGTTGATTGATTTGTACCTTGTATGAGAGTACCGGGCGTGATGTGGATTGATTTGTACCTTGTATGAGAGTACTGGGCGTGATGTTGATTGATATGTACCTTGTATGAGAGTACTGGGCGTGATGTTGTTTGATTTGTACCTAGTATGAGAGTACTGGGCGTGATGTTGATTGATTTGTACCTTGTATATAGAGTGCTGGGCGTGATGTTGATTGATTTGTACTTTGTATGAGAGTACTGGGCGTGACGTTGTTTTATTTGTACCTTGTATGAGAGTGCTGGGCGCGATGTTGATTGATTTGTTCCTTGTATGAGAGTACTGGGCGTGATGTTGATTGATTTGTACCTTGTATGAGAGTGCTACAGGTGATGTTGATTGATTTGTACCTTGTATGAGAGTGCTGGGCGCGATGTTGATTGATTTGTTCCTTGTATGAGAGTGCTGGGTGTGATGTTGATTGATTTGTACCTTGTATGAGAGTACTGGGCGTGATGTTGATAGATTTGTACCGTGTATGAGAGTGCTGGGCGTGATGTTGATTGATATGTACCTAGGGTACTTGGCGTGATGTTGATTGATTTGTACCTTGTATGAGAGTGCTGGGCGTGATGTTGATTGATTAGTACCTTGCATATAGAGTACTGGGCGTGACGTTGTTTGATTTGTACCTTGTATGAGAGTACTGGGCGTGACGTTGTTTGATTTGTACCTTGTATGAGAGTACATGGCGTGATGTGGATTGATTTGTACCTTGTATGAGAGTACATGGCGTGATGTGGATTGATTTGTACCTTGTATGAGAGTACTGGGCGTGAAGTGGATTAATTTGTACCTTGCATGAGAGTACTGGGCGTGATGTGGATTGATTTGTACCTTGCATGAGAGTAATGGGCGTGATATGGATTGATTTGTACCTTATATGAGAGTACGGGGCGTGATGTTGATTTATTTGTTCCTAGTATGAGAGTACTGGCCGTGATGTTGATTGATTTGTACGTTATATGAGAGTGCTGGGCGTGATGTTGTTTGATTTGTACCTTGTATGAGAGTGCTGGCCGTGGTGTTGATTGATTTGTACCTTGTATGAGAGTGCTGGGCGTGAGGTTGATTGATTTGTACCTTGTATGAGAGTGCTAGGCGTGACATTTATTGATTTGTACCTTGTATGAGAGTGCTGGGCTTGATGTTGTTTGATTTGTACCTTGGATGAGAGTGCTGGGAGTGATGTTGATTGATTTGTACCGTGTATGAGAGTACTGGGCGTGATGTTGATTGATTTGTACCTTGTACGAGAGTACTGGGCGTGATGTTGATTGATTTGTACCTTGTATGAGAGTACTGTTCGTGATGTGGATTGATTTGTACCTTGTATGAGAGTACTGGGCGTGATGTGGATTGATTTGTACCTTGTATGAGAGTACTGGGCGTGATGTTGATTTATTTGTACCTTGTATGAGAGTGCTGGGCGTGATGTTGATTGATTTGTACCTTGCATGAGAGTACTGGGCGTGATGTTGATTGATTTGTACCTTGTTTGAGAGTGCTGGGCGTGATGTTGATTGATTTGTACCTTGTATGAGAGTGCTGGGCGTGATGTTGTTTGATTTGTACCTTGTATGAGAGTAATGGGCGTGAGGTTGATTGATTTGTACCTTGTATGAGAGTAGATGGCGTGATGTGGATTGATTTGTACCTTTTATGAGAGTACTGGGCGTGATGTTGATTGATTTGTACCTTGTATGAGAGTACTGGGCGTGATGTTGTATGATTTGTACCTTGTATGAGAGTACTGGGCGTGATGTTGATTGATTTGTACGTTTTATGAGAGTGCTGGGCGTGATGTTGATTGATTTGTACCTTGTTTGAGGGCACAGGGCGTGATGTTGTTTGATTTGTACCTTGTATGAGAGTGCTGGGCGTGATGTTGATTGATTTATACCTTGTATGAGAGTGCTGGGCGTGATGTTGATTGATTTGTACCTTGTATGAGAGTGCTGGGCGTGATGTTGTTTGATTTGTACCTTGTATGAGAGTACATGGCGTGATGTGGATTTATTTGTTCCTTGTATGAGAGTGCACGGTGTGATGTTGATTGATTTGTACCTTGTATGAGAGTACTGGGCGTGATGTTGATTGATTTGTACCTTGTATGAGAGTGCTGGGCGCGATGTTGATTGATTTGTTCCTTGTATGAGAGTAATGGGCGTGAGGTTAATTGATTTGTACCTTTTATGAGAGTGCTAGGCGTAACGTTTATTAATTTGTACCTTATTTGAGAGTACTGGACGTGATGTTGATTGATTTGTACCTTGTATGAGAGTGCTGGGCTGGATGTTGTTTGATTTGTACCTTGTATGAGAGTACTGGGCGTGATGTTGATTGATTTGTACCGTGTATGAGAGTGCTGGGCGTGATGTTGATTGATTTGTACCTAGGGTACTTTGCGTGATGTTGATTGATTTGTACCTTGTATGAGAGTACTGGGCTTGATGTTGTTTGATTTGTACCTTGCATATAGAGTACTGGGCGTGACGTTGCTTGATTTGTACCTTGTATGAGAGTACTGGGCGTGAGGTTGATTGATTTGTACCTTTTATGAGAGTGCTAGGCGTAACATTTATTAATTTGTACCTTATTTGAGAGTACTGTGCGTGATGTTGATTGATTTGTACCTTGTATGAGAGTGCTGGGATTGATGTTGTTTGATTTGTACCTTGTATGAGAGTACTGGGCGTGATGTTGATTGATTTGTACCGTGTATGAGAGTGCTGGGCGTGATGTTGATTGATTTGTACCTAGGGTACTTGGCGTGATGTTGATTGATTTGTACCTTGTATGAGAGTACTGGGCTTGATGTTGTTTGATTTGTACCTTGCATATAGAGTACTGGGCGTGACGTTGTTTGATTTGTACCTTGTATGAGAGTACTGGGCGTGAGGTTGCTTGATTTGTACCTTTTATGAGAGTGCTAGGCGTAACGTTTAATAATTTGTACCTTATTTGAGAGTACTGGGCGTGATGTTGATTGATTTGTACCTTGTATGAGAGTGCTGGGCTTGATGTTGTTTGATTTGTACCTTGTATGAGAGTACTGGGCGTGATGTTGATTGATTTGTACCGTGTATGAGAGTGCTGGGCGTGATGTTGATTGATTTGTACCTAGGGTACTTGGCGTGATGTTGATTGATTTGTACCTTGTATGAGAGTACTGGGCTTGATGTTGTTTGATTTGTACCTTGCATATAGAGTACTGGGCGTGACGTTGTTTGATTTGTACCTTGTATGAGAGTGCTGGGCGTGACATTTATTGATTTGTACCTTGTATGAGAGTGCTGGGCTTGATGTTGTTTGATTTGTTCCTTGTATGAGAGTACTGGGCGTGATGTTGATTGATTTGTTCCTTGTATGAGAGTACTGGGCGTGATGTTGATTGATTTGTACCTTGTATGAGAGTGCTGGGCGTGATGTTGATTGATTTGTTCCTTGTATGAGAGTACTGGGCGTGATGTTGATTGATTTGTACCTTGTATGAGAGTGCTGGGCTTGATGTTGTTTGATTTGTACCTTGGATGAGAGTGCTGGGAGTGATGTTGATTGATTTGTACCGTGTATGAGAGTACTGGGCGTGATGTTGATTGATTTGTACCTAGAGTACTGTTCGTGATGTTGATTGATTTGTACCTTGTATGAGAGTACTGGGCGTGATGTGGATTGATTTGTACCTTGTATGAGAGTTCTGGGCGTGATGTGGATTGATTTGTACCTTGTATGAGAGTACTGGGCGTGAAGTTGATTAATTTGTACCTTTTATGAGAGTACTGGGCGTGATGTGGATTGATTTGTACCTTGTATGAGAGTACAGGGCGTGATGTTGTTTGATTTGTACCTTGTATGAGAGTGCTGGGCGTGATGTTGATTGATTTGTACCTTGTTTGAGAGTGCTGGGCGTGATGTTGATTGATTTGTACCTTGTATGAGAGTGCTGGGCGTGATGTTGTTTGATTTGAACCTTGTATGAGAGTGCTGGGCGTGATGTTGATTGATTTGTACCTTGCATGAGAGTACTGGGCGTGATGTTGATTGATTTGTACCTTGTTTGAGAGTGCTGGGCGTGATGTTGATTGATTTGTACCTTGTATGAGAGTGCTGGGCGTGATGTTGTTTGATTTGTACCTTGTATGAGAGTACATGGCGTGAGGTGGATTGATTTGTACCTTGTATGAGAGAGATAGGCGGGGAACTGTCGGTTTTCGGTAGCGGCCTGTAGTTAAGCTTATGGGACTTTTCGATTTTTCGCAATCAGTTTCTCATTAGTGCCGGGGGGGGGGGAGGGTTGCTGGAAGCTTTGGCAGCCTGTAGTACCCTACAAAAAATTGGGAGGGGATAAAATTTATAGAAGCATCGCATTAATGTTAAGGTTGCCGGCAGGGGGAGTGAAATGTGAGCGGCCAGCCACTGGGGCCCCATGAATCGCACACGCAAATAGCAGCTATTTGCGACCCAAAAAATTTAGGGGGGGGGGTAAAATTTCTGGTAGCATCGCATTGAGAGTTAAGATTGCCGCCAGGGGGAGTGGACATGAGTGCGGGCAGACAGAGTGGCCCCCATGAATCGCACGCGCAAATAGCAGCTATTTGCTACCCTAACAAATTGAGGAGGGGGTAAAATTTCTGGTAGCATCGCATTGAGAGTTAAGATTGCCGCCAGAGGGAGTGGACAAGGGACAGGACTGCCACAGAGGCCCTATGAATCGCACGCGCAAATAGCAGCTATTTGCTACCCTAAAAATTAGGAGGAAGTAAAATAATAGTAGCAGCGCATGGAGTGTTTAGACTGCCACCAGGGGGAGTGGAGATCTCAATGCCTGCCACAGCGGCCCAATGAATTGCACGCGCAAATAGCAGCTATTTGGTACCATAAAAGTTGTGAAGACTGCCGCCAGGGGGAGAGGAGATCTCAGCGGCCTGGCAGAGGGGTCCCCACGAGTCGCAAGCGCAAATAGCAGCTATTTGCTACCACAAAATATGTCAAGACTGCCACCAGGGGGTGTGGACATGAGAGTGGACAGACAGAGGGGCCCCCATAATCGCACGCGCAAATAGCAGCTATTTGCAACCTTAAAAAAATTAGGAGGGGGTAAAATTTATAGTAGCATTGCATTGAGTGTTATGACTGCCGCCAGGGGGAGTGGAAATGAGTGCGGGCAGGCAGAGGGGCCCCAAGAATCGCAAGCGCAAATAGCAGCTATTTGCGACCCTAAAAAAATTAGGAGGGGTAAATTTCTGGTAGCATCGCATTGAGAGTTATGATTGCCGCCAGGGGGAGTGGACTAGAGACAGGACTGCCACAGAGGCCCTATGAATCGCACGCGCAAATAGCAGCTATTTGCTACCCTAAAAATTAGGAGGAAGTAAAATAATAGTAGCAGCGCATGTAGTGTTAAGACTGCCACCAGGGGGAGTGGAGATCTCAAAGCCTGCCACAGCTGCCCAATGAATTGCACGCGCAAATAGCAGCTATTTGCTACCATAAAAGTTGTGAAGACTGCCGCCAGGGGGAGAGGAGATCTCAGCGGCCTGGCAGAGGGGTCCCCACGAGTCGCAAGCGCAAATAGCAGCTATTGGCTACCACAAAATATGTCAAGACTGCCACCAGGGGGTGTGGACATGAGAGTGGACAGACAGAGGGGCCCCCATAATCGCACGCGCAAATAGCAGCTATTTGCTACCCTAAAAAATTAGGAGGGGGTAAACTTTATAGTAGCATTGCATTAAGCGTTATGACTGCCGCCAGGGGGAGTGGACATGAGTGCGGGCAGGCAGAGGGGCCCCCATGAATCGCACGCGCAAATAGCTGCTATTTGCGACCCTAAAAAATTTAGGAGGGGTTCAATATATAGTAGCATCGCATTGAGTGTTAAGACTGCCGCCAGGGGGAGTGTACATGAGAGCGGGCAGACAGAGGGGCCCCAAGAATCGCAAGCGCAAATAGCAGCTATTTGCGACCCTAAAAAAATTAGGAGGGGTAAATTTCTGGTAGCATCGCATTGAGAGTTATGATTGCCGCCAGGGGGAGTGGACTAGAGACAGGACTGCCACAGAGGCCCTATGAATCGCACGCGCAAATAGCAGCTATTTGCTACCCTAAAAATTAGGAGGAAGTAAAATAATAGTAGCAGCGCATGGAGTGTTAAGACTGCCACCAGGGGGAGTGGAGATCTCAAAGCCTGCCATAGCGGCCCAATGAATTGCACGCGCAAATAGCAGCTATTTGCTACCATAAAAGTTGTGAAGACTGCCGCCAGGGGGAGAGGAGATCTCAGCGGCCTGGCAGAGGGGTCCCCACGAGTCGCAAGCGCAAATAGCAGCTATTTGCTACCACAAAATATGTCAAGACTGCCACCAGGGGGTGTGGACATGAGAGTGGGCATACAGAGGGCCCCCATAATAGCACGCGCAAATAGCAGCTATTTGCTACCCTAAAAAATTAGGAGGGGGTAAAATTTATAGTAGCATTGCATTGAGCGTTATGACTGCCGCCAGGGGGAGTGGACATGAGTGCGGGCAGGCAGAGGGGCCCCCATGAATCGCACGCGCAAATAGCTGCTATTTGCTACCCTAAAAAATTTAGGAGGGGTTCAATATATAGTAGCATCGCATTGAGTGTTAAGACTGCCGCCAGGGGGAGTGTACATTAGAGCGGGCAGACAGAAGGGCCCCAAGAATCGCAAGCGCAAATAGCAGCTATTTGCGACCCTAAAAAATTAGGAGGGGTAAATTTCTGGTAGCATCGCATTGAGAGTTATGATTGCCGCCAGGGGGAGTGGACTAGAGACTGGACTACCACAGGGGCCCCATGAATCGCACGCGCAAATAGCAGCAATTTGCTACCTTAAAAAATTTAGGAGGGGTTAAATATATAGTAGCATCGCATTGAGTGTAAAGACTGCCGCCAGGGGAAGTGTACATGAGAGCGGGCAGACAGAAGGGCCCCATGAATCGCACGCGCAAATAGCAGCTATTTGCTACCCTAAAAAATTTAGGAGGGTGTAAAATTTCTGGTAGCATCGCATTGAGAGTTAAGATTGCCGCAAGGGGGAGTGGACTAGAGACAGGACTGCCATAGGGGCCCCATGAATCGCACGCGCAAATAGCAGCTATCTGCTACCATAAAAAGTGTCAAGACTGCCGCCAGGAGGAGTGGACAAAGAGCGGGCGGCCAGAGGAGGCCCCATGAATCGCAAGCGCAAATAGCAGCTATTTGCTACCTTAAAAGTTGCTAAGACTGCCGCCAGGGGGAGTAGATATGACAGCGGCCAGACAGAGAGGCCCCCATGAGTCGCAAGCGCAAATAGCAGCTATTTGCTACCATAAAAGTGTCAAGACTGCCGCCAGGGGGAGTGGATATGAGAGCGGCCAGACAGAGAGGCCCCCATGAGTCGCAAGCGCAAATAGCAGCTATTTGCTACCATAAAAGTGTCAAGACTGCCGCCAGGGGGATTGGATATGAGAGCGGCCAGACAGAGAGGCCCCCATGAGTCGCAAGCGCAAATAGCAGCTATTTGCTACCTTAAAAGTTGTCAAGACTGCCGCCAGGGGGAGTGGACAAATAGCGGGCTGCCAGAGGGGCCCCCATGAATCGCAAGCGCAAATAGCAGCTATTTGCTACCTTAAAATTTGCCAAGACTGCCGCCAGGGGGAGTGGATATGACAGCGGCCAGACAGAGAGGTCCAATGAGTCGCAAGCGCAAATAGCAGCTATTTGCTACCTTAAAAGTTGTCAAGACTGCCGCCAGGGGGAGTGGACAGAGAGCCTTCAGACAGAGAGGCCCCCATGAGTCGCAAGCGCAAATATCAGCTATTTGCTACCTTAAAAGTTGTCAAGACTGCCGCCAGGGGGAGTGGACAGAGCCGGCTGCAAGAGGGGCCCCCATGAATCGCACGCGCAAATAGCAGCTATTTGCTACCTTAAAAGTTGCCAAGACTGCCGCCAGGGGGAGGTGATATGAGAGCGGCCAGCGAAGAGGCCCCCATGAATCGCAAGCGCAAATAGCAGCTATTTGCTACCTTAAAAGTTGCCAAGACTGCCGCCAGGGGGAGTTGATATGACAGCGGCCAGACAGAGAGGCCCCCATGAGTCGCAAGCGCAAATAGCAGCTATTTGCTACCTTAAAAGTTGCCAAGACTGCCGCCAGGGGGAGTGGATATGACAGCGGCCAATGGGGCCCCAATGAATCGCACGCGCAAATAGCAGCTATTTGCTACCTTAACAGTTGCCAAGACTGCCGCCAGGGGGAGTGGAAATGAGAACAGCCTGACAGAGAGGGCCCCATGAGTCGCAAGCGCAAATAGCAGCTATTTGCTACCATAAAAAGTGTCAAGACTGCCGCCAGGAGGAGTGGACTCAGAGCGGGCGGCCAGAGGAGGCCCCATGAATCGCAAGCGCAAATAGCAGCTATTTGCTACCTTAAAAGTTGCTAAGACTGCCGCCAGGGGGAGTAGATATAACAGCGGCCAGACAGAGAGGCCCCCATGAGTCGCAAGCGCAAATAGCAGCTATTTGCTACCTTCAAAGTTGTCAAGACTGCCGCCAGGGGGAGTGGACAAAGAGCGGGCTGCCAGAGGGGCCCCCATGAATCGCACGCGCAAATAGCAGCTATTTGCTACCTTAAAAGTTGCCAAGACTGCCGCCAGGGGGAGTTGATATGAGAGCGCCCAGCGAAGAGGCCCCCATGAATCGCAAGCGCAAATAGCAGCTATTTGCTACCTTAAAAGTTGCCAAGACTGCCGCCAGGGGGAGTGGATATGACAGCGGCCAGACAGAGAGGCCCCTATGAGTCGCAAGCGCAAATAGCAGCTATTTGGTACCTTAAAAGTTGTCAAGACGGCCGCCAGGAGAGTGGACACAGAGCGGGTTGCCAGAGGGGGCCCCACGAATCGCACGCGCAAATAGCAGCTATTTGCTACCTTAACAGTTGCCAAGACTGCCGCCAGGGGGAGTGGACAGAGAGCGGCCAGGCAGAGAGGCCCCCATGAGTCGCAAGCGCAAATAGCAGCTATTTGCTACCTTTAAAGTTGTCAAGACTGCCGCCAGGGGGGAGTGGACACAGAGCGGGCTGCCAGAGGGGCCCCCATGAATCGCACGCGCAAATAGCAGCTATTTGCTACCTTAAAAGTTGCCAAGACTGCCGCCAGGGGGAGTTGATATGAGAGCGGCCAGCGAAGAGGCCCCCATGAATCGCACGCGCAAATAGCAGCTATTTGCTACCTTAAAAGTTGCCAAGACTGCCGCCAGGGGGAGTGGATATGACAGCGGCAAGAGGGGGCCCCATGAATCGCACGCGCAAATAGCAGCTATTTGGTACCTTAAAAGTTGTCAAGACTGCCGCCAGGAGAGTGGACACAGAGCGGGTTGCCAGAGGGGGCCCCACGAATCGCACGCGCAAATAGCAGCTATTTGCTACCTTAACAGTTGCCAAGACTGCCGCCAGGGGGAGTGGACAGAGAGCGGCCAGACAGAGAGGCCCCCATGAGTCGCAAGCGCAAATAGCAGCTATTTGCTACCTTTAAAGTTGTCAAGACTGCCGCCAGGGGGGAGTGGACACAGAGCGGGCTGCCAGAGGGGCCCCCATGAATCGCACGCGCAAATAGCAGCTATTTGCTACCTTAAAAGTTGCCAAGACTGCCGCCAGGGGGAGTTGATATGAGAGCGGCCAGCGAAGAGGCCCCCATGAATCGCACGCGCAAATAGCAGCTATTTGCTACCTTAAAAGTTGCCAAGACTGCCGCCAGGGGGAGTGGATATGACAGCGGCCAGAGGGGGCCCCATGAATCGCACGCGCAAATAGCAGCTATTTGCTACCTTAACAGTTGCCAAGACTGCCGCCAGGGGGAGTGGAAATGAGAACAGCCTGACAGAGAGGCCCCAATGAGTCGCAAGCGCAAATAGCAGCTATTTGCTACCATAAAAAGTGTCAAGACTGCCGCCAGGAGGAGTGGACACAGAGCGGGCGGCCAGAGGAGGCCCCATGAATCGCAAGCGCAAATAGCAGCTATTTGCTACCTTAAAAGTTGCTAAGACTGCCGCCAGGGGGAGAAGATATGACAGCGGCCAGACTGAGAGGCCCCCATGAGTTGCAAGCGCAATTAGCAGCTATTTGCTACTATAAAAGTGTCAAGACTGCCGCCAGGGGGAGTGGATATGAGAGCGGCCAGACAGAGAGGCCCCCATGAGTCGCAAGCGCAAATAGCAGCTATTTGCTACCTTCAAAGTTGTCAAGACTGCCGCCAGGGGGAGTGGACAAAGAGCGGGCTGCCAGAGGGGCCCCCATGAATCGCACGCGCAAATAGCAGCTATTTGCTACCTTAAAAGTTGCCAAGACTGCCGCCAGGGGGAGTTGATATGAGAGCGGCCAGCGAAGAGGCCCCCATGAATCGCAAGCGCAAATAGCAGCTATTTGCTACCTTAAAAGTTGCCAAGACTGCCGCCAGGGGGAGTGGATATGACAGCGGCCAGACAGAGAGGCCCCCATGAGTCGCAAGCGCAAATAGCAGCTATTTGCTACCTTCAAAGTTGTCAAGACTGCCGCCAGGGGAGTGGACACAGAGCGGGTTGCCAGAGGGGGC
This sequence comes from Sipunculus nudus, assembly GCA_026874595.1. NCBI lineage: Eukaryota > Metazoa > Annelida > Sipuncula > Golfingiida > Sipunculidae > Sipunculus > Sipunculus nudus. The sequence goes on along the minus strand of CM049322.1, from coordinate 58,249,443 downwards.
CCCACGAATCGCACGCGCAAATAGCAGCTATTTGCTACCTTAACAGTTGCCAAGACTGCCGCCATGGGGAGTGGACAGAGAGCGGCCATGTACCTGCCGCTAAAAAGGCGAAAATTAAAACCCCGCTAAAAAAACCACTTCCAAAGTATGTAAATGCGAGTGCAAATACTTTGAAATTGTATTCCTGAATGCTGTCGTGAATAAATTTAATAATATAATTTTAAAAATCAGTTATTCCATGTATATTATAAACCGAAATATGTCAGTTTTAATATATGCTATATCCGGTATACGGGTTACCCTAACCCTTCGGGCATGACATACTCCAGTAAGTGTTTGTGACTATTAATATATGCTATATCCGGGATACGGGTTACCCTAACCTTTCAGGCATGAAATACTCCAGTAATTGTTTGTCATTATTGATACGGGCTATACCCGGGATACGGGTTTTATGCTATATCGGGGATACGGGTTACCCTAACGCTTCGGGCATGAATTACCCCAGAATATGTTTGCCATTATTAATATGTGCTATATCTGGGATACGGGTTACCCTAACCCTTCGGGCATGAAATAATCCAGTAAGTTGTTGTCCCTATTGATATTTGCTATATCCGGGATACGGGTTACCCTAACCCTTCGGGCATGAAATAATCCAGTAAGTTGTTGTCCCTACTGATATATGCTGTATCCGGGATGCGGGTTACCCTAACCCTTTGGACATGAAATACTTCTGTAAGTGTGTGTCACTATTAATATATGCTATATCCAGGATACGGGTTACCCTAAACCCTTCGAGCATGAAATACTCCCGTAAGTGTTTGTCACTATCAATATATGCTATATCCGGGATAGGGGTTACCCTAACCCTTCGGGCATGAAATACTACAGTAAGTGTTTGTCACTATTGATTTATGCTATATCCGGGATACAGGTTACCCAAACCCTTCGGGAATAATATACTCCTGTAAGTGTTTGTTATATTAATATATGCTATATCCGGGATACGGGTTACCTTAACCCTCCGGGCATGAAATACTCCAGTAAATGTTTGTCATTATTAATACGTGCTTTATCCGGGATACGGGTCACCCTAACCCTTCGGGCATGAAATACTCCAGTAATTGTTTGTCATTATTGATACGTGCTACACCCGGGATACGGGTTACCCTAACCCTTCGGGCATGAAATAATCAAGTAATTTTTTGTCCCTATTGATTTATACTATATCGGGGATACGGGTTACCCTAACGCTTCGGGCATGAAATACCCCAGTATCGATGTTTGCCATTATTAATATGTGCTATATCCGGGATACGGGTTCCCCCTCACCCTTCGGCCATGAAATAATCCACTAGGTTGTTGTCAATATTGATATGTGCTATATCCGGGATACGGGTTACCCTAACCCTTCGGCATGAAATAATCCAGTAAGTTGTTGTCCCTATTGATATATGCTGTATCCGTGATGCGGGTTACCCAAACCCTTCGGGCATGAAACACTCCTGTGTGTGTCACTATTAATATATGCTATATCCAGGATACGGGTTACCCTAACCCTTCAGGCATGAAATACTCCCGTAAGGTTTTGTCACTTTCAATATATGTTATATCCGGGATAGGGGTTACCCTATCCCTTCCGGCATGAAATACTCCAGTAAGTGTTTGTCACTTTAGATATATGCTATATCCGGTATACGGGTTACCCAAACCCTTCGGGAATAAAATACTCCAACAAGTGTTTGTAACTATTCATATATGCTATATCCGGGATACGGGTTTCCTTAACCCGTCGGGCATGATATACTCCAGTAGATCTTTGTCATTATTAATATGTGCTATATCCGGGTTACGGGTTACCCAAACCCTTTGGGAATAAAATACTCTTGTAAGTGTTTGTCATTATTAATATAAGCTGTATCCGGGATGCGGGTTACCCTAACCCTTCGGGCATGAAATACTCCAGTAAGTGTGTGTCACTATTAATATATGCTATATCCAGGATACGGGTTACCCTAACCCTTCGGGCATGAAATACTCCAGTAATTGTTTGTCATTATTGATACGGGCTATACCCGGGATACGGGTTTTATGCTCTATCGGGGATACGGGTTACCCTAACGCTTCGGGCATGAATTACCCCAGTAGATGTTTGCCATTATTAATATGTGCTATATCCGGGATACGGGTTACCCTAACCCTTCGGGCATGAAATAATCCAGTAAGTTGTTGTCCCTATTGATATTTGCTATATCCGGGATACGGGTTACCCTAACCCTTCGGGCATGAAATAATCCAGTAAGTTGTTGTCCCTACTGATATATGCTGTATCCGGGATGCGGGTTACCCTAACCCTTTGGGCATGAAATACTCCTGTAAGTGTGTGTCACTATTAATATATGCTATATCCAGGATACGGGTTACCCTAACCCTTCGGCTACAGTAAGTGTTTGTCACTATTGATATATGCTATATCCGGGATACGGGTTACCCAAACCCTTCGGGAATAATATACTCCTGTAAGTGTTTGTTATATTAATATATGCTATATCCGGGATACGGGTTACCTTAACCCTCCGGGCATGAAATACTCTAGTAAATGTTTGTCATTATTAATACGTGCTATATCCGGGATACGGGTTACCCTAACCCTTCGGGCATGAAATACTCCAGTAATTGTTTGTCATTATTGATACGTGCTATACCCGGGATACGGGTTACCCTAACCCTCTGGGCATGAAATAATCAAGTAATTTTTTGTCCCTATTGATTTATACTATATCGGGGATACGGGTTACCCTAACGCTTCGGGCATGAAATACCCCAGTATCGATGTTTGCCATTATTAATATGTGCTATATCCGGGATACGGTTTACCCTAACCCTTCGGCCATGAAATAATCCACTAGGTTGTTGTCCATATTGATATGTGCTATATCCGGGATACGGGTTACCCTAACCCTTCGGCATGAAATAATCCAGTAAGTTGTTGTCCCTATTGATTTATGCTGTATCCGTGATGCGGGTTACCCTAACCCTTCGGGCATGAAATACTCCTGTGTGTGTCACTATTAATATATGCTGTATCCAGGATACGGGTTACCCTAACCCTTCAGGCATGAAATACTCCCGTAAGGTTTTGTCACTATCAATATATGTTATATCCGGGATAGGGGTTACCCTTACCCTTCCGGCATGAAATACTCCAGTAAGTGTTTGTCACTATAGATATATGCTATATCCGGTATACGGGTTACCCAAACCCTTCGGGAATAAAATACTCAAACAAGTGTTTGTAACTATTCATATATGCTATATCCGGGATACGGGTTTCCTTAACCCTTCGGCATGATATACTCCAGTAGATCTTTGTCATTATTAATATGTGCTATATCCGGGTTACGGGTTACCCAAACCCTTTGGGAATAAAATACTCTTGTAAGTGTTTGTCATTATTAATATATGTTGTATCCGGGATGCGGGTTACCCTAACCCTTCGGGCATGAAATACTCCAGTAAGTGTGTGTCACTATTAATATATGCTATATCCAGGATACGGGTTACCCTAACGCTTCGGGCATGAATTACCCCAGTAGATGTTTGCCATTATTAATATGTGCTATATCCGGGATACGGGTTACCCTAACCCTTCGGGCATGAAATAATCCAGTAAGTTGTTGTCCCTATTGATATTTGCTATATCCGGGATACGGGTTACCCTAACCCTTCGGGCATGAAATAATCCAGTAAGTTGTTGTCCCTACTGATATATGCTGTATCCGGGATGCGGGTTACCCTAACCCTTTGGGCATGAAATACTCCTGTAAGTGTGTGTCACTATTAATATATGCTATATCCAGGATACGGGTTACCCTAACCCTTCGGCTACAGTAAGTGTTTGTCACTATTGATATATGCTATATCCGGGATACGGGTTACCCAAACCCTTCGGGAATAATATACTCCTGTAAGTGTTTGTTATATTAATATATGCTATATCCGGGATACGGGTTACCTTACCCCTCCGGGCATGAAATACTCTAGTAAATGTTTGTCATTATTAATACGTGCTATATCCGGGATACGGGTTACCCTAACCCTTCGGGCATGAAATACTCCAGTAATTGTTTGTCATTATTGATACGTGCTATACCCGGGATACGGGTTACCCTAACCCTCTGGGCATGAAATAATCAAGTAATTTTTTGTCCCTATTGATTTATACTATATCGGGGATACGGTTTACCCTAACGCTTCGGGCATGAAATACCCCAGTATCGATGTTTGCCATTATTAATATGTGCTATATCCGGGATACGGTTTACCCTAACCCTTCGGCCATGAAATAATCCACTAGGTTGTTGTCCATATTGATATGTGCTATATCCGGGATACGGGTTACCCTAACCCTTCGGCATGAAATAATCCAGTAAGTTGTTGTCCCTATTGATTTATGCTGTATCCGTGATGCGGGTTACCCTAACCCTTCGGGCATGAAATACTCCTGTGTGTGTCACTATTAATATATGCTATATCCAGGATACGGGTTACCCTAACCCTTCAGGCATGAAATACTCCCGTAAGGTTTTGTCACTATCAATATATGTTATATCCGGGATAGGGGTTACCCTTACCCTTCCGGCATGAAATACTCCAGTAAGTGTTTGTCACTATAGATATATGCTATATCCGGTATACGGGTTACCCAAACCCTTCGGGAATAAAATACTCAAACAAGTGTTTGTAACTATTCATATATGCTATATCCGGGATACGGGTTTCCTTAACCCTTCGGCATGATATACTCCAGTAGATGTTTGTCATTATTAATATGTGCTATATCCGGGTTACGGGTTACCCAAACCCTTTGGGAATAAAATACTCTTGTAAGTGTTTGTCATTATTAATATATGTTGTATCCGGAATGCGGGTTACCCTAACCCTTCGGGCATGAAATACTCCAGTAAGTGTGTGTCACTATTAATATATGCTATATCCAGGATACGGGTTACCCTAACCCTTCGGGCATGAAATACTCCAGTAATTGTTTGTCATTATTGATACGGGCTATACCCTGGATACGGGTTTTATGCTATATCGGGGATACGGGTTACCCTAACGCTTCGGGCATGAATTTCCCCAGTAGATGTTTGCCATTATTAATATGTGCTATATCCGGGATGCGGGTTACCCTAACCCTTCGGGCATGAAATACTCCAGTAAGTGTGTGTCACTATTAATATATGCTATATCCAGGATACGGGTTACCCTAACCCTTCGGGCATGAAATACTCCAGTAATTGTTTGTCATTATTGATACGGGCTATACCCGGGATACGGGTTTTATGCTATATCGGGGATACGGGTTACCCTAACGCTTCGGGCATGAATTTCCCCAGTAGATGTTTGCCATTATTAATATGTGCTATATCCGGGATGCGGGTTACCCTTACCCTTCGGGCATGAAATACTCCAGTAAGTGTGTGTCACTATTAATATATGCTATATCCGGGATACGGGTTACCCTAACCCTTCGGGCATGAAATACTCCAGTAATTGTTTGTCATTATTGATACGGGCTATACCCGGGATACGGGTTTTATGCTATATCGGGGATACGGGTTACCCTAACGCTTCGGGCATGAATTACCCCAGTAGATGTTTGCCATTATTAATATGTGCTATATCCGGGATACGGGTTACCCTAACCCTTCGGGCATGAAATAATCCAGTAAGTTGTTGTCCCTATTGATATTTGCTATATCCGGGATACGGGTTACCCTAACCCTTCGGGCATGAAATAATCCAGTAATTGTTTGTCATTATTGATACGTGCTATACCCGGGATACGGGTTTTATGCTATATCGGGGATACGGGTTACCCTAACGCTTCGGGCATGAATTACCCAGTAGATGTTTGCCATTATTAATATGTGCTATATCCGGGATACGGGTTACCCTAACCCTTCGGGCATGAAATACTCCAGTAAGTGTGTGTCACTATTAATATATGCTATATCCAGGATACGGGTTACCCTAACCCTTCGGGCATGAAATACTCCAGTAATTGTTTGTCATTATTGATACGGGCTATACCCGGGATACGGGTTTTATGCTATATCGGGGATACGGGTTACCCTAACGCTTCGGGCATGAATTTCCCCAGTAGATGTTTGCCATTATTAATATGTGCTATATCCGGGATGCGGGTTACCCTTACCCTTCGGGCATGAAATACTCCAGTAAGTGTGTGTCACTATTAATATATGCTATATCCGGGATACGGGTTACCCTAACCCTTCGGGCATGAAATACTCCAGTAATTGTTTGTCATTATTGATACGGGCTATACCCGGGATACGGGTTTTATGCTATATCGGGGATACGGGTTACCCTAACGCTTCGGGCATGAATTACCCCAGTAGATGTTTGCCATTATTAATATGTGCTATATCCGGGATACGGGTTACCCTAACCCTTCGGGCATGAAATAATCCAGTAAGTTGTTGTCCCTATTGATATTTGCTATATCCGGGATACGGGTTACCCTAACCCTTCGGGCATGAAATAATCCAGTAATTGTTTGTCATTATTAATACGTGCTATACCCGGGATACGGGTTTTATGCTATATCGGGGATACGGGTTACCCTAACGCTTCGGGCATGAATTACCCAGTAGATGTTTGCCATTATTAATATGTGCTATATCCGGGATACGGGTTACCCTAACCCTTCGGGCATGAAATAGGGTAGAGCAGGGCAAGACGCAGCTTCGGGGTAAAATGCCCGTCCCCTTTTACTATTTATGTGCCATTAAACTGGCGCCACCAAGCGTTCACTTTGTTTCAAGCCATCTGGTAGACGTTTTGAGAACTTGAGGCGAACGACAGGGCGGCTGCTCGGGGTTTGGCGTCATGGAAAAGGTATATGTTGTATTGCATACAACATAGGTGGGTTTGTAAATGTGATCTGGGGTATACCTAAAGCATCAACTTACGATAAGACTTAAATAAATGATACATAAAACCTTGAAATAATTAAAATGGACTGTTCAGAATGAAGATTTCAGAAGTGGCAGCAAGGCGCCGGTCAAATTAAATCACGTGATTTGTGGCAAAAACCCCACGTGGTTGTTGAGGCGAGATGCCCACTGGACGTGTTACCCCCTTTAAAAGCAATAATAAGTGGGGAGTTTGATTTTTTTCCAAAAATAAATTGTATTTTAAATTGAAACGAGGATGTACATATATAATGCCAAATCTGGGTTCACTTGATATTCGAATGCAATATAAATTGTGGTAAATATTAGGCCTATTTGTCAGATATATTGCTGATTTATTATGTTATACTTTGATATGATATACCTGCATATACATATATATATATATATATATAGATATTAATAAATAAATTCATATAAATAAATATATATGTATATATATAAATAAAAATATATATATATATATAAATATATATATAAACTAATAAATATACATGTATATATATACCCCAAACATATTATATATATATATTTATATAGTGTAACCTGTGCAATAAGAGCGCCTGTGAATTAAGACCACTTCTGGCCAGACCCGTTGATAGTCTTATAACACAGGTTTATATATATATATATATATATATATATATATATATATATATATATATATATATAATATATAATGTGGTTGGAGAGAGATTTATTAAATGCTCTCTCGCTTTTTAGGATGGCTCAGACGTATACTTTGAAATCCACGCGAGGTGTCTATGGGCAGGATGCATTACGAATGGCTGTTAAAGCTGTTGCCGAAGGAGTAAGTGAAAAGGTGGCCCCCAGAGACTTCGGCGTCTCCCGAAACACTAAAAAGTGCTTAGCAGCGTCCAGCTTAGATTCTGAGAAGGAATGTATTTGGATTTGCCAGTCACCTGATGCTCAGCCTTGGTTTTTATCTAATTAAAGGGGGCTATAATCACCTATAAAGCATGTTGAATATGCACGAAAAATAGCGTCTTCTCTTTGAAATCAATTGGTACCTGCCAAAATATTGCCCTAAAAGTGTTGGCTTACTAGAGTGGACCTAGCGCGATCACTAGCAGGCGCCAACCTAAACATAGCGAGAGGGACCCCGTGTATCGCCCGGGCCACAATACCTGTCAATCAGGAGATGCCCTGAGTGACACTGGAAAAAAATTAGTACATGTCCCCGCTGACTGAAACATCGCTTGTTGCAGTGGATCAGGGACCCGATACATGGGGCACATGGTGCGTGTCATTTCAGCTGAGGCCCGTGGACATATCGTAAAAAACTGTTGCGATAGATTCTACAATGAATTTACATTCGTAATGTCCATCCAGGAGCGTAATGTCCGTCCAGCAGAGATAAATCAGAGAACATGACTATCCACGTATGGACTAGTTTGAACTTGACTTTGTTTGAGTTCGGATGCACAAAATGGGAACTCTGGTTACGCGACCTTGTTATGGTAAACAAAAACACGTGGACCATGCTTACTCACACACAGAACCATAACAAGGTCCTAACAGGTAGCTGAATGGGAAGTAATGTTTTTTGGGGTGTTTTTGCTGGGAAACTTTTGTATAAAGCAAAACTGGACTGATAGAGTGAAAGAATAGGAAAAATATTGCTCCTGATTATATTCCTTGTTCGAAGTGTTACTTTGTGAGTTACCTGTAGTGAATGTGGCTTTGTGAATTTGTATAATTTTCCACGAATTGTTAATCAAATAAAGTGTAACCCATTTTCTAGTATTTAAGCATAAAAAAACATTCGATTCGAAGTTGGGCTGTAATCTTCCCTTAAATATAGTACTTTAGGCAAATGAGTTTGCACTGTGATTATCTATAAATGGAAACTCGAGAATGAATGAAGAGAGCCGGGTAACATCCCACCCATGGGCATATCGGCCCAAGTCTGGGGTAAAACGCCCATGGTCAGAAGATATGTATTTTCCGGATTTCGTCGAAAGTATTCTGAATTGTGCCAAAATTCCCATCAGAATTTATTTTGTCGAATATATCTGAACGTTTGACCATAAAAAATATGATTTAAAGATGTTTCAGAACCAGCAGGAAACGTTTCCGCTTAAGGTGGGCGTCTTGTCCTGTCCTACCCTACTCCAGTAATTGTTTGTCATTATTAATACGTGCTATAACCTGGTTTGTCTTTTTTTGTGATACTTGCTAGGAAGAATCGTTCTAATATGCCTTTATATGGCGTGATCTCGAGCACGCTTCAAAAGAGCCCCCCCCCCCCCCCCCCCAACGTCGTCCACGAGAGTGAAATCAGGTACTTGCGCTAAATTCCTCAGAAATCGGTAATTATAGGCAGTCTCGGTGACAGAACAATTGACAAAACTAAGTTAAATTTGTTTACAGATTTAACTTCCGTTATGTAGTGCCTTGATCATATTTTAACCGTTTTTGTTATTGGCTTAACATTACGCCACTCGTGACCAATGATCACCGTGTAATAAAATTGTTCCCCTACTACTGGTTTGTCTTATTTTGTGATACTTGCTAGAAAGAATCGTTCTAATATGCCTTTATATGGCGTGATCTCGAGCACGCTTCAAAAGAGCCCCCCCCCCCCCAACAACTGAACCGTCAGTCGGCACTGCATTTTCACTGTGACCGTATGACTGCAGTTTATCTCATGAGGCCTTCTGAACATGAAACACAAAGGACCATATCACGTGCTCGTTGAGAATGTAAAAATATATCTGATTGTCTGAGGACCGTAGCAGCGTCACCGCTGCCAGGAAGGAGACGCGGCAGGAGAGACCGTTCCAGAGATGAAAAGCAATAAAACAAACGGAGAGTCTTACATCCTTTTTATGCTAGAAATGTTTTAATTTTGTTTAAACTGGCATTATTTAAATCTGTTTATATAAACTCGCGCTTGAAATTCACATTTTATCGCTCAAAGCACGTCGGCCCACGGAGGGGCGGGTAGTTCAAAGGAAATTGCATGGAACTCCTCAATTAGGTAAATTACCAATGTTTTAAAACATTTATGACAAATTTGGATTTTTATTTTCATTTCAGTACATCAGTACTGTTTCAAGCTGGAAAATTTTGGATATTCAATGTGTAATTGTGCTAATCAATGGTCATACCGAGTGCACACCTGATACATGTCACACCTGGATTTTTTACCTGTGCAGGTGATTGACCAAGCTGAACAGCATTTAATATTTTTTTGTATGAAACGTTCACAGCCAGAGTAAAAACTTTTCTAGATTTTCATGAAAACTAATTAGATTTGCCATTTTCTGTCTACCTGCACAGGTGAAAATATATTAATTTAGGATGTAAAGGTAAGCACATAATCAGTGCAGTTTGCAGCGATAATTCATACATTTTGCGCAAAAATAAAGATTATTTTGGTGATGTCCCTTATAACATGTATAATTTTAAAATTTAATTTAAAAAATGAGATGTTACCTTAATTTACCTGAACTCACCTGTGCAGGTGAGCATATGTTACAGGTAGTAGTTGTCAAAATTGAAATACGCAACTGGCGTGGCTGTGCAATTGATTGAAAGATAGTTTGTGCATATTGTTTTGGCTACTTTTAAAAAATTTCCTTCCCAGTCTTCAACTGAGAAATAGTCTTTATTGTCGGTACTGGCAAAAGTAATTAAATCCTTTTAAGATGAAAGGTATTATTACAGGTAACCCAATAAATTGTGCAGTTAGGCCCAGTTATTCATATAATGTACACATGCCACACAAAATTAAGATTTATTCTGTCGGTATCCCTTATTACTTGTATAATAATACATGATAATTTACCTGTGTTTACCTGAACCCACCTGAACAGGTGAGTATATTTTTATGTGTTACCATAACCAAAATTATCAATTTATATTCTACGTCTCTAAAAACAAAATATAATATGTTTTGACATAGTTGACACTTGTTCATCCATATTCGTCTTTGGCACTAATCAGCATGATTTTGTCTCTGCCATAGGTAATTAGATCAGTTGAAGAACAAAGGTAATCACATAGGTAACTTAATTACTGTACTTAATAGCACCTGTTCTTATATCAAAAGTGAATTATACAGTCAATAAATGGAAATGGTATTAATTTATAGTTACTGTAATGATGAACAAGATGTTTGCGTACACATTCAGAAAAAAAAAATAATTTACCTATACTTACCTTTACTTTCCTGTGCAGGTAAACATATGTGTTATATTTTAACAGAGTCCTAGAATATGCTTCTTGGGTCAGCAAGCTTTTCAGGTGAAAAATATTTGATTTTCACTGTAAAATCCAATGTTATTTGCATATTCTGTTTTTTTTTTGGTGATTCCCTTTCCATAAATAAAACAAATCATTTACAATTTTACTTACCTTTAAATATTAATTACCTTTGAGTATAAAAATCCTTATATTTCCCTTTTTTTGATCAAATTGTAAATGGGTTACCTGAACAAGATAAAGGGGTCACTTTGGTGAAATACCAGTGAGCAGAAATGCAGGTATTACAGATTTACCTATTGTTACCTGTATTAACCTAACTTACTTACATATGAGAAGGTATGCAGAAAAAAAATATAATTGACATAAAGGAAATATACCTTACAGTAAATGCAAAAATGTCACAAAGATACCTTGAAAGGGACTGAGTTAATGTGTCTTATATTGATTCATGTCAAAATGTGGGAAAAAAATGCAAAATTAATCTGAACAGTAGGAGTGTCACAAGCCCCCAGCCTAATCTGAACAGTAAAGGGTTAATATATGCTATATTCAGGATACGGGTGGCCCTACCCTTCGACCATGAAATACTCATGTAAATGTTTTTCACTATTGATATATGCTATATCCGGGATACGGGTTACCCTAACCCTTCGGGCATGAATACTCCTGTAAGTGTTTGTCACTATCAACATATGATATATCCGGGATACGGGTTACCCTAACCCTTCGGGCATGAAATACTCCAGTAAGTGTTTGTCACTATTGATATATGCTATATCCGGGATACGGGTTACCCTAACCCTTCGGGCATAAGGTAATCAAGTAATTTTTTGTCCCTATTGATATATGCTATATCGGGGATACGGGATACCCTAACGCTCCGGGCATTAGATACCCCAGTAGATGTTTGTCATTATTAATATGTGCTATATCCGGGATACGGGTAACCCTAACCCTTCGGGCATGAAGTATCCCAGTAATTGTTTGCCATTATTAATATGTGCTATACCCTAACCCTTCGAGCATGAAATACTCCAGTAAGTGTTTGTGACTATTCATACATGCTATATCCGGGATAGGGGTTACCCTAACCCTTCGGGCATGAAATACTCCAGTAAGTGTTTGTGACTATTCATATATGCAATATCCGGGATACGGGTTACCCTAACCCTTCGAGCATGAAATACTCCAGTAAGTGTTTGTGAATATTCATATATGCTATATCCGGGATACGGGTTACCCTAACCCTTCGGGCATGAAATATTCCAGTAAGTGTTTGTGACTATTCATATATGCTTTATCCGGGATATGGGCTACCCTAACCCTCGGGCATGAAATAATCCAGTACATTGTTGTCCATATTGATATAAGCTGTATCCGGGATGCGGGTTACCCTAACCCTTCGGGCATGAAAAACTCCTGTAAGTGTGTGTCACTGTTAATATATACTATATCCAGGATAGGGGTTAGCCTAACCTTTCGGGCATGAAAAACTCCCGTAAGTATTTGTCACTATCAATATATGCTTTATCCGGGAAATGTTTGTCATTATTAATATATGCTATATCATGGGTACGGGTTACCTGAACCCTTCGGGCATGAAATACTCCAGTAAGTGTTTGTCACTATTAATATATGCTATGTCCAGGATACGGGTTACCCTAACCCTTCGGGCATGAAGTACTCCAGTAATTGTTAGTCATTATTAAAATGTGCTATATCCGGGATACGGGTTACCCTAAACCTTCGGGCATGAAATACTCCAGTAAGTGTTAGTGACTATTCATATATGTTATATCCGGGATACGGGTTACCCTAACCCTTTGGGCATGAATTACTCCACTAAGTGTTTGTCACTGTTAATATATGCTGTATCGGGGGTACATGTCCCTAACCCTTCTGGCATGAAACACCCCAGTAAGTCTGTGTCATTAATAATATGTGCTTTATCCGGGATACGGGGCATTATAAACAGTCATAATAGTACGACTCGTTGACATTACATAGCTTAATATATGGTGTGTACTCAGTATATTATTATACAATACTTTCAACTTAAATAAATTTCCTACACACATGCTTCTATACAATGTTTGAGCGGGCATCTTGTTAAATGAAGAATAAATTACGCCATATACATATGAACGGTTAGTAGAGTTTTCGGTGAAATGCGCACTGCGATCGCAGCTTAATATGACCAAAGGCATTTGCTACCGCGCATATCTGTTTGCTACTTTGCGACTGTTAATTGCTACCGCGCATATTGCTTTGAGTGTTCCTGTCCGAGCGACCTCTGGCAGCAAAGACTTGCACTACGTCAACAGTAGCAGATTTTGCGATCGCAAATTCTTAGTCCCCATTGCGGTCGCAGTGGGTTGCGACCGCGCAGGTCTTTTTGCTACCGCGCACATTGCGCATTGCGATCGCAGCTTAATATGACCAAAGGCATTTGCTACCGCGCATATCTGTTTGCTACTTTGCGACTGTTTATTGCTACCGCGCATATTGCTTTGAGTGTTCCTGTCCGAGCGACCTCTGGCAGCAAAGACTTGCACTACGTTTTGCTATCGCGCACATTGCGCATTGCGCTCGCAGCTTAATATGACCAAAGGCATTTGCTACCGCGCATATCTGTTTGCTACTTTGCGACTATTAATTGCTACCGCGCATATTGCTTTGAGTGTTCCTGTCCGAGCGACATCTGCCAGCAAAGACTTGCACTACGTCAACAGTAGCAGATTTTGCGATCGCAAATTCTTAGTCCCCCTGGATAGCAAGGGACAGTAACTTGCGACCGCGCAGGTCTTTTTGCTACCACGCACATTGCGCATTGCGATCGCAGCTTAATATGACAAAAGGCATTTGCTACCGGGCATATCTGTTTGCTACTTTGCGACTGTTGATTGCTACCGTGCATATTGCTTTGAGTGTTCCTGTCCGAACGACATCTGGCAGCAAAGACTTGCACTACGTCAACAGTCGCAGATTTTGCGATCGCAAATTCATAGTTCCCATTGGTAGCAATGACAGCCACTTGCTACCGGGCAGGTCTGATTTGCTACCGCGCACTTTGCGCTACGAGCCGGGCTGTGCCTGATGGTAGCAAGTCCGGTGGCTGTTCAGTGCGTGATGTGGCAAGCAATGCCCAAGAGTAGCAAATGCTACTGTGCGACTGCCATTTGCTACCGCGCACTTTGCGCTGAATAGCCGCTGAGAGCAGAATGGTAGCAAAGTGAGTGGAAGCTGAGTGCGCGTTGTGCCGGGCTATGCGCAATGGTAGCAATGAATCCCAGGGATAAGTCTGGAAAACCGACAGTTCCCCGCATATATGGTATGAGAGTAAATGGCGTGATGTGGATTGATTTGTACCTTTTATGAGAGTACTGGGCGTGATGTGGATTGATTTGTACCTTGTATGAGAGTACTGGGCGTGATGTGGATTGATTTGTACCTTATATGAGAGTACTGGGCGTGATGTTGATTGATTTGTTCCTTGTATGAGAGTACTGGGCGTGATGTTGATTGATTTGTACGTTATATGAGAGTGCCGGGCGTGATGTTGTTTGATTTGTACCTTGTATGAGACTACTTGGCGTGGTGTTGTTTGATTTGTACCTTGTATGAGAGTGCTGGCCGTGGTGTTGATTGATTTGTACCTTGTATGAGAGTGCTGGGCGTGAGGTTGATTGATTTGTACCTTGTATGAGAGTGCTAGGCGTGACATTTATTGATTTGTACCTTGTATGAGAGTGCTGGGCTTGATGTTGTTTGATTTGTACCTTGGATGAGAGTGCTGGGAGTGATGTTGATTGATTTGTACCGTGTATGAGAGTACTGGGCGTGATGTTGATTGGTTTGTACCTAGAGTACTGTTCGTGATGTTGATTGATTTGTACCTTGTATGAGAGTACTGGGCGTGATGTTGATTGATTTATACCTTGTATGAGACTTCTGGGCTTGATGTTGTTTGATTTGTACCTTGTATATAGAGTACTGGGCGTGACGTTGTTTGATTTGTACCGTGTATGAGAGTACTGGGCGTGATGTTGAGTGATTTGTACCGTGTATGAGAGTACTGGGCGTGATGTTGATTGATTTGTACCTTGTATGAGAGTACTGGGCGTGATGTTGATTGATTTGTACCTTGTATGAGACTACTGGGCTTGATGTTGTTTAATTTGTACTTTGAATATAGAGTACTGGGCGTGACGTTGTTTGATTTGTACCTTGTTTGAGAGTACTGGGCGTGACGTTGTTTGATTTGTACCTTGTACGAGAGTACTGGGCGTGACATTGTTTGATTTGTCACTGGGTGGCAACAACTTTCTGGACAACTCTCCGGTCACCGGGGGGGGGGGGGTAACTGTCTAGACACCTCTGGTTACTTGGTAGCAGCACCTATCTGAACATCTATCTGGTCACTGGTTGGCATCACCTCTCGCAGCACCTCTCTTGTAACTAGGCGGCAGTACCTCTCAGTGGTCACTGGGTGGCAGCCCCTCTCTGGACACTGGGCTGCAGCACCTCTCGGGGCACCTTTTTTTGGACTTTAGGTAGCAGCACCTCTGGTCACGGGGTTGCCGCAACTGTACTGAAACTTGCGGTCGGCACTTCTGGACTCTGCAGGCTCCACTGACTGTCCCCTGATAACCGTATGTGCATCTTTAAATACCCTCCGCTCCTGAAGGCTCATTTATAATGATTAGAATGTTACAAAGTCTTGCCTGCCTTTCCTACTATGGTCTCTCTATATTCTTCAGCACGCTGAAAATCAAATATGCTGGGAACTAAACATACTTTACCGAAACGCGGTCGCTTAAACAAAGGCAGAACTAGACCTTTAGCGCAATCGGCCACCTATCATTGAATACCGCCATTGTTTAACAAAACAATACTGTGACCGGTGCGTCAATTCTTGGTCAACAAATACAAATGCACAGCTAACCCGGTACATTTAACCTGGACACTTGGCGGCAGAACATCTCGTATCACCTCTCCTTACACTTGGCGGCAACACCTCTCGCAGCACGTCTGTGAACACTGTGCGACAGCACCTCTTGCAGCATCTCTCTTGACACTGGGCGGCAGTACTTCTCTGGACACCTCTCGGGTCACTGGATGGCAGCACCTCTCTGGAAACCTCTCTGGTCACTGAGTGGCAGCACCTCTCTAGACACCTCTCTGGTCACTGAGTGGCAGCACCTCTCTGGTCACTGGGTAGCAACACCTCTCGCAGCAATGGGTGGCAACACTTTTCTGGTCACTGGATGCCAACCAATGCATGCTCTCAATATTAGAGACAGAGTTGCCTCATTTTTCTAGAACGGCATCGATCAGCATCGCCGAAGAATATCCTTCAATATTTAACAGTCGCAATGGCGGCGACATTTATTCTTCGGGGCAGCCGTATGCATATGCCATGTCGTAGAAAGCGGCATATAATCGCCTGCGCTATACTTTTGGCCATTTTAGTTTATGTGATGAATATCCTGGATATAAACTCGAAATGGAAGGACCAAGAAGCGATAAAACATTTCAAGCCTGCACCCACTGGGACTTCTGATATTACTAATCAAGGAGGCTACAGACACCTTGGATTTTCTAAACTTCTTCTGTTTAACGAAAACCTTTGCCTCAACGACACTAAGTACTTCATGTTTATATATACATCGAAAGAAAACACAAGGCGCAGGAACATTATTCGCGATACTTATGCTAGCAGGATAATCAAAGATAAATACAAAATGAAAGCGGTATTCATAATGGGTTTGGCGAACACGACAGGCACA
Organism: Sipunculus nudus; assembly: GCA_026874595.1. Taxonomy (NCBI): domain Eukaryota; kingdom Metazoa; phylum Annelida; class Sipuncula; order Golfingiida; family Sipunculidae; genus Sipunculus; species Sipunculus nudus. The sequence continues at coordinate 58,232,417 of CM049322.1, read as the reverse complement.
CCCGGTATTGTGCCTAGCGACATTCGTGCGGAATATGATATGCACAATGACCTGATACTAGCTGATTTTATTGATTCTTATAGAAACCTGAGTTACAAAGGAATTGCGGCGTTCAATTACATTACACATTTTTGCACTAATATTAAATACGTCATCAAAACCGACGACGACGTTGTTTTTAATGTAAATTTAATGGTGAGGTTGCTGGAAACAAAATACAAGGACATCAGAAGAACTATTTTTGGACACTTTATTCCGCCTTACCCTCCATATATATGTCCGGATTATCCAAAATGGTGCGTTTATAAGAAAAGCTATCCGAGGAAGCTTCACCCGCCCTATATGTCAGGGGTTGGGATAGTTTTTACTGCTGATATCATACTGGATTTGTACCAGGCCAGCTCTATGCTATCTTTATTTCCAGTTGATGACATTTATATTTCTGGCTTGCTTGTTGAAAAAGTGGGCAATATATCGATGGTGGACTGGAAACACATCATGCAAGGTTCCGGCGCAAAATGTTGTGGAAATGTAAATATTGTTTTCACACACACTGTAGGCAATAGAGATAACGCATTAAAGACATGTTGGATAAAATTACAAGATCGAATGGAAATCAATGGGGGCACAGTATTGAAATATAGTTGTGTGCACTTCAGTTTGCTAGTATGTATAATGTTTATAAATATACAGAAATTCGATTGAGTATATCTCATGCTGTGAAGGGATGATTTATTAGGGTGTCGAAGTAGGTGGCAACTTCTTGTTAATGTAGGCGAAGTAGATTCAAGTCTCTAATTAAAGTAGCTGCCAACATCAAATAAAGGCTTAAGCAGGTGTTTATTTTTAATTAAAGCTTTCGAAACATTAGCTTATTTTCCTAAATACCAGCTTGTAACTGAAGAACATATTTGACGATCCATGCAATTTTAAAATATTGATATTGTTTCCTTTCAATGTGGGTTTACATGTTACACTGAAACACGATACATACATAGTACAGTGAGCTACCATGAATCTTGATGATACATACATAGTGCAGTCAGCTACTACGGATATTGATGATACCTAGGCGTTTATAAGTCCTATAAACTTATTGATGGTACATACATATAGCAGTCACCTAGGACGGACCTTGATGATACCAAAGCGCTTTTAAGCTCTATGAACATATTGATGGTACATACATTTAGCATTCACCTTGTACGGATCTTGATGATACCAAGGCGTTTATAAGTCCTATAAACTTATTGATGGTACATACATATAGAATTCACCTAGTACGGATCTTGATGATACCAAGGCGTTTATAAGTCTTAAAAAATATTGATGGTACATACATATAGCAGTCACCTAGTACGGAACTTGATGATACCAAGGCGTTTATAAGTCCTATAAACTTATTGATGGTACATACATATAGCAGTCACCTAGTATGGATCTTGATGATAACAAGGAGTTTATAGGTTCTATTATCTACTTGATGATACATACATGTAGCAGTCACCTAGTACGGATCTTGTTGTTACATACATACTACAGTCAAAAGCTACTGACACGGATCCTGATGACTCATAAAAAGTGCAGTTAACTACTATGGATCCTAGGGATACCTACAAAGTGGTCAGTTACTGCAGATCTTTATGGCACATATATCCCTCATGCAGTTATCCGAATGAATGTACACCCGTGCATAGCCTAGACCGGACAAACGAAACGGCAGAGTAATTTTTCAGAATTATTTTATCATTCATTCTGAGCCCCATGGTTCATGAGTAGAAATAAAGTTTGGCACTCGGATTATACTTAACAACTTTATATTATTATAAGGCCAGCATTGTCTTCACAAAAGTGCGTTATATTTTCTTATAATTTAACATCATCTGTAATTAACCGGGTTTGCAGGGAGAAAATGTATGTTGCTACATTAGACAGGTATACTTGATTAACCCTTACCTTTATGTACATTTCATGGACCTTGCCTTCAATGGGTCATATTAAAGTAGGTTCCCTCTGTTGTCGAACACAATTTCACGCAAAGAATAATCAAGTATTCATCAGCGGTAGGCACGGTTATAACTTGATTTTACACCTGACTTGTTCTCTTAATAGAATTTCCAGGGTTCCAAAGCGTAGACTATATGGTTTTATTATTGGAATGTATCATGTTTGCAATCAATTATTACCCAAATTATTCTCTTGAGCACACGTATTGTTCTATGTTCATTCTTCATTTATTTACAAATGCTGCCTAAGCAGCAAATATGAAAAAAAAGTCCTTAAACATTGTTTATTTGGTTAGAGTCTAGGAAATATAAGGACATGTTATCACTCTGTACCTTTCATTCTTTAAGATTATCTCTGTTTGATAGGAAAAAAATCAGTGTGAAACACATCAATGAGGGAAAATATAAAATATTAGGTATGCCTGGGGCTTATATGGTTTTCAATAAGGTTAAAATACATGCACGTTATTTTATTTATAAATGTAAATTATCTGATAGAAAACCAGAGTTTAATGGATATTTTACTTTCTGAAATATATGAAATGAATGTGCGGGCAATAAGAAAGCATGACTTATATAATAAAAAAATTGGGTGAATATGCGGGATCTCATTCCAATTCCTGATGTAGAAAAGGAATAAGGCACATAGTACTGAGTCAGTGTAGTATGTTTTATGTAATTTTATGTCTAGGATTTTGTCTGTCTGTTTGTTCCTGTATACTGCTTTATATGTAAGCATGTTTCGTCGTACTTAAGTATGTTCTTTGTATATAATTTGTTGAAGCCTAATAAAGTATATATAAACAAAATCTCTGTTTGAGAGGTCCATTGACCAGTTTCAGATTTAATTAACGTTGCTGCGTTGAGTGTAAATAATTCAACTCATTCTTAATTGATAAATTGACTTCAATGACAAGATGACATCTTTTATGTCGTTTCTCTAAAAAACAGCCACTGCAGGTACGGTTCATTAATGTTATATTATCTTCAGTGGAATTCAGGTCTATGCGTAATTTAGGGCGATGCTCCTGATTTCTCTACAACTACAGTTACAGTAAGAAATACAACCGCTTTTGTGCTGACTTATGAATTTGTTTAGTATAAATTTATAACTTAAGAGCTAACGTAAAGCAAATGATTTATATTCGCAAAACATGTATATAATGTATAATTTTCAATATACAGAAAACCTGTCTTATCAGGACAGTAAAAGGGCTGACACATTATGTCCTTAATAGCAAGGGGTCCTTATTAGACAGGTATGTATATGTATGTATGGAACGTGTTCGCATAGTGGTTATGGCGCTTGCCTTGTGACCGCAATGTTGTGGCTTCGCGTCTCGTTCTGGCCGCCTTCTGCGCTAAGCATATCAACATTCTGTACAACCTTATTTGCAGGAAGCAAATGTAGAATGAATACGTTTCTAGTGACTATTCAGGCTGCTTGAACTATATGCTCCCTAAAACTGCAAGCTGCCAGAATAAACAGGTCCGAGAGACCTGGAAGAAAAGGATAATATCGCCAGTGATTTTGAGCTATATACGCGACCTTTACCCACATATTTTATATAATTATGTTTTCGTGTCGCTGTTTGGCAGAATACACCAAGCAAAATATATATGTTATACTTTATTCCATCTTAAAAGTTAACGAAAAGGCTGTCGCGCCAAATATTCTATTTGATTTATTATAAACGCAGCTTTCATGTCATATACACAACTGTTTGGCCAACTGAAAGAGGACAAGTACCTTAATTAGAGTTGTATGTAATTATACGTAGATTTCCAAATTAAAATCACGAGGAAAGTCTTACTCCTTCACGTATTACATATTAAACGTCGATGATGAACCTAAATACTTGGCGATATCGCTATTTCCTTCAAGATTCCTACAATTCTAAAAATGGAAAGTTCTTTAAAGCAATCTTTTTTTTTATTTCTTGCAGGAATCAAAGATTTCGGCAAGCATGTTGGCTAGTTCTGTATATCTGTCTGTCCGTCTGTCTGTTTGTCTGTCCCCGCTCTAAAGGTCACAATTTTTAATCAATCGCGCTCAACGTTATAAAGTAAATAGTAAAAAATTACATCGAAAAATTACAAAATAGATTTTTTACTTCAGATCTTCGTGAAGGATCTTCGTAGGAACCATGGTCTTTCTACTTATGTGTAACAGTCTCCATCTGCTGTTACCATGGTTACAATTGGGGGGATTTCAAAATATTCCAAAATATGTGGTCCTACACTTCTAGCTTTGTCATTTATAAAGCTGGAGAGGTCTAGTTGGTTTTTTTTTCTTCCATCAGGCGAAATTTCTTACCGTTACTGGTCAAACAAGATATTATGAGACATTACTGTTTTCACTCTACAGACAAAATTCTTAAGCAATTACTCTGAAAGTAAATTCTTATACTAAACAAGTCTTTTATTTTTAATTGAGATAGGAGCAAGGTCCAGGTCACGGAAAAACCAAAAATATAGTATTTTGTTCAGATCTTCCTCAAATAATATCCTAAATACACAAATTATAGCTCATTTCATGTGTCTGTGCTTTCCATTATGAGGTCTTGTCACCTGTCATCCAGAATGCGTCAGTATGTCTGTTTGTCTGTTGTTATTAATTTCTGTTTGTCTTTTTGTTGTCCATTCTTCTGACAGATGTCATTCTAGAAACAAGATTGTTTTGAAATGCTTCTGAAAGGCATACAGTTAAAAAGAAAACCAGAAAATATGTTTTGCTGTCTGTCTATCTGTCCGTTCGTCCGCGACTTTTCAATATCAACATCAGTACATAATAGTTCTTTTGTTTATCATCTCCCAGTACATTGCTAATTTGAATATTTTTCACATGTTCCCCTGTCTTCCTTTCTCTCTGTCTGTGTTATTTCAACTTCCAGCAAGCGCTATGGTCGTCTTTTTTTCTTAATTGTTATTATATTTTGGTTGGAGATTACCGCCTTCATTTTTTTAACATTAACTTAATTACGTGTCATTACGAGACAGGGCAGTATCACACGCTTCTTTGATCTTTTTATCCTGGTGTCTAACAGGCGCGAGGAACCCCCGAAAGGCGCACTCGTCCCATGAGCGCTCACCCTTGGTGGGGGCCGACCTGAAAATTCTCACCGCCTCGGCTTAGATTCGATCCCATTTCGGCTGTGACTCCTGTGCTCTTCCCGTAAGCTAAAGAAGCCGGTTCTTCTGAAGCAACCTTAACCTTGGTATAAAAATATCAGTACTTTTTTCAGGAAGAAAAGGTGTTAAAGCTGACATCCGGTGAGGAATTTATTATGTGTAGTATGCTGGTATCCAGTGAGGGATGTATTATGAGTTGTATCGACGGGAGCTTATTGTAGATCGTGCGTTTCTCTCTTCAATTTTTCTACAACACATAACAATATTAAAGGTCCCTATTACACATGAACATACCCAGGGAGAAGATTTCGGTCACACATGCACATAAGCATAGTGAGGTTTTCGATTACACCTGAACACATCCTTTGTTACACGTTCTCGTTATATGACAGTGTGCTGGAGTGCTCAGTGTAACCTTCTATTATATAGGACTCTATAACAGACTTTCATCTGATGTGCTACGTTGCTCAATTATACGCTTAAGTCTGTGCGATAAAAAGGGTGGTTTCCAAGCAATTATTTTATTTACAAATCTGCTCGAGTACGCACACACACATATATCTGCTAATTATGTTAGAACGCAGGGATTTAATGGCACCGATATAAACCCAACGTTAAGAGCCTCATCAAGCTGTATGGATAATGACTACAATACATAATGTTATATTTGCTCACAATCTTAACAAAAAGTTTGATTAAACCTCGTTCACTATACACATGCAGAACTATAAGTAATGTACCGTTTAACCACATATCAGGTGTTAATTTTTACTGCTACTATATAACTCTGCTACAGTTTACCTATTTATTGCAGGTTTTAAATATACAGAGGTACTACCATAACAAATTAAATGTAGAACGCTTAAGATAACATAAACGAATGTTGTTGAAACATTTTCCGCAGAGTATTGCGTGCAATTACCCTCTGCATCAATCAATTAATCATATTTAATCATTTAACTTGATACGCCTCTTACAGGTTCATTTACCTACAGACTTTCACGTTTATAGTACTGAGATCAGCAAAATCACTAATGTAAACTTATGTTGTAAAATGGTACTATAATTTTAAGTATTCAGAATTATCCCAAATCATGTTATTTAACTGACGTGTTATTAAAGAAGTCACCGACATATCTAAATTTAATTAACTGTGTATGATGGTGTGTCACATAGCCAGTGTTTCTTTGTATGGAGGAATTCCTTCATGTTCTTGTGAAAGAACCACCAAAAGTTGGAGGAGTTTCATATAAAACAAACGATGGAGGAGTTTCATATAAAGAAAAAAGGTGGAGGAGTTTCATGTAAAACAAAAGGGGGAGGAGTTTCATGTAAAACAAAAGGTGGAGAAGTTTCATATAATCACAGCTGATTACTGGCTCATCATTATTGTTAATATTTTATGTGCTTAATCAGATAACCATATCCTGCTTAATTGCCCTCTGAAAACATAATTTCAAATGTAACTATTTTGATTATAAACAAATGCTAGCGTAAGAATACTGTAACCCCGGATTTTTTTCCTGAGATTCCAATTTAGCCAATTTTTGGGGATCCTTAAGTTTTGACATATAAATGATCGCATTAGTTGCATATGTTTCGTAACTATAATAAATACGTTTTTCGAGGAAATTTGTTAAAACGGGAATGTCTTTTTTATAAAATCTATCTAATAAGTGCATTGAATTGGAACAATTTTTAAAGATATTTAGTTTTTTTCTGTCTTTGAAAAGAACGATGTTATACTTTATAAACCAAAAAAAAACACTCTGTTTTGGATAAATAATTAAGGAATATTGTAGGCAATCGTCTCTACTTTAAGCTTCTATAAATAAAAAGCAACAAACAGAAAATACAAAGAGATAAAAAATGCAATGTGTAATCGGAAACCCAATTATTATAAACAACTACTTTAAGTTTCTGTAAATTAAAAGCAACAAGCAGAAAATACAAACAGACAAAGGGTGCCAAGTGTAATCGAAAACCCAACTGTTATGAACAACTGATTTACGCATCATTACAAAGGAAAAGAGGGGACTGTCATACCAAACCTTGCCACATTGTTGCAATTTTCCCCGGATTAACTGCACTCTAAATGCAGTCAATTAAATCCAACAATAGACTTGCATTTAATGTATCAGTCTGCACCTTATTTACTTAGGCTGAAAAGCATTGCTAAAAGGCAATATGCATGGAATGCAAGGAGATCTACTTAATGTCACATATGCCTGTCCGGAGATCTGTACTGTATCCCTGTTATAAACAATACAAACGTGTTTCTGCTGTGACCAAAGTAATATATAAACAAAATGTTTTTCCCGTCAGATTTATTGACTGGACATAAGCTTATATTTTTCAACTTCTGATATTTTTTTAAACCCATCATGAAAAAAAAAATACAACATTTTCTTTGTCTCTTGGTTGGTTTTGTTTCATAACCTCCATACAGCATAAAATGGGGGTCTCACCTAGAGTGCTTTCATACAGGCATGTAAAAATGACAATGCGATCTATGCAATGTATATTTCCTTTCAAATTCAGATTAATATTTTTTGTGTGGATTGTATTAAATGAAAAAAAAATGTTAACAAAGGCTACGAGTGGGCACAATGCGCGAGTAATAAATTACGGTGGACGGTGTCTTAAACATCCTAATTCATCATGTATACCATTTAAACCGATGTTACGATTCTTTCAAATAAACCAATGCACTTTGGTTAAAGAAATATCATTTTCCTACAAATATTTGTCTTTTCAGTTGTTTAGAATTATAGTATGTTTCAGCGAACAATGTTTCACGATGAAGGGTTTGGCGGGCAATCCTACAGTGGTCAATAAAAGTGGATTTTTGAAAAAAGCACAAACAGTCACTCAATAAAATCTATAATATAAAGCAGATTCAGACCATCCGTACATAACACTCAAGACGGAGTAGGGAAAGAGGTCAACATATATTACGATCGCAAAGCAAAAGAAGTGAAGTGTAAAGGGACAATAGGACAATGGACATATCTTGTATATATATATATATATATATATATATATATACCTTTGTTTCTTGATAGAAATCTAGATGTCCCAGATTATGCGGACGTATTTACTTGATAAGACTTAATTCACTTTTACTCGCTTGTGGGTGTTAACGATCATTTATCTATTCCCACATTACCATTCCAATTTGCCGACACCTACGTTTAAGTATGGTTACATACCAGTCCTATCTTCATGATGGACACCTCTAGACGTTACAAAGCACAATTTGTTTAATATTAAAATGCAGATTGGATTCTAAAAAAATATTAAAAAAAAATTAAAGAATGTGATCAACAAGCAGTTGTCCGCAGATTTGTGGTGCCAAGCAAAAGCGGATTTAACGCCAATGTAGGTTTAAAGGTTAAAAAAGTTAAAAAAATCACAATGATAATAATAATGCTAATAATATTATAATAATGATAGGAATTATTATATTTATAATGAAAATAACAATAAGAATAATAACGCATTAATTTGAGGATGCTTTATCGGTTATATGTGACTTCATGAATTCAATCTTAAGTTATACTTTACTGTTAGAAGATATCTTGAAGTTTTTTTTTCATTTGCTGCACCATTTTATGGTTATAAATATTTTATTTATATTTAAACTTAAATTATGTTGTAAACACGGTTGTTAGTATAACATTTTATTTCGCCCATTGACAGTACATACTGTTCGACACTGCATCTGTAGTCGGTTATCTTATTTCTCCTGAAATCACAATAAATTTCCGGAAGCCCTTATAAAAACCCACGCATACTAAACTTGATTATATGTTTTATCAGCAAAATTAGGAATAAGGCATTTATTGAGAATCTCTTTCTTTTGGGTACAAGTAATCTCATGAAACATTATTTTGTGAGTTTTCAATTTAGTTACTCTTATGCCTAGTAGAGGGCGCATGTGGTAATGCGGTAGACCCTTGGACATGGACAAAGCAGCACCTGAAAAAAAACAGCCGAGTCAAAATAAATTGTAAATATAACTAACATTTCATCCGGTATCCATGCTTAAAAAAATAAAAAAAAAAATGGCTAATCCTCACGATCCTTGTATATCATATTCTTCTCATATATAAGGCCTGTATGAAAATGAATTATTAATCAAAATCAATTCATTTTAATTGAAGAGAAATACTGGTTCAAGTGACGTTAAGATTAAATATATAGCCTTTCATACGAACCATGCGCTTCAATTCGAATTATCAGGATGACTGTAATTTCACATCGATTAACGTTTAGCCACAGGCACTCGACCGGGTGAGCGATATTACAAGCATCACCGGGCCCATTCCACTGCACTTACAGCTATCTAACCAACCAACCCACTAATTAAACATGGTAACCATGCTAAAATGACCTCTAAATAAAGCTTAGAACAACTTTTCATTATTTCTTCTTATTCACCTCCACTCATGCTCTAATTAACGACAAGGTATGGAAGCTGACATAAACTCATAACTATAATACCATTTGATATAAATTCAAAGTGAAAATTAAACAGGTTTAATAATACTCACAATAAATAAGTTGTAAAGACGCTCTAGCATCGACATTGTGTATATTTTGGAATGCTCTCAATTCAATATATCATTTATAAATAAGTATACATTTCTATCATAAAAAGGGAGTACAAGTAATAAGACAACAAATGCCGTTCGCGTAGTTTAGTTATTTTCTTTATTTGCGTTTAGCTGCTAATAAATAACACCTGGTTTGCTTATTTTGGATTGCAGTATGCCAGTTCTATGGCTGCAGGTATTTTACGTTATTTTACCATCATATTGGATTTAAACGCAATGCAGCTTGTAGGCCGGGCTAAGTGCTATGCGGCCCAACTTGACAGGATAGCGCGTTCTAAATGGTCACTTTGCACAGTGTAAACGCAAGATAAAATGTAGCCCGCTCGAAATTTATTTGTACCGGTCTAACTCGCGTCACAGTTTTCGGGTGTAAATGGCGATAACATGATATTTTTTTTTAAATTTTCAGCTCTTTTATATTCCACTTAAACTTATGTCATTAGGGTTTTGATTTCAGGTATGATGACTTTTTTCATAATTTCAGGCGAAAGTTCTTGACAGATATTGATATTTCAACGAGTGACAGCTTCGCCATCCTGTGGTCTCTTTATTCTCCGGTTGGGTATTAACCATGCGTATTTTGCCAACATGTATGTAATCACTATGCAAGGACCAAACCTCAATCAAAACACACCTCAAAGAAACCAAAAATTATTTCAGGTGTTAATAGTTGACAGCATCGTAATATACTCGGTTTAAAATACGGCATAACATTTAACTCGGTTACCAATAACAAAAGTCTTTACAAGTTGCAGGTACAAAATTGTGTTACAATTACTCGTCACAGCCGATTAAACTAAATGTCATATCGGTTTAGAGTGGTTTATATCCTATCCATCTACTCTCATTTTAAAAAAGTATTTCAGTTAGGAAAAGTCTCAGGGTAGTACTAGAGAATAAATCTGACAATAGGTGCCAAACGCACACACTCCGAGAGATAGTTCATATGATATATCTTATACTTAGTAACAATGTACCAAAATATATTTCGTAACCTCTATATTTTATTTTTTTATAAACACGGCTCTTGAGTTTCTGTGGAAAAACCTAAAACTTCGTAAAAGAAATATCTTGTGAGGAATGTCCGGTACAAATATCGTCTTTAGGCGTCCCTCAGCATCTTGACCTGCAGGAAGAGGCTGAGGGATGGAAAATATTTATCTCCAGAAGAAAGGGCAAAATATAGATATAGAAATAAACTCACCGATAAGTCTGTGGCGGAAGGGTGAATACTCTCGATGTACTGCGATGTTATTCATCCGACCCTAAAACAGAATGATCCCGTGCTGACTCAAACCTGCTGGAGGAAGGTCGCAGTAAACCTACAAAACATGGTCAGCAATATGGTCAACCAAGCCATATCTGTAAAAGGAAATCTCTTATTTTCACATTATTCTTCTCTATATTACTTTTAGCCTCCTACTGAAAGAAGGCTCTTTGAGGTTGAGGAGATTATTGCCATATCAATATTTTGGTCTCGTTTGATAAACGAAGAATTTCTCAGAATTTTTTTCCAAAAATCAGCTTATTCTAAAAAAGTGACATTTGGTCAGTCATGTTCATTGGTGACATATTTGACCTGATTACAAGAGGGCATACTCCGTACTCTACATTATTATCTCCACCTATCCATAGATGAAGACATTTGTTTTGGAAATTATAATTCTTCTTCGTATCCTTATACGGGGACAGGTGGAAATCCGTAACTGTTCCATGACAGTTACAAAAAAGTCTAGTTATTCTTTGTTAGCTTTAAGGATTTTCGGTGGCTTCGCTGTAATCAATATTAACTTTGGACTCGGGACATAGCAAATTGTTTCAACACAAACGCAAGTTCTTAGTACTATACATTGTTTGTTTTAATGTACACTTAGGTTAACGCCAAGTATTTCTAATCATATAAGTTCGGCAACGTTTCTGTAATTAACTAAATGTCCCTGTCAGCAGGGGTATACACAACTATGCTAGTCGATCTGGGATTTTAAGTGTTGCTCACACATGATGAGGACTTAACATTTTATCGCCAATACACTGGATATACTGAAACGGTTTTTTCTTGCTTGTCCTAATAATTCAAGCTAATACTTTAATAAAAATTAATCTATAAAATTTGCGTACTGTAATTTGTCCTGATATAACCAAATCATTCTAGTCTGCTACACCAATCATCTTTTGACAGCCTGTCCACTGCTTTTAAGACATGATCTCATCTGGCGGCCCTCAGTCTCTAGATGTCACTCCTAAAGATTATATGTAAAGCCATGACTCTGGGAATAATTGTAAAGTATCTTTGTTAGCTTACACATAACTTTAAAATATATTACAGGCATTGAATGAAAAAAAAATAAACGAATGCATTCCAAGACTCGTATAATATAATTTGTCCTTGATATAACAGATATCTCATGAAGCTAAAATCTAGGTCTGAACAATAATGTAGATAGTATATTTGCCATGAAAGTGATTTGTTTACATTTACGTCATAGCAGTGGGGGGAGGGTCGCATACGCTTTAACCCAAGGACTGTCGTGCCGAATCATTTTGTTAGGGAATCGAGCCGGATTTGATTTTAGACAGCCTTTACTTTGGTTCAACAGTATACGACCAGCGAAAACTATTACTAGAGCTTATAACCATATTAACGGAGAGAACAGGTAGCAAACCTCTCACACAGCTTTTTAATAATGCACTGAATATATTCTTATTCGTCTAAAAAGATCATGACGGCACTTACTCATTAACTGTTATACAATTCAGGACATCACTTTCAAACTTTTAATGATACTTCGGCTACGTTGTCGGCTTCTGGATGGAATATCATTATCTCAATAATAATAATAATAATATTAATAATAAGTTAAAGTTTGTTTCAAAATGGGAAGCCAAGTGCACTTTGGCAATATTAAAAAAAGAAAAGATAAAAAAAAGAAAAAAAGCTGCAGTGAAGGAATAAGGCTTATGGATCTAGATAAATAAATGAAACCAAAACTCTACATTGTAAATTACTAATAAAAATGCAATATATTTCATAAACCATTTGAATCTTACAAACCTATTCCATTGTTGTAGAGATCACTAAAGGTCGTTGGTCACATGTCAAACAAGCATAATAACAGCTTTGATGATTGGCATGAGCTAGAGGATGAGAGACGCAAGGCAGCTCCAGAAGAAGCCGAAGATCGTTAATGATAATTTTTTTGCCATGAGGTTTTTGTTCAACTATTCGGCAATTAGTGTCACATCAAGGTAAATCTGGAATTCATACCTAAATTTAATAGAATGATTATTATACATAAATGAACCATTGACTGGGGGCACAGGCAATGGGATCAGAAATATCAGAGTGCATTTGTACGGAAAGACCAATAACAGTACATTTTATAAGTAAAAGTAAGGTCTAAGTATTCAAACCTTCAGAATAATGATAACTTAAAAGCATATAGGATGTATTGTTCAGACTTTAATATAAAACTACATTCCACATTAATATCTTATTCACTTTTTTTGCAGAAATATCTAAAAAAAAATCGTTTTACGTGGTAATAAAGGATTACATTTATCCCCACAACTCTGTATCTAGTGATCTCCTAGATCTAGCAACAAAACAATTTGGTTGTCAACAAATTCCTGGTGGCCCTTAGTGATGTGGCCCGTGGATCACGTGGCTCGTGGAAGAAATATCAATTAGCTTGTGCGTAAAACAAATAAGATCAGAGCATCGTATGTAATTTTTCATAGAGGTTTATTGGCGTGAGTCATACTTTGGTGTGTGCACATATCTTGTTGATATGTGGATGAGTAGACAATATCGTTGTCAAGTGGAACAGTAACATACCTGGGTAAAGAGAGTTGACGTGTAGACCGAGTTGTCATTTGCCCAACCGTGTTTGCATGTCGTTGTAGAGAGATTGCTTGATACGGAGTAGCTCCCATTTACCATCTGTCCAGTTTACTCCCCGAGTTCTTTCTTAATCACGTTGTAATCTCAGTTATACATAGGACAGCTGCCGAAGCAAAGTTCGCCTTTGTTTACCTCCTTGAGGACGCAGTAGAACTTCCCAGACAGAGACAGGTTTAGACAATCTAAACCAGGAATAAACGCCAATGATCAGCAACTGCTATCAGAAATAAAATGTTTATATTAGTTATTGGTGTGTCAATTCCAATAAGTCATTAGAGGAAAGACATATTTGCTGGGATCTTCTGAATCCCCCAGTAATAACGAGCACATAATCGTGTTACAACTTCACGTTGCCAGTCTCTGTAGGTAGACTGTTTGGATATGCCACTTAATGCTTATGAACTCAATATATGTAGTTGTATTGTACATACCTACTTGAGGAGGAGGGGCATTGCCCCGGTCGTGAAAATGTGCACTTGGAAAACATATTCATATATTGATTTAAGCTATATATGAAAAAAATATGCCCCTTACATAAACGCAAGAACGGATTCAGGGTTCATTAAAAGGAGTTGTTAGAAAATTTTAAAAGCGATAGTAGGTCCTGAAACAAGGGGAGTCCGGCCGCAAAAATAGTTTGATCACTTGTTGCGGCAGCTAAAAGGGAAGTCTGCACCCTTCCTCTTCCAGCGTCTTTGCCTATGGCACCGCTTACACTCAGATATTTACAAGGCCCCGTGCATTTATTGCATTTACAAAGGAAAGCTATACTCAGATACAGCAAAACCAAAATTGTGAAAAAAGAAGTGAGACACTAGGAAAACAATGACGCCATAACTCCCCTCACATTGGAATAAAATTATCGTCCGTGCTAACGATCCATTGAAATTGACTCTAAAACGGGAGCTCTGTCTAGACACACAATAAACATAATAGCAGAATATGGGAAAAATGCATCTGTGAAACGGAGGCCTACCTAGGACGTCATCGCTTTCTTTACTGGGAAAATATAACATTTTCCTCTGGACTATGACATTTTTTTTCCATACCATTTGAATCTGTTTTTATTTGTCCATTATCCCTGGTGCGCTGCCTGTGCTACTTTTATTGTTTTACCTACCCTAATACAAATGGCAAATAAAAAAATGGTTATTTACCAAACACATGCCCATACTTTCTGAACCTTATGGCATATTAATCCAGACAAGACATAGAAAGCGAGCATCATATATTTTACAAATTAAGCTAACCTACTGTAACATTTGCAACAGAGCGTGGACACCGGTTATTCATGAAAGAACTCCAAATCATCAAGGCTTATGCGAGGCGACTTTAGATCGACGAATTAGGTGGGCATATCATAGCGAAAACGTAATCTGTGAAGTTTACATGTGTATTGATTTGACCTTTGAAAATAAATAATAAAGGGTTGATGTTCCCTTACTATTATCATCGCAGTCTTAATCTTCCGTTGAACGCGTATTGACTATATTCATTAAATCTCGTTCATTGAGGCATGCGCATACATAACATTTTACTGTATGCTTGTGAGAGAGCTTTAACCTATTACACAAGGGAAGGGAGCGGGGAGCCAAGGATAACAAGATGAGACTGACAAATTGGATCAACCATAAACAATATAAAGAAATAATTCTTTATTGCACACGTCGGTTTCAAATTGCTTGGACAGTGCAGGATAACGAACACGATTCCGAATTACGCCAGGGTTAAAGTGTTTAAAGCAAAGTGGCTTATATATAGTTTATGTCTTGAAAAGGCACATTGTCTACTACAGAATCAAACGGCTTGATTCATGATTCGTCGAAAATACGCGTCTATCATGAAACCATCTTGCAACCGTTCTGAAGAAGTTTCAAATTATTCCCTTTTGGTCGTGTAAAGTGAACATCAAAAATTACTTTGCATATCGTTGAGGTATGCTTCAAAGTCAGACGACTGTTTGATTCTGTAAGCCCTCTCCGTAACCGGATGTTCAGATCTCCCATCAGCTGTCCTATAAAATAAAAGGAAATCATAAAAAAATCGATACATAAACAAGACGTTGCTTTGACAGTAGGCAGCTTTATTCGGGTCACCTCAGGGACTGAAACCAAATGAATATTTGCATCAAGTACCAAATGTTTGTCTTTTTTTTTTAATATTAACCACCTCCTTTTTGTCTCAGTAAAATTCCTTCTTTGAATGATATAGAACAATAAACATACAACGAATCATATATTTCTTGACGCATTTATGTTAATTATTACGTTCTCTACAAAGTATATCACTATTGCACAATCATGTCCAATTTCAATCTGGTTCAGTCACAACAATGCATTCATTTCAGGTCCAGCACCACCACTCCGGTAAAATGGACTCGAGCTTAGCAACAATGTTGTATTAAGTAACAGAATACTTTTCCCAGGATATCAGAATGTGACTTTCCTGATCATAATTATTCATTAGTGCAATATATTGATATTTATGCACAATATGACCATAAAATTATTTCAGTGTGTGTTGCTATGTTGTGTTTATTTAGTAAACGAATAATTATACATAAAAACGTCCATATACCATTCACCGTGCTTTACGTTCCACCTCCGTGGATCAAGTGTAGCTCTCAAGTGATAAATCATGTAGTCCCGACCCAGAAACTAAAAGTATTTTCAGAGAAGGGTGAACGATAAGCACCAAATGGATCACTGAATCATTACAACAGGTATAAACTAAGTGGGAAATTGAAAATAAACTAAAATAATACGCCAGATGTAGTCTGAATGTACAAGGAACAAGTCGTAACAGAAGTGAATACACAAAATCAGAAGCCGTATAAACAGGAAGTGGCATAAAAAAATTGTTATAAGAAGTAAATACTAACCGTGAGGTGTTCTGCCGATGTTTTATATATCTGTCTGTACAAAGAGAAGCCGACATCTTGGTACAATTGACTGATTCTGCAAATGAAAACTGATAATTTGTCTTTCACAGAGAGAATATTTGTATATATATAAAGATATATACATATATAATTGAAATTTGAATTACCCTGTTAAAATCAAGATTTCTTTTCACGAACAGCCTCCCAGCTAACTCACATTTGTCCGATGCAAGCACTCACATGCACGGAAATATCAGAATAAACGGAACGACTCACCGTCCGCCCATGCCGCCTGTGTCGATGTCATCAGGTCAGCTTAATCAATGTTGATACTAGTAAAAGAGAGCGTGGTAAAGCGTGATAAAAAGCGCACCGCATTCAGTGATGTCGTGGTTCCTAAATTCACTCGATCTCATAACGGCATTACTATGTAACAGGATATTGCATCACTAGGCCCTGATGTTACGCTAATTGCAATCTTGCACAAAACCTTATTTTACGTAATGGTACTTTAACAAGCATTTCAATTCATGTTTTTGTAACACTTTGTTGGACAGGTTGTTATAGTTTTGTGATTACATATATATGTGGTTTATGATTTTACTTTTTCTTTCTTTTTTTTCAGGATGCGTGGATACGGCAGTCCTGTTGTCCAGAAAATTTAACATTTATACTGTTTTTGTATTAAGTTGGCAAATATGCTTATAATGTTGCTTATGCCATGCCGGCAAATTGTAGTAGATTTCCTGGAGCATGTCGACAGAAAAACTCTTCTGTTGCTTTGTGTTCTGAATGGACTAGTTCTATGTAAAATTCTACATAATGTATGATAAATAACAATTTTCATTTGTTTTCATCAATCCATATCATCATGATCATACTTGGACTCGGAATTGGACTCTGTTTGCTAGAGACAGATTGAGATGGACTTAAATCTGAAGGACCACGGCATAAATGGCCTGAATACTTAATGAAAAATGATTATTTCAGATAACTCTGTGTACTGTGAAATACAGGTTTTCTGTAAAACATAAACATCTTTACCCTAAAAAAATACAAATGCCCGACGAAATAAATATCTCAACGACTTAATAAAGACTAAATAACACATATTTTTTCCATAAACAGCACAGTCCAGTGGCAATTTAGTCCTCACATATCACGTGAACCTTTCGAAACATAAAATAAGGAGCTTTAATCTTCGAATTATACTGAGCACATGTTAAGAAAAAAAATGGTATGTTAAATGAGGATAGCACTATTCTCGATGTATTTCTTTTTTTTCTTTGTTTTTTTTGTCTTGTGCTTTCTATTAGATTCCATTGTTTTTTCATCGTATGCTATATTATTCTTACCTCTGAGGACTTCTTATGGGTGCAATAAATGGTTCGATTTATTGGACACTCTGGATAGCTGAAAACGTTCCTGTTCAAACTATTGATGTAAAACAATTTTTTATAATTAAGGAATGCTCATATTAGAAGTTCTGCTCGCCGAAGTCGTACCGGTCTTAGCACTCACAGACGCTCTCCTACAAAAGTTTCACACACACGTAATCACACACATGTATATTTACCACATGGCTCCACTTGTAAGTAAATATTTTGTATAAAATATTTGTATAAAAGACACCTCAGTTTGTTATCTCAGGTCACATTAAAGAATGCATGTCAATTCAAACATTTTCTCACAGAAATTTTCCGCAGTTTCTGGTGCATCTGTTTAATTTGTACATATCACTTTTTATAAGAAGTTCATTCTTAATTTTATACAATCACATATGATGCCCATATGATCAAAGTGACACATTAATTATGAATTGTTTGTAATTTGCGTCAATGAGCAGATAATGGCACCCGTTGACGCCCACAACAAATCAGACTCACATACGTGCTGCATGAATTGACGGAAAACTTGCGTAATTTGTATGGAATACATTAAGATAAATCCAGCAATAATATGAATTTACTCAAACACATGAAAGGTATAGGCTGTTTCAACAAATTCGGCAAAGCATCCTACGTCAAACAATTATATAGAGAAAAATAACATATTGTATTTATTATGGATGGTGGAAACGCCACTTCCTTTGTAATCTTACTCTAGATTCAGATATTTACGAATTGGCAATATTTGACCAACATGAATAAACTTGCAAGTTGAATTTAGAGTTTGCTTAGGTCGATTTACAAATTACTAATGATTTACGTGTACTTTAAATTGATTGAATCTTGTAAGGGGCATCACCCCTTGTACCAAATAGTCACAGTAATCGATAATCGTAAGAGACTATTTACATCGAGCCTGTTGAGAAATAAAAAAATTCATATACACTAGCGATAAGTAAATGAAGTCGGAATGAGACCTGTGATACTCAGGATTTTCGTTTGTACGCAAAATGGCAGCCCCAAGAAGCGTTTCGAGAAACTGGGAGAAATAATCTATATATATATATATATATATATATATATATATATATATATATATATATATATATATGTTTTTATATATATATGTGTATATATATATATATATATATATATATATATATATATATATATATATATATATATATATATATTTGAAGCAATGGAATGGGAATTTGGAAGTTTTAAGCGGACTAAATCTTTTTTGGACAACGCCAAGATCTTCATATTGCAGTTTCCGATAAACTGTTTTTTTTTTCTTCTAAGGGACCGGCTTGCAGTAAAGCGATACCTATTTTCATAGATAAAAAAAATGTTGCTTACTATCCTCAGTAGAAGGCATTGAACAGGGTCTTTAAAAATATAGTGTTTTTTTCATAATGAAAAAGTCGTGTTATTTTCAGCGTTCTTTTGTTGGAAAAAATGTAAATAAATTCCAATCTGTATTTTTCAGTTCAGTAGTTCGTCTTTATTCCAGTAGGTGGCGAATATGACAACAGAGAGAAGGCCGACGTAACCAGATATCGCGGCTCCTAAAAAAAGAGAGGAGGCAGATTAAGTAAATATGTAATAAACATGTAAATATCCAAGAGTACTGTAAATTAAAAAAAAAAGTTTTAACAATATATTTATCGCCTTTAATAGAACCAATAGGCTTATAAGAAGCCGATCTGAGATTAAAACGCATTGCTTTAATAACATTAACCATGAGCACTTTGACAATTACATTTTTAGTCAATTAATTATTTACACGAAATTTAATTTGAAGTTAAATTCAATTTTCGGATATAAGTATTAAAAATGTATTGTTTACACGTCTTTGCATCAAAAATGTATAAGTGATGGATGTAATATATCCAGTAAAACGTACCTGCGGAAGAAGGACAGTCTGAAAAATAAACAATATTGGGCATATAAACCATCTATTATAGAAAAAAATGAACATATGAAACTGACAGATTACATTCAGGCATTATTAACAGATAGATGTCATAAATACTATGTTTGTCATGGATCAATCATTTTTTTTTAAAGTAGTCTGCAGGAACAGAGATGTGGAAGATTACTTTATTTAAATGAAGCCCTGCAGATACTATTGACAGTTACGCGATCAGCTCTAAAGAGCTCACGTCATCTACAGTCTGAAAAAAAAATCAAAAGACCTCAGCTCTTATAATCAAATAATGTTGTGAATAGGAATTATAAAATGTAGGTTAATGAGCCAATAACAGGGTTTAACTCTAAATGTCAATTATTCCTAAAAAATATTTAAAAAATGAAGCAGTGATTCCGTTGAACAATTTTAATAACGTGACTTTATCAGATAATACTTTGCTGACTTATGTGCCAATAGCACTGAGGTCAGCAGCTAGTCCTACAGAAAGCCCATGTTATGTTTCTGTTAGAGGGACCTATATACTGTTCGTTCATCTACATTCGACCCAGATGTTGTTAGATCAAATGTTATCGTTATTTGCATAGTTCTTCAGCTAGTCTTAGTTTATATATGTCTGCGCCAGTCCATGTATTACCACTAACATTTTAGCTTACAAGGAAATTGCCGTTGATTTTACAAATATTATGACAAGCAGAATCTTGAACGACCAATAAATGACTGACATTTGTAATTTCCTTCAGGATAGAAATATTTCTTGTCCGGCAGACACAGCGTGTTCAGCGTATCCTTTGCTTCCTTGAACGTTTCCTGTGACATCGACTTGTTTTTGCTGAATATCAGCCCCCTGGGCTCGTAGCAGTCTCCGTCTTGTATTGAGCGGCAGTAGTAAAGGATCCCGTACGTGCTGTATTTAACGGCCAACAACCAGATCTCGCCGACTGAAGAAACAACAAGGACTAAATTTAGTTGTAATACAGTAAAAACCTGCTAGAGCGACCACTTGATGACCATCAACAATCGCTATATGTTACCATCAACACTCCATACACGTTATGTCCTGTTTAACACATTGTATTTTACCAATAGCTTGAGAAAACTGTGTTGATGGTATATGGTTCAAATAGAGTTGTATATTATTTCCCGCGAAAAAAAAAGTATTTTCAAAGGGAAACTCCCACATAGAGGTCAACAGGCGAGTCCTGTACATATATTACATTATTGATAATGTACTTAGGCTCCCAGTTCATGTAACAATAAGATATATATATATTTGTGCGTCTTAATTGTTGGCTGAACCTCTTAACACAGGCTCCGTCAGCCGTAGAGAAGTTTGTCGCCTGCCTAGTGTGAAGGTAACCATGACGACATGCTCCCTGTACACACAAGCCTTAACATTGTAAATGCGTAACTATATATTATACACAAACATACAGTAAAACCTTGCCACCTTAGTTTAGCGACCACCTCACAATAACGACCACGTTTATATAATACACATGATATTGTTTGCTTTTTATATAATACCTCGCTTATACGACCACTTTGAAAATGCGACCACTTTATAGGGGTCCCATTGATCGTATTTTGAAAGTTTTTTTTTTTATATACATATATGGTTGTCTTGTTAATGTCAGGGTCCTCAGCCCTCAGTGAATGCATACAAAAAGCACGATATGGTTGTCAACGGCGACAACGAAAAACATGAATGCTGCCGGGTCTATGGAATACACAGACGTGTCTGTGCCTTCTCTAAGACCCTGTGTCCGCCCCTGTTTTTTATTACTTACTTTTCCTTTCTTGGAGGTATAGGTTGAAGTGTGAAGAATCACCGGTTCTTTCAGCTGTCAACGTCACTGAGTTATCACATCTTCCTTCAGTTGTTCTTGGATAAGTAATTAAGAATACATATTTAAAATATATATAACATCGAAGAAAAGCAACACTGTATATTCACTACAGCAATAAGGAAATATATAAACATATAAATATATATATATATATATATATATATATATATATATATGTATCCATATAAAATAATTATACATATTATTAAAGCATAATAATTAATTATCTATTTGAAGTGTATCCGTATTGCAGATTTCGTTTAGTGTCGTAAGATTTATCCCGGAGACGTTAACAAAACTCCTCCTTTAAAAGTATAAAAGGTGTACTTGTTTTTGACCACATGTCCTGAAGATTTTTAAGAATGTTTAACAACAGTTGCGCTGGTGCTGAAAACATCTTTTGTTTCACGGTCTACCGGTCTGCATCATATATCAACGTCAAGGGTTCTTTTCTGGCTGTGACTCTGGTTAAAGCATTCTCCATCTAGACTTGTCTTTTCCACCACCGCAGCACTGATTATATAGTATTTTATTCATTAAATCTCCAAAAGCAAATAAGCGACACCTGTGTTTACTTAGCTGAGAAGGAAATAAAGGTGATGCAAGCATTTTTTATTGGAAATGACAAATGCTTCAGAATATCATATTATGTTATACTATAGTACAGTTAAACTAACGTGCCGTATTTGACGACCAGGCAAATTTACCTAAAAAAAAAGTGGTTAAATCAATCCACTGTTTTTGCCGGGCCACTAGAACCCACTCTCAAGGCAACTCCGGGGATCGAACACGAGTCGCAATCGCGGAGAGCAGAATGTGTCACCAATCAACTGCCAAACCGCCAACAAACGCATCTGAGTTTTTACGCGCATTCGTGAGAACCAGCAAATAGCGCCTATGATTTATAATGTCAATGTCGGTTTGTCTCACGTGACGATCGGAGGGGCAAGTTTTCATGTGGCAGGCGGGCAATATGCCTTATACATAACACGATGTGTGTATGTTTAGACGAGAATATGGCTATTCTGGTTCTTGTGTGAAAAATAGGGACAGTACCAAACACGAAGCACGTATGGGGAAATGAAAATCTTATTATGTATCTGTATGCTTTCTGTGTTTATATAATTTAATATAAAAAACTTATACATTAATAATAAATACGTACACATTCATGACACCAAAGTGAAGTTTGTCATCTTTCAAGTACATATCAAGGACACTTCCCCTCCGCTGATCAGGATTTGACCTCACTTGGTAAATTAGGTAGTACCGACCGAGAGACTGAAATATAACATCAACCAGAACATATTGTCCATGAAAAACTTCAAATAATATGTCAGTCATTTAATTATTTGTCGTCTCTAATATTCCTCAAGAATTAAGTAACACCATCCTGTGTGAAAAAAAGGTTAACAGCAAAACTACCTAGCGAAATCGACTAGATATATATATATATATATATATATATATATATATATATATATATGTCGCACTTGACAGTGGTTTATTTTAGAATATCCGACATAATCTGCAATTACATGGATGTGCAGCAAAACTTTTGACGTTTAACCTTGTGAAAAACAGGTTTTTTCTTCAGAAACGTTTTATTTCCGAACCGCTTCAGTTACAGGAACCTTTCGTGTAGCAGCTTTCCCGTTTCCAGCACCATATCTACCCGCTGGTTCGTTTCCTATACAGTGGATTGAAATAAAAACCCGCGGACAGCTCTCTTTTCCATTGCTTATAGCTGAAGAAGCAGCTGCTTGGTTGCGTTTAGATCAGTCAGATCAAATTAGACTTTACAACAGTCAACAGTTACATCAGGGCTCGACAAAACAGTGACCCAGTTGCCCGAGGCCAGTCGAAATAAGTTGAGAACGGTAGGAGCAATCGAGTGCCACAGCACACGCTGCTGATAGGCGACACATACTAAAATAATAATTTCTCATTGTAACTGACGAAGAAATAACTAAACAGAAACTCTCTAAACCTTCGTGTGTATGCAGTTTATGTCTGAGAATATTTTAGTGTTTTGCTGACGTCAAGCCTGGTAGCCTGTTCAGTTCAGTCAACTCCAACGAGCTCTGTGTAGTAATACTTCCTGGCCTAGACTGTATATTGCGCGGGGTACCAGTCTACCAACTAGTCTTGCTGTTTGAATCCTCTCCAAGACCACCTACTCGGTTCGCATCAGCTGTCTATTTAACCAAAACATCGAGCTCCTTTGTATACTCGTCACGTCAATGTGTTTTATACTGTTCCCCTTGCAAGCTCTAGAGCAGGTGACTCATATATAAATATATATATATATATATATATATATATATATATATATATATATATATATATATATATATATATATATAAGTATATTTATTGATAGACCTGATGTACGTGTTTATGTCCTTGTAACGATTCTGTGCCTGTAGTCTCTCTTGTATTATTAAATATTAATCTGCTGAATCGTTAAGTTAAAATGGGAGAACTGTGTTGACAAATGGAATCTAATTATCAAACAGTTCCTAAATCTGCAGTTTAACTCACCTTTTTCAGATCTAGATTTTTCATGAATGATCTTCCGCCAAAGTCACACTTTTCTGTTGCAAGTACACACGAGCACGAGAACATCAAGATAAACAAAGCTCCAGTCGGTGCGTACATGATAGCTGTGCTGGATTCCAGTGAAGTTATACTGGGAAAATTGTGCACCTCTCAAGGCTATGACGTGGACTGTGACGTATCAGTAATGGTCACGTGATCTAAATGAGTCGTCAGTCCTGAGACATTAACTTTTCAAAGTCTGGATCCTCAGGTATGCAGATTAATAAATTAATATTTACTAGTACTATATATATTTAAAGCATATAAAATGCCTATAACTAAAAAAAAAGAGACCTTCATTCAATTAATATTATTCCTTGCTGCCGCTTAGCTAAGTAGATGCTTCAAATAGCGGTTTATTTAATTACATTTTCTACACACTGTATTCTACAAACAAAGTTATCGCGGCCCCTTGGTTTTCCGTTTTTTTACAGACAGGTGCCCCATTCTCCAACATACACAAAGACACAGTTTTGTATATAATATGACCTGTATACGCAGATTGCAGTACGTTTAGTAGAGCATGTCGATTCATACACTATATATGACACTTTATTGTGCCGCACACAAACACGTACAGAAAATATTTGTTCTCTTAAGGGTAATCATAATGAGGTACAGTAAATGGAAACTTGGCAAAATATATTTATATACATGTAGATAAATAAATATATATATATATATATATATATATATATATATATATATTTTATAAATACATTTATATGTGTGAATTTGTGTGTGTTTACACGTAAGAGATTTCGAGGCCGTGTTACTAACACACACTATACATAATTATATTCATCAATTTCTTGTTCCGGTCTTCTGAATTCCCATTTATAAATTTCAACAGATCAAGTAATTAATTGACATTGTGATCTTTTCCTCAGAGATGTATTTATACTCTCCTAACATCCTGTTTTATTCATTTAAAAGTCCATTGAAAAACATATTCTTTTCATATATACATATACATACACACACATACATACATATATATATATATATATATATATATATATATATATATATATATATATATGTGTGTGTGTGTGTGTGTGTGTGTGTGTGTGTGTGTGTGTGTGTGTGTGTGTGTGTGTGTGAGAGAGACATGGAGCCAAAGCTTTACATGCATAAAATCAAACGTTTTGACCTGTAGGTTCGGGATATGCTGTATAACCACTTGTACACCAAGTATATCAACACAGCTGACGTTCTTTTTTCCCTTTTCTTGAAGAAACTGATACTCCCACCGCAAACGAAGCTGGGTCACTGATGAAGAGGGATGTTTAGTGTACTCGGAGGAAAAAAAAATAAATCAGTCAGTCTTGTTGTTCCTGTACACATCATATGTAGCCGATTAAGTTATCATCGGATAAGACAGTATTTACATACATTTAATTATACCGTTTACTTAGTTTTACATTCTCCCAATACATAAACAACAACAAAGGTCATCTGAGTTGCCCGTCATGAACTATAGTGGGTTAATGATGATATATCATCAATTTTAAAAGCTTCATCTGTATTCTCAATGTTTAAAGTAAACCCATACATCAATTGAGTGATAACATTACTTGCAACACTGTGCCATGATTGGAGAAGTGGGGGGGGGGGGGGGGGTGGACTGATAATATAACCTGAGATAAGTCATCAGGTCAGGAAAAGGGGAGGTTCCAGGCAGGAAAAATTGTTTGAATCCAATAAAAAATTTGCTGTGGACAAGAACTTTGTGCTGCTAGCCTGCAGGAAAGAAAAACTTCCACAACAAGCTAATGAAACTGTTTTATTAATTCAGTATGATCAAGATAATATAACTGTTTACCAGGAGTGTAATGTACATATTTATACAGACGATTTATATAATATGTAAACATGATATACAATTTAAGTTTTATGTGTACGGAGTCTTTTATTGTATACTATCTTAATGTTTTTACTGACATAAACCTAAGTCGAAATACATATTTTTTTATATACTGCAACACTTTCATTTTGTATCCATAAACGTTAGACATTATTTGTCGTCAATCCCTTTGTGCTTTATCAGTGTTATAAATAGTTTATAAATATTTCACGTTTTTGTGTATTCTGTTTATTGGTAAAGCAGACAAATTACCGGAATCAGTTTATTTAAATATTCATTAGTTTTTTATTCAAGTTTCATGTTATAAGATGCACTATCCAGTTGTGATTTTTACCACCCATGAATGGGAAACTAAATGCGAAAATGTGACATTTTGTTCAGATTTTACATTCGAGCATTCAGAGATAATCTTGATCACATTACAACGGGAATGTACTTAAAAAAGTCAAAATTAGTGGTATCAGAATCGGGTATTATTGGTGATACCGAGCCACTTCTTTGTGTTATTAATAATTCCGATCGCCACCAGGTGTCGCTGAAGTGTAATCACGGTTCGTTCTGGACCTTTGGGAATTTTCTTTTTTTTTTTTGCTTTGAATACCGTGGACGGAAAATCAGCGTCAATCACCAGTTATGTCCCAGGTGTAATCAGTTATCAGCGTTTTTATTTTCCATGAAAGACCATTGGGGACGCCAGGGAAAGTAGGAGCACCATCCACACGGGGTCCCCGGGTACACCTGCAGACCCAGTTCTCATGGCAACTGTGTGAGAAAAAATAATATTATGTGCAAGATATAAAAAATGAAGACGACCCTAATGATGAAAATGGTAAACCCATTAGAATTCCTCAGAAACCTTAAATGGGCCCAATCACCTATAAAGCATGTTGAGTTAACACGAAAAATAGTTTTTTTTCCCTTTAAAATCAATCTGTACCTGCCAAAACATATGCTTGAGACCGTTTGCTAACTCTTGTAAACGAGTGTTGAAAACAATGGACAGGGCGCGATGGCAGGAGCAACATAAACACAGTGCGTGGGGCCGTGTGCAGGGCGGAACCACTGCACGTGTCAATCAGGAGATGCCCTGACTGACTTGGCCAAAAACGGTTGTAGTAAACAGACACACGTGGACTGTGTTTACAAATAGGCGCGGTCATAACAAGGTGTTAAACAGCTGTATGCGAGGAAATGAAACTGTGTGCTGGGATTGTTATTGGGAAACCTTTGTAGCAAACAAAACTGCACTGATAGTGCATAATATTTATCCTGATTATGTCCCTTTAAAATACGTTCATATTTGTATATCTTATTCAATGTATGGATGCAATAAGATATTGATATACCTATATGTATCTACATTTCACATTTCCTCCAGTCATTGGATGTAGCACTGCAGTTATCGAACATAACACAGTTTAATGAATGCGCAATTGTTCAGTAATATAGCGGCGAATACAAAAAGCCATGGCAGTATCTCTGACATACTATTTTCAGTATTTAATTATCAATTAAATGCTTAGCGTGCTAAAGGTTTTACAAAGTTAAGTTTATCACAAATACAGAAACATTCATGGTTCTCAGATCTAGTCAACAGAAAAAAAAATGAAAAAAACTATGCAGCCTAATATTCACATCTGTCGCGAACACGTATGTGTAAGATAAAGGGTGGCAAGGTTTCATTTAATTATTTTAAATTATGAATGTAGTTCAAGTTCAGTTTGTCTATATGTCAAAGCCGAAAAAAAAATATTTAAATCTATAGTTTTTATAATTAAAGGCTCTGGCAACCCCTCCGTGTCCATACCTCGGAAATGTCTAAATTTGTCCTATCTAAATTACTTTCCGTAATTTGTTATAAAAGGGATTAATTGGACTTAACTCCACGGAGGGTCAACCTCAACTCCTTCACCAACAGCCACCCTACTGAAATTCGTCCATGTTAACTCAACCCATGGAAACCCGACCCCGACAGTTCGCGTTGACCTATCCTAGTGCCAAAAACGTGTAATACACTAGAAAAAAAAATAAAAAAATAAAACAAGAAATAAAAAAAATTGAGATCTTACCAGCACGGAATGAAACATCCAAGGAACTACTGACATTCCGGGACCCGACAGTGTTATTGGCTGTACATCTCCACAAGTTCACACCCAACATATCGCTGGTTATCGTGAGATTTGCACCGAGAAGTGTTGAGTTGCTTGCTGGTACCAACTTCGTCCAGGCATAATCGGGGGAAGGGTTACCAAAAGCTGTGCACGTGAGGACGTCACCGACCTGGTATGTATTGAGGACTGGACTGGTAGTTACGTTTCTAACGCCATCTGGTGGGTGAAATTGGAGAAATATTAATCCAAAGGTACCGGTTAATGGTTTCTTTGATGAAGCCCTTGAGCCAAATATAAAGGCATTGCATATGACGCTAAAATCATAATACCCACCGGTATGCCTTAGTTGGTAGATAACTGTACTCGTTAATCAGTTTTTTTATTTGCATTGAGCCGTATTCGACTACTTCTGTTTTGCAAAGTTAAGGCTTTTTATCCATGAATAAATGTAATTAAGTTTGTTGTGTGTTACAAAACCGCCCAGGATCTAATTACATGTTGCAAACTGGTATGAAAAATTAAACGACTATACGTCCGCTTCTACCCTTGTGGCGAAGAATGTAATATATATTATGATTACTTATATATATATATATATATATATATATATATATATATATATAATGTAAATTAACCGAATTCACATGAAACAAAAGTGAGCATAACAGTTTAATGATATTTGATCATTATTAGATCTATATTTGATTCAGTACAAGTAAACGGATACATGTAACCTATGAAAACATGAAAGGAATTAAAAAAATAATAATAAATAAAACAATGATACTGCAATAAAGATTTAAGGCGTGTTTCCATGTGCGCGTATATGCATATATAAATATTCTGAACTGGACAAATAATAATTTTGCACAGTGGACCGAGGACGCCTTCAACGAAAAGATGGTTATAAGTGACGTCATTTACCATGAATCCCTGATTTCACGCCGACCCAATGGCTGAAAAATGCTCATGTGGTGATTTTTTTTCGCATAGACGCTGACGGACACATGGAAACACCTCCGTTACATAATCATATGATAGATTTTTTTCACGCATATACGCATACACGCGCACATGGAAACACCCCTTTGAGCTTCAAACATGGTAAACATTATATATATACTTTACATACATCTGACATCCATTTTCGTGACACACGAGTTCTTGTATGAGGGATTTTCAACAGATACGTTGCAGATCACATCTTTGGCGTCGTCTGTCCATGACGCGGTGAAATTTGAGTAGTACGTCACGGAATTGTTCCCTGTTTCCTGGTATCCATTCAGTGACATACTGTCATTTGTCTTCATTTCGATCACTGGCTGGACACGCCCACCAAAGGACACGTGACAAGAGACTAACATGTTTTGCCCTTCTTCTACTGGCGAACTCTGACAACTGGTTGATCCTGTAGAGGATAAAATAACGTCACTGTGTATGCGTCATCAGGGCAATGCTTAAAGGAGGCCCAATCACCTATCTGACCTTTATAAACTAAAGATAATCCTTTTGAGCTTTCACAAAAACAGGGCGGAAATCGTGAATATAAACACACTTACACACAGGCTGCTTGTTTTGTTCATATCAACGTGTTTTCATTATGTTAGGGCCCGCTAAAATAATCAAAACAAATTAAAAAAGGACATCTGGCAGCAAAAGAGATACGCTAGAGTTTTGCAAATGGCGTTTGCAATAAGTGACCTTTCAACCATCGCATATATACAACCTTCCATCAAAGGTTACATGATATTCCGCTTGTCAACATTCTTGTGTTTACAAACGTTTTGTTGATAAACAAGTTCACACATCTTTCTCGAAGGCGTTATAAGAACTTCTCACAACCTAAATTACCAATGATTTATATATTATTAATATATTCACAGTGGAAACCAGAAATTACATAAATTATATTTCAAAAGTAAGTGAATGGGCACTTTTAACCATTTCTATACACTACAAACACAGGTATAGATAAGGATAAGGTTATGGATACAAGTTTATGTTTGATCTCCAGGGGCACCGTCTTTCAGATGTCGGCCTGCACGGTTCCCGGGGACATCCGCATTCGTGTCCGTAATGTTATGGAGTCCATATTATCCCAGTCCGAGTGCTAGCTTAAGTCCACTCTGGTTGAGACTAAGTCCTACATTTTTGACTCCAAGTCCACTATCTTAGAGTCCGAGTCATTTTCAAAGCGAGTTAAGTCCGATTTGATTTCGAATGTAATAAATTTATATTTATAAAAGTGTGTTTAAACATGGAAATCGTTGATATAATTTTTTATAGTTTGTGGTTTCCTTGTGTCCAGCATTTTGATAAGGACAAACGGGGAATTAAATATGGACCAATCCGTGTTAAAATTATTAAACCAATAGTATATTCACATCTGAGTGTTGTTTTTTCTTTATACACATCTTTACGTCAGACCTCGGGTGAAAATATAATGGGAGGGAGATAGACTTGGACTGATTTCTCGGGCCCTGCTCCGTGTGGTTGTTAACACTCCAAGCTAACCAAACACATATTTGTATGTTACTTAGGTAAGATATTTACTGGTGATAACATACAGTTAAACACGGGGCTGCGTAAGTCGATCAGAACGACCATATGTGAAGGCAACACACTGAAGATTTATGTACACATATTGGACTATTGCATCCAGAAAAGAGGCTGAACCCTGACATGACTGACTGGCGCAAAGGGTGACGTGTGGCACAGAAATATAGCAATTATTTAGTTTTTTTTAT
This sequence comes from Sipunculus nudus, assembly GCA_026874595.1. Lineage (NCBI taxonomy): Eukaryota > Metazoa > Annelida > Sipuncula > Golfingiida > Sipunculidae > Sipunculus > Sipunculus nudus. The sequence continues at coordinate 58,201,381 of CM049322.1, read as the reverse complement.
TTATTTCTACGGAAGCGTATTGCTGCCACCTTGTAAAAGAAAAATAAATTATTTATCTCGTACGTACGACATAGTATCTCGTACGTACGACAAAGTATCTCGTACGTACGACATAGTATCTCGTACGTACGACATAGTATCTCGTACGTACGACATAGTATCTCGTACGTACGACATAGTATCTCGTACGTACGACATAGTATCTCGTACGTACGACATAGTATCTCGTACGTACGACATAGTATCTCGTACGTACGACATAGTATCTCGTACGTACGACATAGTATCTCGTACGTACGACATAGTATCTCGTACGTACGACATAGTATCTCGTACGTACGACATACTATCTCGTACGTACGACATATTATCTCGTACGTACGACATAATTAATCTTCCGCATCTGAATCACAGAATACACAACAGGCCAACTGATATATTTATAAGCATTATATATATGTTAAATAATGCGTGTTCGTACCCTAACTACACAACATCTTCACCTTGCAAACCATCGGAACACCGTTGAAAAGAAAAAAAAATACATATGTTTATTAATGCATTTATCTTTTTATTTATTTTTACTATAAATTAAAATGCTATTGATTTATTGTTGTTTCTTTGTGTTAACGTTTCGGAAATATTTCAAGGAAAAGAAATTTATCAAATCGTTGTCTGCCAGTCATATACAGAACTTTCATTTTTAAATAGGTAATTAATTCTGTTAGCAGTGTAATATTAATAAGAAAAAATTATTGCCTTTGTCAAATTGAAACTACCTTTTGGAGAAGGAAGGGTTCGGACAAGAGGTACAGCTAACAAATAGCCTGATTGTAAGTAATTGAGAATTGATATATGTAGGGTAGGTTTCTTATATTCCTTAATTGATCTGTATAAGAACTAGATTTATGACATAACGCACAGTGTCACTCGTTCTACCGTAAACACTAAGTTCAACTGATGGAATCAAGCACTTCGTTTCATAATATATGAATCAGGAACCTCTCCTTACGGGCATCTCTGTATTACAGACACCTCTATTAGTCAGGTGGCTTAGCGTCAGCTTTTGGCCATATCGTTACAGACCGGATAAAAGCACTAAAGTTTGTATATGGATAGAGGACACCAAAACAGATGATTTCAGATGGGGTGCCCTCACGGAGTACCTACAAGATAAGTTTTAGACCCTGAAAGCCATCTGCGCCTTGCGTATCACAGTACCCTCTTTTCGCATGAAAATGAAGAGGGATAGGGAAGGAAAAATAACCTTAGATCCACTGCGGTTTAATGAAATATAGTAAATTATATACCAAAAGAAAGCCAAAGAAGTGTTCTTTCTATCATTACCATTTATATTGTTATATTATACACCTGTAGCCCAAAAAGTGTAGAATGGTCACGTGACAATACAGTTTACCAAATTCGGGACTGGGAAAGCTACATGCAAACATTAAACGAAGATATTAAGTGTATAAACGAAAAAATGTGCAAATATTTTTCTTGTTTACTATTGTTGAGTTTGTGATTCAGTTTTTGGGAAAGTATTAAATGTTTATGATAAAGGATAGTTCCCTTAGCAGCTCCTTGTGTTTGAACTTATAATATGACCGATTACCCATATTTCTGATAAAAATCAACCTTACATTAATATTTTTGTTTTTTCTTGTTATTCATTGCAACGGATCTCTGTAAATCGTACCCAATTCAAAATGTAAACTTCTGGGCCAGCAAAATGGATTTATATTAGAATTATATTATTAACTATCATAACCGCCTTGTTACAAGATTGCGACCACATTCCGAATAATATGTTGAGAAATTACCACTGATACATCACCTGTTTCCAAATTAAATACAAATTAAAATATAACATAGAAATTAAATCGTTCAGACTGCATTATCAAATAAGCCGACAATATTATTTAAGCCAAAAGGTTAAAATGCGATATATTAGTCGTACTGGCACATTCTGGAACACAACTTGGGTATATAGTTACATTTGGAAGAGGGTGTACAATCAAGATTTTCTTTTAGTCATGTGGCTTGGCGTCAAATTTGGACCATATAGTTTAAAATCGGATATAAGCACCAAACTGTGAAAGTGGATAGACTACATCCAGGGGGTTGATTTTAGAGGAGGTCCCCAGGTGAAGTACATACTAGTTTCGTTTTTAGCGCCGAAACCTATTTGGCCCTTGCTCACCGAAATAACAATATTTAGCCTGAAATTATGAAAGGTCAGGGAAAGGAAAATCACTTTAGATCCGCTTTATTTGGATAGAATATTGCAAATGATATGCTAAATTAAAGACAAAGAAAAATATGTTCCAGTCCAATATATTTATTATTTATTTTATGTGCACAAGAAGCCAACATAACAGCAAAAGTCAGGTGTTTATGACAGATCTCAAAAAGGCGGTCATCAGCCATGATGAAAATGTGACACAAATGTTTTAGTGAAGAGGTACAATTATTAACATAGTTTTTGTTTAATAATTCCTTATATATTTTGCCTGAGTTGGAGAGTATTGTCCATTAGGAATTATTGATAATTTTCTTTGCGGTCATTGTAGCTGACTTCAATTTGTGATCAAGACTTCGCATATAGTCATGTTAAACGCTTAAATGCCATCGCAAAATATCAACGTTTTCATTCTACACTTATCCTGTCCTGTTCTTTATTAGCCGGAAATTATGCGTTCTAACTTTCCATGATTTAATTGCAGATGAATAAATAAATCCCGTCTTTTAGTCTTCTTGGTATATTGTAGTACTTTTACAATAAATCTTGCATTTTTGTTATGTAGCAAACTGTCTTGTTTATATATAGTTTTCTACAATGGCTAAATTTATATGGTGTTACTTAGTTGTTCATTATTTCATCTAGAGACCATGTCCTATAGAATATTAACCTAAATTTCTTATTCCTGCATCCCATACCCATAACTATTTAACTTCATACCTGTTTTCTTTTTTATTTTGGGAATATAAAAATAAATACCATAGATACATGATTCATTTTTTTATACTATATGCAAGCATGCGGTTTAACAAATTTCATAGGCCTTTCTATTTTCCGTATGATGCAACAAATACCTTTATAAAATGATTTAATCGCAAACAAGATGTCTAGTTTGAACTTGACAACAAGTTTGAAAGTATATGTCTGAATAACAAAAACAACCAATTTTATTCCAAATCATGTGTTATCTGTATCTCCAAACTCCCTCTGAAATTCACTCTAAAGGTTATTAGGTTTAGGAATCCATCAATAACAAACACCTTTGAACAACAAAATGTATAGGTAAACTTAAGACAAATCCCCCTTATCCTGATAGATATATCGTGTTTGCTTTTATACAGAACTTTAGACTTGCACTAAAATGGTGGTCTCAGCATTATAATACAACTTAAGCATATTCATATTTCGTACTTTATTTATATTCAATATTTTATAATCATAAACAATTAAAGTTAACTCAGTCGGACATTTCCATGTCTAAACAATTTAGAATGTAAAACTTGGTCTAAACAATGTTAATCATTAATATTCTGACTTTTTTTATAGAGACGCTTTATTCTAAACGAATTAAACACCCAGCTAATCTTCATAAGTCCTCATTGACTTGTACTCTAAAGGTATCGTCAGTCTCACAGTGCATAGATCTGAACAAAGCCACAAACCAAATTTTTCTTTTTCAGTTAAATATTATTTAGGATAAGTGTAAAGAAATGCTGCTTAATGATTCAATTCTGAGAATTGTCTCATTTGCCTGTATATCATTTATCGTGATTGAGATGCGTTAATGCGCAGTGCAAAAATATTAGTCCAATTCATGTAGACTGCCAATGTAAACACCAATCATGCACTGAGCTGCCCAGATCGCACCTATACTAGTATGATCTTTATCACCCAAACAATTATGCAGTATTTATTTATAATTTATTTATATTCATATATATATATATATATATATATATATATATATATCTTAAAAGCTGAGCTCCAATATTTTAACTACACTCTCAACCCATAATTATTACAACAGCAGGCTCCGTCGTATTGAACCTTGATCTAAATTGCTACTATCAATAATTATTCTGCAATTTATTAATTTCTTTGAAATGTTATTATTCCAAATAGATATAAAACCCAATGGGTGTTCAAGAACCACCTATTAGCGTATTATGTAAGTCCATATAAAAGACTGGCTAAGTCAATGGATTTGCTTGTAGCCCTTTTCTCTCCAGACAGATATTATTTTGGATAAGTGTAACTTATATTGCTTTATGGCACATTTTCATTAAAGCATTTACCATATTTTATAATCAATATGTATTTGTGCCTTGATTATTAATGATCAAAGGTGTGGACAAATTAAATAAATTGTTTCAATCACCTGGGTTTTTCGTTTCTTACTTAGATACAGATTTCAAAATGGTTGGTTTCACTGGAAAAAAGTGTATTTATATATTAGTATATTTCCTATATATTTCAATTATATGGGTGTGAATCTTTATAATTTTAATATATATGCAATATTAATTTTTACTGAATTGCTTATATCTTAACTTTTTCAATATTTTCTTCAGAACATGAGGACATTTTTACACACTCACAGAATACAATTTCACATCAATGGATGACGTGACCTTTCGACCTCTTGCGACTTACAATTATACTTAAATATGATTTTCGTCACAATTTCAACGACAACTGTTCATGATATTTCTTAATGGTGTTCTTATTATGCTTATTGATTAATTTAAAATGAGTTTTAGAGTCAACTAAGTATTCAACATTACGTTAATTGTTGTAAACTTGTGAAATTTTACGTAAAATCCTGTTATTTTGGACTCGGGCCTGCTGAAAGAACCAGAAACTGAGTTCCGGTGGGCACCCCCTCCAGAATGATCAGGATCGATCTGTAGATACTTCATATCAAATTTGGTGCTTTTATCCGGCGTGTAACGATAATTCCGTTAAGCCACCTGACTATATATTGACACTCAAGGTTCATATTCTTTTGTAATAATATGTTTTGTCTCACGTTATTAACTCATTTTGGCTGAATACGAAAAATGATTAGCAAATCCATGCCGATAAACAGGATTAATATCTCCTGTTTACCGCATTTGTATCCGTTATAACGGTTCTGTGTGTGAGTTAACAGAGTGCACCTTTGTCTGTTTATAATAACAAGACCGCGTGACCAGAAGCAAGATCTAAGTCTAGCACACGCGACAATTATAAAAAATAGAGAAGAAACATGAAAGAAAATCACCCAGAAAAGCTTGAAAAACCTTGATTTTTGTGGAGTTTATTTTTACGGCCAACAGGTGGCGTGAGCGCTGTTTATCGCGCCCAGGGCAAGATTTTTTTCCACCTGTAAACAGGAGAAAGTAAACGAAGAACGAAATATTGAGAGATCCCGTAATAGTTTAAGGAGACTAAATTGTACTTCATGTATACTCAAAGTACCTGGTTTGTAAAATGTGAATAGGTCCTTTTTTTTCATTTAAACTTTCTACTATTCAATCGGCTCTCTCTCTCTCGCTCTTTCCCTCTCTCTCTCTCTCTCTCTCCCTCCCTCTCTCTCTCTCTCTCTCTCTCTCTCTCTATAAATATATATATATATATATATATATATATATACGTTAATATGTGTGTGTCTGTGTGTATGAAAAGACTGAAAGCCTTGGGATATAATACCAGCGCTGTGTTAGAATGGCTAAGCCGGTGGATAGTATTAATGTCATTAGTAATACATGTAATGTCTATCAGATCTTCTTGTTTGACCAGATAAAATATCCCGACATGTGCAAGGGACATAATTAGTTATTGTTACTTGCGGGGGATTCCTTTGCTTATATGGCAAATTTGAAATGGAAATAAAATTTAGAAACGAGACCAATCATTTAGAAACGAGACAAATCTGAGGTGTAGATTTTACCACCACTTCAGCTTGACATATGAGGTTAGACTTATTTTTGAATTTCGTATTCTTCGGTCACAGATTAATCACACGCCCATGAGTGATAGTTTTTAATATATATTTTTTTTTATAATTTAGTTCAAAATAAACATTATACGTACCCCCATTAAATGGATCGTTTTCTATTCAGCTACCCAACAATCATATCAATCGCTGTATATGCATTCAATAGTTTAAAAGGTCAAACTACACGATGTGTTATGTATAAATCTAGTTCTTAGAAAGATCAGTTTAGAATATTAGAAACCTGCCCCAAAAATAATCATTCTCAGTTACTTAAAATCAGGCTATTCGGAAGCTGAACCTCTTGTCCGAACCCTTCTTCCTAAAATAAGTAGTTTCAGTTTGGCAAAGGCAAGATTTTTTCTTATTAAAATTATGACAGGCTAACTATTATAACATCATATACTGCTAAAATTATTTATTCACCTGTCGTAAAATGAGTTCTTTAAATGATTGTCAGACAACGATTTGATGTATGTTTCGCTTGCTTGAAATATAACAGAAACCTGGACACACACAAAAAATGTGAATCGAATAGCATTTAAATATATACAATAAATAAATAGATATATGTGATTGTGTGTGTTGTTTTCAATGGTGGTCCAGCGGTTTGCAAGGAAGTGGAGATGTTGTATATATAGTTAATGTGAAAACATACATTATCTAACATATACATATTGCTTATACATATATCTGTTGGCATGTTATCTAGTCTATGAATCAAATCCGTGAGATTTATTATGTCGTACGTACGAGATTATATGTCGTACGTACGAGATAATATGTCGTACGTACGAGATAGTATGTTGTACGTACGAGATACTATGTCGTACGTACGAGATACTATGTCGTACGTACGAGATACTATGTCGTACGTACGAGATAAATAATTTATTTTTCTTTTACCAGGTGGCAGCAATACGCTTCCGTATATTTCCTATAAAGTTTGACCTGAAAAAGTCTTTGTTGAAATATAGGATTTTTAGTTACAGTTGATTCCCCTGGTGGTGACGTCACGGACAAGTTTACAGGAACTGGGTTCAGTTTCTAACACATTTAAATAAATATATTTATAGGCAAGTGTGTCATATGAAACTATAATGAGGTTTGTTTTACATTTGCTTGACTTGAGGTATCCAAGTCCGTGTCAGTATCCGTACCCGTATCCTTGTGCGGACAGCATCAGTTGAAATATTCAACCTTACACTCTTTGATATTAGCATTTTGGTATACTATATTATACTTCATGGTTTTATGTCTCCTCTTAAAATCCTAAATTGATTTTACTCTGAGTATTAAACTATTACCTTCATTACCTGGACAGTTTAGTTCTGTGATTCTGATAAACCTACGTCAAATAACACTTAAATAAACATGAACTGTCCTGATAAATAAATTATTGGATTATCAATGGTCTTATATGGCTCGTGAGTTACTCATACATTAAGACAAATTTAAAACATGGGTAAAATGACTAAATTTTGTTATTTTTGTTATCTTAAACTTTTAAAAATGATCATGTGTTACGTAACATTGCACAAACGAAATTTGTAAATACTTGAATATGTCCAGTAATTTTGGACCATTTACCTACCAGTCCACAGTTTATAAGTGATAACAAAACTACCAAGGGAGATGATGATTATCGCTGATGAGAAAGTTGTAATCAATAAATACTTATTAGCCAAACTAGAGTTATATTGCTTTAAATTTACGAATACCATAACACTATAACATTCTTTATAAAATGTTGTCTTCTTGTATTTTATGCTTTATGATGTGCTATTCTATAGCCTATGGCATCAATTCTTATGAGAACTTTGTCCAAATAAAATAAACAGTGTGCATACAACGTACCAAACACCAGAACATCAGCTTTCCGGAAGGCCTGGTCGGAGAACATATTACAGCCATACACCCCTCCGTCTGTCAGACTGACGTTCTGGACGATCAGGTCGTACGTTCCTTGTATGGAGTATTTTTGTGAGTTAGGATGATCGATGGCTTTGGTGTAGCTGTTGTATATCCGGATACCTCCTGATGACGTAATGAACTCGTACCACGTCATGAAATCATTAGCCGCGTCTCCCGTGACCCGACAGGTTAATCTGACGTCACTTCCGGTTGTAACTGATATGTTAGCTGGCGCTTCCGAAATCTGGAGAGCTGATGTAACTACAACATAAATTGACACTTTGCATTGATTTTTAATACGTTTTACAGAAGGTTTCATTTCACGATCTAATCTGAAATTGTAAGTTGGATTATATAAAGAGAGTGAAAGGTTTCTTGGTGAATTGTCATTTTTTTTTACACGAAAATATAACTTAGACCCCAATATAGTAACTTCAGACTAAAACAGGAAGACGCCAAGACTCTTCAACCGAATTTGTTTTTCTCTCATTATATTCAACATTTAAAAAAAAAGTTTTTAATCATTTTCTAAAAGTGACAAACTTTAACCATTACCCTTCTACCTAACAATTAAAAAAAAATGAATACTTTATAATATTTGTGCTAGAGATTATGTGACATAATGATAGAGTGCGATAAGGTTGCCCAGGGCAATGTGGTGTCCGCATTGATTTTTACTGTATTTTTTTTTTCTTCGCCATGTTTTAAGTATAATCCATATGGATCTAAATGCGGTTCAATTTGCATGTAACATCCTATTTCTGTATAAGATAGATATCAATTATTGCCATTTAGGGATTTGTGTATCTAACAAATGATATGTGGCACAACAAAGGATAACTAATAGTAATAATAATCTCTGTGTAAAAAGCATTTGATTAACGACTAGAAGACGAATATTAATACATCAGATATGCTCATTAAGTAAACGCACTGCACTGGGCATGAACGAGTCCCTGAAGGGGGTTGTTTTCCACATGATTGACTGTATTCGTCTTCCTGATTTCAACCATCCGATTGCTCCGTTCAGAGTACGCTGACTTCCCATCATGGTTTCACACTTACTCAGTACCTTTTGACAATACATATTGTGATAGATTTCTTAGTCTGTACCAAAAATACGTTCTGTAATTTTCCTCCTTTTTCCCAATTTTTCTTTGTTAGCCACACTATACTTAAGGTTACCACACTTTGTACAACAGATGTGTAAAACAAAGTGAGCATATTGTTATCAATATGAAAGCATTTAAATTTTCTAAGAAAATGAGAGAGAGAGAGAGAGAGAGAGAGAGAGAGAGAGAGACGGAGAACGATCTTACCTACTATGACCGCGCCACACAAATAAACAAGCAGAATGTCCATGACTTTCCAATCTTCTTTCAAAATATAAGCAGTATTTGGTACAGTCAGCAGGTTTTCCTTATAGTGATGACCCTTGACTTCTCAGGTAAAAATATATCTCAAACTGAATCAATTCTATAATTAAAACTTATCCCTTGTTCTGATGCGAGGTCCGCTAAGAGATGACTCTCGTGTTAGGTGTATGTCAGGTCGGTTTGTAATCTGTACCTTGTTAATCGTTAAGTACCACTCGTGTACACACCTTTGTACAAACATTGACACTGGTCAAGCCGGACATGATGAGTTTCCGATACTGATTACTTAGGCCGTATCAATCAAGGGCCAAGTTTATGATGTGTTCACCAAACTCTCTTTGTTAGTCTACTCGGGTCGATTTTTGGGGCGGACGGGTTGAGGTAGAGGGGGGGGGGGGGGACTCAAGGGTCTTTCTTGACACAAATAAATGAAGAATAGAAAAATAAGTGCTTAATACATAAAACCAGATCCGGATTGCATTATGTTACCTCAAATCTATCCCAGATTGCGCAATTACAGAATAAATGTTACATAAATGTTTCTACACCGGGAGAAGGGATTACCCTCTACAATGCACTTTTACGCCCCTTCCATTCTAGATGAAACGGCTACAGTTACGGTTAAGTAAAAAATACAAAATATAAGCAAAATATCAAATTTATTTAGGCCAAGAAATCATTTATTGGTGTTAGGAGATAGTCGTGATGAAAATTGTCATTCGCGGGAGGATGTGCTGTCTTAGTGCACTGTTTGATTGCCTTTAATATTAGCCCCCCCCCCACACACACATACCTTGTTTCTTTCTTTCTTTGTCGTCAGCAGTGTCACCGAAAAATAATTAAACCGATTTCCGCGACGAAATTACAGAGCAAGACTGTATGTTTTGTCTTGGCGGAGGTATGAGCTCTGTTGAGTGATATCACCAAATGAATTTATAATCCATAAATCTAGTTAAGATCAATGTTGTGATTCCGCATTAGCCTTTGTCTCATATACATTAATTATGCAAGTCTTGACTCACTAAATTTTCAATTGTAATATATTTGTGATGTAAAATGCAAACTTTAAATGTTTTATTGAAGCAACACATTATTTGTTTTTTTTATTCATCTCAGTCTACACACTAACTGTACAGCTGACTTGAGTGGCATTAATGTTGATCCTCAAAACTAATTTATCTGGGTTTATTTGTGTGGCCTAATGTGTCTGTAGAGTTGTAGGAGTGCTTGACCTGTGACCTGTGTTCTATGGGCCCCGGTACTACGAGGGAGGGTTATACACACTTAGAGAGTTGACATAGACTTGCTCTTGCTGATAAGGAGCTTTGAAGAGCTAATAATGATCAGGGGATGAGGTATCTACAAATACACAGAGGGCTAATACATGGATAAGTAATGGATGAGTAATATATGGATGATGGCAGCAGTAAAATACAGGACGCGTGATATACGTACTTCCATATCCCTCCATTTTGCAACTGTATCCCTGTTTTCTTTTCGTTGCATCGCAATGCAGATTTTTATCGAAGCGTACCATTGTTTCTCTTTTTCTTTCTGTCTATCTGTTTCACGTTTTAATTAGTTTTTCATTCGTCTTTTTCGTGTTTTATTTGTGTCTCATCTGCCAAATGCCTCTCTACATTTCTTATTCTCTCTTTTGGTCTGTATATCTATACATCTTTACAAACTGTGTTTGCCTTTTTTTCGATATGGTTTCAATCGCAATATACGGGACAGGGAAATCATTATGAAAAAAAACCCCGTCGTAAATAAGATTCCCCATCGTCAAAGAGAAATCGTAAAGCAAAATATTGATATATAAATAAAAACAGATCTTGCATGTTAATCACAGACACGTCAATCACAGACTGCTGAAATAAATAATATTTACGAATTACGTACAGATTATCTAATATAACTAAATCATATTAATGTTATTGGATGTACTCTGTGTTTTTTTAAAATATCGACACAAAATATAACCTCTCAATATATCTTGTGCCAAGGGAAAATAATGCTGAGCTATGTATAGAAGATTTAATCAGTTGATGAATTTGCTTGGTTTAAAAAAAACAATAAAATATGAATTTGTTTAATCTCTCTTGAATGAATTTACAATCATGTTATTGATTCAACAGGCTAATGAGCCTGGCCTTGCTTTTTATTCCAAACGGAGTTTTACTGCATAAACTGCTGATTGTGATGGATGGCCCGACAGGAACTTTACAGATTGAACTTTAGGATTCATGTTCCTGGTCATTCCATCTTGACACTCATGGCCGCACACCATTTCATTTACAGTCCATGCCAAGTTTAGGTTGGAGACGATTCGTTCTCAGGCCTCCTTGTTATCGAGGTGGCCGTGGTTCCATTTTGCGTGGGATGGTAAAAAGGACCGTGACCGTGTACGGGTGATGTAAGGAACAATGTAATGGACTGTGACCATGTACGGGTCATATAAGGAACAATGTAAAGGGCCGTGACCGTGTACGGGTCATATAAGGAACAATGTAAAGGGCCGTGACCGTGTACGGGTCATGTAAGGAACAATGTAATGGACCGTGACCGTGTACGGGTCATGTAAGGAACAATGTAATGGACCGTGACCGTGTACGAGTCATGTAATTAACAATGTAATGGACCGTGACCGTGTACAGGTCATGTAAGGAACAATGTAATGGACCGTGACCGTGTACGGGTCATGTAAGGAACAATGTAATGGGCCGTGACCGTGTACAGGTCATGTAAGGAACAATGTAATGGACCGTGACCGTGTACGGGTCATGTAAGGAACTTTGTAATGGACCGTGACCGTGTAACGGATCATGTAAGGTACAATGTAATGGACCGTGACCGTGTACAGGTCATATAAGGGACAATGTATTGGACCGTGACCGTGTACGGGTCATGTAAGAAACAATGTAATGGACCTTGACGGTGTACAGGTCATGTAAGGAACAATGTTATGGACCTTGACCGTGTAAGGGTCATGTAAGGAACAATGTAATGGACCGTGACCGTGTACGGGTCATGTAAGGAACAATGTTATGGACCGTGACCGTGTACAGGTCATGTAAGGAACAATGTAATGGACCGTGACCGTGACACGGGTCATGAAGAAACAATGTAATAGGCCTAGACCGTGTACGGGTCATGTAAGGAACAATGTAATGGACCGTGACCGTGACACCGTTCATGTAAGGAACAATGTATTTGACCGTGACCGTGTACAGGTCATGTAAGGAACAATGTAATGGACCGTGACCGTGTACGGGTCGTGGATGGGACAAAGTAATGGACCGTGACTGTGTACGGGTCATGGATGGAGCAATGTAATGGATCGTGACCGTGTACGGGTCATGTTAGAAACAATGTAATGGACCGTGACCGTGTACAGGTCATGTAAGGAACAATTTAATGGACCGTGACCGTGACACCGGTCATGTAAGGAACAATGTAATGGACCGTGACCGTGTACGGGTCATGTAAGGAACAATGTAATGGACCTTGACCGTGTACAGGTCATGTAAGGAACAATGTAATGGACCGTGATCGTGACATGGGTCATGAAGAAACAATGTAATGGGCCTAGACCGTGTACGGGTTCTGTAAGGAACAATGTAATTGACCGTGCATATTAGCACACCAAATTTGATGACAAGCCAACCAGCCTTTCCTGAGGAATCTGGCAACATATTTCTAGGATGCTCAAACATACCCCAAAACTCTGAGAATATAGGTTACAGTTACCCAATTTCAGGTTTCTGGTCATGTCAAGTTAAAGATTCTTGGTCCAATGGTTATGATATGATTTTTGTGCCCTACTTTGGTATGAAATTTCAATTATTCTGAGGGTACTTTTCAGTCTCATAGCTCGGAGAACATGGGTAACAGAGACGTAATTTCAGGTTTCCAAGATACTTTTTATGGACCTCCCTAGATGTCAAGTTAGAAGATTCCAGGTCCCATTGATTACGATTTATGCCCTGTTCACAGACGACCACATATTTGAAGGTTTCAAAAATAAAGATAAAAATTGCGTAAATATTCGAAAAAGCCCAGGAGGCGCCACCAGTCTGCAGGAACTGATGAAACACTCCATATGTATGCAAAAGAATCATGGTGATCAATGCCCTAGTTGTTCAGATACTAGAGTTTTGTATCAAAGTTTAGTTATTCTAGGGGGTATACTTCGGGCAATATGGGTGACAGAAACCTAATTTTAAGTTTCAAAGAAGATTTTTCATGGGCCTCCCTGCACGTCAGGATACAAGATTCTACGTCCAGTCATTACGATTTGTGCCTTGTTAACAGATGAACGCATCATTTAAGGTCTCAAAGACCGAGAAAAAATCGTGAAACAATACAGGTGGCGCCACTAGTCTGCAGAACCTGATGAAACACTCCATGATCAATATCCATGCAAAGAATCATGGTGATCAATGCATAAGTTGTTCAGATACTTGAGCTTCTGTATAAAATTTTCCATTATTCTTGGGAGTACTTCGGAGCCATAGTTACATATTTCCAAGAATATGAGAAACAGATACCTAATTTCAGGTTTCCAAGGAGATTTTCCATGGACCTCCCTGCATGTTAATTTAGACGATTCCAGGTCCAGAGGTTACAATTTGTGCCTGGTAACGGACGTACGGACAGAAAGACGGACGACAGACAGAAAGACGGACGACGGGCATAGAGTGATCGCTATAGCTCAAATGACTTTCAGTCAGCTGAGCTAAAAACGGTCCTAATATCCGGAAGATAGTGGGTCTGGCCCGCAAAAATAAAAAAAAAAAAATTGCCTGATACCCTCCCTTTTGGGTCCGTTTCTTCCTCCTTTAAATCAGAATTTACAAATTTGACGCTGCTGTTACGACACCTTAATGTAATGACTGGCCCATATTGTAATAACGGCCCATGATGTAGTAAAACCGACCCATATTGTAAAATTTAATTGATCATTTCAGTTTGTACCTGAAGAGTGGGTCGGCTAGCAAGCTGAACCCACGAATCAGTACTGTAGTACATCATGAAATCAAGCTAACTATATATATATTTATAAAATTTGTATGCCAAACCCATTTACATTGTCTGCTGAGCTAGGGTGCAATGTTTTATCACATGGAATTGCTTGAAAAAAAAATCAAAATATTTGTATATTTTAACTATTTTCGGGCGTTGCATGTTGATTTGTTTTAACACAAAATTTGTACATATTTGAAAAGTAAATCATTAAAAATTATCTGTACGTCAAATATTTCTAATATACCCTTGTAGTTTAACATCCTGAACATTGAAATTAATACCGGTGAACCAACAAATGAGCATAATTTGGAAATCGTTAACTGTATTAAAACTGTTTACTTACCTAAATACTATTCCTTTTATTCAAGGGTACATTTCATAATGGAATGAAAGTTTCAACAATGTGCATAGCTGTTATTTTTTATTCTGGCTGGTAGAGCCGACCTGCAACCATCGACTTGATGACCAGTGACACACTTTATTCTAAATTTGGATAAAAGTAATCTTTCGCTCATGTACCCCACATCTACGCGTCTTCAGGATCCTTAATATATTCCGTCTCTGGTGTTCCATCATGTAGGCGGAGGTATATGTGCAGTCTCTGATTGCTTTTTGGTTCATTTTATTCTCAGGTATCATAAGCAATTCGAAAATCACATTTTATTTTTGAAGGACATTTAGGGTGATTTTCAGTTAATGCCTAGATTCCACGAAATAGGGATATGAAAAAAAAAATGGTAGACCCTCCCCCCCCCCCCCCCCCCCGAGCAAAAAATATCAACAGTCATATTATGAATCTGAAGAGTTTTTGAATCAGCCTTGATGTTTTGTCGCAACCTTATTCACGTTTTCCCCCTGTTTATGAGTCAGGCATATGTTAAAATTTGCACTTTAATACAACCAATCCCCTGTCAGTGCGAGCGGGGAAAACTAAATACTAACAATGTGGAAAATAAGTATTACACTCATGCTGTAGTAAATTATTCCGTAAATACGTATCCACCAGCAGCGTTCATAATATGGATGGGCAGTCTACGCCTAGTCAACATTATTCCCTTAGATCATCAACAATAACGGGTATTTCGAATATGTATGACGTAACATTTCAAATAATTGAATTTAACAGTTCATCTCTTAAAAAGTGGAGATAATTATAGAACTTTACATTATTTATTACGT